>OZ017739.1:67280465-68480465 GCA_963969285.1 Odontomyia ornata | reverse complement strand
GTGTCACAAGCTTCGGCGTGAGGCTCAACGGGCGCGGAACCGTGACGAGGCATGCAACCAGGTGGCAGCATATACGTCGGCCAGGAAATGCCTTTGCAAACTGATCAACAGTAGCAAGGCTCGCTGCTGGCAAGACCTAGTGAACAATCTGAACAAGGATCCGTGGGGTCTTGGCTACAAGCTGGTCATGGGGAAACTTGGTGCCCTACGGAAGCCTTGTATAGATGACGCAGAAAAGATGGACGCGATAGTGCGGGGACTCTTCCCCACGTCCGTGTTGACGCTGTCCATGGTGAAACAGCAGTAGAGTGCCCACTCATCACACAGCTGGAACTGGAGGAGGCAGTCCTCTCCTTGAAAGCGATGGTGTTCCAGCTGAGGTGTTGTGGCTCGTCTATCACCATTGTCCTGACTTGTTGCTCAGCACATTCAACGCTTGCCTACGAGACGGGGTTTTCCCGGTACGATGGAAAGTGGCGAGGCTCGTGCTGATCAGCAAGGGGAAGGGAAATCCTGAATCGCCGTCTGCGTACCGCCCGTTACGCATGCTAGACTCGGCTGAGAAAGTGCTAGAGAAACTCATCAAGGGAAGACTCACTGACGCGATTCGTGCTGCTGGGGACCTATCTCCTCGGCAGTACGGCTTTAGAGCATTGATGCGATTGCAGAGGTGGTGAACGCGGTCCAAAAGGCAGAGACATATAGTCGCACCAAGCGACGGATCGTCCTGTTGGTGACACTCGACGGCAGGAATGCCTTCAACTCCGCTAGATGGGTGGATATTCTGGACACGCTGTAAAACTCTTTTCAAGTCCCAGAATATCTAATGCGGCTTTTGAGGAACTACCTAAAGAACCGAAACCTGCTCTACGACATGACACAGGGCCAACGAAGGATGGAAAGTACATCGAGTGTTGCCCAGAGATCTATCCTTGAACCGGACCTATGGAACGTGTCTTACGACGGGCTACTGAGACTTGAGATGCCAGATGAGTCGCGCTTGGTCGGCTATGCGGATGATGTTGCGGCTCTGGTCGCTGGACGCACCGCACCGTTGAACAGGTGCAACTTAGGCTAGGTATGCTAATGCGCCGAGTGAGGGACTGGATGACTGCTCGCGGGCTGAGTTTAGCACTGGAGAAAACCAAAGTGGTCATCTTGACAAAAAAGAGAATTCCTAGAGTAAGGGTGATCAGTATTGGAGACATACAAATCGAATCGAAGCCAGCGGTGAAGTACCTGGGGCTACTGATCGACTCGAAGATGAGTTTCTCTGAGCAAATCAGGGCAACGGCTGAAAAGGCTGCTTCAGGAATATCGGCTCTGAGTCGATTATGGCCAACGTAGGGGGACCCAGCCCATCAAGAAGGCGCCTCTTGATGAGTGCTGTAGGAACAGTGCTACTGTACGGAGCAGGGGTATGGGGCGGCGCTCTCAGTAAGGAGGTATATCAAAAACGTTTGGTACAGGTACAGAGAAGAAGAGCACTGAGAATTGCATCTTCGTATCCAACAGTCTCCGACTCGGCCGTGAGAGTGATTGCAGGCGTGATACCTGTCACCCTCCTTGCTAAAGAGCGCCGCGCTATTTACCTGCGCCGTAACGAGGATGCGAGGGAGATAGTTGTCCGCGAGGAAAGACAGCGCTCGGTCGACGATTGGCGGCAGTCTTGGGTGAATTGCACGAAGGGAAGGTGAACTGCGTGCCTCATCCCGGACGTGAGACCGTGGCAAAATCGAAGGCATGGTGAGACTGACTTCTATCTGACCCAGTTTTTGAGCGGGCACGGGTGTTTTCAGTCTTACCTGCACAAGATCGGTAAGTCGCGGCCTCCCGATTGTCGGTTTTGCCCAGGAGAGAAGGACAATGCCTGTCACACATTTTTTGCGTGTACAAAATGGGTCAGGCTGCGAAGGGAACTCTACAGGGAGACGGGAGAGTCACGCCGGATAATATAGTTGCGGTGATGCTCGAATCGGTTGACAAATGGAACCAGGTGGCACATTATGCTCGGGCAGTCCTAAAATATAAAAGGGACTCATAGCAGCCGGGGGCGCTGGGGCTGGGGATCGCTTTTCTGGCATTTCCTCTTCCCCTCTCCCCTCTCGCTAGGAAAGGGACTCCTCAGCTTGAAGGCGCCCCACGGCGTAACAAAACGAGACCTGGCCCGAAGTAATGTGTCAAACGGTTCCAGGCTGGGTTCTCACGTTGACAGGGGAGGTGTTTAGTGGGTAGTCCAGTCATGCATGGGAGTCCCACACTCTGTGCATAAATAGCATTCACCTTCCTACCACAAAAAAAAAAACACCTTTGGATTTCTTTTTATGGGGCTATGCGAAAGATCGTGTTTACGCAAACAATCCTCAAAATCTTGAGCAGTTGAAAACCAATATTGGTGAAGTTATGGCCGAGATATTGCCGGAAATGTGCCGAAAAGTCATTGAAAATTACCTCAAAAGGATTGAGGCATGTAAGAGGTCCCGTGGAGGACATTTGTATGATGTTGTATTTCACGTATAATGGCAAGGTACAGTCTTTATATTGAATAAATGATTTTGTTCCTATCTGAGTATTTTGTGAGTTTTCTTTAGCTTTACTTGCCCAAGCGTAAAATGGATAACCCTATATATAACAAGATAATTCCGAACAAATAAATATATGTACATATGTGCTTCATAAAGTTCTAGCAAAAATATAATAGAGAGTAGGCTAAATTATTTTCAATTGAATTTGCTTTATTTTCAAGAAGCCCGGTCGCGTAAATTATTGAATTTCAAATTAGAAAATAAATAAAATGATAGGATTCCAGAAGGGTCTACGCTAACTTTTTGGCCAAAAATAAACATTCGACTCATACAAATTTTGAATTCCGAATGAATATTGAATATTAAAGCCTATCAAATAGTAATTTATTACCGAAGTAGCTAATGGAACTGTACGTCAATTTTCGCTCATTTATTGGTTCTGGATTTCAATTAGGGTTTCGTGGAATTATTGAATTTTGTCTGAATGAAACTAATTGAGAAACATAATCAGGTTACTGAAATCTTAGTAAGCATTTAAATGAGCAACAATAATATCAACAATTATTTGAATTATTCAAACAATTTTTCTCGAAAATTGAGTCGTTTACATCACACTTGCATTCAGCGCATTTATAATCGTATTAGCTAAAATATTAGTTATCAAGTATCGCATTTAACTGAAAATCATTACCGGATCTAAATTTAACAGTAACAAGAGTTTCGTTTACTTTTTCATTCATCTCGGATCCTTAAACCGCTAACTGGCTATTTATTCATATTCGATATTCTTGATCGGTAACACCTTCACTTCGCGCTCACAGTTTTTTTGCATCCTTATGCATTTAATTCATGCATTCAAACGACTTGAGTGCAATGCAGTTCCCTTGCATATTCCTTGTGTGCACGTTTCATTCCGCCAGTGCGTTGCGAAATTTTCTTCGACCGAACCCGAAGTTAATTTGGGCCGTATATAAGAACATTTATCAGTTAACCAAAAATTTAGCATGAAAAGTAGGTAAATTATAACTCGGTTCGACGAGCCGTAATCCTAGAGTCTCGAGCACCTATAATCCTTGGTATCAAAGTGAGGAGCAACCGCGCAATTGCTCAAATCGGTTTTATCGATGGACAAATCCGAAAGAGGTCAATATACTCGTCCCGAAATATTACTTGCACAATAAGTTACGCGTGACAAAAGTCAACTTGAAATGAAAAGGCCGAGTTCTTTGCTAGGGGAGACGTTACAACCCACGGCAATGCTTGATTTTGCCAGGTTTCAGTAAAAGGTTCTCCATAAATGTTCGGAAAACCGAAAAGTACATTTGAATTTCATTTAAAATTATAGTTTTTAGAGAGTTTGTGTTTCTTTGCTTAAATACCTCCCGATAGTGACCAAAGCTGTCCAAGACTTTGATGTGGGGTTAGCGCTGATGATCCAATCGACAGTGGCAATCCTGTGGACGAGAGCTGGCCAGCAGCAGAAACAGCCGTTGCATTCACTGGTGTTTGGCTAAAGCTTCCGGTTCTCAGCTAACTTCAAATGTGCTGTCCTTGGATGTTATACCCACTATTGCAGCTGCTGCAGAACTATTTCTATCGCAGCAAATAATTCTTGCCGATTTCATGCCGGTGTTAACTGGCCACCGCCATTTTGATCAGCTCATTGTTGCCTCTTCTGCGTCGGAAAACGCACCCCAACTTCGACAAAGCGATTCGCGGTTAATTGAGACAGCCCTCACCACTGAACATGATAATGCGTGGAGATCACGTAAATAAGGAGTGCCTTAGCCAGTAGTCAACATCGCATGTAAATTATGTTGACTTTCTCTCCTTCACGCATCCGCGACAATGTATCCTGTTGAACAGTGCGCAAATTTTGCAGCTACATACGTTGAAAATGAATCGCAGATAATATCCCGCAATGCAGCCGATCAAAATCTGAATTGCCGAATCGACTGGAAATCGAGGATCGAATTAAATCCACTTCAACGAACAACTATACTCGCGAATACATACGCTGGCATAAACAAATACGGTGGCGTAGCACGGCTTCAATGCAAAACCATTCATTCGGTAGGAAAACCCAAACGATATTCAACCGGCACACCTCACGGGCGCATAACTTCACCCATCCTAACCAACGAAATATTTGACAATCGTCCACCTTGTATCCATCTCATTTGATTCCCAATTTAGTACACCGGTAAGGTGTTCATACACTGCAAATTTTATGTGGGGGATGTAAATTGTACTAAACGAACTAAATTTAAACGACGTAAAGAAAAATAAATAGGATTTGAATTAACAATAAAAGTTAAATCTCATAACGAATGAAATTAAAGGGAAACATTTAAATTTAATATAAAGGAAAATTGATATATAAATACATTTAATATAAAGAGAAATTGATAAAAAAATACATTTAATATAAAGGAAAATTGATATAAAATTACATTTCATAATAATAATAAGAGAGAAAACTATTTTACAAATAACGATTATGAAAGGAAATGAAATGTGTGAAGTAAAAGAAGTACTTAAAAAATTGTGGGACCGAAATGTTTCAGGCCGTGATGCGAACGACATTGAATTTGCATTGATCAGAAGTGTACTATGAGCTTACGCGTAAATAAAAATAAACATCAGAATCAATCACGCATACAACCGTAAGATTTTCCGCGCTCTGATATCGCTTTCCGCCATTTATTTCCATTAATTACATTCTACATTGAATGCATTTCATGAAAAATTACGCGGGGGACCTAAATTTCTCGAACTGTTGCGGTCTTTCATTAAACTTACCGGGAAAACTCATTCGCAAAGCTTTTGGGGGAGCAAACATGGTTTTTGGCAATGCTGACCCAAGAATGACCCAAATGACTCCTTATCGCGATGAAACATTTAATGAAGACATTAGATTAACGACCATAAATATAAAATTCAGCTTCTTCATTTTTATTAACAATCTGATTTGACAGTATAAACTGTCAGAGAAGATGTTAGCCGTGATTGTAGTAATCGCCACCAGAGTGGTTGAAGGTGGAGTGGAAATCACGCTGAGTTTGAGTGAAACCACTCCTCGGAAAAAGGAAGAACAACTCCGAAGAGGTAGCTGAACCCGAGACAAAGAACTCGGCCGGAGAGCGGTACAGCGGCCGCTAGAGGGAGATTATATAAAAGCGCGATGAATGACGCGCCTCCTCTTTTTTTCTAGGTTTGGTGAAGCGAAGTTGGAAAAGTGAATTAACGAGCGTCGGCTGGATTTTTAAAGCAGTGGTAGCAAGTGCGTACAAGACAGATTATGACATTGTGGACCACTGGAACAAATTAAAGTGACGAGGAAATATTTTGAGCAGCAAGTGGTGAAGCAATCTGAATAACGTCAATGGAAACAGCGAAGAAGGGGCCTCTTTATAACTTGATGACAGTAAGTTTTCCTTTTAAAGACTTCTTGTAATAAATTAGCCCTACGCCACTGACGCCAATCAGCCGACCCAGGTATCCTACGCTATTGACGTTGGCGGTCTGGGAGCGACCTTTTTACCACTCGCTGCCACTGCACCGCGATTTGACAGTTGTCAACAGGGAAAAGGAAGGAAAACGTCCGGCTTCGCACGGAACGAGGATTCCACGTTGCACGAGTTGAGTGGATATTGATTTCGATTTCCCACGTAAGGCTGAGTCTTACTTGCATCGTATTGGCATTCCGGTCATTTCGGACATTTGGGTATTACCATCAAGGTAAGCACATATGAAGATGATCTCGATTTGCATTTCGTTGAAAAGTAATTAGTTACCGAGATAAAACCAATTCCAGAAGTGATCTGTCGCAGGAGTTGAGCACCAGCGTTGCGATGAAGGAAACAACAGCACAGTTGAAACACGCAGCAACAAGTGAAGAAGAAATTAATAGAATTTTCATCCTGCTTCTTACGTTAAACCTTGCACACCTTCTTGAGAGCGATCAATTTATTAGTTAGGTTTTACGATTGTATTGATTGATTTTTCCATTCAGATATGAAGTTAGGAATAAAATATGTTCTTATACAGAACCAATGGGAATCGGAGTACCATTGCGGTAAAAGTGCATTTATTTTAAAATACATAGAACAAAACCACACAGTTAATGAAGCTATTGTTCTTTTTTATCTTTGAATTTATAGTATATGTTAGACACTATTTGAAGATATTTGATAAATGAAGTTATTTTGTACTTCAAAGTAATCATCCTTATAAATTGAAAAATTAGAGAGTGACAGCTTTTGATAATGTGTAAGAAGAAAAGTTATCACCAACACTTTATTAGGAAGAGATTAAAAATATTTAAAACTTTTTTTGGGAAGCCTGTATTTACGTTCTACAGCTTTCTTTCTATCATACATAATTAACGATCAGTGCTCGGCCTATGGTTTTGCGTTAGTATTTATCCCGACCCAATACACTCCATGGTACTGATGGAAAAGCTTTGATAGCTAACTTGACCACTCAAAATGAATTTGATTCTATGATTGAACTATACTTACAAGTATGAATAGAATATGAAAAACAGAAGCTCCTTCCTTCTCCTTCTCCAAATTGTTAGATGATTTTCGATAATTCATTTTAAAAAGAGAGTCCTTAAAGGGTTTACTTCCACGTTAAACATCAACTGTAAAGGAAATTCTCTTCTCTTGCTATATACATTAAACCAAATCAGTTGGTTTCTCTTTCCTTTACCTTCAAAGGAAAATACTTGGCAACCCGACATAAACTTCAATATTTATAATTTATATGTAAAGGGCAAGACTTAATTTTGTATCATTTAGTGTAAAAGCAGCTTTAGTTAGAATTGATATTTATTTATAATTAATTCAAAGTGTATCTGAATGTATTGTTTACATTTCATTATCGAAGTATACCATGAATTAAATGAATTGCTAGGTTAAATCACATCTTTTTTTTCCAGCAAAGATCTTCTCTTCCAGCAGGACAATGTCGGCGAACGGTGAGTATGCCACTTAGAGGGATCTTGTAATCCGCGAATGGCCAGTTTCGCATCGCGATTGGTACGCGGTATCATAGTTTGTTTTGCGGTTTTTTATTAGAGGTTGTTTCGGAGTTCGCATTAGAGTAGAATACTTTTCGGTACCGCGTCGGGAAAAAGAAGAAGAAATTTTGGGAACGCGGAATTTGATCAAGTTTTTTTGTTTTGTTTGACTGAATGGAAGGTAAAAACGGAATAAAGTAGAGATAGGTTTCTTTACCGTATGGTTGCATTTAGATCCGTTTTAAAACGGGCACGTAATGGTAGCTGAATTGAAGTAATAGAGCGTAATTCATTCAAAAGACCTGTGACCGAAACCCTCTCCAAAATAGCTGCCACCGCAAAATAGATTACGAGTGCACGACTGGTTGACCAATTGGGTACCATTCGTTGGCACGACTCAGACTTCACGTTTAGAACCGATGAGAGGTTGGTTCAGATTTCCTTCGGTAAATCTCGATGGTCGTGCAAGAGTTTTAAATCATTACATTCTTCTCTTTCATTCGATTACAATTGAAAGTTTAAATTAGTTATTCACATAGCGAAACTTGAACAAAAGATGAATTTGTGTATTTAAAATTTATTTCATGTCGTAATTAAATGCGGCTTGTGTGGTAAATCGCGAGAAGAAAATTTAAAGTTTAGTGTTAGTGTTCGGGGGTGGTGTGTATAGGGTGGCAAATTCCCGAGATAGTAACTTGCCTTTGCACGTCCTGTCATTTTAACAAAAAAAAAAGGAAAGAGAAAGGTTTTTCTATATAAATCCAGAGAAAGATAGACGAGTTGTATAGTGTGGAAAATCAGCTTTTGTTCCATCGTTAGGGAGTTCCGAGGAAAATGTATTTATTCGTAGCCATTCTAAATTTCTGGCCGAAAAACGGTTGCGCTAAGTTGTATGAGTGTTCTCAGCGACATAAAAAGTGTGAAACTGCCTTTTTTGTGCTGCGAGGAAGAGAAACCGGCAAGCCGTATTCTCGCTTGGCGGCTTATTGAGGCCTTGGTGGACAAGCAAGTGGCGCCCCACGCCCGTCTCCGGACGAGCTGAACCGGATCCATAGGCCCCGCCGGAGCACCCTAGTTCCTCTTCGGGTGTAACAGGCCATTTTAAATGAGAATATTACATAAAATTGTATTGTTTTTCCCGAACCATCATTTAGGATACATGCTATTAACACTGGATTGAATCTATTAATGAATAGCTGAGGATGAACAGCTAAAAATAATCGGCGAAAAAATTATGAAGGTAGATTTAACAACAAATAACTTAATGGTTAAAATTCGATCAACTTTGGTAACAATAGTAGAATCTGTAAATTAAATATTTTTGCCAGTAAAACTGTATGAGTATGATTAAATTGGATGAAAGTAGATAAAAAAAAGTAAGGTCCTTATACTCTATGAGATTCAGTAGAAGGTACGGAAGTTATTGCAGGGACAATAAATGCCGAGAAACGCTAATAAATTTAAATACATCTACAGCACTGTTGCTAAATCCTACTTTCACCTCGTTTGTGAGAATATAAGAGGGTGAAGGCGAATCTTCCGCACCTGATAACGGAGTCGATGTAAAAACGATGCCGCCGGAATGGAGGTTTGGCAACGGGCTAACTCCCCGTCCCTGGAAAACCTTAAAATCATTCGAAACTCGCAGACGGGCCCCAGAATGGATTGGACTCACGGCTACGACCTTGCAAACGGGAAAACGACTATGGTATTGGATCCTGGAATGTCAGATCAATCAATCATCCTGGCGCTGTTAAGGACCTTTGAACAACAGGCCAGTCAATATCAATTAAAAATACTGGCAATCCAGGAAACGAACTGGACTGAAAATGATATTCAAGACATGAGAATGCATACAGTATTCAGAAGTAGAAAACATGCTGAAAAACGAGAATTCGGAGTAGCCTTCATTGAGGATAGGGAATTGAAATCGCACGCTATTGATTTTAAAGCAGTCAATGAACGGTTGTCTGCGATCCGTATAAACGCAAAATTCTTAAAAATCTGGCTGATAAACGTTCACACCCCGAACGAAGGAAACGTTCCACAATCACCTGGAGAGACTGGTCGACTCATTGCCCACAAACGACACAAAAATAATTGTGGGAGATTTCAACGCTAAGGTTGGCAATGAGCTATCTCATCAGCAAATGACTGGAAGATATAGCCTTCACGATGAAACGAATATCAACGGCCAGCGCCTGATCGACTTTGCGTGTAGCAGAAATCTAGTTATACGCTCGAATTGCTTCCCACATCGACACATTCATAAAATAACCAGGGTATAACCGGATGGCAACACACGAAACCAGATTGATCATGTTCTGATCCAGCAACGTTGAGCCTCGAGCATATTGCATATCCGTACATACTGAGGAGCCAATTGTAATTCAGATCATTACTTGATCAAATTAACTTATCGATGTTGCATGTGAAAGGCATTTTCGGCGAAGACCAGCCCGCTACAAATATTTTACATCGAAAGACTACAAATGGCTTTTGTGGCCAAAATTTCATTCCTCGGCAACCAGCTAGCTCCCATCTTATCAAATGCATCGCTGAAGACAAGCATCAAGCGGCTATTAAGACCGTGGCAGAACAGACGATCGAAAATCAACCACGGCGCAAGAGGAATGATTGGTTCAATGATGAGTGCCAGAATGCGTAAAACAAAAATAATCAGGCGTACAAAGCATACGTAGGTACTAAAACCAGAATGAAGAGAGAACACTATGACAACATCAGAAGATCAGTGAATAAGATAATTAAAATTAAAAAAAGAAAATACAATGACGACCAATTGAAAAGTATAGATGTAAGTTTAGCGAGCAACAACACAAGACAAGCATACAAAGTAGTGAAAAGCCTGAAACGTGGTTATCAGCCCAAAACCACGCTCTATCCTGATGACATGGGCAATATCATTGCTGATGAAACCAAGATTAAGGAAAGATGGGCATCATATTCCGAGAACCTCCTTCGTCCTCCACTCAGCTCTAGAATATTTGAGTCTATAGATGTCTGCAGAGATTTTCTATTGGCTCCACCAACCCTTGATGAAGTTTTTTCCATCATCAAAGCCCAAAAGAATAATAAAGCACCGGAGATCGAGGAGATTCCGGTGGACCTCATCAAATATGTTGGCTGCAGTGTTCATAAAACTATTCAAAAAGCCATCCGGCACATTTGGCAACAAGAACATATGCCAAAAGACTGGAGCCAATCAATGATATTCCCTATCCACAAAAAAGGTGACAAGCTACAGTACAAAATATTTTCAATGATCTTAGAAAATAAAATCGGATCAAATGCCAAAAGTATTATAAGGGAGTATCCAGGTGGCTTCCCAATAGCCAGATCAACGATTGGCCAATCGGTTACAGTCAAGCACGTACTTGATAAATGCTGGGAGTTCAACATAAACGTACACTAAATTTTTGTTGACTTTCAGCAAGCATACGACAGTATTGATCGTAATGTACTGTACCAAATAAAATTTTGCTTTGGCATTTCAGCCAAATTAGTCCATTTTACCAAAATGACAATGACGTCCACGATTTCCCAAGTCCGCATCGATGCCTTTGACACAAATATCGGACTAAAACAGGAAGATGGGCTAGCCCCATTGCTATTCAATTTGGCTCTAGAGTACGTCATAAGGAAGCTACCTGTCGATACGCGAGATACATTACTATACAAGTCGAGCCAAATAGTAGCCTATGCGGACGACATCAACAATTTGTCACAGTCATTAACAACTGTCAAAGAACTCTTCCTGAAACTTGATAGCCGAAGCAAAGCTAGTAGGGCTACAAATCAATGAAAATAAAATAAAGCTCATGACGCAGTCAAGGAAAAATACCTCAAGTACACAATACATCACATTTGGCGAATACAATATTGAAAATGTGAGCCAATTTGGGTATTTAGGCCCCAAAATAACAAGAGCTAGCACCGAAAGAGACGAAATACGCCAAAGATCATTCATTTTATTTAATGTTGACGATATTGAAGACCAGCTGCATACACAGGAAAACAGACCTCCAAGTATACAAATCTGCGATAAGATCTATGTTATGCTATGGGTGTGAAACATGGACTCTAACGTAAACATCCGCAAATATATTTAACACCTTTAGACCGGGACCAATGGCGAATTGGATACAATCATGAGCTGTATGAAATTTTTGACGATCCAAAGGTCCAGCGATTGCAAAACCGTGCAAGCTACAATAGGCTGGACACATGAATCGTATGGACGAACAACGGATACCCAAAAAGGTATTCGTTAGGGTAACTGAAGGCAGGAGACCATCGGGGAAACCAAGGAATCGCTGGTCTGACTCGGTCGACGAAGTGAGTTAATCGCTGCTCGGATTTCGAAATTAGAGGACGCGCTCAATGGAGACAGTTGAAGGTGCTTGTTGCAGGAAGCAAAGGCCCGAAGGAGGCTGTAGTTCTACGAGCAAGAAGAAGAAGATCGAGTAATTGAAAGGAATTCAAGAACTGGAAGCTGAGTAACGATAATAGAGTAAAGTTAAATTGTTGCGTTCTGTTAAACAAAAGTTTAATTATTGTTTCTAGAAATAATGCAATAAGAAATTAGCATTTAAGTAACGTTAACATTAGAAATTGCCGGTAGATTTGGCGTGCTTTGGGGTTTTTGTCTGAAAACGATAGTTGTGATACAAGTTGCGGAATGATTAAACATAATTTCTCCACAGATTAGGTCAGATTTTGCATTACATAATTTTTTTTCGATTATGTAAATGTCATCCATCGGTTTGGAAGGATAGGGAGCGTTAAGGGACCATGAGTATTCCCAGTGAAACCTGAATGGCTTTTTGATCCTGTTGTAGTAAATTCAAGGAGTTTTCATAAAGTCCGTAAAGGACTGCAGCGATGTTCTGCTGCCTCGGTAGAAGAAGGTGTCGGTATCTGCCGAGAATGCCCTCGTCTGGAGATGCGTGAATGCGCTGGCAGGCTAGCATTGCGGTGTCGTGGGGTGGGTTCATTTCCCTAGCACGAGGACCCACTACAAAGATATTTCGCATTCACGAATTGGACTGCTGGAAGTCAGGAGGCGACCGAAGTCGCAAAAAGTGTAGATAACTACACAGAGGGAATTAGAGCTTGTCATGAGAACAAGGGGAACCTGAAAAGAAAGGCGAACTTGGGGTGACCTCGTCATTACCCGACGAAGTTCATGGCCCACAAATGAAAGAGGGGCAAACGGGTGGTGGTGGGGCCCCTTCGTACCCACCCAACCGGAATAAATCCATAGATATCTTGTTGAAGTGGCCAGGTATTCCTCTTCTGAGTAGAAAACTCATACAACTTGAATTGTATGAACTTTCCCATCAGAAGGGGAGTACCCCGGTGACCAATTTATGCCATAGAATTATACAATTTAGTTGCATAACTCTATGCCATAAAGAGGCACTCTGCTTGGGCCACTCAACCCACGACGTCACCTGAAACAAGAAGGATTATTAAGTACCCGGTGGCTGGCTCATGTTTTGAGGTGGAAGCCTGCCACCGTACCGGGTCCTATACCCGGTTAGAATTTGAGGAAAGGAAGGACCAATTTGCGTTACTTTACACAAACATTATTATTTCAAAAAAATCTATAAACATCTTTCGACAATAGCAAATTCTTCATTACGTTACGTTACTAATTTCAGTGTTTATCATAATTTAGAGAAGTAATGGAGTCATTCTCTTGTATAAGATCATTTACTTCTAAAGAAAACTACCTCTAAATTTTGGTGAACAAATTTTACATGCAATAATAAAAAAAAAAAAATATATATATATATATATATATATATATATATATATATATATATATATATATATATATATATATATATATATCAAAAGGGTAACAAAAAAGACACTTACCCGCAGGGTTCTCCGAGCGCTCGATGACACATGCGGGGGGCGGGGGGTCCACTGAAATTATCATTAGTACTCTCTAATTCAAAATTTATTTAGGTTGTTTTCAAAAAAAAACTACAAAAAAGAAAAAAACAATATCCTCCTTTCTCTCGGACACGCCGGGTTAGTATCAAATCCACTTCGAAACCCGTAACTCAACTCTCAGCCCCTTATCGTTTATTCGGATCAGATGAACAAAGCCGATGACCATCGAATAAATTGTTCCACTATTAATTACCGCTGTTGTAGCGGAAGGATGTAGTTTTGACAGTTCCGTTCTATAGAATCGGGCGGTTAGCGTTTGATGATCGCACTGCGATTCGTATAAGCATTACTGAAATTGGGGAATAAATTCCGTATACCAGCCATGGGATTCGGTTCCCCGCGGTGTCATCATTTTTCAAAACTTCCCTAAAGGTATTGCGAATTTCCCGCAAACATTGAGCAGGCGGGGAAGGGAAACGTTTAACTTTGAGTTAAGATAGATATCAACCGCAGTGGCACACTGTTATATTCACTGCCACAGGAAATCTCGATGACAACGGTCAACACTTGTTTTATTTAGAAACATTCAAAATTGAACTCAAATCAGACCGCAATAAAATTTCATATCACTCAGATAGAATTCAAAAAAAGATCTTGCACTTAATATTTTATTCTTAAAACATTTTTCTTTATTCTTTATCTTGCACTCGGGCCGTTATTCAAAATAATTTCCACGTCGCTTGCCATATCTCATTCCGCAAAACATTTACAACAAACATTCAAGCACTTCTTTTTTTTTTATTTCATTTACTTTTTATCTTATTTCCCGACGAAGCGTGACATATAGTCGCGTTATATAACGTTTTTCCGCACAGAAATTTACTTTCTTGAACCTTGGTCACTCGGAAACAACCCTCCGAAAACGCTTTCAACATTTTTTTTCTCACTCACGATAAGATGCAACCACCCATCCCGTTCAAATTCCGGGTTTGCACATTAGATTCACGTTAGTATTTCCGTTACTTATAGGTTGGTAGTGCATTCACGAAGCACGGAAAAAGGGAAATATGATCGATTTTTACTCGAGCCTCGACTCAATCCTGATTTTTCCATTACTCCCTTTTTGACGCGTCGATTCGAACCTAATTTCCGCCAAATAAAATTGAATCTCCCCGTATCGCGCGGACTTCGTGTCACAAGCTCTCATTCCAAAAACTTTCTTTCCATTCGCGTCCGAAGTGACCGCCGTCAAAGTCAATCGCAGACTCCCCCTGATCGTGCACATCGACGGTCAAACCCATCCCGCAATCCACTTCCTCCACTCCTCCGTGCACATCTCAGATTCTAAACCTGATCCATCATCTTGCTTTGTTAGTATTGTGGGAACCGGTTCCTTTTCTGTTTTCCCTTTTATCTCTTTTTCTTTTGTTAAGCTACTACATTAGGAATGGCAGCATCAAATAAATTGTAAGTATTAGAGAGAAACAAGAGAAAACAAAGAACATAAATTTTGTTGTACTTATGACACGCACTAGAAAATATTGAACAAACTTTTGGTAATATTGAGAAAATATATAAAACAATGTTCAGAGAACAGATTTTGTCGTACGAGATCTATCCAATTTCTTTCTTCACGTGAATTCAATTTGAATATGAAGAGGCGTTTGAAGCCATGTTTGTACAATTCGTACTTAATCTTCGTAACTATTGAGAATGAGGAAGATTTATTTCTGGTGTAAGTGCATATTTCTCTTCCTGTAAAACAAAACGATACATAATAAAAAGACTGATTGGGGCATAAAGAAGAGGTGAGCAAAGCCGACTACTTATCAATTTGTATTACAATCGATCAGAAGTATTAGTGAATTAGTATAGTTCACAAATAAGAATTGATGATAATCGAATATGCTCACCTTTCATAAAAGCAAACATGCTTTAAATGTTCAAGCTTCACAACCCGGTATGGTCAGAATGAGTAGGATAAAGTGGACTTGAAACTGAAAGTTCAGATTTATTCATTCTCCGATAATAAACTTACTTTATTATTTTACGTTAAATCATGAAAATTATAAAAATGCGTTTCTCTTTCAGTTACGCGAACAAAGCAAATTGATGAAAGATTTGTCTCTATGAACACAATGTAGAAAATTATAAGTATACAATCCTTAACTATATATAGAACTTATTCTAACTACTTTTAGTGAAAATATTTTGCTGAATTGATGTGAATTGTTTCAATTGATACGAAACTTCTTCTCTATTAGAAGTTACATCGTCCTCAGTGTAAACTTCTTTTTTTGATTGAAGTTATCATATCTCTGTATCGCCCTTTTCCATTTATTTTGCGGGACTTCTTCGCATCCGTTTGTCCAGTTTTTTCTGGATTTCGCTCAATATGCTTTTGATATCTAAACGGCAACGCCCAGGGTTTTGCAAGATCAGATGGCAATGGTTGTAGTGATTCGTATGGAACCTGTAAATTGCTGCCTCCCATGTACCAATTTTTAAACCTCTGTTCCTTTCTCACCTCGCTCCATGCATCAAATTCAACGTTACGATATATGTCTGGATCAAGCGCTTTTGCTACTTTATACGGAAATGGTGTTATTCCATCTTTTAGCAATTGTTGAACGCATGAAATGAATTTTTCGGGTAGCAAATGATCAAGAGTTTTCGTGATTTTCTGATTATCATATTGAGAGGCCTCAATCATATGCATATCGTGATGCAAATCGTCCGCGAATTGTGGAAAGTTCGGATTATGGAAATGGCAAAGAAGATTATTGTATAAAATTAAATTTGTTTCTTGTGGTGTGTTCAGATCAAATTCCCGACCGTCAGCGTAGATAACTTTCTTCGGATATGCTCCAGCATATTGTGTTTTAGATTTTACAAAGTCCAGTGAGTTTCCATGCAGCATTTGTTCCACAACGTACATTACATCGGGTAATTTAAAAACATTTTTATACAAAATTTCGTAGCATATGCCTTGACAAAATGCCGCGGTTTCATTTTCAGGAATTCGGCAAGGGAATTATGCTTCGCCTGCTTTTCGGAATGTATGGTAGTGGTTGTTTGAACAGGCTCCTCTACTTTATAACTTATTAGACCTGTTTTTAAAGTCTTTCCATCCAATGTCACTGTGTATTGTGGATATGGTTGCCTGGTTTCCGTTACTTGGCGGCTACTCCGACGGATATCAAATGCAAAGTTATGCGCAATCTTAGGTGGGACCGAAACCCGACCGACTTCAACAATTGCTCAATTAGCACTCCTCGATTACTACACTGTATTCAATAACAAGTAGTAGTTTTATCGGCATAGAATTAGAAAACATGTTCTAAATTGATTCTATATACTGTGACTCCCATAAAGATCCGCACAAGTAAGAAATATTCCTTCTTTTTCAATTTATGCTTCAATCCATGACACAAAAAGAAAAAGGAAATATTATTAATTGAACAAAACATCAGCTCGATAGTTTTATTCAAAAAAATAGAAAATGTACCGCAAAATGAGAAGTAAAACGAAGGATTAAAAAAGAAGCACAAAAATATGACGCCCCAAAGAGATCCGCACAACAAGGAAACTTTGGCAAACATGTGCATTTTTATGTAAAAAGAACACATTTGAGTGACCTCTTTATAGCATATCGCCTTCAGTGATAAAGTCGTAATAGATCCGGGCAGATCATATCTAGTATTGAACACAAACCGCGTGTTGTTCGTAGCTTAAAAAAACGTTGTGCTTTTTAAATTAAAATCCGCAAATACACGTCTCCGGAGAAGATCCAGTTGGTGGTTTCTAACCATATGGAAGGTAAAAATGTGGCAGAAATATGTTCAAGCGTCAACATGAAACGTAGAACTGTTTACGACATTCTCCAGAGGTATAAGGAGGAAGGCAGAATAGACTTGAAGCATAGTCCTGGTCGCCCAAAGGTTCTAACGACGTTTGAAGAACGCTCTATCGTCCGAAAAATAAAAAAAAATCCAAAACTGAGTGCTCCAAAAATTGTGAGTGAAGTGTTCGTAGACTAAGAAAAAAGTAGGATGTGAAACAGTTCGACGAGTTTTGAGAAATGCTCAATACAATGGACGTGTTGCACGGAAGAAACCATTCATCAGCGAAGTGAATAGAAAAAAGCGTTTAAATTTCGCTAAAGAATTTATATTAAAGGAAGTCAATAATTGGGAGGATGTGATTTTCGCCGATGAAAGCAAATTCAATGTTTTTGGCTCGGATTGACGTGTTATGGTGTAACGCAAGCCCAATGAAGAATTGAGTCCAATTAACCTCAGGCCTACAGTGAAACACGGAGGTGGCAGTTTGATGGTTTGGGGATGCCTATCTACACGTGGTGTTGGCGAATCAGTATTTATAGATGATATCATGGTTTCCCGTCGATATTTAGACATTTTGAAGGAAAATTTGCGAAAAAGCGCTGGCTGCTAAAATGGGCATTTTGGATTCGTTCAAATATTACGAAGACAATGATCCCAAACATAAGGAACGCATTGTTCAAGAATGGCAGCCGTATAGATGTCCAAAAGTGGTTCATCCTCCTCCTCAGTCACCGGATTGTAGTCCCATTGAAAATCTCTGGGATGAATTGGACCTTAGAGTTCATAGCACGCCAATTTATTCAAAAACGGAGCTCGAGAAAAGGCTTCGCGAAGAATGGGTGAAAATGGATGTGGAATACCTGTGGAAAATCATCTCCAGTATGCCAAATCGATTAAAATGTGTCATTGAACAAAACGGACATGCAACAAAATACTAGCTTACTAAAATTTTTGTTTATTTTTACAATTTAGCTCTTGTGCGGATCTTTTTGAGGGATGAAATTTTCTGTTTTTTCATGGAATTTCCTTTTTTTTGGTATATTTAAAGTGAGAAACTATTTTATTTATGTGGTCTGTAAGACTGTTATGTTCTGCTCATAATAAAATGTTTAAAAAAATTTTCCCGTTTTTATTTGCCTTATAAAATGAGAAAGGAGGAAAATTTCTTACCTGTGCGGATCTTTTTGGGAGTCACTGTATGTACGTAGAAAACTTTTCAAGCTGTTCATCGTTTGAACATTTTAATCTACGCAAGAAGTATTCTATTGTTGTACGTTCGCAACTTTCGAAGTTTTGACAAATGTACTATATTTCATTGTTTACTGTACATTTCGATAGTGAAAGAATTTCGAAAATTGACGACTTTTAAGAAACACTAGTGTTTGAATTTGAACCTTTTTTTATTTTTAAATAATTAATAAACGTCCATCTACAAATGTTCTTAGTTGAAGCTTAACAACAACAAAATTTCTTTCACTTTCAAAAATAGGAGACAGCAAAAAAGAAAATACCATTCATGAAGTGAATGGGATTCGATCTAGAATACCTCGTCGTAGCTCCTATTAGTGAGCGCTTTGAGTAGCTTTGCTATAATGCAAACAGTAAACACTAGTAAAGCAACTACACAAATCATAGATGAATGTATCTACCTATGAAATTTATGAATGTGGGCTGTTGGACACATGTGTGTAATATTTTTACACTCCACGAAAGAAAAATTGGCGGAAACAATTAACCTGTGCATTCTTAATTCAAGCTCTTAATGAACTGTACCGTTTTCATTTAGAATTAGCTTAGTTAATTTTTTCACACCTATGAAATGTAAATTTTGTTATAGGAATAATAATGCCCTTTATGATTTTAATTTTTTTTATTGCAGACAAAATCAATAATCACAGATACAAAAATACATGTTATCTCTTTGAAATTACTCGTATATAGCCATTATCAGGGATGGTATTCTACGCGATTTTTTGAGTCCCGTAGGTAATATACGTCGAAAACTGTATTCTACGTTTTCTACGGTCGAAAACCTCGTGCACGTCGAAAACTCCAAAAGACTCAGCAATTCATAGTATGAGTCATTCGCTGGCAGCGAATCGCTGCGCTGATTAAGTGTTAACTGTACGGGTACACACATACGCATCTCTAGCAGTCTACATGTAGCAGTCTATATGTAGCAGTCTATATGTCTTATCTGTTGCGTCAGCTGTACTTGTTTGTCATTTGATTTGTCATAACGTGTTTTCTCTTGTTAGATTCATAATTTTGTCATTCAAATCGTTGTCCAAAATTTTATGAAAATGTCGAACGCATTTGAGAAATTAATGAAACAAAGTGATGCAAGTGAAGCATCCACATCATCTACATCGAAAGGCGGGAGACCAATGCATGAAGATTGGTATGGCTATAAAAAAATTGTCGTCAATGCAAAACCTGCGGCAAAGTGTCTCAACTGTATGTTCAACGTCATGAATACCGCAAAAGCACGTTTGATAAAACATCGGTAAAAAATATGTTATAATTTAATTTATGTAGTGTTCAAAACTTATTTTATGTCGATTTTTTTTATTCGCATAGTGAATCTTGTGGCTCTGACAACATCGTTGATAATGAAATCACTGATAAGGATGACAACTATGACAAGGAAAAAACGGGTGACGATATCGATGACAGGGGAGTTGATTCAGTATCAAGTGAAATGAATGCCACTTTGGAAGGCAGTGACAAAACAAACTCGAATCCAAGCTCGCGTCCGAATTCAAGTTTAAGTCAAACATCGGATATACGAGATGTAATTTTTTTCTTCTTTTTTTTAACATGTTAAATAATACATGTTGAAAGTTGAATACATAATTTATAAAAAAAAATTTAAATACATGTCAAAAGTTAAATAACCTTTATTTTATTTTAATTTTTACGCATCCAAGCTCGCGTCCAAATTCAAGTTGAGGTCAAACATCGGATATACGAGATGTAATTTTTTTTCTCTTTTTTTTAACGTGTTAAATAATACATGTTAAAAGTTAAATACATAATTTAAAAAAAAGTTGAATACATAAAAGTTAAATACATGTTAAAAGTTAAATAAAACTTATTTTATTTTTATTTCTAGCAATCAACGTCGAGTTTCAGAGCACCAACACCAAAGCAAATGAAAATGAAACGTTTCATAGACAATGTAAGACCAATTGAAGGCGCGAAATTGGATTCGTTAGCGGCGACGTTTTTTTATGGATGTAACATTCCGTTCCAAGTAGCTGACTCAACATATTTTAAGAACTTTGCGAAAGGGCTGCGACCGGCTTATAATCCGCCTAATCGTCGAGTATTGGCAAGCACGTTGCTTGATAAAACGTACGAAGCAATCGAAAAACGCAACGAAGAATTGATTGCCAAAATGGGCAAACGCGTAACGTTATTGGTTGATGGCTGGCAAAACTCATCGGCGAACCGTCACTACGAGTTGATGATGCTCGCAACGTCAAAAGAACAAAAAGTATTTCTGGAATCCTTCGACTTTTCGGGCATTCGTGATACTGGCTCTAATTTGTTCGATGCTGTGGATAAAGTGATCATATTAGCAAAAGAACGCTATGATGCGACTGTTCATGCTATTTTGATGGATAACGCATACAATATGCAAAGCATGGGAAATGCTGTTTAAGCGAAGAATTTGCTCTATTCAACATGCAATGCGCATACTGCAAATCTGTTGGCTGGTGACATCGTGAATAAGACAAAAAACTCTCGCGTAATGAGCAAAGTAATGAGCGTACAAAAAGATTTCAAGAGAACTGGGATAGAAGATCGTCTTCGGAAATCTGGTGGCCAAAAACCAGTTCTCTCTTGTGCAACACGCTGGACAACTCAACGGAATGCAGCCGAATCATTTTTGAAGAATTTGTCCGCTATGAAATCTGTTACTGCCGCTTGTAAAATGGAAGGAGAGTCTGATCTAAATGCAATAGTACCAAAACCAACCGTTTCATCTATTCTCTCCGATAGAGAATTTGTCGCTTCAGTTAAGACATTGCTCGAATTATTGAATCCAGTGGCAGAATTGACGAACTTCTGTCAGAAGAGCAACACATTAGCTGCAGATGCAACTGAAAGATGGCTCGAATTGTTGCAGGATGGGCCAGGCGAATTGAAAGATTTTTTGGAAAAACAAATGACGAAAAGCAACGTTTTGAACATCGTAACGATGTCGGCTAATTTTTTCCATCCGGTTTATCGCGGCAAACGGTTGAATTCGGATCAACGTCAGCAAGTTGCGAGCTATCTTTTTGATAAGCTTGATGGGCCTGCGCTTGAATCGTTGCGTGAATTCACAGAAGTTGAAGGCAGTTTCGCAAAATTGACTGCGAAAAAAATCACTTCGCCAAAAACGTTTTGGCATTTCGCCGCTGAACTTGGCCATGATAAGCTTACTGGATTTGCCATGGACTACTTGAAAATTCCCGCATCTACCGCACAACTGGAACGCTTATTCTCAAACTGGGCGTACATACACAACGACATCCGAAATCGACTCTCGAACGAAACATCCAAAAAACTCGTGAATACTTATTTCACGTTAAGGTCAACTGACCAAATGGTTGAAGAAGACGACGACTTTGAAATGCTGTTGGAAAATTTCGGACGCGATGGAGAATGAATGCAAGGATTTATAATACGTTGAATTTGTTTTTAATCCACACAATATTCTCATTTTTCTCGTGAAGATAAAAAATAAACTGTATTCTGTTTCTGATATATAAATTTACTTTATTCTTCATGTAATTTACCACATAATGTTGTTGGAGGTTTTCGACACGTTCATGTAGAATACTCATTTTTGATTAAGTATTCTACCACAGGTATTCGACGTAGACAACCTCGTAGAATACTACACGAGTTTTCGACATGACATCCCTGGCCATTATACCTCCCATTCATATGAAAATCGCTTAGTGTTAGTCAAATTAACACCCATAAAAAACACAGTTAAAAACTTGTCCCTGTTCGTCTTGTTGGGAAAATGGGATATCGTTATTTGGTAAATTCACTTTCCGGTTCTAATCTCGTAATATACTTTATTCTGTGATTCTTCATTGATTCTCATCAAGTAATGATTAAACACTCAAACTTGCTGACAATCAAGTGATCCATAATCCATTAAGTGATCCATAATGACGTCTATATCACCACAATTTCGAAGTGCTTGATTTGATTTGTTTTTATTTCTTTCTTTTTTAAAAAGAAAAGCTTAATAAATATTCCTTCCAAATTTTTATTAAAATCAGTTGACCATTTAGCTTTTGTAGAAAAAATATTTCATAAAATCATTTTAATTTTTTTTTTGTTTTTAAAACCAAACTTTGATTTCACATACACCAACTTAGAAAAAGTGATCGAAAAGTTCTGCTTCTACTTTTCCGAGCTCAAAGATCTTCCATTCAAACTAGGACTTATAAAGCCCTCTTCTATCCATATCTCTATCTATACCTAACACAGTATAAATGCTCGGTTGGACAAAATATTATGTTAGATTCCAGGTTCTCTGGAAACACTATTGCATTACTACATGGGCTGATAAGACCCGGAATTTTCAATCAAAATAAACATTATTTGGGCAGAGTTATATTTATTCCTCAACATAGTTGCCTTCAAGGGTTTAACACTTGGTATAGTGATTTTCCAGCATTTCGATGCCCTTTCTGTAGTACAAACCGAATCAATTTGAATTTCATTCCCTGGAACCATTTGAAAAAAAAAAATTGTCTCTGAGGGCCAAATTTTACGGGGGATAAGCAACCAATTTGTATCGCAACTGGGCCAATTTGACCATCGCCTTGAAGAACGTGTTTCATGGTACGTTCTCGTGATGAAACTTAACTTTTTTCTTTAATCTGTTGTTCAGTTTGCCCAATAATGATTATTCCATGCGCATTCTGAAAAACGGAGGCCATGACCTTACCAGTCGGGCGTTGAACCCACGTTTCATTCTTCTTCTTCTTTGTAGCACTACAGCCCCTCTCGGATCTTTATTTCCTGCAACAAAAACCTCCAAATGTCTCGGCCCATTGACCACTTCCTCTAATTTCGAAATCCAAGCAGCGATGAACTGTCATCGTCGACCGAGTTTGACTAGCGTTTCCTCGGTTTCCCCACTATTCCCCACACTTCAGTTTTTCCAAAGAATAACTTTTTGGTTATCCGTTGTTCGACCATATAATTCACATGAACAGCCCATTGCAGCTTCCGCCGTCTTACAACCGTTGAGACCGTTTGCTCGTCAAAAATTTCATACAGCTCATGGTTCTATCTCCAATTATCCACCTCAGGACCCGTTTTTCGAAGGCGTTCAGTATGATTGTGGGTACTTGGGTCAGGGTTCAAGTTTCTCAGCCATAGTATAGCACAGCTCTTATCATAGATTTGTATACATGTAGCTTTGTTTTCCTGTGTATGCATTTGGTCATCAAAATCGTAAAATTTGAATAAAATTTTGTATTTGTAAGCTGTGTTTTTAAACGCGTTTCATCTCCTTCATTACCGGTTCTTGTTATCGTCACAAAACGTCGAAAAAATCGGCTCAATTACGCTGCGGCCATTTGTAGGGAATAAACGAATTTTCATAAGGTCCGTAAAGGACTGCAGCGATGTTCTGCTGCCTCGGCAGAAGAAGATGACAATATCTGCCGAGAATGCCCTCGTCTGGAGACGCGTGAATGCGCTGGCAGGCTAGCATTGCGGTGTCGTGGGGCGGGTTCATTTCCCCAGCATGAGGACCCACTACAAAGATATTTCGCATTCACGAATTGGACTGCTGGAAGTCAAGAGGCGACCGAAGTCGCAAAAAGTGTAGATAACCACACAGAGGGAATTAGAGCTTGTCATAAGAACAAGGGGAACCTGAAAAGAAAGGCGGACTTGGGGTGACCTCGTCATTACCCGACGAAGTTCATGGCCCACAAATGAAAGAGGGGCAAACGGGTGGTGGTGGGGCCCCTTCGTACCCACCCAACCGGAATAAATCCATAGATATCTTGTTGAAGTGGCCAGGTATTCCTCTTCTGAGTAGAAAACTCATACAACTTGAATTGTATGAACTTTCCCATCAGAAGGGGAGTACCCCGGTGACCAATTTATGCCATAGAATTATACAATTTGATTGCCACTCAACCCACGACGTCACATGAAACAAGAAGGATTATTAAGTACCCGGTGGCTGGCTCATGTTTTGAGGTGGAAGCCTGCCACCGTACCGGGTCCTATACCCGGTTAGAATTTGAGGAAAGGAAAGACCAATTTGCGTTACTTTATCACTCCATTTTTTAATGCAATACGATTAACTTTCGATAAATGCACAATATTTTCAATATAAATACAAGGCGAAATTCTACGCCATAAAATTTAATTTTGATAAATGCACAATATTTTCAATATAAATACAAGGCGAAATTCTACGCCATAAAATCTAATTTTGATAAATGCACAATATTCGCAATATAAATGAAAGGAAAACTCTCCGCAATCAAATGGAAATTCGACAAGTGCACATTATTCGCAATATAAATGAAAGGAAAACTCTCCGCAATCAAATTGAAATTCGACAAGTGCACAACATTCGCAATATAAATAAAAGGAAAAATTATTTTACGCAATAAAAGGGTGCTTACCCCACATGGTCCATCGAGCGCTCGATGACAAATGCGGGAAGTCCACTGAAAGGTTCCTGAATACATTCGCACAAAAAAAAATTTAATAAATTTATATCTAAAGCAAAATTTTCGATATCTGCTTATCAATCCAATAGGATTTTTGCCTTTCATGTTCGTCCATCCAAACTGAAATTTCGCTGCGTTTGCATAGAAACATTTTCCACACATTCAGCTCGTTCTGTATATGGTTCTTGCGTTGCAAGATACTCAATAGCGGTTCATTGAGATCATTCATGAGTAGAACGTATTCCATAAAAGTATGTGTTCCATCTTTTTCATGGGAAAATATATTCATATGTTTCACGTTTTAAATTTTCTCATGTAATTTATAATAAAATATGTAGATAGAATAATTCAAATTTTTTATTGTTAATAATAATAATAACAATCACAAATAATCACATCAATATTTCTTTCACAACTCCTCGATTACTACACACTGAATTATCAACGCGCTCCTGCTTTTGGTCGACGGCAGGCAAACGCCACACTATCGTACATAATATATCCTGCCCATTTCTTTAAGATGCCCATGGCAAAAGACAACTCACGCAACTTTACTTTACGATCACTCGAAACGATTCGCTGCACTTGGTTTATGATTCTCGCATTCGTAGCGTCCCTTGGCCTTCCAAAGCGAGGTTCATCTTTAGTGCTTGTATGACCCATTTTTAATTCACTAGACCTTCAAAAATTGCAATGATTGTTCAGAAGTTTTTTCCATCGAAAAACATGTTTGATCAAGATGCGATATTCCCGTTTTTGCATTTTTTTATAAAAACAAATTTAGCATCACTCTTACGACTGCAGCTCGTAAATGAATAGAAAAAGTATCTTAAAACGTCATACACAAGCTATTGACGAATCAGCCTCTTGGAATAAGTCATATTCATTATCCAGTGTCACCATCTATGGATAAATTCTTGGACTAATCAGCATATGTAATAGTTAGAATATTTAGCTTCACAACAACAGTTTGTATTGAAATTAAATTCGTTTTGACGGATTTCTTCTTAAGGAAATCAATTAAGACCGTGGAAAAATACCTAATTGACAAAGCACTTAAATTTTTCGATAAAATTTATAGCCATACTGTTACCACCATGGCATTTCTTCCTTCCTTTACAGAACGGGGATGACTTTAGGTAAGCAATTATCTGCCAAATAATAATGTTAAAATTTTTATTTCAAATGTTTTAATAGCTGAAACTAACTTGAGAAGGTAGGTGGGTACTGAAGTGCTCTCATAAACGAGGGAGTTAAAATGCGTATTTGCACCAACTCCACACACCCCACACTACATAACCTTAAGATATAGAGATCTTGTAGGGGCCCGGTTTCGCCCACCAAAAGCGGGCGTAGGTGCCAACTCACTTGCCCTGGATCCTTCTAAGCCGCCTGCATCCGCGGTATGCCGGAATAGATTTGTCACGCAATTTCCATGAAAAACCTAAAATTGGGTTAGCCTTCACCTCCCGCTAATTGGAAGCCTGTGCAGTGCACGCTAACACTACCGAAGCTCTGCTTAAAACTCTGCCAATGTTTATTTAGGTAAACAGAGGAAGAAAGTCAATTTCGATCCAATAACGTTCACAAATTTAATATGCAAAGATTGATTTCAAAATATACGATTAACAATTCGAGTCTCAAAAATATTAAAGTTTCAACTCGCTCAATTCCCTGCGTTAAGAAGGGGTTTCTTTGTTTCTGCTTCCAACACCGACACTAAAATTCTCTTCGATTGTACTTGCTCCTTCGATATTTTGTACATTTGCTTAAGTTTTCTTCGTGGCACCAACGAGGCATGTCAACCTTCTCTCGCTTTTATAATTTTATATCTAACGGTCGTTTCTCCACTTACCAGCCAAAGTCTTTGTCCTAGTTCAGTCAACTCTCGGAAGTGGGTTTTCCCATTCTTCGGAGTGGTTTCACTCAAGTTCATCTCACTTAGCTTTCGCACTACATTATAATAGTAGAGATGAAGTACAGGTAGCAGTACGGGACCTCAGAAAAAACAAGGCTCCTAGAATAGATGGAATACCAGCAGAGCTGCAGCAGAGCCCATCTAAGTGACTTTCTGCATTGACTGATATGCAGAATGTGGTCAGAAGGGCAGTTGCCTGTGACTGGCGATAAAGTATAATAAGTCCTGCACACAAACAGAGGGATAATCAAGTGTGAAAATTATACACGCATTACTCTACTGTGTTCGTCTTATAAAGAAATCTCAAAATCATAGGAGGCTTTTGAAGTGGATGGTCAAAACCAAATATTTTCAATAAATCAGGTGCTCGAAAAGTGCCGGAGATATAACATCGATGTGTACCAACCCTTTCTAGACTTCAAACAAGCATATGACAGTGTCGACGTAAATGCGCTGTACAAAATAATTCTTGATTTTAGTAATCCAACAAAACTAGTCCGTATGGCCAAGTTCTCAATGTCAAACGTAGAGCCGTAAATGAAATCAGACTTAAAACAAGGGGAGGGACTTGTCACAATGCTCTTTAATATTATGCTGGTCGACATCATTAGGGAGACGCCAGCTGGAACCACTGGTACACTTATGTTCACGTCCACACAATTAGTAGTGTATGCTAATGATTTCAATATTATGGCACGTTCAATTTTAGCTGCCAAAGGCGCATTTCTAATCGTTACATATTTAACGAAACCAAATTAAATTCACGACTCAAACGAAGAAGAAAACTCCAGTTCGACAAAACCTGACCGTAGGCGACTATAACTTTAAAAGTGTGAATAACTATATTTATCCGACAAGAAACGGCGCTGAAAAGGATGAAATTGAACGCCGCAAATAAAGCCTATTCCTCCGCAGTTCCCATTCTAAGATCCAGAGCTGTGCACAGGCAAAATAGGCCCCATATTCCCAAATGACCAGTCAAACCTGGCTGTTATATGGAAATGAACATGGACCCTGACGAGTGAATCCGAGAAAAGCAGTGGACGTATTTGAACGCAAAGCACTCTGGAAAATCGATCCGGTGAAACAAAGAACAAGAAGAAGACTACGTTACAACGATGAGTTGTATGAACTATTTGACGATACATCTGTTTTCTCTTGCGTAAAGTTACGTAAATTGTATTAGGTGAGCCCTGTAGAAAGAATGGAAGAAAAACATTAACGGGTAATGCACAAGGTAGATGTCCAGCGGGAAGACAAAGGACTCAATAGGAAGACACGATAGAAGCTAACAACAGTTACTTGTTGGGAGTAAACAACTCGCGGGCAAGGTCGCGGAACCGTGATGATTGGAAGAGCTTAATCCTAGAGGCCAAAACCCAGCTTGGACTGTCGTGCCATAGATAATTATAATAGCTAAAGCATTGAATTTTAGGTATATCGCCATTCGGTCAAATACTTAAAAGTTTAGCTTAGAGTCTCCACCAAGGTATTCGTATAGTCAGATTTTAAAACCAGGATTCGTTTACTAGGATTAAAAAAAGGAAGCCAGCAGAATCAGGGAAGATGAATCTTATTGATTTGTAAATGAATAAGAGCTTAAACAAGCACACAGTTTGGCTATTAAGCAGCGTCAGATCGAATTGGAGTGATTTTTCGGTGAAATTACCATCAAGCAGGGGGAATCTGTTACCAGTGAAACTGCCTCCTTCTTAGGCTCGGACTGCCAGTCGGTTTATTTAACTTGAAATAAATAAAAAAACAAGTTAGGTAGACAGACCTACGCTCACGTCAGAAGTGTTTTGTACCCAACTTCTCAGAAACGTAGTTCCCAGCAACGAATAAAGTCAACAAACATGTTAAAGAAATGCACACGTTTAAAAGAAAATCCATGGTTTTCTACTTTCAACTGTCGCCATTTTGTTACAAATCAACAAAAGTCACTCAAAGCATGAATTCCCAAAAATATTAATATTATTGATCTTAATTGAAAATTTTAAGAAGATCAAATCAAAACTGCAGAGACTGATTCGATGGAAAGTCCATAAAATACCAAAATCATGTGTTATTGTTATTGTAATTGGTGAAACTTCAAATGGCTATAACTTTCGTGTATGTCATTCGATTTCCATCAAACTTTCTGAGTACAAGAAACTTTTTTAAGACTATTTAAACATCAAATTTCCATGAGTTTAAGGTACGATTTTATTGGGGAAGATGTGAAATCCGAAGATCATACTATTTTTAACAAAGTTGAGCGAATATTGACTTCTAAGGTATTTGTTGTTGTTATGCTCATGAACATCACCTCTATACTTTTTTCAGATTTTTCAGATCACACATGCCCAATCGCAAGGGGGGACACAAATTTTTCGTGTATTTCCCCTCCCTGTGTGCCTCTTTAAGCAAAAGATGTCAATTTAAGACCTGTTTGGAAAAGTTTTCATCAAGACCTTTCATTTGATACTCATATCGGCAACCATTGTTGAAATTTTTTTCGAGGGCCACTCCCCCATATGGGGAGACCCCCTTAATACCTCATAACAAAATTTTTTTTGATAAAATTTGAAGAGAGCACTAATTTACACCTAAATACAAAATTTGATGCTTCTAGCTTAAGTAGTTTGCGAGAACAATTGCTGTGACACACGGACGGATGGATAGACGGACAGACAGGACACGATTTTAAATTAAATTAAAGTTTTGTAAAATTATTTTTCAAAACCCTAAAAAGAATCGTTTCCGAGTCGAGGTCATCGTTTTGCGGAGTTTCTACAATGTAACGTAAATAATATATACAATTACTATTGCAAATTTCTCTTCTGAATTTATTTGAATATTCACTTGGTTATCGTGTATTGGAAAATTCATATAGAAGGAATCAGTCGTTGGAGTGCAGAGACATAGTGTAAGGTACTGGACCCTGCCAGCAACAGCTTCAAGTATACCGAACCCCAATCATCCTCGCCTTCAGCAAAACGGGTGAAGACCAAAAATTAACTCTACTCATTCCCGGAAAGAATGACGGTAGCACTAGCACTTGTAATACCATGGCACCATCTCTTAGCAAAGCTTTTATCGCAAAATAAAACCCTCCCATTTCACAGAATTACACTTTTGTTTCTGCTGATAGAGCTCTAAGTGGAACATTCAACGCGTCAATGAATGCTGTTGACGAAGACACTATAAACATTGAATTAAAATTACGTTCAGTCGATGAAAGCTTAGTTTTGTTCTCTTTTCCCTGCGGTGATACTACAAATGTTAAATTGAAATTACCTTCGGGAAATGAATACCGCACCTCACACTCTAAAACATCATACCAGTGCTGGACGGTGGCATTGCATTTCACACACTACATGCGACAATCGTTTAAACGTTCAACGTCAACAAACTTTTAACTCAGAATTTATTCCGTGAGCACGGTACATACGAGTAAAAATAAATAATCTTTTTGAACGTCACTTTTGACTTGTCGCAGAAAAATAATCCAAGTAACCAATCGAAACTCGAACGAACTCATTTGCGATGTTTCGGATATTGATTCGAGGTTACGCTTGGTGCAAAAAGTCCTCAGTTTGGGTAACTACGACAAAGAAATATGTTGCCAATTGGAATTCGAATAACGAAAGGTGGATGGCCGGTCATTGTCCTTCTCGGTTAGCGGACAGCCCCGTTGTTAGCCGAAGCTATTTAAGCGGGAGTTTTCCTTCCTTGGTACTTCTCGATAGTTAGTGGTAACTCAATATTCGCGCGCGTAATGTTCTGTATTTGAAATAAAAACCCATCATTTTTTCTTTAAAAGCCGTCGGGCCTTGCTTTGTTGTGTGAGCAGAAGCTTTGCGACTCCTTTGAGTCATCTCCAGTATCTAAAGGATGTGTTGAACGGAATGACTTTACATAATCATAGGATGGGTTAAACAGGCAGTTCTAAATTAGGTCAGGTGGAGGGATATTAGGTTTTTATTTTTTTAATTGTTGGATATCCGTTTGTTCTGCTTTACCTCGTTTACATCCTAGAATGTGGTCTAGTACTGAGAAAATTGCGTCGGAATTTGTAACAAGTTGTTCGTTGATGATGTTGCCGTCTGTTTTTCTATGTTTATATATATATATATCAAGCCTTTCTAGGATGTCAAATCTCGATGCTTTGTTGCAATTTCATAGAGTTGGTCATAGTGTCGGGCTTGTGTGCGTCATTTTGTAGTGCGTCATCTTCCTATATAAAGGTACCATGTCACAGTCTTTGCATGTCTGGGAGTTTGTGTCGAGTGGTTGTCGAGGCAGCAAGGATCAAGCAGCAAGAGCAGGAGTTTTTTCAGCAACAGATTTTCGGAGGTTTTTCTTGAGTTTGAGTCGAGCGGTCATCGAGGCAGCACGGATCACGCAGCAAGAGCTGGAGTTTTTTCGGCAAGAATTTTTTGGAGGTTTTTCTTTGCAGGTTTTCGGAGGGAAACACAAATGATAGAGTTTGAATCGAGCAGTCGTTAAGGCAGCATGGATCGAGCAGCAAGAGTTTTTCGGTCGAGCAGCAAGAGTTTTTCAGCAATAGTTTTTGGAGGTTTTCTTCGGAGGATTTTGGATGTTTTCGGAGGATTTATATAAATACTGAATTTTGGACGAGAACGGAAATTTCAGGAGTTGCAGATTTTTGGAGGAAAAATTTGTTTGGAATTTGTGGAAAGGAGTCAAAGCGCCTAGGCAAGGCGCGCAGTGCGAGTACAAGTGGAGTGGAGTGGGCAAAAGGAGAAGGAGTTGAATTTGGAGTTGAGAAAAAACATTATTATTACTAAGGCTTTTTTTAAGTGTTACTGTTTTTCTTTATAATAAACTTATTTTGCTTTTCAGTCTTTCAATTACTAGATAATAAGGGTCTCAGTATCTACTTTCTTTTTCCCGCGACAGTATTCCAAGTTCTGTTTTGGAATCTGTGGGTATGGGGGAAAGTAATGAATATGGGAAGCTCTTCACCGCTAAATTTGGCTTCACACGGAGGGCGAGGAAAAACTTGCAGCATTTCTGGTTGAAATTCAGGGGAGATATAAAGAAGGAGCTCATCCTCGACTTGCTTGCTAGTTGCAAGATGCAACTGCAAGTGCCAGAGGTCTCCAGTAAAATGGAGATAGATGAGGGTGAAAGTTCCACGGACAGTGGCGACGAGGTAGAGGCTATCGTAAGGCCAGAAGCCCGAAAGAGGCCGATGGGGTCTCCAACGCAGTAGCCCACATCAAAACTATCAAAGACCCTTGAAGTGGGCGAGCGGGATTTTCCCCAGCTCAAAAAGGTGACGAAAATAGCATCCGCTAGTTTCTCGGTGACCATACCCAAGCTGAGTGGAAGGCCGGGCCTAGAGGGAAATAAAGGGAAATCGATCGTGGCTACTACCAAGAAGGAGAGGGTGCCTCCCATAGTGTGCTATAGGCTTGACTTGAAGGCTTTCAGGGATTGCGTCAAAAGTGCTTGCGCACAAAACTCTGAATAGGAGCCAGAGCTCAACGTGACGGTGAACAGCTCCTCATGAACTTTGCTCCACCCCAAAACGGCTGAGGATCACACCAGCCTTTTTAATTTTCTAAAGTATACAAAAGTGGCTTGCAACACCAACACCCTCCCACGAGAGAAAAAATTGACTCTCCTTCTCAAAGGAGTGAACAGCTCATATGACGAGAATGATGTCGTGGCTGAGCTAAAGGAACATATCGGAGAAGGTATCCTTTCAGCAAAAAGGTTTTCCACTATAACCTCCAGGGGGAAAAAAGGACGCTTACATCCTTCTTAGTCCAGTTCAAACTGGACTGCAATGGACATAAAGTTCCTATTGTATCAGAAGATACAATGGGAGCGTCTACACAAAAACTACACTTCCCAGTGCTTGAACTGCCAAAGATTTGGCCACGGCACTTCTAACTGCGGACTCGAAGTTAGATACGTAAAATGTGACAAGCAGCATAAGTCCATGGAATATCCAATCTTGAAGAACGAGACAAAAGATGAGATCTCCTGCGTCAACTGCAATTCTAAGGAGCATCCTGTGAGTTTCAGAGCTTGTCTTAAGGCAAAAGAAGTTGAACAGAGGAGGAAGAACCTCCAAAAGAAAAAAGAGGAGAGGAGGAATTTCATCAACACCTCTTTAAAAAATTGTTTACGAGGAGGGTCTCGTACACAAGCTTTTTGCAAGGTGCAAAGAAGCAGCTTGCTCCGCAGCCTATATGGTAACAAAAACAGCAACCAATGCAGCAACCCCAGCAGTCACAGAATGACTGAAATACGGTTTTGAGCACTGACTGCCAACAATTTTTCGGGTGTGACTTGTTCACAATCATTCGAAAAGTAGACCCTTTTATTCCCCACTATAAAAAAACTCAGTAACCCTAGTGAGAAAAAAGCTACGTACTTAGAATTCGCCTACAAAGTATGTTGTCGTGATGAGTTCCAGTAAACTCTCCAACCTCAACATATGTTCACTAGCTCCACGCTTTAAAAAGAATTTCGTTCAAGAATACTTGAACGCCCATAGACCAGACTTCTTGTTTATATCGGAAACAACACTCAGACAGAGTACATCTGGAGAAATACAAGATCATCAGGGATGATGATCCAGAGCGAAGTCTTGGAGTTCCTATGGCTCACAAAGATAACTTGAACGTCCAAAGGCACTGCCTTCCAAGTCTGAAATGTATTGAAGCAGAGATAATAAGCTCCATGATAGGAGGGTGCACCTTTGCGTTCGTGGGGATCTATGTTCGACATGGATACTTGGTGAGGGAACTCATTGACGACTTGAAAAGAGTGCTTGCTCTGTGCAAAAAATTCAATTTCTATGCCATGGAAAGTGATTTTAACGCAAAGCATCCCTCGTGGGGAAATATCGCATCTAATGGCTATGGAACAGCTATCTCTAACTGGGTTCAATTAGATATGATTCCCATACTGATTGCCCCAAAAGAGCCTACCTTCCGATGAAGCTTGTCTATTATTGACTTCTTCATTGTGTCTGCCAATCTGGTAAATCTCTCTCTCACAGTTGGAGGAATTGTGGAGTTCTTGACACCAAGTTTGATCATCTTTTGGTTGAGCTGATCATAAGAGTGAAAATAGGTGTGAAACTCGAGGTTGCAGATCCTCAACTTTTCATTCCATACAAGTGAATCGATTGAGCAGCCGTGGAAAATAGAAGAGAATTTCGATCAATAGATCGAAAAATCTTTCTATTCCTGAAATCGATGAGGGGGTCGCTTGTATGAACTCAACCCTGGATATGGTCATCTCAAGGATCTCCATTAAGAAATGCTCGACAAACTCCCTTTATCAAGATTTACCAGAAGAAATTTTGGAGCTTCATCGTAGACGTAGTTGGCTTAGAAAGCTACTCACAAGAATCTACCACCGTAATTTAAATATGGTCAACTGAGAGCATGAACGTATTCATCTAGTGATTATATCTCTAAACCGAGTGATCTCGAGGATAACCATGGCTTTTGCTAACGAGTGATTTAAACAGAGCTTGGAAAGTATCAAAACATGTATGCCCCTGTATGTTTCCTCATATCAATAGGATAACTGGCAGAAAAGCTGCCAAGGGTCCTCACTTATAATGTATCCATGCTCATGAATGACAAAGCTTTCGCTGACTCTATCGCAAAACATTTCGCGAAAGTTCTTCAGGGAGAGAAGGCAAGTCAGGACTCTTCCGTTGCATCGTTAGTGAGCAGCGCTACAACGAATTTCAACCGGGACAATGAGCAATTGTGCTCGACCAGGTACACTGATTAAAATCCCTCTGACGCACCTACTGGCCATGGTCTATTCGTCAGTCCTGGAAGACTCACTTTGTGTGCCTGGAGCAAAATTCTAAAAATCAGCAGGGTCTGATGGAATCTCCAATTATATGCTTAAAAGGCTTCCTCATGTTTTCTTTGTTCTCCTCGCGATCATTCTGAATAATTTTATAAACATTTGCTACTTCCCTCAGCAATAGAAATGCGCAAAAATATATGCAATACCCAAGAAGTCGGGCAGTACTGATATATTCGATGCACGTCCGATTTCGCTGCTTTCATATATTGATAGCTACCAAAAAGGGTAATACTTGAAGGCATCACACAATTCTCTGCGGGGGCAAGAATTGTGCCGGAAAGACAATTTGGAGTCAAAAAGCCCACTCCACGGTAGATGCTATTGCCGTGTTTCAAGCCTATATAGCGCAACAATAAGCTTGTTGTAGCTTGCCTGGTCGATGTGGAGAAAGCCTTTGACTCTGTATATGGATCAATGGGCTTCTACAAAATGGTAAATTTTGGCTTTCCGGTCCATATTGTGAAAATTATAAGCAGCTTCATGAGGAGACGAACTACCATTGCGGTGGCTGGTGGAGCTATGTCAGACCCATTTTGTATTAACTCGGAGGCCCCACAGGGGTATATATTAGGCCTTCAACCTGCCTTCCTTTCAACATATTCACCAACCTTCTTTTCAACATATTCACCTCTGACGTCCTGGGCATTTGAGACGAATATAAATATGGAACCCAGGTGAACCTCTTTGCTCATGACTTTGCTAGGATGAGGCTATAAAAATATTTGGAATTTCTTGCTGATTATTACCGGAAATAGGGAATCAAAGCAAATGCAAGGAAAAGTGAATTTATTGTGTTCAAGGACCCCCACAGAAACTTTGGTCATCATGCAAGAGGCATTTGTGACTTCAGGATTAAGTAGAATGGGCAGATGGTGCACTGTGCTAGGCAATTGAAGTACTTGGGGGTAATTTTCAACAGGAAGGCTACTTTCAGTGCTCACATTGATAATATTTTGAAAAAAGTGACTTATGCGTACCATCTTCTTATACCTCTTTTCAGGAAACATTCAACAGCGAGCAAGCGTGTCAAGGTTTTGGCCTATAAAACCTAGATTCGACGAACCATCACATATGCGCTGATGATATGGGATGGAGCTCCGAAAAGAAAATGGGTCAAGATAGGATTTGTGGAGCAAAAATCTTTCGGGCTTACACAGGCCTAGACAGACGGGAGGACGGACGGTCTTACCCCAACGAGGCACTGTACCAGGAGGCAGGAATTGAACCAATAAAATCATATGCGGAGAAGCTGGTGGAATCGAAAATCAGGAGAGCCAAGGAACACAAGGCGGGAGTAGTCAGGAGAGCAACGGTCAACCCCTCAATGAATGCAGCGAATGGGTAGTTTTAAGGTATGTTCTTAATTTTAAGAAACTCAGTTTTTAAAACTGCAGTTGTTAGAGCAAATGGATTTGACATCAAATTTGTTTTTATTATCATTTAATGTTTGATAATGTTGTGGGTGTCGACATTTTTAAGTTTTTTTTTGTCGAAAAATTAATATTGTACAATAATCTAATTAAAGTAAATTATTATTTAGTCCCGGGAAAAGCCCTAAGGCACAACCCACATGAATATTGTTAGGTTAAGTTATTTATGAATTATATGTATTAGAAAACAAAAACCACTAGCTAAAGATCTTGAATCTTGAAAAATTAAAAAATAGTCGAGTGCGTTGTAGTGAAATAAGTTGAATTAAATGTCCGTGAAGGACTTCTGCGATGATCTGCTGCCTCAGCGGAAGAGGATGTTGGGTTCCGCCGAGATTGGCCTTGTCTGGGGACGCGTGACGCGCTGGCAGGCTAGCGTTGTGGTGTCGTGGGGCAGGTTCTATCTCCCCAGCACAAGGACCCACTACAAAAGAATTTCGCATCCACGAGTTCCAGGGTCATATCAAAGTCGACCGAAGTCGAAAAAGGAAGTAACCAACTAAGGGTTGGCAAATGCTGACGAAAGGGACAAACTGGACCTGGGGAAGACAGACGGACTTCAGGGGACTTCATCGTAACCCGACGATTCTTATGGCCCACAAATAAGAGCGGGGCATCCAGATGGAGGTGATGCCCCCTCGCACCCTCCCAACCGGATTAAGATCCAAAAGTAGACGTGGCCATATATTTCCCATTTGAGTGGAAAACTCATGCAAACATAGTTTGCATAATACAGTTGATAATTTATTTTAAATGAATTCGGAAAATTAATGAGTATCCGCCTGTTTAACAAAAACATGTCCTTTTGAATTTAATATAAGGTTTGACCTGCCCACTGATTTTTAAATGACCGCAGTATTTTCTTTCTTTCTTTAACTTTCCCATCAAAAGAGAAATATAGACGTGACCAATTTATGTTGTGGAACTATGTGATCGAATCAGAAAACCCTATACCATAAAAGGGCACGCGGGCGGAAGGCCACTCTATCCGGCAAGAGCCCCTGTTAAGCGACAAAAATTGGTGGAGCGCGCCCGATGGCTAGCCCATATCAGGGAGGAGCCTGCCATCGATGCGGGTCCTATACCCCTTCCGGTAGAAACAAAAGGAAAGACTGAAGTTTATCATGTTTAACAATTCATTATTTTCATTGTAATATTCTCGTACACGGAAATGATTACATGTTATTCAAGCATAAATGAACTTTAATTCTAATTCAGTCTATTATTCCTTCCAATTATTTTCTGTGATATTCATGGAGACAGTTGTACAGTATCAAAAGAAATTATATAAATGTATAATTTTTAAATATATAAATGTATAATTTTTAATTGGTTATCTCATTGAAAAACGTGAAATCAAAACGAGTGCTATAATCAACTACGATGGAGCAAAATACAGAAAAGATATAAAAAAAAATTATAAGTAGTCGATCAAAACGGGAAGTCTAATCAAATTGCGATAAGGACATATCTCATAAATTCATTCTTTTCAATTTGTGTAGCGAAACGGAAAGATAAAGGTTTTGTCACATCCACCTTTTTTTCCACACTATTAATAATTTAATTTTTATTGTATAATATATTATGATTTAATTTAAATTTTCAATAGATTTATAATAAATAAATATTTATATAAGTTGTCTGTACACAATCGAGACCCGTAATTTCGGAGATTTTACAATTGTTTATCGTGTGGTTGATATATCCCAAATTATCGAAATATTTTCCTGAAATTGTCTCTGTCAGTAATTTTTCATGTCCTTCCACTGAAAGTAGGCAAAACGCATGGAGTATCTGAGAATCCGCTATTTCGAATTCACAGAGGGCATTTTCAAAGCCAGTACTATGGAATATTTCCGTGAGAAGAGCATTCACCCCCTACTGTCAGGTATTGCTTAATGTTTTGTCCTACTTTTGATTTACGACGTTAATCTTATCTCGCAAACATCCACCATGCATTTAATAGTTTTGATTATTTGAAACGAATCGTCACTCTAGATGTTACTTTCGTTTTATAGTTTATTAAATGATTTTGGGATCTAAACTCCGTTGCCTCATTGGTGTTTCGCTACAGCTTCCGGGTCTCGGTGAGGCCTTCGTCGTCGGAAAAAGTGCTCCAAACCACGACAGTTCAGTTTGTGAACAACCGGGGCAACACGCACCACTGTGAACAAGGAAACACATTTATGTTTTCTCGACTAAGTTGAAGGCTTTTCTTTACACTAAATCACCTGACGTCGATCTTATCTTCGTGACGATTTCTCACGGGAAGCGCCCGCTTTCGCAATAAGGAAGGACACAACGTGCAACACCAATTGAGCCCATCCGACTTGTAGTGAATATGGGAGTTTCAAAAATGTCTGTGAAGGACTGCAGCGATGTTCTGCTGCCTCGGCAGAAGAAGATGACAATATCCGCCGAGAATGCCCTCGTCTGGAGACGCGTGAATGCGCTAGCAGGCTAGCATTGCGGTGTCGTGGGGCGGGTTCATTTCCCCAGCACGAGGACCCACTACAAAAAAATTTCGCACTCACGAATTTGAGGTTGCTCAAGAGGCGACCGAAGTCGCAAAAAGTGTTGATAACTACATCGAGGGAGATAGTACTTGTTTCGAGAACAAGAGGAACCTGAGAAGAAAGGCGGACTTAGGGTAACCTCGTCATTACCCGACGAAGCTCATGGCCCACAAATGAAAGAGGGGCAACCGGGTGGTGATGGAGCCCCTTCGCACCCACCCAACCGGAATAAATCCATATTTTGTTGCAGTGGCCAGGTATTCCTCTTCTGAGTGGAAAAGTCATACAACTTGACTTGTATGAACTTTCCCATCAGAAGGGGAGTACTCCGGTGACCAATTTATGCCATAGAATTATACAACTCGATTGCATAACGCTATGCCATAAAGAGGCACTCTGCTTGGGCCACTCAACCCGCGATGTCACCTGAAACGAAAAGGATTAATTAAGTACCCGGCGGCTGGCTCATGTTTTTATCGGCAACCTGCAACCGTACCGGGTCCTATACCCGGTCAGAAGGTTGGGGAAACGAAAGACCGATGTTCAAAAAAAATTTAGCAATTCATCCTTTCTTTTTATTTTCGCAAAATTTAACTGGTTAATTCCACGCAAAGCTATACGTATGTGCCCAAATAGGGAAAAAACATAGGTATATGTACAAACAAGATTTTATACATCTAACAAAATTAAAAAAAATTATATGTATGTGAAAAAAATGTAACAAGAACTATGTACATGCCAAAAATAATGCAAAAAATTATGTATGTATAAAAGAAAATGTAAAAAAAATATATGTATGTGACAAAGTGAAAAAAAATTATGCAGATATAAAAAAATGTAAAAAATGTAGCTATAAAAAAATGTAAAAAATGTAAAAAAAATATATGTATCTGACAAAGTGCAAAAAAATTTATGTAGATATAACAAAATGTAAAAAATGTAAAAAAAATATATATGTATATGACAAAAGTAAAGGTACTCACCCAAACATCCTCGTCGGGTGCCCGCTGGTGATGTGGGTGGTCCTGTAATGCAACTTGACTGCCGTTAAATCTGCTTCTAACGTTAACATGCATCGACGAATACTGAGATTCCAATAAGAAAAAATTCCAACCAAAATTATCGGAGATTAATGACAAACAGCTGTTCTTTGGTCGTTGCTGCCCTTGCTAATTTCCATCCATAGGAATAGTTGGCGAAATAGTGACTCTCCTACTTCTTTGAAGACACCGATATTTTGGGCATATAATGGAGCTTCGATGTATAGCGGCAAATCGATAGAAACAATGCGATTGGCTCCTAGTTTTACCAAATGATTTAGGGGCGCCGGGTATTAGAATATTTTAATGTCACTACACCTGCCTCTTCGTACCGTTCTTCCTTCAATTGTTGAGATTTATGTAATGTTAATAAGTGCTTGCTTTCAGCAATAATAATAATTTGAGCAACGCGACGTTCCCGAGCACTTCATACTTGCGACGGCCCTAAGAAGAGAGTTCGGAATGCGAGACTTCACAGTTCTGCCCACTAGAATCCAGCCCAAACTACAATTTAAAATTTACCACGAAACGACACGGAACAAATCTATAAATGAACCAAACTGCCTTCTATCTAGCCTTTTCGAGGGATTTTTGTCAAAAGCATTGTCTTTCGCTCAGCTGGATGGTATTTTGCTTTTACACGAATCCCGATTAGACATTCAACTGTTTCTTTGGGTCCCACTCCACATCCGATTCCAAACTTAGCTTAAAGGCTAAACCACAATTCGCATTCACCATATATTAAAATTCCGGTAAATTTCGTCAACCTGCGATGAAAAGACAACAAAACTCCGCCTTCTTTGATGTTTCGAAATGCATTTACTAGTTGCTTCAGGGAATTTATCCTTGGGATGGTCATAGATTTTCACAGCTCCACACAATTCAGTTCAAAGCTACACCTTTCCATTATTTTGGTTATGTTTAACTCCACGATATATACGCTCTAAATTTCAAGTTCACCGAGGAAGGGAAACATCCAAATTGACGCGCACACTTTTACTCCTCCCTTTTCGATTAGTTTTCATGAGTTGATTGATTTTATGTCCATTCAATAATATTGTTCCTGTTTCAGAAGGTTTATTTCAACATAACAGAAGAGACACGTAGAAAATTTGGCTCGAAAATTATTTTTTCTTACTAGTCAGAATTTGGTTTAATGAACCGAGCTAATTAATTTGAGTAGCCTTATTACAATATTACGTTGTTGCCATTTTCATGCGAATGGATTGACCTGTTGGTATGGCGTATCCCGCCTGTTGTGGCACATATAGTGGTGTTGGACCTGGTTGGCCTTGTCCTGCCTGGGTAGACTGCGAGCCCGGAGGAGGCTGCTGATGCAAGATAGCCGCTGAAGGATTCTGTTGTTGTAAGATGTGATACGGCTGTGGTTAATGGTCTGGAGGTGATTGGGATGGAATGTATGAAGCTTGCGGCGATGGTGACTGTGTTGGCTGCATTTATTCAGATTTGATTATGGCTTGGATCGAACTGAACATCATACTTCGTATCCGCGCACACACCTCCCCGGCAGCACGGGGTTAGTGTCAATTACACACGAGTGAAGAAAGTGTCGCTAAACCTTATGGGATATCGTAATAAGCGTACTAAAAACACACATATGTTTTTCCTTATCAATGCAAATGTAACAATGGTTTTGCCAAAACACTAACTATTTCGCGATATACCGATCCCTGTTTTCGTCAAAAGTCCACTGAGTTTACCTGGCGGGTAACCTCAAAAATTTTTGTACTTCGTATCACTTTTGGAAATCACGTTTTGAGTGGCAGGCCTCTTGAGAACGGGATAACAGCTTCCTGTTACTGGCGGATTACATTCGTTGATAGAATAGGTGAGAATATAGGTATATTGGTAAAATGTTGCTTTCGACGTTTTGCTTAGTAATTAACGTGTAACACGCCTTATAATAAAAAGGCAGGACTTACAAAAGAAAACTTGATTGAAAACGAGATTAGCTCGTAGTGACTTTTAACTTAACTCCTATGTTTACGTCAACACATGGTTGTTACACGCTAGAATATATCGCCCGCAAATATGATGGGCTCGCCTTGCCCGTCTTTTTTTTCACGTCAACTCTGGTTATGCGCGTAGACACAGCAGTTGGTGAATTATTCGCTCGACTTTTTGCCTGCTTTTCCCCGAGATCCAAATAACCCCTCCACGGTCGCACTGATCTCAATGCAGAAATCATATAATGCACAAGTTGTTCGCAAGTCTTGCCACGAATGCTGTCAGAGAACCCTTTATAAAGGATCTAGTATGCTGACTGATCTACGCTTTCAACTAATTAGAATTTTGGCCTTGCAAGACAGGAAGCTCCAAGTCGCGTTTCGCGAGGAATTCCGCGAATTGTTCACTGCCAAAACAAATAAACCAAATTGAAACCAAGAAACCGGTCGAAATGGTCGGGTGGGTCGGAGTTGATGTTCAAGTCCTTTGGCCTTTCAATGGAACCACGGAAGCGCGGAATATGCGGATTGCGTGTAGTCACGTAGGTCAGATCACCTCTCTCGCGGTGAGGGTTCAAAACTGTCGACCGCCAGGGAAGAACTGAAATGTAGAATACCGTAAAGCAGCGAGTAACTTCACCACCAGCCAAACTACCGTTGGGGCTGTGGGCGCGGGTGTTGGCTAGCTCCCACACTATATGCGTGCACTTCCGTTCGCGATGCGAACCTTCGAACTGTCCTATATGTGCGAATTGCGCGTTCGTTCAGTAAGTCGTATTGAAATTTTGAATTTTCCGCTTACCTGTGGAAAACCCAACCTCAATTGGAATGGTCTTCGCCAAGCAGCGGAACTGCCGATCTACCTCTTAGTATATCGCGAGCTGAACTCCCATGTGCGCAAGTCCGTCCTGTACCGTATCCTCAGCACAATTCATTGCATCAGCAAAGGGGTTAAAGTTTTGCAAATCCTCGATGGACATGCGCTAAACAAATTAACCACAGGCAAGAAATAAAACTGCTAATCAAATATCGGGCACAACTTCCCAAACGGGTGTTACCTGTTTTCTGCACTTCAAGAAAAATCTTTCTTCTCACTCCTCCGTCCAATGGCAACTGCTGTTAAAAATATTCAATCGTCCCAGATCAATCTCAAATCGTACCAGTTCGATCGCAAATTGTTCCAATGCAATCTGAAATTGTTCCAGTTCAATCTGCAATCGTACCAGTTCGATCGTTTAGTTGACCTGGGACATTTTTTTGCCTGAATTTTCTTTAACCCTTAACTGCTCGATTACTACAGACTGCCTTGCCCCTACTCGCGATTCATTGGCGCAGCCGCTCCATTGGCAAACTCAACTTCTCCCACTTTATATTGCGACAGCGAATTTACTACGAAACATATTAATACAAATTTTCCATCCTTGCAATTTATGACTTACTCCGTCCAGACGGCACCTTGCAATTCGCTCCAACTAGCACGGACACACCCAGTCAACTACAGCAGTTTTCAACTGCTTGGGGTTTTTTCTAAGATGACGAGTTCTTCCAGTGCGAAATATATATTAACACACAAACTCCCGAACTTAAACACACTCTTTCGAACCACGCTACTCAACTTTTTCATCCGCCCTAACCCCAAAAAAAATTCTTTGACACTCTTCCGCTCCGTTTCGGTTCCGTTTCATCCCCAATTCAGTACACCGGTAAGGTGTTCATACACTTTAAATTTGATGTGGCAGATTTAAATTTTTGAAAACAAAATTTAACTGAACTAATGAAAATGAAGTAGTAATAAAATTAAATCTCACGAGAAATATAATTAAAGGGAAACATTTAAATTTAATATGAAGGAAAATTGATATAAAATTACACTTAATATAAAGGGAAATTGACAAAGAAAAATTTTACAGTTAATATAAAGGAAAATTGATGTAGAATTACATTTAATAGTTATAATAAGAAAGAAAACTATTTTACAAATGACGATTATGAATGCAAATAATTAATTATTTTTTTTAAATCTTCCACATAAAATCACAAGTAGGGGATAGGAAGGTTTTCGAGCAGTTTGCTCTCGAAACTACTCGATTAGTACAGCGTCTCGGCATTAATAATAATCCATCGCACAACAGTCCCAATTCGAACCTTGACGTTGAGATTTATTGTTAGGGTATCAAATTCCATGACAGTAACGGAGTTTTAGGTGATATGGTACATATCACGCTCAGCCATGTGATTATTACATAATTTTTCAATTAGTACCCATCAGCTCAGCATTGCATCACTTAAAATGCAACAAGATCGTGTTTGGTAGTATTTGGGGAGAGTTAATCTAAGCAACCCTGAAGTTCGCTTATAAAAATTCTAAGGAGGAGGTATAGTATTTAGGTATAGTTATGTAGACTTTGTAATTTTTCTAATATTGAAATTTAATGATCATTGTTGACGGAGATTAAAGTAAACATAAGTAAATAATTCTACAACCTATATCTCAGGATGACCCTTCCCTTCTCCCATATCTCCTTATTTCATGTTTACCAAAATGTGCATTAAATGAATACCTCAGAAAAGAACATATAAAACATCATTTTTTTTCAAAATTTAACAGAATTAGCTATAATTGATTCAAATTTAGGCTGAAAGCAGCAAGTTAGAGATTGAAAAAAAATAAACGCAAAATTTCATTCATAAGTTGTATTTCCCATTTGCGCAATTCTGTTCTTAAATTTATAACACTCATATTACATACGCATTTGTGATTCCGCAAGCACAAAAAGCGCCTACATGTGACTCTTTGTTATATCACCTATTAATTTAATACTGCCAATTAAAAAAATAAAGTCATACGAACACTTTTTCGAACAGTGGTGTACACCCCGCAATATTTTTCCATTGCCCATCGCGCACGAAAACCAATGCAAAGCTGAAAAGAATTCTAATATGTGTTCAAGCAAGCTCCACCGGTGGGATCAGCATCAGCCGCCCCAAGATGCCTCAGGAAATGTTCAGTTAACATTTGAATTCCGTGCAGTACACAAGCGCCAGCCGAACAGCTAAACTAAAGTTAAAGATTAAAAATAAACTTCAAGTTCTCATTAAAATTTCTTCAGCGACAATATTCGCATCTTGGATTCAAGTGACTAACATCACATACTGTTCGCTTCGGATAGAGCTTTAAAAGCATCAAGTCGCGGATTTCAACAGACCGGGCTACGATAAAAACGACATAACGGGTATTGAAATGCATATACACCCCAGCTCGCCCGACTCCTCTTTTTCGGAAGACAGCGCTGCTACCATCATTCAGGCTGGATTTCGGGGCTATCGAGTACGGAAGCAGTTAAAGAAGAAACCCAGTCGCCATCGGCAACAGCGTCGCGAAATGGAGAATAGTGGTAACAGTGGTGAATCGCAAGCAAATCGCAACGGTACCAACCAGGATGGGAACATTGAGGAACGCAGTGCTACCAAAATTCAAGCCGGTATCCGTGGATTCCTAGTTCGCAAGAGGCAGAAGACAGCAGCAGATGCTGCAACCAAAATTCAGGCAAGTTTTCGTGGATTCAAGGTGCGCAAGGAGATCGAGAAGATGAAGCAGAAAAAGTAGGAAGGCCAATCTAGACATACACGTATAGTTATTCTGTCTTCAGGGCTAACCGGAAGTACAATAAGCAAGACGACGGCGAATAACCAAAGTATATTAGCCAAAAAGGATGTGTTGGAAGTACACTAGCACCCAGTAAATATCTCAAGAATATTTCAAGTATTTTTTTTAAATAAAAAGATAAATATTATTAAATAATGTTATTGTTGCGTGTAGTTTAGACTCGTAAATTACTAAATGAGTAATAATTGAAACTGAGAATTCCTTTAGATTTAGTAACAATTTTTATAGTAACTACATGATAAAAATATCGAAGATAAAAGTAATTAAAAAATAAATAAAAAGTGATAAAATTTAAAAGTTTGTGCTTTTGTGTGTTGCGTAGATTTGATGAAGAGTGTTGGAAAATGATTATATAAGGATCGAAGCAGTGCCAGTGCTCACAGTTCTTGATCAGTGCTTTTCTTTTTAAGCCAGCCATATAAAGGATAAAAACTATCTTTTAGCTCTATCAAAATAATTAAGTGATGTGTTGAGTTTAAAATATCGTATCAATGAAAATGTGATGGTAAGCTCAGTGTACATCCGATGGATACCTTTGCGTTGTTAAGAGGTCTTACGTATCTCTGAGCCAAAGATTGATTATACTGGCCTAATTTTCAGCGAGCTTATATTTATTAAATATTGCTTTTCTTATTGTGATTTAATTAGTGTTTATTAGGGAAGTATACATGTGTAATGCCAGTAAAAGTTAGCTTTGGTGGGAAACTTACTCGAATGCAATGATCTTACAATTGTCTCAAGTGGGATAGTTAACTGCCCTTCTATATGAGGTGATATGTGCTACTAGTTTTAAGGATCCAGTCCCAGTCAGCAATAGCTCTTTTCCAAGTAGTAAGTGGTATCAATCTCCATTACATTAGTATACAATACCTAATAAAGGTTTTGCTGCTGCGACCGATATCGTAAGCAACTCCTATTTCACAAGAATTGGGCTGCCAAGTTCCTAGAATATGGAATTCTTAGCAACTTTTTTAAAAACATTCGACAAATTACCGTATCTAAGCTGCAAGGGTTAAATTTTAATCGTTAAAAATAAAATTTCTGCCAGCAATTTTAATTGCGTCACATATTTTCCCAATTTTATTTCTATGATTCTCAATCAAGGACCTTAGATAGCGGCGATTACCTAATAATATCCGGAAACTGAGACCAAAATAAGACTCTTTTCAATTATATATTGAACCCTTTTAGTAGTGTTTATTTTTTTGTGGAATTTAAAATGCCACAAAAAGTCCTTTGTAAAAATTGAGGGCTTAACATAATATTTTGGAAAGCTACAATCAAATATCACAATGGGGTAGTTGTAAGCCCAGGAACTCAAGGAGACGCATTGAACAATGCAGAACTATAGATCAGAAAGTTGGCCTTTAAAACTTCCTCAGAACTCTCCAGTGAAGTTTCAGGTAGGCGCAATGGGCTCCCATTTTTTTGTGTTTGGGAGGTGAATGCCATTTACGCACAGAGTGTGGGACTCCCATGTTCGCAAGAAGTCGACTGGACTACCCACTAAACACCTTCCTTTCAACTTGAGAACCCAGCCTGGTGCAGTCTGACACATTACTTCGGGCCAGTCTCGTTTTGTTACGCCGTGCGGCGCCTTCAAGCTGGGGAATCCCCCTTCTAGTGGGAGGGGAGAGGGGAAGAGGAAGTACCAGAAAAGCGATTCCCCAGCCCCAATGCCCTAGGCTGCTGTGAGTCCGTTTTATATTTTAGGACTGCCCGAGCATAATGTGCCATCTGGTTCCATTTGCCAACCAAGTCGAGCATCACCACGACTATACAGTATTATCTGGGAGTGAGCTCTCCCGTCTCCCTGTAGAGGTCCCTTCGCAGCCTGACCCATTTTGTGCACGCAAAAAATGTGTGGCAAAATCAACAATCGGGGGACCGTGGCTTACCAATCTTGTGCAGGTAAAACTGAGAGCACCCATGCCCGCTCAAAAGCTAGTTCAGATAGAAATCAGTCTCTATATGCCTGCGATTTAGCCACTGTTTCACATTCGGGATGAGGCACGCAGTCCACCTTCCCTTAGTGCAATCTACCCAAGACTGCTGCCAATCATTGAGCGAGCGCTGTCTCTCCTCGCGGTTAACTATCTCCCTCGCATCCTCGTTTCAGTGCGGGTAAATAGCGTGGCGCTCTCTAGCAAAGAGGGCGACAGGTATCACGCCTGCAATAACTCTCACCGCCGAATCAGAGACTGTTGGATACAAAAATTTAACCCTCAGTGCTCCTCTTCTCTGTACCTGTGCCAAATGTTTTCGGTATACAATATACGGCCCATACTTCTGCTCCATACAGTAGCACTGACCCTACAACACTCATCAAGAGGCGTTTTCTTGATGGGCTGGGTCTCCCTACGTACTCCCGAAGCAGCCTTCTCAGCCATTGCCCTGCTTTGCTCAGAGAAACTCATCTTCGAGTCGATCAGTAGCCCCAAGTACTTCACCGATGGCTTTGATTCGATTTGCATATCTCCAATACTGATCATCCTTACTCTAGGAATTCTCTTTTTGTCAAGATGACACCTTCGGTTTTCTCAAGTGCTGAACTAAAACCGCGAGCAGTCATCCGGTCCCTCACTCGGCGCATTTGCATACTTATCCTAAAATGCGCCTGTTCAATGGTGTGTCCAGTGAGCAGAGCCGCAACATCATCCGCATAGCCGACCAAGCGCGACTCATGTGGCATATCGAGTCTCAGTAGCCCGTCGTAAGACACATTCCACAGGTCCGGACCAAGAATAGATCCCTGGGCAACACCCGATGTAATTTCCATCCTTCATTGGCCCTGAGTCGTATCGTAGAGCAGGCTCTGGTCCTTTAAGTAGTTTCTTAAAAGCTGCACTAGATATTCTGGAACTTGTAAAGGGGTTTCCAAAGTATCTTGAATATCCACCCATCTAGCGAAGTTGAAGGCGTTCCTGACGTTGAGGTTCACCAACAGGATGATCCATCGCTTGGTGTGACTATATGCCTCTGCCTTTTGGACCGCGTTCACCACCTCTGCAATCGCAATGGTAGAGCGTCCTGCTCTAAAGCCGTACTGCCGAGGAGATAGGTCCCCAGCAGCACGAATTGAGTCAGTGAGTCTTCCCTTGATGAGTTTCTCTAGCCTTTTCCTAGCCGTGTCTAGCATGCATAACGAGTGGTATGCAGACGGCAATTCGGGATTTTCCTTCCCCTTGATGATCAGCACGAGCCTCGCCCTCTTCCATCGTACCGGGAAAACCCCGTCCAGTAGGCAAGTGTTGAATGTGCTGAGCAGCAAGTGAGGACAACGGTGATAGACAAGCCTCAACACCTCAGCTGGAACACCATCTGGACCTGAAGCCTTCCTCGCTTTCAACGAAAAGACTGCCTCCTCCAGTTCCGGTTGTGTGAAGAGTGGACACTCGACCACTGTTTCACCATGGATATCGTCTACACGGACGGGATGGGAGGGGAAGAGTGCCCGCACTATCTCGTCCATCTTTTCCCTATAATGTATACAAGGTTTCCATAGGGCACCAAGCTTCCGCATAACTAGCTTGTAGCCAAGGCCCCACAGATCCTTGTTCATTTCCTGGCCCTTATATGCTGCTGCGCGGTTGCTTGCCTCGTCACGGTTCTGCGCCCGTTGGGCCTCACACCAAAGCTTGTGACACTCCCTTCGTTTTTCAGCGATTTCAGTTGACCACCAGTACACTGAGGGCTTGCCGTGCCGGGGTTTTCCACGGGGTATAGAAGCTTTGCAAGCAGTCATAATGATGCTCATAGTAGAGTTCACCACTACTTGAGCTTCTTCTTCTGTCCCCTCCGGATCTCCCAGCAGCGATGCAACTGCAGTGAGAACCTCGACGAACCCCTCGACGTCCATCCTTTCTACGTTCCATCCAATTGTAGAAAGCCGAGAGCACGGACGTTGGGAGACAACATCGCTTATCTCAAGCAGAATGCACGTATGATCACTGGCTGAGTAGTCCTCTAATATAGAGTTATCTATTTTAAGCTTAGGAAAGTAAAGCTATAAAAAATACATAAAATATTCAGATTAAAACAAAATTTTTTACTCAATATAAAGATTGAACCTTGCCATTGTACGTAAAATATTCAACCTTAAATGTCATTCATTCAAATATCCTCCACGGGACCTCTTATAGGCCTCAATCCTTTTGAGGTAATTTTCAATGACTTTTCGGCACATTTTCGGCAATATCTCGGCTATAACTTCACGAATATTGGTTTTCAATTGCTAAAGATTTTGAGGATTGTTTGCGTAAACATGATCGTTCGCATAGCCCCATAAAAAGAAATCCAAAGGTGTTAGGTCGCAGGATCTTGCGGGCCAATTGACATCACTCTGTCTCGAAATTACGCGTCCTGGAAATTTATCTTGCAAATGTGCTCGATTAGCCTGTGTTGTGTGGCTTGTGGCTCTGTCTTGTTGGAACCACATATTCTCCAGATCATAATCTTCAATTTCTCTCCAAAAATAATCGGTTAACATCCGTCCATAGCGGTCAGAATTGACTGTAATGGCTCTTCCTTGATCGTTTTCAAAAAAATACGTGCAATAACACCACCAGACCATAATGCGTACCAAACGGTCACTTTTTCCGGATGCAAAAGCCTTTCTGGGATCAATTGAGGATTTTGAGAGCCCACATGTGGCAATTCTGTTTTTTTAACGTAACCACTGAGCGAAAAATGAGCCTCATCACTAAAGAAAATTTTGTTCGAAAAATCGTTATCAATGGCTTGTTGTTCAATCACCCGATTCGCATACATTCTGCGTTGTGTATGGTCTTGAGGCTTAAGTTCTTGAGTGAGTTAGATTTCGTACGGATGGAGTTGCAAATCCAAATGTAAAATCTGCCACAATGAGCCGTAAGACAAGCCCAAATGTTGAGCACGTCGAGGAATCGACAAATTTGGGTCTTCCTCCACACTTTGAGCAACGACAGCGATATTTTCAGCAGAACCAATCTTGCGATGATGCACAGGCCTTGCAATATCAATAGCCGATCCAGTATCTTCAAATTTCTCACTGTGTTCGAAATTGTTTGCTGTGTAGGTCGATTATGTCGACCGTAATCGGCTCGTGAAGCCCTAAATGTTGATCCAGCAGAATCACTATTTTCATAATAAAATTTGATAATATTAACGCGTTCTTCGACTATTAAGCGATCCATATTTCTAAATGGCAACTTTCAACTAAAAAAACACGCTTTGGATGACATTTAATTCTGACAGATGTCAAATGGCAGGGTTATACTTTCCTACCACGAAATGGATAACCCTATGCTCTCCAGTTGTGCATCCTCCGTACTAAAGACTCCGAGGCGAATGTCACATCTGGTATGGTTCTTTCATAGCCAATGCGGTGGGAAGTTAGTGTATTTCCGGTATTTAGTACGACGAGCGCCCTCCTGGCCACCGTTTCTAGGATTAGTTTTCCCCACGGATCTGTTTCGATTGCTTTCGCGTTGAAGTCGTCCCCAACGAGCACGTTCCCGTCTGCATTCGAGACAGCGCCCTGCAAAGCATTAAGCTTGGCTTGGTAGGATGATATCGATTCGTTCGGCGTTAGGTACACACTAAAGAAGGTGGTCCCTGAGCACCGAACCCACACAAAACCATCCCCCCATCCACAGCCCTCCGCCTGGAAATCACTATTTCGAGCCCAGATGGCGGCAGTACCAGTTTCATCAGGATACCATGATGCCGAACTTTTATCATGGTGTTGCTCACTCAGCAGCAAAATGTCGGCTTTCATGTCCCTCGCAAACTGCTCAAGCAGATTTTGGGCGGTTGAACTGCAGTGTAGGTTTGACTGCAGGGTGCGGGTCATCGAAGTTCTAATTTTGCCTTAACTAGGGCTTCCTGGAAAACCCAGCATTTTCTTGATCCTAAGACGTGTCCAAAATCATGTCTTAGATTAGCATCCTGCAAAGAATACAGTGTGTCTCCTTCGTACACTCTTTTCTTTTATGTTCCATTTCACCGCAATTGTAACATAGAGAAATGCTATCGGGTTCTTTGCATATTTGTGCGGTGTAACCATAGCCAAGGCATTTGGAACATTGACGAGGCGATGCTATTCACCGTCTCCTATAGACAACCCACTCTATTCGTACTTTGCCCTTATTCAGAAATTGTTCGGCATCCTTGACCTTATTCGGTCAAGTCAATTTAGACCATGCGTTGTCCCCTATGGTTTACTAGTGTCAGCCTCGCCTTGATCCCACCCACGCTAGGGAACTCCCTTTTGATGACCTATTCCACCTGGGCCAGACCCGTGACGCAGTCAATGTCTCGTATTTCGATCGTTGCCATCGGCTCAAGCGAGGCTATAGCTGCGCTTTTGCAGAGGACTTCCTTTACTGCGTCGCAGAATGCTTCCCTATTCTTGTCCTCTGCTCCAAATTTGACCAGATTGTGGCCCAACAGCGTTGGTCGTACTGCTTTAATGGCAGTGTTAGTATTTTTTAGCCATACGTTTCCTCTGATGTCCTGCAGCACCTCCGCATAGGATCGACCATCTTGGGGTTTTACGAGCAGTGCCTGTTGCCGGGGTCTTCGCCGGGGCTCCTTTCTCTCCTGTTTTGCATCGGGTCTTTTTCCTTCTTGGGCGTCCATGCGAACTTTACTTTCTGGAACTTTTTGAAGGAGTTTCTTAGCGGCTTTCTTCGCTTCTTTTGTAAGTACTGTCTAAAACCCCTGATCTGGTGTTCCGCGCCTATCAAGTGCCTCCCCCTTCCTTCTTTTATCCCGATCTCCTTCGATTGGGCTGGCCACCATTCTTTTATTAATTTTTAATTGTGAAGCGGTTTGCATGCGCCCTCTAGATTTCGCCCCCAGCGCTTCTTTAGCCTTTTGCTCTTCTTCGGCCTTCTGGTCCTCTACGGCCTTTAACCAGCTCCTTCGATAATGCCCTATCTGGTTTAGGAGCTCCTCTAGTTCAAGGAGCCCAAGCTAGCTGTTTTTCCTGGTCCTTAATATTGACATTGGTGATGGATCTCTACAATGCCTCTGTTTCCCAGTGGAGCAGATCTTCCTTCCTGGACTTTATATGGTTAGCATCGCAACATCTCTAAAGTAGCTGAGCAGAGGTACAGCTTAATTGCTGTTGAACGATCCAGAAAAATTCCTAGCTACGTCACTGTTTTCAAGTTAGCAAGCTGTTTATTCACATCTTCAGCGAGATTCCATATTCAACCGCAAAAGTAAAGAATTTACCATCATAAAAACTCAAGCTATTATTCGGCGTAAACAAGTAAACAACAACAGCAAGGGTAAATTGTTTTGGATAACTTTAGGTTCAAACAATAAAACTGCAAAATCTGGTCTGGAAAAGCTAGAATTTGTATGAATATTACGCGTAAACAAATGTGCTTCCGCTATGTAATTTGCTGTCTAGAGATTGAGTGGCAATAAAAGTAATAGCGTCATAAAAGGAAGCTGGAATCGGCAGATACGTTGTCATATTAACCTGCTGCCCTTACAACTGATGGGAAGCACTACCGAAAAGTGATATGAAGCAACTTACAATTTATTTTTGGTGGCTTGTCCGGCTTATAATCATCGATATAGAAAAAAATTAAATAAAGCGTTGGAAGTACCAATAAAGGTTATAACTCAGTACTTTCCATAAGAACACCTCGAGATATCGAAGAGATTACTCTAACAACTAGCTACGAGTATATTGCTCATATATCACGCACTGATGCGTCTCTGAAAAAAAGCACTCAACAATCGATGCTATCTCAGTGGTCGTTCGAGCAATTGCAAGCTGACTAATTGGGAGCTTATCCATCAGGCATGTGTTAAAGCAACCAAGCTGATCCAGTCATTTAGTTGACTGACAAATCAATATATTAACCCCTTGGTGGTGGATAGAGGAGTGCCCTAACTGGCTAGCCGTCAGTTGACTAAATTGAAGCGCTGACAACGCTTCACTTAGTATTTTTTTCTTTTTTAGGATTTTGTACTAAACTACAAAACCCTATTGCAATCACGACCTGTGTCCGTCTGTCCGTCCGTCCGTCCGTCTGTCACAGCACTTTTTCTCCGAAACTATAGAAGCTACAGCAATAAAACTAAATGAAAAGGTCAGAAGTGGTGACTTCTTGAAAGTTCAAGGGGGCGAACATTTTTGAAAGGGGTTTAAGGGGGTCTCCCCATATAGGGAGGTGACCCCTCAAAAAAAAAATTTCCCCATTGGTAGTCGAGTAGGGTGTCATTGGAAAGGTCTCAATGAGATTTTTTCAAAACAAGTCTTAAAATCGCCTTATCTGTACCGAGAGGGGCAGGAGAAGGGGAAATGTACGACGACATACTCATCTTCCGCTTTTGTTTCCTCTGAAAAGTGTGTAACTACTGGAAAGAAAGAATTATTTAAGTTTAGTAATTTATCTTATTTTCCATAATTTCAGATTCTATGCAAGGACATTTTTTACTTATGTTAGTTGCATTTAGTAAATTGTAATTTCAGTAAATTTCCTTTTGTCAACATTTGTCCTGTGTTTTTTTTCTTTTAAATATGTTATCTAATATTTTGTACTCAGCGTTTGTATTTTGTTTATATAAATATATAGTTTGTTATGTTTCATGTATTCAAATATAGGGTAGTCTTTTATTGTAAGCTGACTAATAAACACTACATAGTGCCATATGGGCTACGGAATTCTTCATGGGGATGATTTACTTCTATTAAAAAATTTGGGAAGTTTTACTTTCATACCTTCTTCTTGTTCTTAGCACTACAGCTCCTTTTGGGCCTTCGCTTCCTGCAAACAGTGCCTCCAACTGTCTCGGTCCATTGACCGCCGTCCTCCAATTCCGAAATCCGAGCAGCGATGAACTGTCTTCGTCGACCGAGTCAGACCAGCGTTTCCTCGGTTTCCCCACTGACCCCCGGCCTTCAGTTCTCCCAATACCTTCTTGGGTATCCCTTGTTCATCCATACGATTCATGTGTCCAGCCCATTGCGGCTTCCGCAGTCTCAAAATCGTTGAGAATTTCGGTCCGTCAAAAATTTCATACAGCTTATGGTTGTATCGAATTCGCCATTGGTTCCCGTCTAGCTTCGCTCCAATTATTTGCCTCAGGACCCGTCGCTCAAAGGCGTTCAATATATTTGCGGATGATTGGGTTAGGGTCCATGATTCACGCCCATAGCAAAACACAGATCTTATCACAGATTTGCATACTTGTTGCTTTGTTTTCTTCAAGATTGTCAACACTGAATAAAATATTTTATTTGCGAGCTGTATTCCTCCGCGTATTTCGTCTCTTTTGTTGCCCGTTTTCGTTATTTTGGCGCCTAAATACACAAATTTGCTAACATTTTCGATACTGTATTCGCCAAGTGTGACATTTTGTGTATTTGAGGTATTTTTGGTCGACTGCTTCATGAGCTTTGTTTCATTTTCATTGATTTATAGCCCTTCTAGTTTTCTTCGCTGTAGAGTTTCAGGAAAAATTCTTTGACAGTTGTTAATGACCGTGACAAAATGTTGATGTCATCTGCATAGGCTACTACATGGCTCGAAATGTATAGTAATGTAACTCACGTATCGACAGGTAGCTTCCTTTGGACGTACGCCAGAGCCAATTTGAAGAGCAATGGGGCCAGTCCATCTCCCTGTTTTAGTCCGATATTTGTGTCGAAGGGATCGGTGAGTTGGTTATTGATGCGGACTTGGGAGGCTGTGGACGTCATTGTCATTTTGGTAAGACGGGCTAATTTGGCTGAGATGCCAAAGCAAAGCATTATGTAGTAATCAAGCAATCATACTAACAAACTTCTCGAAAACCCTCCTAACTCCTATCCAAAATTGTAATGGGCGTGATACCTGTCGCCCTCCTTGCTAGAGAGCGCCGCGCTATTTACCTGCGCCGAAACGAGGATGCGAGGGAGATAGTTGTCCGCGAGGAAAGACAATCGCTCAGATTGGCAGCAATCTTGAGTGAATTGCACGAAGGGAAGGTGGACTGCGCGCCTCATCCCGGATGTGAGACCGTGGCTAAATCGAAGACATGGTGAGACTGACTTCTATCTGACCCAGCTTTTGAGCGGGCACGGGTGTTTTCAGTCTTACCTGCACAAGATCGGTAAGTCACGGTCTCCCGATTGTCGGTTTTGCCCAGGAGAGGAGGACAATGCCTGTCACACATTTTTTGCGTATACAAAATGGGTCAGGCTGCGAAGGGAACTCTACGGGGAGACGGGAGAGCTCACCCCGGATAATATAGTTGCGGTGATGCTCGAATCGGTTGACAAATGGAACCAGGTGGCACATTATGCTCGGGCAGTCCTAAAATATAAAAGGGACTCACAGCAGCCGGGGGCGCTGGGGCTGGGGGATCGCTCTTCTAGCATTTCCTTTTCCCCTCTCCCCTCCCGCTAGGAAAGGGTTTCCCCAGCTTGAAGGCACCCCACGGCGTAACAAAACGAGACCTGGCTCGAAATAATGTGTCAAACGGTTCCACGCTGGGTTCTCAGGTTGACAGGGGAGGTGTTTAGTGGGTAGTCCAGTCGCGCATGGGAGTCCCACACTCTGTGCATAAATAGCATTCACCTCCCTACCACAAAAAAAATTGTAATGGCAGATTTTAAAAAATATTTAATTTTTTCCCCTGAAATTGAATAGTTTTTCTTCTCATTGTTATTATTATTAAATGTAACTTCATATCAATTTTCCTCCATATTAAAATTTAAATGTTCTCCTTTTATTATCTTTTCCATATAATTTAATTTTTCATCACTATTGAAAATTTTCATTTCTTTACTTCATGTAAATTTCTTCACTTCACATGTTCACTGATTTAATGCAGGCCAACGGTGCATTACATGATGGACTGCATTCGAGTTCAGCTGAGTAGGCAGCTGATGGAATTTCACCGTGAGCGACACGGGAAAGAAGGAAGAAAGAGAAGCTTTGCTGACGGATCGGGGAGTCGGTAGAAGAGTGGAATTATTACCGCGACCCGCGAAGCATCGAAACGTCACAAAGATTTTCCTGTGTATACAATTATTTCATCAAACTTTGGTGGAATTCGGAGTTATTTATTGTTCATTTGAGCATCTGTTGAGGCTCACAGTAAACTATGGGTACCATGAATCTTGTTTGCTGAAGAGTGTATGTGAAGTGGCAAAACATCCGTTTGATTTGGGTGAAGATAACTTGCTAGCTGAACTGATAACATTCATACTAAGTCCAAGTATTCACCAGTCGTTCAGCAAAAATGAAAAGGCTTATCAGCATGCATACGAAGCTGCAGAAAAATATGGTGCAAGTGATTTAGATTGCAGTTATGTTTATCGTTTATCGTTAAAGTGATGTATGATGGAAGTCATCAATTTCGCTGCAGTTACTGCAACCACTCTCGCCTTTGAATAAGCCGACTCAGCAAGTTACAGCGTTGGGGAGAGTGGAAAATAGGCAAAGCGCGTCCGCAGCAGGCTAGTGACAAGCGGAAGTTTGGAGCGGTTGAAGCTCTGCCGTCGTATAATTTACTGGATCGCGAAATGTTATGGGATGGTTTTGGGAGCACCGCTTATTATATGCGGTGATATACATGGACGGTATACAGATTTGTTGCAAGTGTTCGAATACGGTGGATTACCACCAGCAGCCAATTATTTAATTTTGGGTGATTGTGTCGATAGAGGAAAACAACCGCTTGAAACAATTTGTTTGTTGCTTGCCTACAAAATCAAATACTACTTTACTACGCGGTGACCATGAATGTGCCAGTATTAATAGAATTTATGGATTCTATGATGAATGCAGTGAAGTTTTAAAACGCACAAAAGGTGCAGCCTAGATGGAATAAGTCGTAGATTGCAATGATGGAAAACTTATAAAGAAAGTTCATCACTATAACTAGCCTTCAATTTTAAATTTTTGTTGTGTGACGTAGTGACATTAAGGCCAGGGAGCTTAATTCGTTAAAATTGCAGGAGATCCATTTTTTAATTGGCAACCTCACCACATCATCAGCGAGCGCCCGACGTCAATGTTGGTAAGTGCCGATTTTTTATTGATTGAATTGTTTTATAATGGATAGTTTTGAAATTGATCAATTCTTTTTTTTTGATATATTTGATTAATTTTCTTTTTTTTGTATGCATGTGTTTGAAATTCCTCTCTTTGATGTACCTGCTTAAAGATTCTTTCCTTTAACTGAATTGTTTTATAATTGATAATTTTGAGATTGTTTAATTTTTTTTGGAGACATTTGAGTAATTTTCTTTTTTTTTTTGTATGCATGTGGTTAAAATGGATGTGTTCAATTAAAAATTCTTTCCTCGATTAATTTTATTAAAGAGCCTTTCTTTTTATTGAGGTTTTTTTTATCTTAAATGCGTTCTTTTTTTGTTGAGGTATTTCATTATATCGCCAAAGTAGGCGTGACAAAAGTAATTGCTGTAGATTGCTAGGGGACTATGCACGATGGGTTGCCATTGACAATAAATTAACAGACATGATAACTCTTAAAGTAAAAGAAAAAGGAATTGGAAAGTTGATTATTATGTATTGAAATTAAAACAAAATCTAATAATAATGGATTACTAAACGGAACCCAATCGGCGGTCTTTCCATTCTGCCCCTCTGGCTGGGTATAGGATCCGCTACGATGATAGGTGGTTAACTGAAAATGGGCTAACCATCGGGCACACACACACAACCATCCGGTTGCCCCACTCTCATTTGTGGGCCATGAGAATCGTCGGGTAACGACGTAGTCTCCCCCAAGTCCGTCTGTTTTTACCCGTTTCAACTTGTTCTCTGAGCAAGCAATTTTCCCCTTCGTTAGTTACCTACATTTTTCGACTTCGGTCGATCTTTCTTTTGAGACCCAAGAATTCGTGAATGCGAAATTCTTTTGCAGTGGGCCCTTGTGCTGGGGGAATGAACCCGCCCCACGACGCCCCAACGCTAGCCTGCCAGCGCATTCACGCATCCCCAGACAAGGCCAATCTCGGCTGATATTACCATCTGCTTTCGTCGAGGCAGCAGACCATCGCTGCAGTCCTGTGCGGACATTTTTATATCTACCATTCACTACAATTATTTGGTATAGTTCGTTACGACCAATACTGCCGTATGCTTGCTTAAAGTCAACGAAAATCTGGTGTACGTCTATGTTTAACTCCCAGCATTTTTCAAGTATCTGGTTGATTGTGAACAATTGGTCTATTGTCGATCTTTCTGCTCTGAAACCATCTTGATACTCCCCAATAATACTGTTGGCGTATGATCCGATTTTATAAGATTTTTGAAAATATTTTGTACGCCATCACCTTTTTTGTGGAATATAATTTATTGGCTTCACCCTTTCAGCAGATGTCCTTGTTGCCAAATATACCGGATGACTTTGTGAATAGCTTTATGGACACTACTGCCACCATATTTGATGAGCTCCACTGGAATCTCATCGATACTCGGCGCTGTATTATTCTTTTGGGCTTTGATGATGGAACAAACTTCATCCAGAGTTGATGGGGCCAATGGAAGCTCTCCAGTGACATCTATCGGCTCCAATGTTCTGGAGCTATGTAGAGGATTAAGGAGGTTCTTAAAATATGATGCCCATCTTTCCTTAATTTTGGTTTCATCAACGATAATTTTGCTGATTTCATCACAACAGAGCTTGGTTTGGAGCTGATAACCACATTTCAGGCTTTTCACTATTTTGTATGCTTGTCTTGTGTTGTTGCTCGCTAGGGTTACATCGATACTTTTCAACTGGTCGTCATAGTATTTTCTTTTCTTAATTCTAATTATCTTATTCGCTACTCTACTGAGATTATCATAGTGTGCTCTCTTCGTCCTGGTTTTCTAACCTACGTATTCTTTGCACGCATGTTTTTTTTTATCTAACGCATTCTGGCACTCATCACCGACCCAATCTTTTCTGCCACGGTCTGAATAGCCGCCTTCACTTCCATCCAGAGCTCGTTGTCTTTCACGATGCGTCTGATAAGATGGGAGCCAACTGTTTGTCGAGGTTCTCCGTGAAATTATTGGCCACAGACGCCGTTTCCAGCCTTTCTATGTCATATTTTTGTTGTTTATCTTGCCAAATATGAAACACAAGTCTTCATAGCTTATAAAATAATCAATAAGATTCAAACTCTGTATGAAGTCAGGTGTTAGTGTTTCATTGAAGTGAAAAATTGATTCGCCATTCAGGCTTGATTTGAACCGCGACACAACTGAGCGCTAGCCGGCCTCAGTATGCCACCCCTGGTTACGCACCCCTCTACTGAAACATAATTTCTACAGCTGCGGTAACTTCCACGGTTGTAACAAAGTTCAAGCTTGTACCTTATTTTTTAAAGCCACTTGGACTGCTTTTGCTTGAAATCTGTACTAAGTAATAAGGCAAATTGCTACGCTCGACAATCGATCTCCTTGTTGCAAAGTCTTAAACTGTAATGAATTCTATTTCTGGTGCAACTTCTTGAAGCACCCGAAGGAGATCGACTGTGTCCTGTCGACAGTCCAAACCCTTCAATAAAAATGTCTGGTTTTTTCGCTTTTGGGGGTGTACGCAAAGTGCAGAACCTCTCAAGAATTCAAAGCACATATTGCTTACTGAAAATCAACCAGTGACTCAGTTCAAATAGTCAACTTATCGGCATTGACTCTCTTGAACTGAAAATCATTTAATTTATTTTCGGCTGCCAGAAGCCGAACCACATCTTTGCCTGTTTGCCCAAATACGTTGACTGATGGGACTTTTCCTTTCTTTTGAGTAACATTGACAGACGGAACAGCAGACAAAACTTTTGGTTTTTCTCCCTATTTTTAATTTTAAAGCATTCGATAAATTCATTCTCGGGTTTAGTAATACAATGTTTAGAATTTTTGTTACCTTTATCCTCTTCAATGTTCATGGAATCGTCTAGCCCAGCTAGCACTGCATAATAGTTCGTACTGACATTTGCTCCGCCTGCACTGAGAACATCTTCTTGATCAGATTCCTGTTGCGGTTTCGTCGATTTGTTGTCGTCGGTCATTTTTGACTTTAATTCTTTTTTTTTCTTGATGGTTTCTTTTCCTTTACTGAACGTTAATTTTCCAACTAGTTCTTCTAGCGACTGGATCCGAAGTCTGAGTTGTTGGTTTTCACTCTCAATCTGCCCAGCTTTCTCGTTAGCTTTTACTAACTGCCCGATCTCGATGACTGATAAGATTTTCAGTTTTTCTTCATTGCTATCGAATCTTCGTTTTAGCTTTTTTTCGTCCGTCATCATTTGCGATGGACACGATCATTTTAGATAACTGAAGCCAACGGGCTTCTCTATTTCGTTGCATTTGCAGCATGATTAGAGGGAGTGTTCATAAACATGGTCTTCCCTTGAATGTATTTCCGCTTTTAGATATCTCTTCAGGAAAGAAATTTCAGGTATTCGCTAAATGTTCGAATGATTCGACGGTGGATTTTTGTGAACAATGAATTCATTTTTAAAATTAATGACAGGAGCAATTAAAAACACGTCGGCTAGACGTAGAATTTGCATGTCAACGTTTCTGCTACCTACATCCGATTGATTTTCGTTTATTACCTCGTTGACTTCATTTATAAGTGAACGAAAACTTTGTCTAGCCTTAATTAGTATACTGAATTCAATACTTACATAAACTAAGGTCAATATTATTTGCGTCTATGAGTGAAATGCTTTCATTTGATTCACTGACATATAGGGTTATCCATTTTACGCTTGAGAAAGTAAAGCTAAAGAAAACACATAAAATATTCAGATGGAAACAAAATGTTGAGGTAATTTTCAATGACTTTTCGACACATTTCCCGCAATATCTCGGCCATAACTTCACGAATATTGGTTTTCAATTGCTCAAGATTTTGAGGATTGTTTGCGTAAACACGATCTTTCGCATAGCCCCATAAAAAGAAATCTAAAGGTGTTAGGTTGCAGGATCTTGCCAGCCAATTGACATCACTCAATCTCGAAGTTACGCTTCTTGGAAATTTCTCTTGCAAAAGTACTCGATTATCTTGTGTTGTGTGGCGCCATCCTGTTGGAACCACATGTTCTCCAGATCATAATCTTCAATTTCTCTTCAAAAAAAAATCAGTTAACATCCGTCCATAGCGGTCAGAATTGACTGTAATGGCTCTTCCTTGATCGTTTTCAAAAAATACGAGCCAATAACACCACCTGACCATAATGCACAACAAACGGTCACTTTTCTGGATGCAAAGGCCTTTCTGCTATCACCTGATGATTTTGAAAGCCCCATATGCGGCAATTCTGTTTATTTATGTAACCACTGAGCGAAAAATGAGCCTCATCACTAAAAAAAATTTTGTTGGAAAAATCGTTATCAATGGCTTGTTGCTAAATTGCCCAATTCGCATACATTCTGCATTGTGTATGGTCTTGAGGCTTAAGTTCTTGAGTGAGTTGGATTTTGTATGGATGGAGATGCAAAATCCGCCACAATGAGCCGTAAGACAAGCCCAAATGTTGAGCACGTCGAGGAATCGACAAATTCGGGTCTTCCTCCACACTTTGAGCAACGACAGCGATATTTTCAACAGAACGAATGTTGCGATGATGCACAGACCTTGCGATATCAACAATCGTTCCAGTCTCTTCAAATTTTCTCACTGTGTTCGAAACTATGTGCTGTGTAGGTCGATTATGTCGACCGTAATCGGCTCGTAAGGCCCTAAATGTTGAAACAGCAGAATCACCGTTTTTATAATAAAATTTATTAATTTTAACGCGTTCTTCGACTACTAAACGATCCATATTTCTAAATGGCAAAACTTAAACTAAAAAAATACGCTTTGGATGACATTTAATTTTCACAGATGTCAAATGGCAGGATTATATTTTCCTACCACGAAATGGATAACCCTGTACAAGACAATACTTTCATATATATTGGAAAAATTAATTTGATTTGGAATTTTGCACACATTTTTAGAAAAGAAAATCAAAAACTATGAAAAACTGGAAGTAAGAATCACAATCGTTTCATCTGTGTGCTCTTAATCGAGCTTCTGCAGTATTAAGCAAATTTTCGTTGCATATATTGCAGTATGCCGCATGCTTATTATTTAGTTTCGCTAATTCAAAGTTAAGTTCATAAACGATGTACTTTTTAGGCGGGGAGCCATTTTAAAGTCTTACTGATTCACTTATAAAAACAAATCACTTTGCTCACAACGTTCATTGTTGTCTAAAGCAAGACTGAATAAGTTTAAATAACATAAATGACAAATTCTCGACGTTGACGACAATCCTCTACATTGATGACAATTAACAACGCAATTGATGACATTAGCGACGCATTAACGATACCGTGGTATCAACAATTAAGACTTGGGTAGACAGAGCTACGCTCATGTTAGAAGGGTTTTGTACTCAATTTACAAAATACAATCATCAGCAACGAATAATATCAAGAAACATGTCAAAGAGGTTTGCCCGTTTAAAAGAAAATCCACTGTTTCTCCATTTTCAACTAAAAAAAAATCACTCAAATCATGAAATCCCAAAAGCATTTATGTCATCGATCTTATCTGAAAATTCTAAGAAGATCAAATCAAAACTGCAATGTCTGGTTCGATGGAAAGTCCATAAAATACCTAAATAATGTGCTATTGTTGGGGTAATTGGAGAAATTTCAAATGGATATAACTTCCGTAAATATGATACAAATTTTATCAAACTTACAGAGTATTAGGAGCTTGTGTAAGGTTGGGTTTAAAGGCAACCAAACGATTTTATTGGAGAAAAAGTGAAATTTAAAGATCATACTATTATTAACAAAGTTGAACGAATTTAGACTTCTGAGGTATTTTTTAGACATAAATATCTCCCTTAATAATTTTTTTTTCAGATTTTTTAGATCACAGGGGTCCAATCGCGAGAGGTGAAACACATTTTTCGTGCCCCCAATGAATCAAAAACTGTCAGTTTAAGGACTGTTTTGAAAACCTCTCATAAAGACCTTTCATTTGATACTCATATCGGCTATTTTTGAGGGGCCACTTCCCTGTACTGTAATCATCGATTCATGGTATCAGAAATTTTTTTCGAAGCCTAGAGTGGTTACAAAGCCCTTCTGTTAGGAGCTCTCTCCTGCCTCCTCGACTTGTTTCACCTACGAGTATTAATTGTAGGTACTCATCTACAGTCATTCATTAAATTGAATCAAGTGTTAAAAGCATGCACCTTAAACGTTGAAGTTGGGGAAAAATAACTCAAAATTATTCAATCTTCGCATTTAAAACAGCCACTATTTTATTTTACGATTATTGATACCACTATCTGAATCAATTCTCAAAGATATTCATGATACCTATCATTCCTGAAATTTTCATGCAAATCCTAGCAAACCTGTAGTGTCTGAGTCGGTAAAAAGCGCATATTGTTCCATAGCCATATGTTTCCATTGTAATACAGCGAATATTGCTCCATAGAAATACAGGAAAATTCCAACCGCTATAACTTTATCAAATACCATTTGATCTCTATGGAACTTTCAGGATAGGTCAATATTATAAATAATCATTTGTATATCGAAATTGGTTGAATTTAACGGTACCGTTAAGATTTTATTCAAGAAAATATAAAATCGAAAAATCATACTATTACTAACAAAGTTGAGTGAATTTCGACTTCTCACATATTTGTTGTTGTCGTACTCATAAAGGCCTACATCCATGATTTTTTCCAGATTTTTCAGATGAAAGGTGTCCAATCGCGAGGGGGGATACGTGAAAAGTTCGTATATTTCCCCTTCCCACCCCCCACGGTACTAATACAGAAATTTTAGGACTTGATTTGAAAAGATCTCATTGAGATTTTTTCAACGACATTCTACTCGACTACCAATGGTGAAAAAAATTTTTTGGAGTGTTACCGCCCTATATGGGGAACCCCTTTGAAAAAATATTCCACCCCAAAACTTTCAAGAAGTCATCACTTCTGACTTTTCCACAAAGTTTTATGGCTGTAGCTTCTATAGTTTTGGAAAAAAAGTGGTGTGAAATACAGACGGACGGACAGACGGACACAGGTCGTGATTGCAATTGGGTTTTGTATTTTAGTACAAAACCCTTAAAACGACGCATCGTGGAACAATACTGTCGTTTGCGAGAAAACTTACTGTGACGCACGGATGGACAGACAGGTCACGATTTTAGTACGAGTAGCACATTGTAAAAGGCTATTTAACAGTCTCCTTAAAAGTGCTCGCATAGGAAGGAGTTCAAAAATCACTGGAAGATAGGGCGGGTTCTTTTCCCCAGCACAAGATCCACTACGAAAAATATTTTTCGCATCCACGAATTTCGGGTTCAAAGGAGTATCAATTGGAGTCGAGAAAAGAGGTAACCTACTAAGGGCTATTAAATTGCTGAGTCAGAGGACGAATCAGGCCTGGAGAAAACGAACGGACTTAAAGGGACTTCGTCGTTACAGACGATACTTATGGCCTACATATAAGAGTACGGTATCCAGATGGGAGCTGTGCCCCCTCACAAATGGTGGCGCTTGCACACTCAGGTCTAATTCAGGTATTTGCGACTTGCACTTGTAGCTAACATTTTCCACACCATGCATCTGATTCATCCACACACGAACCACTCTTGCTCCGTTCACATCGCTATCCGCTTTCAATCCTCGCAAGCAAGCAAATTACAAAGGAAACTCCAAATTTTACGCACCAAACGAATTCCGTAAAAAGCATTTTTTCGATTCCCAACCAAAGTAGCCGCGCTCGTACCGCACCTACGACTCGTCATTTCCCCACGGAGGTTTCTTTTCGAATACTCGTAGCGGTTTTCGTCAAGTCGTAGCAAGACGGATCCTACTTTGGCATCGTGATGTATTCGTGGTGAAGATTCATAACAGACTCCATTGTTATCCATCGTCACCTTACGGTACTCCTCACAACAGCAGTTGATGAGCCTTCCATCCACTTTCAATTGCATTGCGAAAGTGCAATTCGTGGATAAGTTCCATTGTAAAGGGGGTTGCCACGTCCAGATTTTAATTGCAAATTTAAATGATTATTTTTTTGTTTTTTAAATGTGCCATCGAAATTTGGATCAGCATTATGGTGGTTTTCGAGCAGTTTGCTTAGGCGACTGCTCGATTACTACATAATTCATAGTTTTTGATCGATATTATAGTAATATTGTTTAAATTTTGAGTGCCAAAAGGGCCATTATGGTTTTGATTTTATTATAATCTTATTTTTTTATGCTTATTATATATGGTTTGTAATGATTTATAATGACTTACAAAACAAAGCAAGTTTGAATTTAAATTTGAGATGAAACAACAAACAATATTGTACATCGTTTTTATTTTCTTCTAGTAGCTATTTAACATGTTTTCTTGCCTTTATTTTACTAAACTCCTCAATAATTTCAGTGAAATTAATTTCCTTTGAAATTTTTCTTTCAATTGAAAGCATAGAAAGATTGACCAGTTGCTCTTGATGCATCGTAGATCGACTTTTATTTAGTTTGAGTTTGCAAAAACTTCTTTCGCATGATGCAACTGCGACGCAAATGGTCAAGAAGTACTGAAGTGTAACCGATGTACTGGGTAGATATTCACTGAAGTCCTATTTTATTATGAATTGTGGGATTTCTTGGGCTGGCCAGCTTGTAGCAATGTTTACGCTCGTATTCGTGGCAAGTAAATGCCTATGATATTGCTTTACTTCTTGCAGCACCTGCTCTTTATCAAACTTACCTAATTTTATACCAGATTGTCTACTGCTACAGCCAGAGTATCGTCAAAAGCTTCCAGCATGAACCTCGTTTCAAGAATTTTGAAAATTTTGCTGCTTTAATTCATTGCCACGTATCGTTGGTGTAATAAACGTTTCAAACTTTTACCTATTTTCTCTTTGAGTAATTCCCACCTCTGTGCAGATGATGAGAAGAATGAATACATATGACGCTGGAAGAAACACATGAAGCGGAGGGTTTTAAAAATTTCAAATTTCACAGATTACGGTGGCCGGAAAACCTCAAAATGTATGTTCTTGGAAAGGATTCTGCATTCTGAAACAATTCGACTGGTTTAATGTATGCAGCTGATTTCTAGCGGGAAATTCGAGCCAATTTGCAGCAAACAAACGCTTTTAACATAAATTTTACGTTTCGGAACGCATAAAATTTGTTCAAGTCGTAGGAATGGAACTTAGCTAAATGACGAAATGAAGTTTACAGTTTGAGAGACTGGTATTCCCCATGTATCGATCGCTATGAACATAAAAAGAGCTCAGAGATAGTTAGAGTATCTCATTTTCATGACCGTGTTGATTTTTTTTTTCGGAAGTTGGTTGAAAAAACATTATTACCACGTCAAAATTTCAAATGACTCCAGTGTTGATCTTGATGTCTACACTTTATAAAAAAGGAGATGCTTTCTTAAATCTAAAATGGCTGTGGTTGTATTTTTTCCATTATTCATAAAATATTCAAAGAATACTAAACTATAGCCTTTTGCAAAGGATCATATAAAAAAAAAGTGAAAATGTGCTAGGATAATGACGGTGAAACCGAATTTAATGTGGGGTATAGTAATGTAGAGGCCTATAGACTCAGCAGTTGATGAATATCGGCGGAATATAGATACTATAAAGAAAAGTAGATTGGCAGTGGAAGAAACTCCAATTTTACACCAGCCATTCAAATTTAAAAATTGTAAATAATCGGTCTAACCTGTTTTTCATTTGTATCTACGAGGCCCGAAACTTTGAACTGCCTCTTACTAAGTTACTGAACATATTTTCAATCTTGTTTAGAATATGATTTAATGAACTCCTCAAGATTTGGAGGCCCACTAGGACCAGAGGCCCGGGGAGTTGATTTAAGCTCTGTTTGTTACATTCAAGTTATTTACATTGAATTAACTCATCAAAACTTCAAAAAAGATTTTTGCAAAAAATTTCCTGGACCGAAATGTGGAAATTTGATACAAATTAATGTGCATGCATGATATTTGCTCAGTATGTGCAAATTTCATCATTTTGTTCTAGGAAATTTTTTGCAAAACTTTTGATGAGTTAATCAATGTGAATTATTTGGATCTAACAAACCTAGCTTAAATCAACTCGGTACGTTAAGTAGTTTCCGAGATTTACTCCATTTTTTAACGAAAACATGCTGTTATATTTGAATTTTGTAATTTTGTAACAAACTTTTTGCAAAATGTAGTGAACTAATTCAGTAGCCAAAGTTTCATTTTAATTTCTACTTAACACAATTTTGCAAATATTTGTAAGGTTTCTGAGATGGACGGCTGTAAAATTTACCCAAATTGGCAGTTTTACTAGGAGCTGCTGAAACATTGAAAATTGCGTTTTTTTTTTTTTCTTTTTCATTGGTAACCTGCTTGCTGAAGTAAACAAGTGGATGTCCCGTTTTGGGAAAGAAAATAAATGGTCATGTTAGGCATGTATTGAATTAGATGTATTTATATTTGAAAACAGACCATTGCTCTTCTTATAATTTCCTTCAACAATTTGTTTCAAATTCTTTTGATATTTCATAACCGAAATTCCCAAACTATTTCCTCCCATATGGAACAAATAACTTTCACAAGACAAAATATGCAGGATGTTGCGACATTAAAACAAAATGGTTCCTCTTTAGCATGACGGAAATCATTAAATGTATTACATTACTTCGCGTCAATTCACTACTCAAAATCAAGTGCAAGCCCCGACAGTGAACTAGTCGTGGAAACTGCGACATATTCAAAATTTTTGTCCTCCCAGTGACACTTTAAATTTCGCGAAAGATTTGCCTCCGTCCATCGAACGAAAATTCTATTTAAATTGCGTTGAATTTCCAAGAAATGAAATCAGCAATATTTACTCCTGTAATTTGCGTCACGATCTCTATGACGTGTTTGACTTCATTAATTAGGAAATACTTCTTTGACAAATTGACAACAAGACTTGCTATTGTTCAAAGCAATGAATTCCGTGAAATTGAGGCTGCTGAGCTTTTTTGAAGTCAACCTGGTCAGCACGTGGCCACGAAGCGGCTAGAGACTATTTTTTCGGCAACAACGTCTCGAAAGAAAGAGTGGACATTTTTTGATGAAATGAGGAACTGAATTCGCACTCTACTTTAGATGTTGTGCGAAAATTATGGACTAGATCTGATATACTTCGAGTCAAATAAAGAAGCTTCCTGTTCATTATAAAATCTGAAAAAGAGACAAAATTATGAGTGGTTAATTTATGATACATACATGCGTGTGTCATTTATATAGTGGTAGAAGATTAATTTTTAAAAATATCTGGAATAAAAGCAAGTCAAAGAACTTGCGGGTGTTGATTAGAAAAAAAATTTCTCTTTTAACATTTTGTTTCCTTTATTTTCTCATATGTTGGTAATTATTCTTGAAAATTCTTTTCATGATATATTGTATTACAGTTCCAAATAAAGTGTAAACTTAAAAGAAATGTAAACCGTTATAAAAATTTCTTTAAGATGTACAACTGCTTTTTGTGTAAGTAATTACACAAAGACTGATATTTCAAATAAGTTGTGAAAAAATTTAGATTATGTTTGGGTATCAATTAGTAGAAACACAATCGCAACAATCTGTTGTGCATTTAAAATATAAAAAAACTAGATAATGTAAAAATATAATAATTATTCGATTATCTCCTTCAATATTCCAGTTAAACGAGTGAAATTTAAATTCATATGTTCCGAATAAACCAATTAGATGATTTACACTAATTGAACATGTGTACAACAAACAATGATCTTATTCTATATTAAGATATACTTTATCAGATATGGTTGCATAGGAACCTTCTAACACGCGTGTTCTATCTTTAATTTGCTTGAGATTGTTTATGAGATTCTTCACATTTACGGGATTTACGCGACTCTATGCATAGGTGCGCGTAAACATGTGGAGTATAGTAAATCTCAATTCGGTGTAGTTTTTGGTTTCTGGTCTTTCAAAATTTTGTACTTAAAAATAAATCGATGGGAGGAGGGCTAGTATTTAAAATCTTATGAGGATGTAGTCTGTAGAGATTGTATGGCCCACTTTCGTCACGTATTGAAAGGTATATAAACTTAAAAAAGTCAAAAGTGTTTTTTGGTAAATGAAGCCTAACATGAAAGTTGCTTCCACTTCCACCACATGAGGAGGATCATGAACGACCTTCTTCCTCTAGAAATCTCCAGATATAGGAATTTTTATTTATACGAGATAGATAATTTATTCCAGTAATGAGATGCAAAGATAGTGTGTGCAGCGGAAAATTAGATCGCACACATATGCGCTTTATGGCAATTCCTATTTTTGATCTACATCGCATAGTTAGGGTGTCCATCCGTCCGTTTTTATACGGACATGTCCGTGTTTTATGTGCGCTGTCCTGGTTTCCGTATTTTTCGGGAAATGTCCGTATTTTCGACCAATTTCGCCTAAAAATGTTTTTTGCTTAAATTTATGGATTTTTCGCTGTTTTTCGTAGCAACAAAATGAGCGATACGTACGATAACAACGTACGATTAGAGAAAAAATCGATTCTCGACCCGCGATCGATGTATCGAACTACGGAACTCATAGCGACAATTAGCAGTAAACACTACTAAACAGAGACCAGCTGTATAAAATGACCAAATCAACTCGAAACTCTATCAGATTTACGGGAGTTTTCGTTGTCTTCGAGCAAATTTAGCGAGACGTTTCTTTTTTGGTGTGAAACAGTGTTTGAAAACTAAAATTTCCGCGTCTTTGTTCATCAGTTGCAACTCGAGATCGTCCATCGAATCTCATTGTAAACAGTAAGCACGATATACTCATTAATCAGGTTATGGTCGTTGTTGATGTTTTTTTGCCGGTACGTTCATTGTAGTATTTAGGCTCGAAGGCTATTTGTGAATTTACAATACAATATATTATTTACAGTTGACAGCTCACATCTTGGGCGTTGGAGAATTCGATCCGAAATTAATGGAATTTATTTTCCTAAAATTGATATCGCACTGATGACGAGATGTCTTTTTCAAAAGCAAAACGATTCAAACCAGACGATGAATCCAACACATCAAAACGCAAGTGTAAATTTAATCAAGATTTGAAAAATCAATTTCCATGTTTTGATTTTGGGAAAACAGAATGGCATGGACATTGCAAAATATGTGACAGTGAAGTTTCTGTTGGCAATAGTGGTTCGTATCTTAGATTGTGTATATTTTCATCTTTTTTGAACGTTTTATGATTAATAATATACATAATCCCAGACTCTTCATACAATTTTATGATTATATTCACGCTATTATATACAAAACTATACACATTATTCACGAAATTCTAAACAATATTTACAAAATAACAAATTTCTCCGAAAATTTGTGATATTTAATTTCAAACTTTCAGTTCGAAAAAATTTTTGAGCTACTAATAAAGTTCAAAGAAGTTCCTTGTATACATATATAAGCATATTTCTGTTAATTTTGTTATGTACTATATAATTCATATTTTTGACCAAAATTTACGATTTTCCTAGTTTCCTCACAATATTTCAATTCAAATTCCAAATTTCATTATTAATTGATAATTGTGCTCTTGATTCTACAGGAGCAAGAGACTTGAAAGCACACATTGAAACTGAGAAACACAAAAGAATGATACGCGATGCATCGACTTCTCAATCCATGAAAAACTTCATAGTGCAGAAGTCAACGCCAGAGGCATGTGCAGTATGGGCAGCTGAGGGCACGTTGGCGTTTCACACAGTAAAGCATCACCAGTCTTTCAGATCAATGGATTGTACGGGAAAACTCTTTCGCGATATTTTCAAAGTTTCAAAAATCGCAAGCAAAATTTCTTGTGCTCACACGAAAACGGAAGCAATTTTAAATGCAATTTTGTCGAATCATTCAGTTGAAATGATTATGGAAAGCTTAAAAAACATACCGTTTTTAAGCATCGGTACAGATTCTAGTAATCATGGAAATTTGAAAATGTTTCCGTTAGTTATTCAATATCTCGATCTTTTCGATGGGGTTCAAGTCAAACTACTGGATATCAAAGAAACATCAAATGAAAAAGCGAAGACTGTCGGAACATTACTGGTTGACGCGTTAGAAAAGTACAGTTTGACTAAGAAACTTAATGCATTTGTCGGTGACAATGTCAATACGAACTTTGGGGGCTTGCAGCGCAAGCCTGGAGAGAATGTTTTTACATATTTAAAAGAAATGGTGAATGAAAATCTCATCGGCATTGGATGTCCGGTCCACATTTTGAACAATGCGATTCACCATGGATTGAACCAATTCGGTTCATTTGATGTAGAATGCATAATTTCTAAAATTTTCAATCATTTTTCCATTTATACGGTTCGGACGGCGGATTTGAAAGAGTTCTGCGATTTTGTTGAAATAGAGTATCAAACTTTGTTGTCACAAACTAGGACAAGGTGGCTCAGTCTTATGCCTGGTGTTGATAGAATGCTCCGTATGTACCCAGCGTTGCGTTCATATTTTTTGTCGACAAATGATGCGCCGAAGGTTTTGGAACAAATTTTCAACGATGATTTCGGTGAGTTGCATTTTCTGTTTGTTCACTCTCTCATGTCAATTTTCCACAACAAATTGAAGAGCATGGAAAGCGAAAGTAACAGCGTTATTGAGATCTTATCAATTATTGACTCTGTGCTCGAATGTTTGAAAAGCAGATGCGACTCAAAATTTGTACCAATCAGCATTAGAAAAGTACTCACTGACCTGAGAAATGATGGCAAAGACGTAGAATGTGACAAATTTCTCAATTCTATGTTTTTGGTGTACAACAAAACAGGCGAATATTTGAAAAAATGGAGCGCATCGCTTCGTCATTTGCAGGATTTTGATTGGTTGGATTTCAAATTGGGAAAAGAATTGGAGTATGAATCAGTCGAAAAATCTGTTTCGTTTCTCGATTCCAAGAACGTCAAAATCAACGATGATATTTTGTTTGATCAAATAACCAATTTGAAAAAATTTTTCAAATCAAAAGAAAATGACAGCGAGTTTTTCAAGAAACCTTCCAGTTTGAAGATCTGTGATTTCTTTGCTGCCAATTCAAATATTTCATCATATTCCGAAATTCTGAAAATTGCCCAGTACTTTTTCGCTATACCGGCACATAATGCTAACTGTGAAAGAATTTTTTTCCTTATCAATACGCAATGGAGTAATGAAAGAAACAGGCTGAAATTGACGACTGTAACAAATATTGTCATGGTTCAACACAATTTCAAGCATTTTTCGTGTTCAGAATTTCACAGCTATTTGGGGAAAAACAAAAAACTGCTGGAAAAAATTGGTCAAGTGGAAAAGTATCATCAATGAATATATTGTTTTATGCGAGTCAAAGAATCTGTGTATGGTATAGTACATATGTGACGTGCGCCGAAGAAAGGGGCCTTACAGGGAAAAATTAGATTTTTCAGGGCGAGCGGTTGAAGTCGACCAGGCAGACGCTATTGTTAGGAGAGAGGTACCTAGCAACTTGATTATCAGCAAAAATAATGCTGAGAAATTTTTTTCGATCGTCCTATTCAAAAGAGAAACTCAAAAACTATAGAAAAGTGTAAAAATCTCAAAATCTAATTTTTCCCTGTAAGGCCCCTTTCTTCGGCGCATGTCACATATATTTAGAATAAAAATTGGTAATGTAACAGAAGTAAGAAACGGACTTTATCTCGACACTCGACAACCATGTTACAAGCATCACTTGCAGTTTGTATTGATTACCAGCATAGATGTAAGAGAGAGGATACGAAATGCATCGAGAGAATTGAAGCACTTTATCATGTAGCGTGAAGTTGGTGCGTTATTAGCAGTTGATTCGAATTTCAAATAAATTTGACGTGACGTCTCCCACTAATTTTCGCATTTTAATTTTCCGTGCGGGTATTCTAACTTGAACGATATAAAAGATTGAACATGACTTACCCTACGAAGGATACGTCCCTGACATGCTGCCTAGGGCTGTTTTTACAGTCCCGCACACGTCACTTCACTTTTCATTTTTCGACACAAAAACACTCGCGATCTGTAACAAACTTTTCAGTTTGCTAAATTATCACATTTGCAACGCTTTTGCACTAGATTCAACACGGTTTATCTTACAAAAATTGTTTTGTGTACAATTTCAAATTCAACTTGATTAGACGTTTCCCATCATGTTGAATTTTCACAAATCATATGTTTTCAATCATATGGTTGATATTTCGTCGACAATTCGGGGGTTAAGGTAGAAGACGAGTGGGATTTTCGTGAGAGCAACTAGAGAGCCACTTGAATGTGTGGATTCTCTAGCGGCGTGAAAGGCAGGGGGATTTCAATTCGCATGCGAGAGGAAGGCATGTATGTAGTAAAAGTACTTCACTCACGTATGGATGAAAATCAGCCCATTTCGCGTCCATTACTTTATATGTCTTTGATTACCAGAATGATTAGACAATAAAATGTACTATTCTGCAATCTTTTTCATTTTTTTTCCAGACAGCGCGAGTCTAAAGAGTAGGGAAATTTGAGAACACTGATAACTGATCTGTGACTAAAGGGTGGTGAGTGGCGCAAAGGGGGGGGGGGAGGTCGTCAAATGTCCTGGTTTTGGGTTGTGACCAGATGGACACCCTACGCATAGTATTTTTTTTTTTTTTTTTTTTGTGGTAGGGAGGTGAAGGCATTTATGCCCGCCGAGTCTGGCAGTGTGGGACTCCCATGGAGGATACCTTTGGACTACCCACTAAACACCTGCCCTGTCAATCTGAGAACCTAGCCTGGAACCGTTTGACACATTACTTCGGGCCAGGTCTCGTTTTGTTACGCCGTGGGGCGCCTTCAAGCTGGGGAGTCCCTTTCCTAGCGGGAGAGGAGGGGGGAAGAGGAATTGCCAGAAGAGCGATCCCCCAGCCCCAGCGCCTCCGGCTGCTGTGAGTCCCTTTTATATTTTAGGACTGCCCGAGCATAATGTGCCACCTGGTTCCATTTGTCAACCGATTCGAGTATCACCGCAACTATATTATCCGGGGTGAGCTCTCCCGTCTCCCTGTAGAGTTCCCTTCGCAGCCTGGCCCATTTCGTACACGCAAAAAATGTGTGACAGGCATTGTCCTCCTCTCCTGGGCAAAACCGACAATCGGGAGACCGTGACTTGCCGATCTTGTGCAGGTAAGACTGAAAACACCCGTGCCCGCTCAAAAGCTGGGTCAGATAGAAGTCAGTCTCACCATGCTTTCGATTTAGCCACGGTTTCACATCCGGGATGCGGCGCGCAGTCCACCTTCCCTTCGTGCAATTCCTCCAAGACTGCTGCCAATCGTTGAGCGAGCGTTGTCTCTCCTCGCGGACAACCATCTCCCTCGCATCCTCGTTTCGGCGCAGGTAAATAGCGCGGCGCTCTCTAGCAAGGAGGGCGACAGGTATCACGCCTGCAATCACTCTCACCGCCGAGTCGGAGACTGTTGGATACGAAGATGCAATTCTCAGTGCTCCTCTTCTCTGTACCTGTGCCAATCGTTTTCGGTATACCTCCTTGCTGAGAGCGTCGCCCCATACCTCTGCTCCGTACAGTAGCACTGACCCTACAGCACTCATCAAGAGGCGTCTTCTTGATGGGCTGGGTCCCCCTACGTTGGCCATAAGTCGACTCAGGGCCGATATTCCCGAAGCAGCCTTCTCAGCCGTTGCCCTGATTTGCTCAGAGAAACTCATCTTCGAGTCGATCAGTAGCCCCAGGTACTTCACCGCTGGCTTCGATTCGATCTGTATATCTCCAATACTGATCATCCTTACTCTAGGGATTCTCTTTTTTGTCAAGATGACCACTTCGGTTTTCTCCAGTGCTAGACTGAGCCCGCGAGTAGTCATCCAGTCCCTCACTCGGCGCATTAGCATACCTAGCCTACGCATAGTATTGACCATAGTATACTCAACTAGTACCCACACCTTTCATTTACCCTGTGTTGCACACTTTTTCAATTTTCCCAGGGGCACGTCAGCTAATCCGGGGCATTACAGCTGATCCCATATTTGGCGCGCTCAAGAAACAAAGCAAAATGCATATAAAATTTCTGACGCACGTGTTCTTTTACGCATTTCAGAACATAGGAGTGCTGCCAGATCCTAATAAAAAACTAAGGGATTGCATGGAGCGAATTTGTTTTTCTGCAAAGTTATTGATTTTTTGAGATATGGTAATCCTGAAATCTCTCATCGAAGCATATATTTATATTCGCGCCAATCCTCGCGTCAGCATTTACCTACCTACCTGCTACCAAAGATTTATGGCTTGCTGTTCGGCTAGTGTTCGATTTTTTCCGGAGGGTTGATGGAGTGTGGTTACTAGTTGAGTATACTATGGTATTGACTGTAATTAAATGAACAAATAACGTAGCTGCAGGATTCTTCTTCTTTGTACGAGCTTCTTTTTTTACATCCCATATAAATCTGCCTTTACCTTGTATGATAATGTCTTTTCCCAAGTTGCAATTTTTTTCTTCACGCGTTTTTCAGACTGTCACCTAGTGATATGTGGAGACTTCAGTCGTCCAGACATATCGTGGCGCAACAATCGGATCAATTCCAGTTCTTCTCAAAAACACTCCCTTATTCTATCTTTTAGGTACTTATATATGTTCCCCCTCTCTCAATTTAATGACCTTGTTAATGGCAATATTCTCGATTTGTTTCTGTTTAATTTTAGTTCATCGTCTTTACACCCCTCTTCGGTACTTTTCGCTTATGTTGCCATTGATTCTCGCTACCCGATTGGAATTAATGAAAATATATAAATGTAGGGAACGAGTAACAAAGCAACCATACAGTAGAGCTAAAAGTCAAGATTTATTGTTCATCGATGCCATTTGACTTTTGTATGTCTAGTTAATAATTCGCAAATACATCATTTTAAGTTTGATCTAGACCCGAGTGTTTTTTTTTAGTCGAAGGGATAAGCCGATCCTTTAAATTGGGGGCTTGTCCGAGAAATGGAAAGACAGTGAGTGTAAACAAAGACGAATCGGGCTGAAGACGAGGAAAAGGCAGCGCGTCGGAGAGAAACAAAGGCGGCAAGACAGTACCGCGGGTAACTTTTCGTGTGCGAAAACAGAAGACGACATAGTGTTCGATTTAACGATGAGTGTTGTAAGGTTGCACAGCTAAAAGACATATTGAGAAATAAAGAGCTCAGTTTGTCAGGAAGTAAAGCCAAGCTAATAGGCAGACTCATAACTGCCATTCCAAGTAGGGAATGGATAGCTGAATTAGGCAATCCTAACGACGGCAAAGATAATGGAACCGAGAAAATAAACGAGACTGCGGGGGGTATAACGAGTCCATTGTCATGCGATCGTGAAATCGAGTTGTACAGGCGTAAGAAAGAGTTGACCGAGAGGGAACTCGCTGTAGCTTGTCGTGAAATTGAATTGTTGCGTGGAATGCAGAATCGTAACAATGAGGTGATTGCAAACGACGGTCATGGTCATGTTGCCGATAATATAGAAATAACAATCGAACGATGACCAGTTCAAGAATTACAAGTTAAGACGTGAATGCCTTAACTTTTTCCTTAAATAAAAAATAAAAATCAACAATTAGTTTTTTGATGAAGAGTATACTTTCTCCTTCGAATTTCGAGTGTTAACTGAATCGTTACAAATGATATTTTCCTATTTATACTTAACTTACTCCTACTTTCTATGTCCTTTTTTCATACATTTATTGCCATGTCATAAAACAGTAACGTTGCACAATTATTAAATTACTTTGGTCTGCCGACAATTTCCTTATCCTCTCTAAACATATAATAATCCTTAAAGAACATCTGGCATATTAATTACTTACGACTATTTCACACCCGTCCTTTGAAATTATAAAAGTAATAAAAAAAGGTTCGGTAATTACGATAGCGTACGCAAAAGAGTATGTAACTATTGAACATTGCACAATTAATAGTTCTTCGACAATTTGTTTATCCTCTATAAACATACAGTAATCCTTAAAATACATCTGGCATCTTAATTACCTACAACTATTTCGCACCCCTCCTTTGAAATCCTTTGAATTGCCGACAAAGTAATAAAGGAAAAAGAAAAATGCCCATAAGATAATATCCTATGGTCAAATACATATGATGTACATATGTAACTCCTCCCTATTCAAGTGATGAATCTGTCCTCAGATTCAAGTAATCGAAATTTTTATTGTTGCTAAGGGCTTGTTGTGATTATATGGTTCATTAAATGTATGATGAATTTCCTTATTCCTGAAGTAAAATTATTTTCAATAAATCTAAAACTGTAAATAAGTTATTGTAGTTTTAAGTTTCTTGGGATTGATAAATGAGGTCTAACTCATTGGGATTTAGGAATGTTGATACTGTAAAGTTGTAATCTTTTTAGACTTGCGATATCGTTGGGGGTGGGTCTTCTGATTTCTTTTTGCTACTAGATATCTGGGCTGAAGTTTGGTTGGGTTAGGGTTTTTTATGATTTCTGTATCCAGATTAACGCTTAATCTTTTATTATTGTGGTATGCGTTTTTTCGTTGCTGATTTCTTGTTATTCGCTCTAGGACGATTGAGAGGGGGGTTGATGTTTGCTGAAAAAATACAGCGGCTGCTTTTTCATTATGAGCGGAATGAATTGTGCTATTATAGTATTTAACACATTCTTGTACCGGATTCAGTTCCATTAAGTTTCTATCTTCTTGTTGTTGGCGTAAAAGATAAGTCCTAAGGTTCTCGTTTAAACTTCTATGGGCTATTTCTATATCGGAGTTACTTGTTTTATGCTGGGGGGATACGAAGTGGTATGATATATTGTTATTAGTTAACCAATCTTTTTTGTGTGTTCAAAGCGCCTTCATTGTCAGTGATTATTTTTTTCGGTTTCCCAATTTTATTGAACGCGCTTTGAAGAGCCTGGTTAACAGTATCCCATTGGCGGTTGTTTATTGGTTCAAGTACCAAAAATTTCGAAAGTTTGTCGATAATTGAAATATAGGCTGAATTTTTGTCTCTGAACCAAATATCTATGTGGTAAGTATCTCTTATGTTGTCCGGATACGGCGGATTTTTAAATGGAAGTTTAGCGGGGTTTCTTTCATATTTAGATTGCTTGCATATTTTACAAGCATTTACATAATTTGTAATGAGAACTTTTAGATTTGGAAAGTAATATTTGTTCTTTAGATCTAGATACACTTTTTCAATCCCTTGGTGGTTTGAGTTTACATGATATTTTGCTATCAATTCTTTAATTTCTACTTCATTGCAGTTATGGAGATTTTTTGTTGCTTGTACTACAGAAAACTTTTTGTTAGAGGTACAAAGCTTTGAATACTCTTCTTGCATCATAAGTAGGGATTCTTTATTTGGAAAGTTAATTGCTGTTGTGCCAGTTTTGGCAATGTGGTTGTTTAGTATGTACTTCATTGTTGCTTGTGTAAACTCTTGAAAAATAAGATGCAGTATTCGTTTTCCTTGATACTTTATCAATTTAACTTGACTCGTTTTTCCCTGTTTTAAAAATATTTGAGTGCTGTAGATATTAATTGGTCTTTCGGAAATATAAATATAATTGTGATTGTCTTCTCTAGCAGTATGTTGTGTAGCAACCATAGATTCATTATCAATAGCATTTGCCAATTTTATTCTAGAAAGGGCATCTGCTACATGATTCTCTTTTCCTTTTATATGCGATATTTCAAAGTCATACTCGCTTAACTTAAGCCTCCACCTTTGTAATTTTAAGTTATCTTCTTTTATGTTGTCTAGATACTGCAAAGGTTTATGGTCCGTAAGAAGGGTAAAGTGTCGACCATATAAATAAGGTCGGAAATATTTAGTTGACCATATGATAGCAAGGAGCTCTTTTTCAATCGTTGAATAGTTTGTCTCGGATTGATTGAGAGTTCGAGACGCGAAAGCTATAGGTTTTTTGTTTTGAAACAAACCTGCTCCAATAGCAAATTGGGAAGCGTCTGTGGTTAAAGTAAATGGCTTCGAAAAATCCGGGTGAGCCAAAATTGGATCATTAATATACAGATTTTTAATTGATTGAAAGATTCTATGTAATCTGGATCAGAAACAATGATTTTAGAATTGTTCTGTAGCCTTAAGGTAAGGGGCTTAGCTATTTTGGCATAATCTTTGATAAATTTCCTATAAAATCCTGTCAAGCCAAGGAAGCTTTTTATCTGCTTGGTCGTTGTAGGTATAGGAAATTTTACGATAGCATTTATTTTTTCTGGATTCGGCTTAATACCAGCAGGAGTAATTACGTGACCTGAAAACTCAGTATGTTTTGATAAGAAATGTGTCTTAGAGAGTTGAATTTTTAGGTTGGCATTTCGTAACTCAGTTAGGATGTTTCTAAGGGCTATTTCATGCTCTTGCAGTGTAGTACTAAAAACTAAGATGTCATCCATATATACGACACAAGTTTCATTAATGTATTTATGTAAAATATTATTCATTAATTTTTGGAATGTGCCCGGTGCATTTTTAAGGCCAAATGGCATTCTTAAAAATTCAAAGTGTCCCATCCCCGTGGAAAATGCTGTTTTATGCCTGTCTTCAGGTTGAAGCTCTATTTGGTGAAATCCTTTGGCCAAATCGATGGTTGTAAAGTATTGGCAGTTTCCTAATTTTCCTAACAAATCGTCAATGCTTGGAATGGGGAATTTATTTTCTACAGTTAAGTTATTTAATTTTCTAAAATCTATAACTAATCTGTGTTTTCCACCTTTTTTAGGTACAACCCATATCGGATTGTTATAAGGAGATTGTGAAGGCTGTATAATTCCTTGTCGCAAATCCTCGTTGACTTGCTCATTAACGAAATCATTGACTGATTGCGGAATTCTGTATTTTTTTTTTTGATAAATTGGTTTGTCCGATGTCAGGGGAAGAGAATGCTTGATGCTGTGAGTAAACGTTAATGGCCGTTTTTCGTCGTATTCCAAGTCAGAAAATTCTTTGGTTATACGATTTATAAAATTATATTCTTCTTCTGTATACTGTTCTTTGCAAGGATGAATTTCACTTTCTGGGAAATGTTTAAGTGCTTCCGAGAAATAAATTCGTTCTGTTTGTTCGCCAAAATATAGAACTTGTTTCGGAGTGATAACCGTTTTATTTTTATAGTTAATAATGGTACCTGTGTCAGATAAGATGTTATTGCCTATAATAGCATGGAAATTCTTATGGGTAAATGGCAAAAGATGCCATTCTACGAACGCCACTGATCCGAATTCTTCAGGAAAGCGAGTACGGAGATAGTGGGTACTTTGCGAATTTTGGTTTATTGAGGATATAATAATGGGATATGAGGAGAGAATTTTCTGATATTCGGGGACAATTTTTTCGTCAAGAAGTGATATTGAACATCCTGAGTCTATAAGACATTGAAGTTTTCGACCTCCCACTGTAAGTTCGATAATTGGTAATTTTTGCCCGAGGCATCTATACAAAAATCCTGCGTATGGAGACTAGATTCCTCTGAGCGGATAGTGTTCATTGATAAATCATCAATAGGCATATAAGGCCCATTTGCAAAATGAAAATTATTAGAGCTAGATCCTCGTAAGTTATTTGAAGGTGGCTGCCGTTGGGTATTATTAAATCGATTAGTAGAGGCGTAAACTTTATCACTAGAACGATTCATTTGATTGAAGTTTTTTTCAACCGAGAAATTAACGTAATTTGTTTCTACTTAAATTTCGTAGGCCTTTTCAAGCGAGTCAGGATTTCGCGCACAAAAGATTCCACGCAAAGGTTCGGGGCACTTGTTCACAAATATATCCTTAGCTAAACACTTATATAAACTAATTTTGCTAATTTTCACTTCTTCGCTTAAATCTACACTATATTTTATCTTATTATTAATTTTGCTTAAACACTTACGTATGTAATTGTAAAATTGAGCTCCCGTTGTGAATCTTACAGCTTGCATTTTTCCCATCAGTTGAATTTCCAACTCATGCGTGCCAAAATGCCGAATTAAGATGCTTTTCAGTTCATCCCACGTTGAAACCGTATGACAGTTTAGAGTAGCGCGTGCTTGTCCAACGATTTTTGATAATAGTTGCTGGAACAATATTTCGCTGTTTTTGTCAGCCGTTATATGTGGTGAAATTGCGTTGACCGCTTGAATAAATGGATGAAGGTCATCCTGGTTGCCATCGAAAGCCGGTAGTGTTGAAATGAACTTCATTACATTTGAAAAGTCCATCGTTTGAAGTTCTTGTTGATCTTCTAAAGTCCACTGGCTGGGGAGTTTGATAAGCTCGTTCACTTGATTCATACACTTATCGTTTTGTGAAGTCCAGTCTCACCAATTGTGAGCTAAATCCAGCAAAAACTAAGTGTCTATCAAGTGCAATGCCGACTGCGCCAATTACAAGTTAAGACGTGAATGCCTTAACTTTTTCCTTAAATAAAAAATAAAAATCAACGATTAGTTTTTTGATGAAGAGTATACTTTCTCCTTCGAATTTAGAGTGTTAACTGAATCGTTACAAATGATATTTTCCTATTTATACTTAACTTACTCCTACTTTCTATGTCCTTTTTTCATACATTTATTGCCATGTCATAAAACAGTAACGTTGCACAATTATTAAATCTCTTTGGTCTGCCGACAATTTCCTTATCCTCTCTAAACATATAATAATCCTTAAAGAACATCTGGCATATTAATTACTTACGACTATTTCACACCCGTCCTTTGAAATTATAAAAGTGATAAAAAAAGGTTCAGTAATTACGATAGCATACGCAAAAATAAAAAAAAATTTGTTTATCCTCTATAAACATACAGTAATCCTTAAAATACATCTGGCATCTTAATTACTTACAACTATTTCGCACCCCTCCTTTGAAATCCTTTGAATTGCCGACAAAGTAATAAAGGAAAAAGAAAAATGCCCATAAGATAGTATCCTATGGTCAAATACATATGATGTACATATGTAACTCAAGCGGTATCTACCACGACGAACATAAACATAACGATAGTGGCAAAGCTGTTCAGTGTCTTCTCCGGTTGAGTCGAAACGTCCGAAATATGGGAGGGACAAATTATGTTTTTAAAAGAAGCATATAAACTCGATGACTCACCAATGAAAATTCTTATCGGGACGCGACTCAAGGGTAAAGCCATGGAACGTTTTCATTCCAGGTCCGAATATATCGCGCTGGACCCTGGAGAATGTTCCATCATGGTCCGAATAAGATCGCGATGCGAAGAAAACTCGAAGAGTGAACATGGAAAAAACCGAAACTTTTTTGATTATCTGCATAAGAAGACACTTGTTGTGAATCTGGCGAAAGAGACGCGTCAAGCGAGACTAAAGAACGGACTACGAGTATGAAGACAAATTGTTATAATCACCGCGATCACATCAGTATTAATTGCCCGACGAAAAATAAAGAAACGAAATGTTTTGCGTGCTGCAAGTATACGCATATCGCACCGAAATGTGAGAATAGAAGGAAAGATGCGACGAAGAGTAGCTGCGCGGCAACCCAGGCGAAATTGAGCGAGTACGATTAAGCAAGTTTTTATTAATAGTGCCCCGATCGAAGCTATTCTCGATAAGGGAATAATTATGCCAGCAGAGGAGTAAGTGAAATTAAGCTCTCCGCGTTTTGAGAATAAGTCAATTTCATTTCGGGGGGTTGGAAAGGGGAATAACGTGACTTTGGAAGAATTTTGAGTGACACTGACGGTTGATGGAAACTCGTACCCGATTTTAACTTGTGTGATTTCCGACGATTTGCCAAGGCATAAATTATTAATTGGTCGCGATTTTTTGCATACGATAGGTTTGGCGATAAAGCGCGGTAAAGCTACAATCAGCCCTCGGCAAAAGTTCTTCCACGTGCCACAAATGACCAGAGATATTTCGAGTCAATGCAGAAGAACGCTACGATGTGAATACGACAGATTTATCGAATACCAGGAAGAAGAGTACAGAGAAGCTATTCAAGTCCTCATCAACCGATTACAAGCCGGTAAAGACTCGTGACGTGGGTGTTAAAATGACACTTATATTAAAAGAAGACGAGTCTGTATACCAAAAAGCGCCGCACCAGCGAGAGCTGGTCAATACTCAGATTGTTGGGTGCTTTTGAACACTTACATGTTTCACAGGCGGCTACATACGTTTTAATTTGTTGGGTCATCTTTAGCCAAAATAAATAAGTTTTCAACTACCGACCATATCCACCGTGTACACCCAGCGGGTGATCATGGGCCCGTCGGATAAAATCAAGTGTAAATTTTTCAGGCACTGTAAGGGGTAACGTCATGTAGGTTAAATTCACGTCAACCACGAAAGGATCTTGGCACGACTTAACGCAATCAGCCGCGAATAAACGCAAACCCCATGAGCAGAAAGCGTACACCAAAAATGTCTTAGATATTATGAATTTGTATCTTGTTTCCTTAACATACACAAAGGAAAGCGTAAAGTAACACGATAATGTATTAGGTATTATGAATTTGTACTAGGTAAACTCAACGAATTCTTAAAATGGCTGGCCCGATTGTCGTGTTGGTGGAGTTCGGACCCACACACCAAGTACAAGTTGAATGGAGGGACATTTGCAACATTGTGACGGACTTTCACCGAGAAATGCAGAACTTCATATAGAAACTCGTCCGACAGCGATGGATTCACAATGCACATCGAACCCGAACCGTGATAGAATAAGCCCACAATATCATAATAATAATAATAAAAGCAGCAACATCAACAACAACTGACGAACCTCAAAAGCCAACAACAGCTAGCAGGCAGGCAAGTGATGGGGAATGTGATGAGCACAATGAGGTTGAAACCAAATGGCCAAACCAACATTCTTAACTACTTGACCCGCAGGAGTCCCCAAACAGTAATCGGTTCCACCAGGATAGTGGCAGCACCTGTCGTTGCCTCCAATGGTCAGGTTAAATGCAATCGGTTCGGTGATGAATGGGAAAGCATCTGTGGCAACGTCACCTGCTGCAGGGCAAGCAGCTGAGGCTGCAAGTGAGAATGGCTCGGAAAAGAAGACTCGCGACGAAGACAGTCAGAAGATGCACTTCGGCTGGGTGAGCTTCGGGAAGATTTTCATCCCTTATATTGTTCGACAGAATGAGAAGTACTGCGCCGTCCCGATGTTTATTTATTATTTATTTATTTATTTATTTATTTATTTAAATTCCATTTAACAGATAAAACATAATCCAATTACAAAATGGAACAAAACAAACAGAAAGAAAATTAATGATAATTACAATTAAGTGTTAAAGTTAATATAAAAAAGAAATTCAATGGCACTAACAACAATAAATATGCGTGTAAAATTAAATTAAAGCACACAAAAAAAGAAAATAAAGTCTAATATTTACTCCAGTTGAGTTTTAATAATCACGCTTCTTAACCTCAATTTAAAAACTAGGTATGAGTCGGAAAAAGGACCAAGCTTAAGCTTATCATGATTCCTTACCATTCGTATAATAGGAGAGTGAAAATATAAATTTGTACGGGCATATGGTGGCACGAAAAAATTGTTTGCCCGAGAAGAACGCGATGATTGACGAAGACGTAGGTCTGCAAACAATGTTAATGAAATTTGATTGTGGCAGAGTTGATACAGAAAACACTGATCTAGATACATGCAACGGGATGACAGAGTAGGCAAACGTAGGAAGGATAAACGGCAGTCATAGGGTTGATATGGGATTTTGAATTTGTAAAACAAGACACGAGTAAATTTACGCTGGACATTCTCTAACGCGATTAGAACGTGTGCATCAAAATTGAGCTTAGGATCAAAAGTGACGCCAAGATCCTTAGCAGAGCTTACAGCAGCGAGTGGGGCTTCATTCAACATATAGGTGAAAGTCAGCGGAGAACGATTTAGATTAAAAGTCATTTTATAGCATTTGGCAACATTAAGACAGAGGTAATCAGACGAACACCAGTTACTTAGTGCAATCAGGTCCATCTGAAGATATTGACAATCTTGTACAGACCTGATAGCTCGAAAGACTTTAAAATCATCGGCGTACAGTAGGCGATTGGAAGCGATAACCGAAGGAAGATCATTTATAAACAATAGGAATAGGAGGGGACCTAAAATGGAACCTTGAGGAACACCAGAGGACGGATAGAATGGAATAGAGGTAGTTCCACAGTAACTAACACAACATATACGAGAAGACAAGTAGGAGTCCATCCATGATAAGAGAGGGCCGACAACCCCAACATTTTTCAGTTTATAACAGAGAAGTTGATGCTTGACCGTGTCAAATGCCTTCGAGAAGTCAGTGAAGATTACATCAACCTGCAATCGATTGTCTAGGGCCTTAGCAATGAAATCGGTGAATTCAATTAAATTTGAGGTCGTAGAGCGACCTTTGAGAAACCCATGTTGTTCTTTCGACAAGATAGGGGTCGATGAAACTGAAAGCCGGCTGTGTACCAGACGCTCAAGTAATTTTGGGAAACAGGAAATTAAGGAAATAGGACGATAATTGGACACAGAAGAAGGATCACCACTTTTAAGAATAGGAATAACGTTTGCTCTGTTCCAATAAGTAGGGAAAATACCAGTCTTTAGACTGAGGTTGAAGAGAAATGCCAGAGGGATACAAAGTGAAGACGCTAATGACTTGACAAAAATATTCGGCAAGCCGTCAGGGCCAGGTGATATCTTAGGATTAAGTGAATTAATGAGGGATTCAACTTCGATATGGTCAGTGAAAAGGGAAGAAATGTCAATGGAGTGAAGTAGGGGTGTATTAACTGGATCAGAGACATGAGAAGAAAGAATAAAAGTTGACGAGAAGAACTGAGAGAACAAGTTGGAAATATCCTGTGGAGAAGAGCTAACTATATTATTCCAGCGGACTGAAGGAGGGACAGAAGAGGAGGACTTAAAGGATCTAATGTATGACCAGAATGGTTTCGCATTATTCGCCATGAGGGAACTTTCCAAGCTACTGAAGTAGTTTTTCATTGCAGTCTTTAGTTCTTTTTTTGCTGCAAGACGTATATCACAAAAGCGGGCTCTGGATTCTTCAGTACCACAACGCTTGAAACGGCGGTGTGCCTTACTTTTAGCATTCAAGGCACCTAGTACTTGCTTGGTTAGCCATGGTTTCTGCTTTACTTTGCGAAGAGCTTGTAAAGGTGTGAAGTGTTTAATCAACTCATAGAGGTAATTATAAAACTTATTCAGAGCTTCCTCACACTCCAAATTATCAAAAAACTCCTGCCAGTCAATCAAGCTCAGCTCGGAGGCTAAAGCTTCGTAGTTTGCTTTGAAGAAGTTGAATTTTGGCGAAGAAGCAAACGTACGACTTGACAAAGGTGTAATGGAGAGATGAAGCTACTGAACAAATATTTGAGCTACTTGCATCCAAATATCTACCGTATCTACCGTAGTTGTACCTGCGTGTGGAGCTAGTACATCACGGAGGCGGAAACTTGGCTCTTGAATGAGATCAACCATAGGCACTGTGATGCCCAGTTTGGGCGAGAAAAGTTCACGTTCAAGGACCTTGTGCTGCAATTGTGTAACGCAAACAAGTTCTATCAGTTCTTGGATATATGCTACAGAAAGCTGGTAACAGGCAGTAAAAGCCCCTGGGACAAATGTGGATTCATAAGGATAAACAAGAAGTCGTTCGTGCCATATATGGTACGAGGTAACGAGCAAGTTGTGCCGCTCTTCTACTTTGAAGGTGAGACTGAAAACCTGAGGCAAAACGCGGAACTGTTGTCAGGATGGGATCTCGCCTAGCTGAAATTTTGTTGCGAGGTTCAAGGCATTCGTAATGAATCGTTCTCCAGTGAATATGTAGCTGTGATTAGTTTGACTGATATTAAATGTTACTTTCCCACCGGAACGGAATTCAAGGACTATTGGACCAGCAAGGTAGTTGATTCAAGCCTGCCGATAGCGTCGAAGAATATCAATAATTCGGTTCATTGAACGAGACAACCAACAGCGCCACAGGTGACTGCAAAAATGCTGAATACTGTACCAAAAGGAGGCCAGCAGGAGCAACAACAGCAACAAATCAGAAAGAATGCTTATCAGGCAAGAATGCAAAATCAAAATAATGTCCAAAGAATGCATCAGACAGCAGCTGCCGCTTCCATAGCTATTCCTCAGAGCTCTCTAACACCAGCAGCTGTTCATGCTTGGTCTCTAGCATATAAACAAGGAGCCATGAGAGCTGGTGAACGATTGCACAAAACGACAACAGCAAGTCCAAAGAACTTATAACAATGCAAACTTTCAAAACATACAAAATTTGCAAAATTTAATGACAGCATGTCAGCAATACACAAATCACAGCCCACAAGGAATGCAAATTCCAACAATAAACAATTGCGCTCAATTGCAAAATCCTCCACCGCTAGTCCGTTCAGCAAATCAAAATTACGAGGACATGTCGAATGCCACCGCGAATGTTGTTCTCCAGCAACAGCAGCAGCAACAAACCCGAACTGTCAGTAAATTCTCTTACTGACATTTCTCTAAACCCGTTTAGTAGGAGTGAGATTCCATGAACACCCAAAAGCACCGATTCACGTGGTGGAAAACTACATAGCCGACCACACGTAGTGGGATTTTTAAGGTTCTCGACTTACCCGAATGAGCCGTTGGCCGAGAATCCAATAAAAGGGGGACGGAAGGATGTCCGGCTCTTCATTCTAGCAGAAGAAATCATCTGGTGAAGAGTGCGAGTGGAGACAAGAATCTACCGGAGAAACACGATTGAGGAAATTGGCAGTGGAGATCTGGAAATAAATCAATCAGTGAAGAAAGCAAAAACCAATTATTTGGGGATCCCCATATCAGCGGCAGCGAAATCACCGTCTTAAGTGTTGGCCAACCGTTTTTCTTTTTTTTTAGGGTTTTGTAAAATAATTTTACAAAACCCTACTAAAATCGCATCCTGCCTGTCCGTCTGTCTGTCCGTCTGTCTGTCCGTCCGTCTGTCCGTGTGTCACAGTAGTTTTTCTCGGAAACCACTTAAGCTAGAAACATCAAATTTTGTATGTAGGTTTAAAGTGGTGCCCTCTTCAAAGTCCAAAGGTGCCTTGATGTGTATATAGGATACACATCATATCAAGACTGGTAGATATTCCTGTATGATACTTACCTGCTTTTACATTCTTGTCAGCTAGATAAGTGAAAAGGTGCTTTTGTTTAATGATTTAATTTTTATGTTATTCTTTGTTTGGTTATATAATAACACGTTCAGTTGACTATATTAATATTAAATAACATATTTTGCTAGTGAATTCTTTTAATAATTAATTTATTACAGAGACGTATAAAGTTCGAGCATTAATGGAGCTTGTAAAATTTTTGCGATTTATATTTACTTTGATTATTTTTGTTATTTGAAGGAAATGTATGATATTGCTTGATATCATATTTGAAAAACCAATCAATTAAAGCTTCAACTGTTGCTCGGGCTGACGCCTTGAGCACGCAGTTATATTAACGAAACAAATGATTATAATCCAACTGCTAGCCCCAGGCACAAAGCGTTGGGATGCTTATACTCGGGCTAATGCCTCGAGTAAGCAGTCAGATTGATAAATCAATCAATTACTAGTTCAACTGCAGGCCCCGGGCATAACTGCCTTGGGGCGCTGATACTCGGGCGGCTGCCTTGAGTATGCAGTTGAACGTATCCTAACTTCACTTATCCCGGGCAAAGTGCCTTGGGATAGAATAAGCTCGGGCGCACGCCTTGAGCCAGTGAATGGTGAAATACTTCTCGATTTTCTTACTCCTATAATTTTCTTTTATACTTTAACTATGCTGACTTTATTGCTTACCAACTAAAATAATGAAGACAATTCACCATTTAAAAAGATCAAAGTTCAACAACAAAAACAGTTTAATGTATTAAGATGGCCTCTCTGTGACTGGTTCAACCACAAAGCTAAAGCTTTCGCGCGATTTGCAATGCATGTAACCAATTCGTTCCGCTGGGCGGTACGTTCGATTGCGAAGTCTTGTGTGTATATGTTTGATACTTAATACGAGTATAGATACACACCCACTTCTGCTAATCCATGATACGACACCGCGCCCACAGATGCTTTGATTACAATTCGCAGCTTTTCGTATATGTACGAGTATGTTGTCATTTACAGTACACAGAGAAGAACGACGGTACACGAACCGAGCAATATTTGGACTGTGGCTCCCGTAACAATGGTGATGGCCGCATAATCACGTACGAATCATTGGTACCAACCGCATAACCCTAGAAATCAGCGTAACTCCTTGGTGGTTTTAGGCAGAAGAAAGGTATCTATCGCTTTTGTCTTTGCCGGATCGGTTTTAATGTTACCGTGACCTATGATGTGACGCAAGTACTTAACCTTCGTCATAACGAACTGACTCTTCTGGATGCTGACGGTCAACCCTGCTTTCAGGACATGCAATGCCAGTTCCTGAAGCAGGACGATATGTTGTCAAAGGTCTCAATTATTAGTAATAAATCATCTGTTGTCTGTGGTGCATTAACAAGTCCTAAAGGCATGGTGACAAATTGGAACAATGGGCGACCAAGGACCGTGAAGGCGATCTTCCCCTTTGAACTAGGATTTAAAATTATCTGACGGATTACGTTTTTGAGCTCTAAGCTGGTAATAAAGTGTGCTTGAGGTAAACGACTTAACTCTTTCCGTCTTGGTGGTAAGTGTCACTAACCACCTATTAAGATTTCTTTTTTGTTGATGCAGTACCACCTATCGGATATTTGCTGATTTATTGCATTTTTATGCATCTCAGGTGATAGGAATTCAGTTCTTAATTTCTCTCTATAGCACAAAGTTCATGAGAATGGAGATTAGAATGTAACGTGCGCCACGTTGTTTATTTCATTGTGAAAGTAAATCGTAGAAAAGCAGGTAAAGAAGTTATTTTAACATAAGAGTTGGTTTGTTTGATAACATGTTTCGATCGCTAAACAATCATAATAGAGTTATCTCCGGTTTATGTGTTTGTGACGTTTTATTGTGAAAAATATAAGGTGGTTATCGTTCTCATCACCGTGACGATCGTGGCTGTTATTAATTCTGCTTGTCTATAAGAATATTTTAATTATTTGTTTTACTTTTTACAGTATGTCTCGCAAACTTACGGATGAAAAAACTCTAAATTATTTGTTGGAGGACATACCCTCGTGTGATGAAAGTACCTGTGACGAAGAGTCCGATCATGAGCCAGGAGATGAACAACCTATTGATATGTTCTTAGGTGACACAAGAGGAGAAGATCAAGAAATGGATTCTCTTGGCTTTGATGCCAATGATGATTTGAATTTATCTGGTTTTCCTTTTGCCTCAGGCACTGGACGGTCACCAACCGAAATTAATATTTTAGCAGCCTCAGACAGCATATTTTGCACCTTTATTACTTAGGTAGTGTATCTCAGGTCCTCTTTGGAGGTTTGACGCGTGAAAGCCTCACTTACACTCAAGATGGCCACCATTTTTCTGAGCGAGCTCCCTGGATCCTCGGGAATGAGGTTTTGGGCCCGTCAAACAACTTCCGGGGTCCTTCCCGCCTTCTCCTCCACATGAGTTTTCCTAACAATTTTCCGCGGCCGCATACTTCTGAGCAATATCGTAAATTGTGGATCTTAGATACCCGGAAAACCTTATAATTTTATTATTGGTGACCATCCAGTGCGAATACTTTCAATAATCGCCGCTTTTCGATTATATTACGCACTTGATCGCACTAACTCACGCACGAGTGCACACACGTCTACTCAGGTGAAATGGTAACAAATGACTCCGGATTTTGCTGACGCATGCTACGTATGTATATATATATATATATATATATATATATATATATATATATATATATATATATATATATATATATATATATATATATATATATTGTTGGACATTATATTATTTTATTGTACTTTAATATTGGATATTATTGTAACATGTATTATTATTGTGAATTATCTATAATGTTTGACATAATGACATTTGTAATGTCAATTGTAATAAACGTGTGCTCGGTCTCTTCCGCTTGCGACCACCAAGGAGTAAAGACGTCTTTTCATCCCCTCCAATATATTACAAATTGGTGACGAGGATCTCAAGGTTAACGGGTTGTGTTATATTATAACATTTAACAATGCCGAACGACGATTTAAATATCAGCCAGGTAATTGGCCCAGTGGTCAGGGCATCGAATATGCCGGAATTTCCCGTTCATGAAAATTTTCAATTGTGGAACGAACGACTCGAGATGCACTTCATCGGAATCGGCTGCACCACATCAGAGGGGAAAATTTCAACATTGTTGAAAAAGATTGGATCGGAAGCACACAGCGTTATACATTGTATATGCAGCTCAACTTTACCAAGCACGAAAACGTATAAGGAACTGGTGGAAATATTAAAAAGGCATTTTATGCCACCAGTGATCGTATTTCGGGAACGAAAGAATTTTTATTCTGCGAAAAAGTTGGACAGTGAAACAGTAGCCGCGTGGTTTGCTCGGTTTAAGAAACTGTCTATGAACTGCAAATCCGGAAGCGGAATGGAGCAGAAAGTTCTAGACAAGTTCATCACAGAACTGCCAACGAAATTTTTGAGAAATAATGCGAGGAAGATGAAACTCTGTCCCTCAGCAGTGCGCTAAAGAAAGCGTTAATATACGAGACGAAATATGCCGAAAACTGTCAACAAGTGAATTTTGTTCAAAAGTTCAGAAATAAGCTGAAAAGACGAACAACGAGGGAAACAATAGTTCAACGAACAATTCTCAACCTAAGAAAGTGTGTCGACATTGTGGTTGGAAGAACCACTTGTCAGATAAATGCAAGTTCCGCACAGCGGAGTGTCATTCATGTGGAAAGCAGGGGCATTTAACGAGCATATGCCGAAACAAGGGAAGTCGTAGAGAAGATAATGAAGTCAAATACATTCAGAATGATGATGGTGCTAATAATAATTTTTCCATTTACAGTGTAATTGAAGATGTTAGTTCGGACTTGTCGGTTTTTGCCATCGACGGTCAAAGCAGTGCATCGAATTGTTACGAGCTATCGGTGGAAATCAAAGGCCAATTAATATTGGCAATGTGTGATACAGGAGCGCCATGTTCGCTGATGTCTATCAATGTTTTTGATCGCGATTATGACAGACGGATTCTACGATCATGCACATCATCATTCACCGGCTATGGAGGCGAGACTTTGAAATTGTATGGACAATTCGAGGCAACTGTAAACTTCAACGGCCAGAAAATAAGAGGTGACATAATCGTAACTGACACAAACAGACCAACATTATTTTTGCACGGATTTAATTTTCAAAATCTACAGTTAACTTGGTTATTAACGAAACTTCTCAAATCTCGGATGATTATAGTGAAATTAGTGAGTCGCTTAAAAGTGAGTTTTCGGATGTTTCAAGAGTAGCTTAGGTAAATACAAGTTAGCCGAAATCAATTTAGCAATCATGCCTGGTTTCCAACCTATATTTTGTAAGCCGCGCCCAATTCCTTTTGCGTGGAAAGAGGAAATTGAAAACCAATTGGACCAGTTAGTGAGTTCCGGGATGCTTGTTCCAACTAATGATTCTGAATGGGGCACACCTCTTGTTCCAATCTTGAAGCCAAACGGCAAGCTTCGAATTTGTGGTGAGTATAAGACAACCATAAATAAATTTCTTCAGGACTTTAAATATCCTCTGCCACGTATTGAACAAATATTTGCTTCAATGCAAGGTGGCAAGCTCTTTACAAAGCTCGATATGTCCAACGCTTATAATCAGCTTGTTTTGAACAAACAATCTCAGAAAATTTGTACCTGGAGCACTCACAAAGGAATTTTTTCAATGACCAAAGTCAAAACAGTGGCTGCAATATTTCAAAAGACGATTGAAGGTCTTTTATCACAATTTGAAAACGTATTTCGCTACCAAGATGATATTGTCATCACTGAACCAAACTTGTCAGTCCATCTCAAAACATTAAGAGATGTACTGCAACGTCTCAGAGAAGCTGGATTGAGGTTAAATTCTGATAAGTGCGAATTTTTTAAAAAGAAAATTTCGTACTTAGGTTTTGATATTGACGCAACAGGTCTTTCCAATAATAAGGAACGCATTAAAGTTGTTTTGAATACACCCAAACCATCCAATGTTTCCGAATTGAGAGCTTTTATTGGTCTGGTTAACCATCATTCAAATTTTATTCAGAATTTTGCTGATAAAATGACTCCTTTGTACGACTTATTAAAAAAGGGTGTTGAGTTTAACTGGACCAACCAGAGTCAGAAAGCTTATGAACAAATGAAGATGGAAATCTGTTCGAGTAAAACGCTTGTTCACTTTGATCCTAAACTACCGACAGTTTTGTCGACTGACGCATCTAATTTAGCGATCGCTTGAGTTTTATTGCATGTGTTTGATGACGGAAGTGAAAAGTCCGTTGCCTTTGTATCAAGAGCGTTAAACAGCGCTGAAAAAAGATACAGTACAATTGAAAAAGAAGCACTCGCAATAATATTTAGCGTAAAGAAGTTGAAACAATATTTATTGGGCATGCATTTCGTATTAAAAACCGATCACAGGCCACTTTTGGCTGATTTCGGTCAACATAAGGGCATTCCCGTAATGGCTGCATCACGAATGCAACGATGGGCCTTTACACTTTCGGGATTCGATTTCAATATCAAATATGTAAAGGACTCCTCATATAAGGCGGACAGATTGTCTAGGATGCCTCCATCAGAAATTACTGAAGAAAAACCAGAACCAAATTAAATTATAAAACCATAGGAATTGAAACAAAAAGGGATAGAATTCTGTCAAAGGTATTAAGTTGTATTCAAGGTGGAACTTTGGAAAAACTGGACGGCAAAGATTTTGAGCCATTTAGAACCAGGCATTCAGAGCTAACAGTAGAGAGAGATTGCATTTTGTGGGGATATCGCACAGTGACTCCTACTAAATTAAGGAGTGGTGTCTTAGATTTACTATACCAGTCACACTTCGGTATAGTCAAAACTAAATCTTTGGCGCGCTCATACATTTGGTGGCCAAAAATGGATCACGAAATTGAAAATTTGGTAAGAAATTGTAGTCCATGTCAAAAATATCAGGCTAGCCCAGAAAAGGCAACGTTAACTCCGTGGGCGCCAACATTCTCTCCATGGCAAAGAATTCATGTTGACTTTGCCGGTCCAATCAAAGGTTATTATATTTTATTAATAGTGGACTCTTTTTCGAAATGGACAGAAGCATTCAAAACCAAAGACATTACGTCTTCATTCACTATAGATAAGCTTAGGGAAGTTTTTTGTCGATTTGGCTAAGTGGAATCCTTGGTAACCGATAACGGTAGACAATTTGCATCACAAGACTTCAAAAATTTTGTTGATATGAACGGGATAAGGCATGTTTTCACAGCTCCTGGTCATCCTGCAATGAATGGTCAGGCTGAAAACTTTGTTAAAACTTTGAAGAAATCTTTATATGCAGCACTCCAACATGATCAATCCGATTTTCAAGTGACTTTAAACTGATGTTTATTTGACTATCGCATCATGAAGCACTGTACAACAGGGGAGTCTCCTACAAAACTACTTTTTAATAGAGAACTCAGGTCTCGGTTTAGTTTGCTAAAGCCGCCACTATTAAAGCAAAACATTCAAAAAGCTCGACATTTTGCAATTAAAAATTTTCGAGGCAATCGAAATGTACAATTTTCAGTTGGACAAAAAGTCCATATTCAAAATTATAGCGACCCCAATAAACCGAGTTAGTCGTCTGCTGTTGTCAAAAGTAAAATTGGCCCGCGAAATTACACTTGTCTACTGATAAATAATAATAATCGTCCTATAAAAAGACATATAAATCAAATTCGACCAGCCAATGAAAACGATGTGCCGATCGAGGAATCCAATGATTCTTCAAAAAATCCTTCAAATTCACCCAACATTTCCGAGATTTCCTACGATGGCGAAGAACAGCAGGTGGATCACTCGATGGCAACCGCATATGCCGAAATGGACGTAAGAGAGGGAGATGATAGAGCCCGTAGAGTAGCATTATTAGAAGCCATAGAGAAAATGAAAGGTCAAAAATAAAATACTAGTTATGATTTTTGAATAAATGAAATAGATCTAAACTTTTATTACTGAAATGAAACATGTAATTAGAATTGAAATCAGTTAAAGTAATTATGGTAAAATGTATGTATGGAGATTGATTTACACTTTGAAATTTATTTTGTAAACTTTATATATTTCCTCATCACTCTGAAAATAGTGTATGGATTGATGTAAACAATTTAAGGAAGAGGTTGTTGGATATTATTATATTATTTTATTGTACTATAATATTGGATATTATTGTAACATGTATTACTATTGTGAATTATCTATAATATTTGACATAATGACATATGTAATGTCAATTGTAATAAACGTGTGCTCGGTCTTTTCCGCTTGCGACCACCAAGGAGTAAAGACGTCTTTTCATCCCCTCCGATATATTACATATATATATATATATATATATGGGAAAAAGCGCAGAGCAGACGGACAACCAACAATCCAAATCCTAATATCCCTCTACCTGACTTAATTTAGTGCTACCTACTTAACCCATCCTACGACTATGTATAAGTTAACTTTTACGACGAGAAATACACTAAAAAAAATATCTTTTAATTTTAACAGGGTCGGTTCCCCTGATGTTTATTCACAAAAATTGAAAGTACAACTCAATTAGAAGTTTACGATTTCTAGCTTAAATAAACTAAATATGCTGATGCAATGTCTGTAGATCTTTCCCATGGGAAAGTACTTGAAGTCGGAAATGCAACTCTGCACATTTTGCTGCTCGTGCAGGTAAGTATCATATTTTCGCAAGTTTCTGGAATTCGTCGTTAACTCTTCCCCTGTTAAGTACAATTGTCCTCGATTGTTGTTAGAAGAAGGGGAGGCCATTGAACTTGACTCTTTGAGTTTTTCCGGTGCCAGGATAGAATGTTGTTTCTGGCAGGACGCTAGCAGCTGCAGCTATTGTTTTCGGGTTTTCAGTGTTGATGACTGCATTGATTTCGTTTTTTGAGCAAAACTTCTGGTAAGCAAGTAGGATTAGTGCGATCAGGCAAATCGCCGTGAGCGTTGATGTTGAATCTTACTCTCGTATCGTAATAGTTCGATTCTATTTGTATTATCGATGCTCAATTCTTCCATAGGTTTTTGAGTAAGGAGTCCTATCATGCCATCGGAAGCAGGTTGAAGTATTGCGGGTAGGGCTTGAAGCGAAGTTAACTCTTGGGAGACAAAAGTTTGTAGTGAATAAAAAGTTTCAATAAAGTCCGTGAAGGACTGCAGCGATGTTCTGCTGCCTCGGCAGAGGAAGGTGTCGGTTTCTGCCGAGAATGCCCTCGTCCGGAGACGCGTGAATGCGCTGGCAGGCTAGCATTGCGGTGTCGTAGGGCGGGTTCGTTTCCCCGGCACGAGGACTCACTACAAAACAATTTCGCATTCACGAATTGCTTTCTGATATCAAAAGAAAACGACCGAAGTCGCAAAGTTGTAGATAACCTCACCGAATGAATTATAACTTGTTACGAGAACAAGTGAAACCTGACAAGAAAGGCGAACTTGGGGTGACCTCGTCATTACCCAAATAAATTCAGGGCCCACAAATGAAAGAGGGGCAACCGGGTGGTGGTGGAGCCCCTTCATACCCACCCAACCGGAATAAATCCATTGTTAACTTGTTGAAGTGTCCAAGTATTCCTCTTCTGAGTGGAAAACTCATACAACTTGAATTATATGAGCTTTCCCATCAGAAGGGGAGTACCCCGGTGACCAATTTATGTCATAGAATTATACAATTGAATTGCATAACTCTATGCCATAAAAAGGCACTTTGCTTGGGCCACTCAACCCATAAAGTCACCTGAAATAAAAGAAGGAATTAATTTGTACCCGGCGGCTGGCTCATATTTTGGGGTGGAAGCCTGCCACCGTACCGGGTCCTATACCCGATTGGAAAAAACCGGAAGGGAAAGACCGATTCTTTTCGCTCAATTCATCATTTGTTTATTCTTTTTTTCCTTCAATTATAGCAAATAATAATAATAAATACATAGAGTATACCATCTTAAAATAAATTCATCTCTAAATCTCACTGTGGCGATACCGATGTTGGCAATAAATAGGGACTACATGGTATCTCTGTTTTATCTTAATTCTGATTTTATATCATTTAGAGATTTTTATAATAATTATTATTTAGCAATAGTTATTTGATTTATACAACAAATTTCTTAAAAGGAGCACTATCCAAAAAAAGAATATATAACTTCATAGAAAATTAATTAAGAACAAAGAAATTAACTGTAAGCTACAAATACTAAATGAGTAGGATGAGTGTGTGAAAAAAAAAAAGATCTTAAGGCTACGTTACTCAAATTAAACGAGTCTCATAAAAAAACAGCTTAACATTTTTAAATTGCACTCAACAATGGAGGAATGTATACTTTTACATAGCTCGCCTGGAGAAATGATAATGAACGAAAAAAGCAACTGCTTATATAAAATATCGTAGGTGCTATATCAGTTAACGACTTTGCGAGTAATAGGATGATATAATACGATAAGATGCCTCTTGTGCTTTGATGGCAAACAAATATCGTTAATCGATTATTTTCTTAAAGACAATGTTATGATTATGATGATAATAAAGCCGGTAAGTATTCAATTCAAATCTCTGTTGAATCTTGGATTTATATAAAGTAGGACTTAAGAATAAGTACAAAGTTAAATCATCTGGATTCGCTTCACAATTTTCCTTAAGAATCTTTCCCACTATTTAACCGATTTCTTTACTTCTCACAGTTTTTTCTGGCTTTTCTTTTAAATTTATCATTTATATTGTGCTGTTTATTAAACATTCAAATAGACTTTGTGTTGCTAGATGTAAGACGACATTAAGCATTGATTTATCACACCATTCAACAGAATTATAAAGCATAAACAAAAAACATCAACTTATTCAATTATTCGTTATTGTAATGCTTTGTGCTTTGAAAAAGAGATTCATTTGATTCCACGAATTGTTCGAAGCGAACAGAGTCAAGCTTGAGATTGATATATGCGAATGCGAGAGTACGATTCCAATTGATTTGTAAGGAGTGTTGAGAAATTCGTAAGCTACACTGTAATTGATCTGTCATTACTACCCGATGGCACAATATGCAATAAAAGTATTTATGAACTGGGAACAAATCAATTTGACTTATAACAAAGTCAAGAAATTCGGAGAACGTTATATGAAAAATTTTAACTCAATCTGAATTGAAATTTAGAACATTTAAGTATTCAAGAGTTATTTTATGTGTAGCTGAAACTCTCACAATTCTTTCATTTATATAAGCGAAATAGTTATTATATATTTATAATAATTAATTAAAATTTTTATATAGATAAAATTTATATAAATACACAATAAATATTATAATATTATATCTTTTTTTAAAAATTTTTAAAATAAATCAATATTATTATAGATAATTATATATATAGAAATTAAAAGGGTACTTACAATACCTTTCCCTCGACGACGAGCGCTCGTTGACGGTTTGGAGGTAAGCAAGTCCTGTAAATTTTACTTTTGTTTTGTTTTCTTCTCTAATAAAAATCGCTGTTTGACACAATAAACTGTTGTAAACTATTTCAAACTTCGTCAAAACAGCTCTAGACAAATATTGTAGACTTGCAGTTCGAATGTTGTTGTGATGCGCGAAGTGGTGATGATGATGGAAGTGTTGTTGATGGACAGAAGTGTAGGAGCCTGTTTGCAAGCCAATGGTGTCGCGGTTATTCTCATCGCTATCCCCCGTCAGGAAGTCATCGCTGATGGGCTCTTGCTTCACAACAATCAACGAGGCTAGGCGATTTCGCATGTCCTTGATGATATGTCACAATGCAAAGTGGAAGTAGTAACTCATTGAGCAAGTTTAAAAAAAAAAAACAAATCTAACAATTTACAATTGAATAAGCATCAACGCACACAAACTAAGCAAAAGATCTTTTAAATCATCACAAAAGTCCTTTGCAGGCGGTGAATTTGTATTTAGTATTCGACACTTGAGTTCTGTAGGCGCGAACCAATACAAATCAAGTGCAGCAATAACTGAACATAAAACAAATCATTTCAAACGTCCTTGACCGTTTACATAGTCACAACGGCGAGGAAAGTGCAACAACTGAACCGGAAACGAAAAAGGTGCAGCAAACTGAACAGAATGTCCTTAAACCCTTGGCTGATAAGTAAATCCAGCACTTTCTGTACCTCTTCCCAAGTGGGCACTTTTGTTAAATTTGTCCATTTAAATACTTCTAGTTTTGTGTTGAATTGACACTACTGTTCCAAATATTTTTTTTTTTTTTTTGTTTTATAGAACTCAACCGGTCAACAGCAGCTTCTCTTCCTTGTTATTTTACAAGCAGGTTACGGATGATGTGGGGAAGGAAAATCGTATTCTATTTTAGTGCCAGGTTATCACCGACATGGAAGGTCGCTGCCTGTGCGTACAAAATATATAACCACAATTCTGAGCTGGGATTTTCGAAAGACTTCTTTAAAATATTTGGGCGTTGTCAATACTCAGAAAATAGTTTTTCAAAGGTTGAAACATTTGTATAACTTCTCAAGCGCGGGCATTAATGCAAGCTACCTTGATTTACTGTAGCCCAGCAGTTTGTGATACTCTGTCTCAGTAGAATCACAAAAGTCTTTCAAAGCCTCTATTCGAACGCTGTAGATGTAGAAAAATAAATAAATTTTAGAATGTACACACGTTAGAGATAACTTTTTAAGCGTCGAATGGTGTGGGCTCTCGTAAATATTAGAATAATTTTATACGCATTGAATATAAATTTAATTCCTTTTTTTTATTAGCATTCGATAAGCGACGACGCTAACCTCCCGCCAAATGACACCATGTCCATACACTTCGCCGTTTTGTATTTCAAGAGACATGTATTGAAATGTTCACCGAATTTCAGCGACTGAATATAATGAACGAGTGGAATTGATAAAAGTCCAATTTAGGCGTTCGCTTAAACTTCCAGACTTCTAGAAGAACTTCGTTTTAATTGTTCCTTACTCCATCCACTAAAACGTTATTCGCGCTGATTTATAGTATCTTCCCCCACATTCCATATGGTCACTTTTCTTGACTCGATTACAAAAAAGCAGCTTGTATCACAGCATTGCCACTGCGTCCATAATTGCAAAACATTACTTCAAAATCGCAATAGCAAGGGGCCTCTGAAATCGAATTTAGTCAATGCCCATCGGACAGCGTCCAAGTGAGTTTCCTCCCAGTCCAGCTGCAGCAATAAATTTCCTTCGGTGTCCTCACAATTGACATAATATCGCGATGATAAACTCTTCAATTAAGCGGTAAATTGCTCATCGCATAAAAACCCGTTTTAGTAGATCAAACATGAATCTGTCAGTTTTTCTTTTTGCGTTAATAGACGAAGCGGCCAACAAACGAAAAATACACCATCTTCTATTGCTTGAAAGTACGATAGCACATTCTCTGGAATTCCGTTTTTTTGAGTGGACACCTCTGATCACTTTCACCTGCGTTCGCTGCTCGACAGCCTCGCGGTTAAAAACCCATCTCGTTTCCCTGGACATATTCATCCATTTTCTCCGGATTCGTTACGATTCCTTGCTTATCTTGGTCGCGCTGAAGCATAAATTATTCCGAATTTTATTAACTTCGAGAACGTCAGTCATCTTACCTTGTTTGCTAATAAAATGCACGGAATCGGACCACCACCAGGTAATTGCACTTTTGAATCTAAATCCTAACAGCATCGAATGTACCGCTTCTTGTCACATTGAAGACGATACAGGAGGAGGATTTTGTGCAACTGCCCACGTTTTCTCCCTTTTGACAACTTGCAAACTAAAATGGCGGGGCCGAGCCATCGAGCAACGAAACAGCAATGGAAAATCGCGCAAAGTTTCGTTTAATAGTGCCATCTATGGGTGAACCCGCGATGGTGATAATGCACACTCGTTTCGGTTGTTTTTAAATTCTAAGTCGTCTTTTGTAGATTCGCTTAAGTTATCAATTGAAAGCAATTTTCGTTTATAATGATTAGGCGTAATTAAGTGGGAAAAATTGGAAGAATTAGACAAATTTTAAGGGGTTTAAATGATACAATGATTTTAGCGTTCATATAATTTAAAAGGTTAACCGTTTCGTTCTAAACATTTGTATCCCGCGTTACACCGCAATTCGTTAAATTATATTCAAAAGATATTGTAATAAAATCACTACACATTAAAATATTAAACAGTTTTAGAATTTTGTTTCCCGGGAGTTAAGTACAAAAGACATTTTCTGGACCTATTTGCCATGCAAAGAAAAAAACGAGTGTTGCGATGGGGAAGGTGACTGAATCGACTGAATCCTTGTTAAATTGCGTTCGTGCTGTGTGCCTGTGTCAGCGCTGCTTTTAGAGCCATAGCTCCTAGATTACTACAAGTTCTATTATTGATAGAAATGCTGGTATTTTCGAATTTGATAAGAAATGTCCCGTTGAGGTTGTGCGATGTTTCTTCGGTGCTTAGTTTTCCAATAAATTGGTTCAGCAGAACAACTCCAGTCGAACTTTCTTCAATTGATGGTATATCTGTATTACTAATTGTATTACAAGTGGACAGTAGGCTTTTAAGAAGGTTGGGAATACATGTACTATTGCTTATGTCTACTAGATATTTTCCTTTACAGATTGACAGTTGATTTATTTTTTTACATTCGTTTCTAACACCAAATATTACATTTTCGTTTTTTACTATGAGGCCGAATGGAATTTCGTTAATTACTGAGTTTCTTTTAATTGGTTTGATCATCATTGACTGAAACAAATCTTTAGTAGTTGATGGAATATTGACAATGTATAAAATTAGGTTATTATCTTTATTTCTGCAAAGTCTAAGGCCTCTTCGATAGTCGAATAGGGCAACATTTCATTATCTAGAACATTTGTGGCAAATTTAATTTCGGATTTTGATAAAATGAGTGAATTTACAATACCAAGCTTAGCCCAGTGTATGGCGTAATCAATGTTATTTAGATCTTCCTTAATCAAAGCTAGTCTGAGGTGTACTCGTACATCGAATAGATAATTATTATTTATCTGACTATTTTCTTTTATCAGTTCTTGAATTTTGTTTGCCATCCGAGTAATATTGTTCATCCTGTCATTCAAAAGACGATTAATTATAACCTGTTTGTTGTTGTTTTGCAGCGCGTTATTCAACTTTTGGGTGATAGTGACTGCGTCCTCGTGATCGGGGCTACCTGCGAGCCATTTCCAGGCACTGCCCAAGAAATTAAGGGGTTTTCAAATTTGCTATTAGGCTACGATTTTTTTGTAATTCATGGGATAGTAGGGGTATAAGCGAGCTGTGTTGTATTCCTGAAACGTTCAGGAGAGGCTCAATTTTCTCTATCAAGCTCTCGTATTCGTTGATATCGATACTGTGAATTATTTTCAAATTCCCATTTTGGATTTTGGTTGGTCCGGTATAGAAAGAAATGATTTGCGAGCCTGAGTAGTCTAGAATCTGTACTTTAGCGAATCTGGTACGCAGGGTGAATCTGAAAAATGGAAGTTAATTTCGAATATTACTTTTATGAACAATTTTGCCACTTTCTGTAAGAATAGTTGAATTTCTGTTTCCCCTGACTATTTCCTGTTTAAACCTGGGAGAAAATTTAGAGCCTTTTCTTTTATTTTTTTTTTTACGAAGACAATTTCCTCTATGTTATAGTCTTTGGTTGGCAGTCTACTTTTGTTGTGATACCTAATGTCAGTCTCCTGCTTCTGCTTGAGTCTGTCAATGTTCGTCTGTCGAATTCTTTCGAAGTCTTCCAAGTCAATATCGGGAACTCTTCCGAGATATAATTCGACGGGTTTTTTATTGGCGGTTGAATGAATGGTATGGTTGTATTCATTAGTGGCATGCTGCAGAAGGTTTTCGAATAATCTTTGTGGGCCATCCCTCTTTAAACACCTCATTGTTTCCATAATGGTTGAATGCCATCGTTCGACTTGCCCATTCGCCTCGCTTTTATAAGGTGGTGTCCTGTAAACTGTGATTCTGAGATCTTCTTCCAGTAGGGAAGTGATGGAGGCTGAGGTGAGTGAACCCTCGTTATCGACTACCACATTTTCAGGAATGCAAAAGAAATAAAGGATGTCCAGCAAAGGTTGCTTTCGTCTTCTATCGACCTGGACGCGATGACTTTGGCCATGGCAAATTTTGTGAACTTGTCCATCGCAGTTAACACTAGATTCTTTTCTGTAGAAAATATATCTATATGAACCGTGTGCCCAGGGTAGGATGGAATAGGTGTAGGGTTTAGAAATGTTTTGTTTGGGTGCCTTTCGTACTTATTCTCCTTACATACTCTACAACGGCTGACAAGCCTTTTAATCTTTGCTGCCATTTTGGGAAAGTAGAAGTTGTTCAATATTTGCAGTTTGTTCTCCACTGCATTACGATGGGCACGCTTATATTCTTGAAGGATCCTTTCTTCTTGTTCAACCTCGCTGGGGATGTCTTCGACCAACTTTTGGCTGAAGCGAATTCTATAATCTCTGAAGTGATCGGGATATATCTGCGGCACCTTTCCCATTATCTCTTCGCTGGTACAGAGACCATTAATTGTGTTTGGGTTTAGATACCTTTTAAATATGTTGATTAGGTATATTTCTGAATACTCTGGCTTTATAAAAATGTGTCGTTTGTAGTTTTCGAAAGGGTTCAGGAGTTGATAGCTATCTTCGTCTCCGGTCTTCAGGATTAGTTGATTGCGTAACACGTTGACAGGTGTTTCCACAGTTGGAATTAGGTTGTGAGATGAGCTTTCATCACTATGAACGGTTGGTGTCATGGAATTTACATGAGTGGCTGGTGAAAGCCTCGAGAGTGTGTCAGCAACCACGTTAGCCTTCCCAGGCTTGTATTTAAGCTCGTAATTATATTCTTCGAGCGCAGCTTTCCACCTTTTCAATTTGCTGTTTGTATTTTTACTACTAAGGGCATAAGTAAGGGGCTGATGGTCAGTATAGATCTTTACTTTCCGAGACCCATAAAGGTAACTTCTTGAAGAGTTCTAGGCCCAAAAGATGGCAAGCATTTCCTTCTCGTTAGCTGCGTAACTTTCTTCCGTTTTAGATAGTGTTCGCGAAAGGAAGGAAATGGGTCTATTTTCCTGAGATAGGACGGCTCCGATGGCGTAGTTGGAAGCATCAGTGGTTAATTCAAACTTTTTGTCAAAATTTGGGTGTGCAAGAGTAACGTCTTTAGAAACAAGGGTGTTCTTGAGAGTATCGAAAGCTTTAAGCGCTAATGAATCCAAATGAATGAGCGTATTTTTGGAAACATTCTTGGACACGCGTCCACCTTCCCCTCTCAAGAAGGATGTCAGTGGTTTGGCGATTTTAGCATAGTCTTTGATAAAGCGCCTATAGTAACCTGACATTCCCAAAAAGGATCGAAGGTCTTTGAGAGTCTTTAGCACAGGGAAGTCGATAATAGCTTGAACTTTTTTGGGGTTGGTTTTGATGCCTTCTTTGCTCACGATGTAACCCAGGAATTCAACTTCTTCCTTTAGAAAATCGCACTTATCGATTTGAATCTTCATGTTAGCTGATTTTAGGGTTTGAAAAATCTTATCCAAGTTGTGGATCTTTTCCCAATATGTTCCCTCAGGATATCGTCTAGCGCCCGCTGAAAAATTGAGGGTGCGTTTTTTAGGCCAAAAGGTAGGCGGGTAAATTCAAACTTCCCATTGTTCACGGAGAAGGCAGTTTTCTCTATGTCGGACTCCCTAAGTGGTATCTGATGCAAGCCACTCTTGAGATCCAAGACTTCATTTATCTCTGGGATCGGATATTTATCGGGTATGGTTACGGAGTTCAGCTTCCGGTAGTCAATAACCATACGGAATTTTTTCTCTCCGGATGCGTCCAATTTTTTTGGCACGATCCATACGGGTGAATTATAGGGAGATCTTGATGGTCTAATAATGCCGTCCTCTAAAAGCTTTCTGATTTCTTTGTCTACTTCTTCCTTCAATACCATGGGGTATAGATAAGATCGAGAGTAGACGGGATCGGAAGTTGTTGTTTTAATGTCGCCCTTGACTTGAGTGGTAAAGGTTAGTTTTTCGTCTGGATCTGAAAGTAGGCATGAGTGTTTGCGAATAATCGCGTCTAGTTTCCCTGAGAGTTCTTGACTGAGATGGTTTGTTTTAATTGCTATGTTGTGCACCTGGTTGGAAGATTGTTGTTGAAGAGGGATGCAAATGCTGTTGTTTATTGTCATATAGTTATCTTTAGTGTGGATGACGGCTTTGAGGCTTTTAAGGCTATCGTTTCCGATGATTCCGTCAAAAGAGATAAGAGATGGTAGAATAAAGAACTTTAATTTTTCTGTGCAGTTGCCAAAAGGACAAAAATACGAATGATGAGTAATTTTGACGCTTCCGCCAACGGATTTTCCGTAGAAGTTCTTCTGATTGGGTAAAGGGTACTTAATGTGCTTCGGTTGAAGATGCTTATTATTTGACCTGTATCATCTAAAAATTTGAGGGCCTCTCCGCTCTTTAATTTATATTCAAAGTATGGGAGCGAAGAGCGCCTTATCCTTAAAAAATAAATGTCTTCCATTTCTTCAGTGATCTCAAGATTTTCCTCGTCTATTTCGTCGATGTACTCGTCAAGGGTTTGCTCATGTTCTTCGTCTTGTTGAGTCGTATCGTAATCATCTTGAGGACACTCATTAGGATTACCGGTTTCTGTATGATAGATTCTTTCTAACTTTTGTGGTGCATGGTTTTGAGGTGGTTGTTGGCGTTTTTGTAATACAGGATGATTACGGGGCCTATTTGCATAGTTTATCGCGTTTGTCCTCATGGAAACGTCGACGTCCATCGGCTCGAGTCTTGGCAATGGTTTAGGAGGAAGTGGTCTAGGATTAGAGAATTGTGGCTGTCTATGGTAGAAAGGCTGCTGATTGAATTGTGGGGGTTGTGTATTTCGTGGCAAATGTGCCAGTTCGGGATAGAAGGTCTGCCTCGGGGCTGGAATCGGTGCAGGTCTTGGCTGAGAAGGAGTGTGCCTCCGAGGAAGAATCGGAGGTGGTTGTTGGTATTGTATCCTTCTTAATAGATTTTGGGAGTTGTTTGCGTGCTGCGCCCGGTAGTCCATATTTTGGAGCTTTAAGCAAAGGTGCAGCGCCTGAGGTAGATCAGCTGGCTCACGGATGCTAAGAAGTCTTGGGAGGTCACCACGTAGCCCTCTTATAAACGTGTCCAGTGCTTTATCTCGATATGCCTGAGTCATGATGTTTGCGGACTCAGTACTCAGCTCCATTGAGGATAATTTGTTTAAAATCAAAGAAAGATGTTGGTAGACTCCCTGGTAAAATTCTTAGATGGAATTTGTCCCCTGTACCAAGGTAGTCATTTGGTACTCTAGCATAACAAGATCCCGCTTGTCCGCGTAATGTAAGGTGAGACACTTTGAGATTTTGGGCCTATTCTGAGGAGTGTTATAGGACTCCAATGCAATATCGGCGTGACCGATAATTTTATTCCTAATAACCGACAGAATGCCGTAATATTTGGGCGTACCTTTAAGGTGGTCGTAAATTTGGGCATACCTTTAAGGTGGTCGTAAATTTTGAGGATTCGCTCCACACTTTTTTTTCAGGAGCTGAACTCTCCTGCTTCTCCAGAAAATACCCTCAGACTCTTGACTACGTCGGGAATCTTATCCATTTCAGATAGATTCCCGTCGTCTCCGACTCTGATTGCGACATCTATTTCATTGCTTTCATTCGTAGCAGGATTTATCAATGATTCAAATAGATTTCGCCCCTGTTGGTCAAAGGTTTCTGTTACGAGTCGAGAGATAAGTTGGGTTAGCTCGCGATTATTTTCGTTACCTTGATAATTGGGTGAAGCATGGCCCTGCTCGACGGCTGGAGCTTTGGAGGGATCAGCACCAACATTCTCGAGTCTACTGGGTCTGAGCAAATTATGTGGATTTGACATGCCTATTTGTAAGTTTCAGAACCACTCAATGATCGGAAAACACAAAAAACCGTGCAAAAACCGGATTCTTCGCACTTATCAAAATACAGTAAAGGGATGCGGTAAATTTAGTGGAGCAGAGATACCGTACAAAAACCGGATTCTTTGCACTTATCAAAACACAGTAAAGGGATGCGGTAAATTTAGTGGAGCAGAGAAGTAGTGAAGTTATCAATTTTGCACTAATCAAAACACAGTAGGGATGCGAGAAATTTAAGTGGAGCCGAGAAATAGTGGAGTTATCGATTTCATAATATAAAACAACGTTTTTTAGGAGAAAATTCCACATAAAAATACCAAAACTTCGATCACAACGAGATGGAAACGGCGATAGATAGTCAGGCAGTAAATCTGATTCAAAAAAAAAATTTCCAAAGAAAAACGATTCAAAATGGCAGCGCTGGAAAGGCTTATTATGCTCAAATTTATTTGTTTAAGACCAAGCAAAAATCGACCGCGAAACAACAACCAACAAACACTTAAATATTTGTGTTTTCACTTAGTTTTTAGAGTAGATGAACAAAATCGCTTAGCACTTTCACTTTGTCATTTATTTAAAATCCACTAATATTATAAGCAATAATTATTCATCAAAAATTTCAGATTTATTTTAAGAAATGATATTAATAATATTATTTTGTAATAGGAAATTGTCAGATTTACATAATGATAAAAAGGACTTACATTAATAAAATCGTAGTAGTAGTAGTAGTAGTATTCTCGAGTTTTTAGTTTCTTCCTCGTCGGGAGTTGTTCTGCTTTAATTTGTGGTTGCAGGTACTTGTGACTGCTTTTCGAGTTAAAGTAGGCGGTCCCTTTACGGACGTCCTGTTTGCTATCTGCTTCAAAGGAGCCTATTTCAACAGCACGTATCTTTAAGCGCTTGGTTTTCGCACCAGATTCCAAGATTTGCTCCTTGTACGGATCGTTCGATTTGTTCCTCTTACGGCTCGTTCAATTTGTTCGTTTTACGGTTCGTTATTCCTTGTACGGAAGATTTGCGCGAGTATTTTAAATGTATCGATGACTTTGGAAGATAAAAGGACCACCTGCCAGTCTCTGCAAGGTGTTAAGATCCTTGGGTTACTTGATTGTTTTGATCAATGATCAAAAAAACCTGATCATTGTAATTTTTTTTCTTCCAATTGTAGTAATCGAGGAGTATGGCGCAAAAATCCAGCGCTTCCACAGGCACACAGCACAACTCCGCACGAAGTACCACATAGTGCGGGAGCACACGCCCCACCAACATTACCTCCGTCTCAGGCAGTTTCCGCACCACCAGTGTCAGCTGTACCCCAGCCTAATCAAGTGGGTATGCAACTTGGACTGAGTAAATCGACGGCGAATGAAGTCAAATCTCGATTATTCCCATTTCAAGAGCCACTAAGTGCACCGGACCCTCATAATCATCACTCTGTGAAGCCAGAACCATCGGAGGTACAATAGTTTAAAAATGTAATGTCTGGTATTACTAATATTTGAGAAATGTAGAAATAAAGTATAAGATCTAAAAACTAAATAAAGTAATACTAAAAGAATTCTTAAGTGAGTGATAAAACAAAAAGGAATAATTAAACTGTCTAAGACCACGCAAGTAACTCATTAAGAAAACAAAAAACAGACAAACGTCAAAAAATTATGTTATCATTTTGCAAACATTCGGGAGTATATAGGTCGGCATCAATTAAACAAGTTTCATATCGCCAAACATATATGTAAGCATATGGTTTATTTAATCGGATGCGGATTATTCGGATTGATTTTAAAATGATTAGAATGCTGTGAAGAAAGTTTTATTGGTCTGCCGAAAAGATAATACATCTGTTGGAGGCGCAGTATCGGCGACAGCCAATCGAGCATATGTTTCTCCGAAAATACCTACCCCAGCGAAAATTCTCACTCGGAATGAATCTCATCTATATAGTGGGCGGAATCCTTGCTTTTCTAATTGCAGCGATAATTTATTCTCCATCGTTTTTCTACATTTTCATATTTGTCCTATATTCTGGGATATTAGTTGCTTGTGCTGTGTTTGAAACCATATATGTACATCCATTTCTGTTTCATATCAAAAAGACAACCAATTAGAAACCTTGTGCCGTACAATTTGTTATACAATGCAACCAGGGCCAGATTGTTCGACCCTCCTAACCCAATTAAAAACCCATCGAATTTACCTTTGATATTTGGCAAAACAGTTGATTTACAATTGCAACAAATTATTGAGTTTACGCTCAGAGATTTTGTAGCGCCATGGTTGGGGCACGTTGTTACTAAACCGAAGCTTTTGCTAGATCTCCTAAGGGAAGATATATGGAAAGCGGTTATTAAACTACGGGAACGAGCGATAAAAGTAGATGCTGCGAAAGTAATAGCAGTGGATATAGTTACTCGTATTACTATTCATTTGGGAAAAATTCGAATATCAAAAGCTCGGGCATTAGAAGTTACAACTCAACAAACGTTTTCAGTTAATTTTTATTTGCATTCCGAAGAACTAGAGCTACAATTTTTGAAGAGATTAAGTGAAATAATAATAATTATTTTACTGCCACAAGGATACTCACTTTCACCACTAAAAGATTTGCTCTGTGAAATCTTATCTTATAAAATTTTCCCTCCCATGATTAAAATGATCACTTCGCCCGATTATATTAACCTGAAAATTGTTCAAAACATTGAGAGCCGTCTGGCAACGGTCGCAATCAACAAACGCAGCTATGAATACGCAGCAAGTTTCGACGATTTTTTGAAAATTATACAAAACTCTTCAAACTTGGAAGAACTTTCACAAATAAGAATCAGTATTATTAATGATCTTATGCATGCAACTACAATGCAAAATCTTCAAAGAGCAAAAGGTTTGGATCCAGATACCGAAGAGAATTGCTTATCAAGGTCTGAGATATCGGCAGCTGTGCGGTTGAAACGCTACATCCAACAATTATCTTATGCAAAGTCACAGGGCGAGAAGAATATGATTAGAATGGGATGGGATGGGCATTTTACGAATGATTGGAATTTATCCATGTCAAAGATATTATCAACAGTTATTGGTCGACGGTATTTGACACTATTCTTGGAACCTCTAAAAGCGAGTGCACGAGCTGGTTTTTTCTCATCGATTGAAGAGCTCAAAGATTCAGGGGAGTCTGCCTTTAATCGCCACGGGATCACGTCGGTGGAACCGCACCAGCAAGCGGAGACGTGGAAAATTGAATTTTCGTCAGTTTTTCAACCATCGAAAGATGAATTCGGGACGTCTAATAGCCAAGCATAAATTTTTGAAGTGGTAAAATCATTTGAATATTTGGTGTTGAGACCCTTGGACAGTGAAATTAACTAGTATTCAAGTTGAAAGAGTGATAGCCCCAAAAGTGGTTCTTTTGGTACAAACTTCGGGAAATATTACACAGTTAGTCTCTTCAATTGTCTGCGAAAACTGAATCGGTGCTGTTTAACGTACAGATATGTGTATGTCGTGAAGGCCGGAATCGATTGCCGCGTTAAGTGCAATTTTGCAAGGAGTGGAAAATTTGCATTAGAAAAGCAGGGAAGGAGTTACGACAGTACTCATTCGATTGAAAAGTGGTTTACCCCATACTGGGAATCACCCGTTATTCGCGTTACCAGTCCGGGAGATGAACGTAATTGCAGTCAGAAAATTGGACTTCAGGCGATAGTAATCGGTTGAAAAGTGTTTGCCGGAGCGCCAGTGAAGAAAAGACAAGGTGAACAAATCAGTTCGGATTCGGACCGTGCCCATCAAATTAATCGCATTCGCGCACAAACACAGTCATGCGCAGCACCCATCCGTTGATAATGGAGCCCACTATCATACCAGGGTGCGGACAATTGGAAAAGTATCACCCCGAGAATGATGATTGTTTTTGGCGGAAAAGAATGTGCACGCATCGAGCGAAATAGATGCGATCAGAAGACGTTATTTTGGGTTGTAAAAAAGAGCGAGGGGATCGTTCGACCCAATCCGACTGCATGACCACGGAATACACGCGGGCAAGAACTTGGAATTACCCTGTCATTAACTGAATACACAGTTATCGTTTTTGTTTTAATGCAAAAATAATTTCATAACAAATAAGTTTAAGAAAAAGTGCAAAGGTGCGATCAGAAGATTTTATTTTTGGTTGTAGAAAAAGAGCGAGGGGATCGTTCGACCCAATCCGACAGCATGACCAAGGAATACACGCTGGCATGAACTTGGAATTACCCTATCATTAACTGAATGCACAGTTATCGTTTTTTTTTTGTTTTAATGCAAAAATAATTTCATAACGAATAAGTTTAAGAAAAAGGGTGTAAATGTTAAATTCTATTTGGTTCTAATAATGAAATTAATTTATATACAGTGCAAAAGTGCAATTAGAAATTTTCCTCTCCATGTTGGACCATCTGCACCCATCGAGCGCTCGACGGACCATGCGGGTGAGTACCCTTTTAATTTAAATATATTATTAAAATATTTTTAATAAAAAAATTTATTTATATTATATATTATTCCGCTAATTGTACGATGTTATAAAAACAAAATTTTGAAAAGAAATAACATTTTAATTGTCCCTTACGTTTTCATTACAATTACTACATACACATTATAGCAAACTTATTTAGGGCGCTATGTAATGAAAGCAAACAATAAGAAATTACTCCTTGAGATTTATGTTCGGTGAAAGTAACGTAGATGAGACTTCAACGGATAACTGAAGATAAAGAAAAAAAAAAAACTAAATATTTAGAACTTTTGATAGCAATAGTAGCAAAAGCAGAAAAGTTGATATAAAAACATGCGATCTAGTTGATTCCAGATGAGTTGATGGAAATTAACCTGAAGTTGTGATTTGAACGGTGCTCTTAACGTATTTCTGCTACACAAGCGTTTGGGTAAAAATTGAACAAATTTATCGTATAAACAAACCATCTGGAATGAAGTGAGCATATTAGTAAAGAAGGAAAAGTTGATTGTTTTTTTTTGTTTTTTTTTATATAATTTAGAGGTCTTATTTATTATTGGTTTTAATAAATTTTTCTTTATGAAATAAAACAATGGATTAATACCATACCCTTTGGACTTTCCTTTCTTCCGACTCTGACCGGGTATAGGACTCGGTACGGTGGCAGGCTGCCCCCCAAAACCTTGAGCCAGCCACCGGGTACTTATTAATCCTTTTTTCTGTTTCAGGTGACTTTTTGGGTTGAGTGGCCCAAGCACAGTGCCTTTTTATGGCATAGAGTTACGCAATCAAATTGTATAATTCTATGGCATAAATTGGTCACCGGGGTACTCCCCTTCTGATGGGAAAGTTCATACAATTCAAGTTGTATGAGTTTTCCACTCAGAAGAGGAATACCTGGCCACTTGAACAAGATATCTATGGATTTATTCCGGTTGGGTGGGTACAAAGGGGCTCCACCACCACCCGGTTGCCCCTCTTTCATTTGTGGGCCATGAACTTCGTTGGGTAATGACGAGGTCACCCCAAGTTCGCCTTTCTTTTCAGGTTCCACTTGTTCTCGTAACAAGTTCCATCCCCCTCTGTGAGGTTATCTACAATTTTTGCGACTTCGGTCGCCTTTTGAGCTGTAGTCCAATTGGTGAATGCGAAATTTTTTGTAGTGGGTCCTCGTGCTGGGGAAATGAACCCGCCCCACGACACCGCAATGTTATCCTGCCAGCGCATTCACGCGTCTCCAGACGAGGGCATTCTCGGCAGATACCGACACCTTCCTCTGCCGAGGCAGCAGAACATCGCTGCAGTCCTTTACGGACTTTATGAAAACAAAAAATTCACTACACAATATTGAACTAACATACAAGTATACGCGCGAAAGCAGCCCCACGTTGGGCGCCAGTTAACTTTTACGACGAGAAATACACTAAAAAAATATCTTTTAATTGTAACAGGGTCGGTTCCCCTGATGTTTATTCAAAAAAATTGAAAGTACGACTCAATCAGAAGTTTAAAATTTCTCGCTTAAATAAACTAAACATGCTGATGCAATGTCTGTAGATCTTTCCCATGGGAAAGTACTTGAAGTCAGAAATGCAACTCTGCACATTTTGCTGCTCGTGCAGGTAAGTTCTATCATATTTAGTTTCTGGAATTCGTCGTTAACTTATATAAAGTCATTCCCTTCAACACATCTTTTAGACACTGAAGATGACTCAAAGGAGGCGAAACGCGTCTGCTCACATAACAAAGCAAGGCCCGACGGCTTTTCAAGAAAAAATTTAACCTATACATAGTTTCGTGATTTTATATCTGTAGGAGCCATAATTATTCTTACAGTGTAGACGTCATTCCACCTGCAAAGGTATAGAATTTCGGCTCAATTTATCTATTTAGTTTTCTCCACTACTCCTGAACCATCGATTAAGCTGCGGTAAAACAGTAGGTACAATGAGCAATTTGGCCCGTGTTTGAGGTTTTCCACCCACGCTCCATTATACTACTTAGAACCGTCTTGAAATTCATGCATATGAATGCACAAACAATAAATCCATCAATCTGATAAGTGTATTTCATCTCACCGCCAAGAAAAATAGAGAGCTATACATGCCACGAAATTTCAAGTAAACATTTTACACATGTACTCGTATATCAATCAAAAAGCTAGCATGATGTAATATATACGTACATTAAAATATTCCATTTTCTACTATTAACTAATTGTCGTTTGATGTTACATATTGGCTCACTGTTAGTCAAAAGCCATCATCGCTTCTCCAACAAATCACCTATTAACATTATTGCAAAATAAATATGTACATCAAAATACCAATCAGACCGCTATGGGAAAAATCAATTAAAGCGTCAATCAACATCCATTCAAATAGATTCTATTGTTTAATAAATTGACCATTGTAACAATGTTCTAGCCGACACTCCGCCATATGTGATCATCCAATTCTATCAAAGCGCAAGTGTATGTCGTCTGTCGTAATGGTAGTTACAAGGCCAAATGCATATACTCGCGTATGTGCCTTTACCAATCGTAGGCATAGTCCAATACTAGGAGGCGAATCTTTTTGATTGATTATGAAATAACGAACGTTCAATTGAATACTGATTTTTAATCAATTGCAAGCTGTATTCAATTTTAGAGTCAGTGATTTGGTATTGTCTACTACTAGGTATACCTGAACTTTTCGGAAAAAATTCATTCTCAAGCTCAACAAGAAACAAAAACAGTTTTTAAAATAGAACTGCTGACGAACCAAATCCATTTTTCGAACGTAATCCAGGATGGTTGGATGAATTTTTAATCCCCTTGAACGCATCACAACACGTGTGTATTTATATGCAAGAATAGCAACCCGCAATCAAGGACACGGCACCACATGTAGCTTGCGTGTAAAATTAGAATTAGAAATGTGAAACAAATATTAATATTTATAGGACTTCCTGCATCTTAAATTTTTTAATTATGCATGAAAACCGTGAGCAAATTTTAGCGTTCAGCCGCAAGACTACTCCCGCTCCACCCCCACGTAAAAAATAAATCGCATCCAGACATCAATTGAATAAATTTCATTCATTACGGATTTGTCGTCATTTTGTTGATTGTCGCAATGAACCTGCTCTTTTCACAATGACTAAACGCTAAACTGCAACAATTTGCCCCCACTTCCATGCGCGACTGTTGGGCTGGTGTTGTTGCTATTAACAATAAATTTGCAAAATAAACAAGCAACACGGGAAATCATAGTCAGAATGTATCAGTCCACATACAACTGCTAGCAATATCATATATTTATAAATATTCCACATATCATAGATCCATGTACATACATACGTGAAGAAATATGTACGAGTATATGGGGTGATGCCCATGGCTCTGTCGTCAGATGGGCATCATTTTTTTGGCTCGATTTTTAAACAGTGTTCTTCTAATAATAAACAAAAAATGTTTTGAAGTTGAATGTTATTAATGCAATGCCAAGGTGGCAAAAACTCAACCGCGACAGACTTCTATCTTGTTTATTTTTTGCGTGTTTTAATGAAAATTTGTTCGAATGAATGTGAAGAAAATGTTTGTGTCCATCTTGATCATCGCACGGGGAAGAAAGAAAATAGAAGAGAAAAATTCCAACTGATTGGTTTGGAACACTTTGGAATAATGTTAAAATATTGGCAGAAAAATTTTTATTGAAATATTTATGAGATGCTGTCAGTAATTGCAAAAAATTTTAATGGTGCTGAAAATGCAATGTGATGAAAAATTGAGAAATGAAGGAGATGGCTGTTATCAACACTTCACGTCAAATATGATAGATACAAATTATGTACATCTGCGTCAGAAGTCATTGGTGCTCAAAATTTTTAATTTTCAGAAATAAAGTATGGGTTTCAAATGTTTATAGAGAGTTCAAATCGCACGTTATTGATTTCAAGGCAATAAACGAGCGGTTCGGTGCGATCCGTATAAAAGCGAAATTCTTCAAAATCTGGCTGATTAATGTGCACGCCACGACCGACGAAAAGGATGAAGAAACAAAGGAAACGGGTTAAAATCACCTGGAAAGACTAGTTGACTCATTGCCTGCAAGCGACACAAAAATAATTTTGGGTGATTGCAAAGCTAAGGTTGGCAATGAGATATCTCACGGGGAGGATATAGCCTCCACGATGAAACAAATGAAAACGGCCAGCGTCTGATCCACTTTGCATGTAGAAGAAATCCAGTCATATGTACGTTCGCATACTTGACTTCCGTACATACCGAGGAGCCAGTTGTATCTCAGATCATTATTTGATCGAATTAACTTATCGATGTCGTTTGACAGAGGCATATTTGGCGGAGACCAGCCTGCTACAAACATTTTACGTCAACAGGCTCCAAACGGCGTCTGTGGCCAAACATTTCACAGAAACCCCGACAACCAGCTGACTCCCATCTTATCAGACGCATCGGTAAAGACAAGCGACGAACTCTGGATGGGAGTGAATGCGGTTATTAAGACCGTGGCAGAACAGACAATCGGACATCAAGCCCGGCACAAAAGAAATGATTGGTTCGATGATGAGTGCCAGAATGCGTTAAACAAAAAGAATCAGGCGTACAAAGAATACGTTTTTAGGAAAACCAGGACGAAGAGAGAACTCTATGAAAATCTCAGAGGAGTAGCGAATAAGATAATTAGAAGTAAGAAAAGAAAATACTATGACGACCAATTGAGAAGTATCGATGTAAGTTTAGCGAGTAGCAACACAAGGCAAGCATACAAAGTAGTGTAAAGGTTGAGCTGCAATGAACATAAGCAGACATAAAGCAAATGTCAAAAAAGTTGAACCCGAATATTTTATAAGGCATTGAGTACATTTGACATAAGGATGACATACGTAACATGAAAAGTTGAAATCGAACCAACTTTTTATGTCAGTATGTCAAATATATTGTTTACTTTAAGTGACAACGATACATTTTTGTTTGCCATTTAGAAGGGTGAGTAAAATTTTATCCAGCTAGTGAGGAATCGTGCAGAAAACTGATGTTCTCATCTGTTAAGCACAATTCCACTCTGATATTTATATATTTAACGAAAAAACCAATTTATTTAACAGAAAATGCGGTATAGCCAAGATATTGACAGCTTCAATGAACGATTGATCGGGCTGGTGAAAGACCAACCGGCGTTGTTTAAGAAACAGCACGGGAGTTATGAAAATACCACGGCAAAAAGGCGTATCTGGGCTGGAATCGCAGAACACCTGGGATCAACAGGTCAGTACAATATGGTACTCAAAAAGAAACATAAACTATGATTTATCATCTATTCCAGAGGAGATGTGCGAGGTCCACTGGCGCAGCCTCCGTGAGCGGCACAGTCCGGAAATAAAACAAGTTGAGTAAGCAGGAGAGTGCTCCTACCAGAAGGTCTTTGTAAACATCCTAGGGTTGGAAACGAGTTTTCTAATGGCGTGAATCGAAACCTTGAATTATTCATCCAATACTTGGAAATGAAATCGTTCAAATTTATGCAAAAGATGCATTTCACAAGCACAGTGTAGCCGCCATTTTGATCTAGCTTAAATTATTTTTCTGAATGCTGGGCCAATTGAACATGTTCAAGTTAAACACTATTCCTTAAATTTTCATTACAATGAATGAAAATAAAAGTGCCTAAGTCAATTTTAAATATATATACAGGGTTTCCCAATAAGAGATGTTATTTTGAATAGATCTTGTGTCTTAACACCTTGTGACTTCTTCCTTTGGGGCCACGTGAAAGAGAAGACCTATGCAAACAGCTCAGCGTTGATTAAAGACCTCAAAGATGAAATTCGCGAGGCTATCGAGGACATAGGGCAGCCACTTTGCGATTTGGTTATGAAAAATTTCATGAAACGGATATGGTCCTTAAGCGTGTCGTGGTAGTTATTTGCCTGATATTATTTTTTGCTATTAACGGAATATCTTTTTCGTCATAATGAAATAAACATTTGATCATTCGTATTAAAAAATGCCATTTTTCTTTTAATATCAAAATAACACCTCTTGTTGGAAAACCTTTTATCAACCATAAGCACGTGTTGTTGTTGTTGTAATTCCATACAATTGAAATGGCTATAACTCACTTGATGATGATTTGATCTCAATTAAATTTTGTAAACTTATATATCTTATATCAGTCTATATAATCTCTAAATTTCAATAAGTTTAAAGGTACCGTTTTGATTTTATGGGCAAAAATGTAAAATCTACAAATCATACTATTATTAACGAAGTTGAGTGATTTTCGATTTCTAAGGTATTTGTTGCCCTTGTACTCACTCAAGGCTCACGTTCGTGATAATTTTCAGATTTTTCGGCTGAAATTTGTCCAATCGCGAGGGAGGGGGAAAACAAATTTTTGGTACATTTTGCCTTCCCCTGGACCCCCTAATTCATGAAATGATTTTTTTATTTCAGATTCTAAAAGTTATAATCATTTCATTTGATACCCCACTCGACTACATTTGATTAAAAAAATTTTTAAGGGCCAATTCGTTATTAAAATTTTTAAATTTTTGGTAAGACCTAAACTTTTGAGAGACCATCACTTCTGACCTTTTCACAAAGTTTGAGCTTTCTAGCTTCTTTAGTTTCTGAGAAAATTAGCTGTGACGCACGGACAGACGGACAGACAAACGGACAGACGGACAGGTCTTTGTAAAAAAAATTTTTACAAAGACCTAAAAATTACATTACATCTGGTGCGTGGAGCGACAGACCCCAACAATGGGAGTTGTGGGAAAAAATGCCGTTATTAAAAGAATACATTCATTCAATTGAATTTGCATGCATGTGAAACGAAATAATTAAATTATTTGCAGGTCTGCAACTCACTTTGCGACGCCGAGCCCAAGCTCTTCGATGCTGGAGTATATATGTACATACATACATACATTGGCTGAATCAACTTTTGATGAAGAGATCGACAGCAACTCCTCCCAAGGGTTACTCGGTGAGAGTCGTAGGTGCAAGGCAATTTCACACACTCGGCTCAAAGCAGAGATACTCATCTCAATCTCAATAAATACCTTCAAAATAAGGTCACCACAGAGTGTGCAAAAGCCCCGGACAGTTTTGGGGTAACTGTCACTTCTTTGCTAAGCGAACTGTGCCCCGATAGCAGGGCTCGAGCAAAGGCGGATATTTTATCATATCTGGCGGATATCCAGCGATCAGAGTTGGATCAGCAAACGAAGCGAGACAAATTGTACATTAAGGTTGAACGCATCACCTAAATATACAGTCTTCCACAAAAGTCAAGGTACAGAGAATCGGTAACTGAAAATTGTATTACTGAATCAATATTTTTATTTGAAAACCAAAAGTTATGAAATGGTAAGAATACGAGTTCTGTTGAATTTAAGTTTTCATAAATTTAAAGGGATTCGGCAATAATGATCATTGGAAACAATAATTTTTTGTTGGCAATGTCTCTTTTCTACTCCACAAAAGTCTTGGTACAGTTGCAGAAAATGCCCTGTTATTTGTTAAAAAGGGGAATCCCCCAAGTTCATATTATCAGAGTGAGTTAACAACCGTAGGCCGCTGTCTTTAATATCGCGTCCGTATTCGTGGTGTATCTTTTATTTAATAAAATTTTTAAAAAATGACTCGAAGGGAGTTGAGTATTAAGAAGCGTGAAATAATTATTAATCTGCATTCAAATCAGAGCAAATCATATTCTGAAATAGCTGAACTAGTGTTGCGAAGTCGGTCAACCATTCAAAAAGTGATAAATCGATTTAAGAAGGAAAATAGAGTGGAAAATGTGCCCCGAACAGGTCGTCCATCTAAACTAAGTGCAAAGGACAAGAGAAAAATTTCGCGAATGGTAAAACAAGATCCATTTCTAAGCTGTAGAAAAATCTGCGATGTTCTTGGAATTAATGATAAGAAGGAGGTTAGCGCAGAAACTGTGCGTAGAGCTGTCCTAGAAGCTGGATTTTCATCTCGTACGCCTAGAAGAAAACCTCTTGTAAGTTCCATAAACAAACAAAAAAGAATAACATTTGCAAAAGCATATATTGACAAACCAATAACGTTTTGGGATAATGTTTTATTTTCGGATGAGTCTAAATTTTGTATATTTGGTGTAAATGGGCATAAGAGAGTCTGGCGAAAAGTAGGAGAAGCATTTAATCCCAAGAACACTATTAAAACAGTAAAACATGGAGGCGGTGGTGTTATGGTTTGGGGTTGCATGGCTGCTGCTGGAGTTGGAAATCTGACATTCATCGAAAATACTATGGATTAGAACTCTTATTTAGAGATTCTACGAAACAACATGAAACAAAGTGCAGCCAAATTAGGTATGCGAGAAGATTTCTTGTTTCAACAGGACAATGACCCTAAGCACACTGCGCATAAAGTTCGAATGTGGCTATTGTACAATACTCGCATGCTTGCTACACCGCCTCAAAGCCCTGATTTGAACCCTATAGAGCATCTTTGGAATGAGCTTGAGACAAAAATCCGAAAAAAGAGTGATATCAAGCAAGGCGCAGCTTAAGGATGTTATCTTGGAGGAGTTGGCCAGAATCAGCAGCGAATTTACTAAAAAATTGGTATGTTCTATGCCTAAAAGACTGAAGTCAGTAATTCAGATGAAAGGATATCCGACAAAATATTAAGAAAAGTATAATTCAAATAACTATACAAGACTATAATTACAATTTGTATCATTTTTCTTTAGGTGTACCATGACTTCTGTGGACTTCATTCATTGACTTTCCAACACATCATATGTAATAATATTTTAATACGACAGAATTTTCGTTTGTTTTACATGAATTTAAAGTGTAACGATTATAGTTGAAGTAATACCAAAAAAAATTTACCACTATAGGTTTTTTAAATAAAAATATCAAACAATTTTCATGATATTTATCACTGTACCTTGACTTTTGTGGAAGACTGTATGCCTTTTTTTTCGCAGAAATGACGAACCAACGACATAAAATGTTAGTGGCCAGAAGATGCTTTTTGTTTTAGTTTTTCGTATTGCAATATTTTGTTTATGTTTAGAATTTTGTCCTTTCTGACGGACGCCCAACAAAATATAATTTTAGTGACAAGAAGAGGCTTTTTGTTATACGAGTAGTTTCTATTATTCGCAATATTTTCTTTATATTTTGAATTTTTTGTTTGAAAATAATATTTTATTACTACAAATTCCAAACATCTTTAATTTTGTTCACTATGCAATTCGCCTTTGTTTGTTTATTGCCCCTTCGTTTAAGAAATATTCTTTCAAAGAATCACGTAAATGGAACGCCATTTGTGCAGCATTATTTGATCCCATAGTAGCATTTGTGAATATGTTGTCGCTCCCAGCCGCCTGCCTTCGCTATTCCCCCGGAATGACGTTTCCTTCGTCGTCTTCCCGGTCTATAAATGAGGCAGGACAGTATGCACTACCGTCATTCTCATTTAATTTGATGAAGTTGTGAATTGCAATTGTAGCCAATACTTTTTTTCTGCATTTTGAGGGAAGCACGTCAAGGAGTTCCGCAGCACTTTCCAGCGGCTCACTAGAATTCCAAATGCGTTCTCTATAAGCACACGCGCACGTGATAGTCTATAATTAAATATACGTTTGCTGGTATCCAGTCGCTTTCCTGGATATGGCCGCATCAAACTTCGCTTCAAGGTGAAGGCGTTGTCCGCTACAAAATAGTATGGAAAGTTCACCTCCGCATTCGGTAGTTTCGCGGATGGAGACAGCGGCGATTCGCCACTGAGTAGTTTTTTACCGAATGCCGAATTAACCAAAATTCCCTCGAAAAGTTAATTTAAATGTTTGAAATCTTAAAACATTATAAACAATTGCTCACCACCATCACTTTGGCTGCCATAAGCACCAATATCAATGTACGTGAATGTGTACCTTGAAACACAGGAAGCGAATAGAACAATGCTAAAAGACGATTTGTAACTAAAAAATGAAGAACCACTATTCGGTGGATTTTGAATATTAATGTGTGTGCCATCAATGGCACCAACACAATGAGGCACTCCCACCGATTTCTGATATCATGGGCAATGCTGCGGAAATCCTCTATGTTTGGTGTGGTCACACAGAACTCCTTCAAAATCGCCCATATATCATCGCATGTTTCTAGGACAACTTTCCTTACTGTTTTCCCGATCCATTTTGAAACTCCATCCTAGAAATGTATGCGACACTCCTTGAGATAGAAATCTGAAATGCAAAAAACACATAACTTAAAGTTTCAATCTAGGATTCATTCTTCAATGTATACACTTACGATAAAGTTAATGCCAGCCTACATTCTGCAGGGATAGCCGGCCTTTGGGAAAATCTTGTTAAGTTTTCTTTTAGTGGCACAAGGAGCAAGTCTTAAGTGTTTCTCGTCACCCTTTTGTGTTTGAAGATTTCCTCCGAATCGCACTCCTTCATTCGTTAATACACAGTGCAAAAATACCCGTCCATATCGCCAATTTGATTATTGGGTCGAACCCACCAACGTCTTCTACACCGTTGAAGACTTTCATCAACAAAATTATAACACATTCTTAAAAACATAAACATCAATATCAATTCGAAATCATCCATTTTCTTTAATTACTTTTGCCACAATGACACTTCTTCGTATCTGTCAACATCACATAAGTGCGAATCGTATGTAGGCGAACTATGTGCACACTACGTAACTTGACATTCCTTACTTTGTGTTATGTTGATTGTAGCACAGCAGTAAAGCCTGAAACGTGGTTATCAATCCAAAACCACGCTCTGCCGTGATGACATCGGCAATATCATCGCTGACGAGACCAAGATTAAGAAAAGATGGGCATCATATTTCAAGAACCTCCTTAATCCTCCGCACAGCTCCAGAACATTGGAGTCTATAGATGTTTGCGGAGAGCCTCCATTGACCCCACCAACTCTGAATGAAGTGTGTTCCATCATCAAAGCCCAAAAGAATAATAAAGCGCCGGGCATCGATGAGATTCCTGTGTAGCTCATCAAATATGGTGGCAGCAGTGATCATAAAGCTATTCACAAAGCCATCCAGCATATTTGGAAACAAGAGCATATGCTGAAAGAGTAGAGCAAATCAATTATATTCCCTATCCAAAAAAAGTTGACAAGCTACAGTGCGAAAATTATAGAGGCATATCACTACTTTGTACGGCGTACAAAGTATTTTCTAAAATCTTAAAAAATAAAATCGGATCCCCAACAGTATTGTTGGGTAGTATCAAGGTGGTTTCAGAGCAGAACATCGACAACAGACCAATTGTTCACTATCAAGCAGGTACTTGAAAAATGATGGGAGTTCAGCATAAAAGTGCACCAAATTTTCGTTAAATTTGAGCAAGCATACGACAGCATTGCTCGTAGCGTACTGTGCCAAATAATGCTTTGCTTTGGCATCCCAGCCAAATTAGTCCGCCTTACCAAAATGACAACGACGTTCGATGACCTCCCAAATCTCCATCAATAACCAACTCACCGATGCTTTTGACACAAATATCGGACTAAAGCAGGGAGATGGGCTGGCCCCACTGCTATTCAGTTTGGCTCTGGAATACATCATAAAGAAGCTACAAGTCGATACACGAAGTATATTACTATACAAGTCGAGCCAAGTAGTAGCCTATGCGGACGACATCAACATTATGTCACGGTCATTAACAACTGCCAAAGAACTCTTCCTGAAACTCGACAGCGAAGCAAAATCGATTAAATCAATGGAAATAAAATAAAGCTCATGACGCAGTCGAAGAAAAATACATCAAATACACAAAATCTTACATTTGGCGAATAGAGATTGAAAATGTTGGCGAATTTGTGTATCTAGGCGCCAAAATAACGAGAACCAATAATGAAAGAGACAAAATATACCGAAGAACACAGCTCGCAAATAAAATATTTTATTCAGTTTTGACGATCTTGAAGACCAGCTACGTACGCAAGAAAACAAAGCTCCAAGTATACAAATCTGTGATAAAACCTGTGTTATCCTATGGGTGTGAAACATGGGTCCTGAGGCGAACAATCGGGGCGAAGCTAGACGGGGACTAATAGTAAATTCGACACAACCATGAGCTGCAGCTCAAATTTTTGACGAACCGGAGATCTCAACGATTGTAAGACTGCGGAAGCTGAAATGAGCTGGCCTCATGAATCTTTTGGACGAACAACCGATACCCAAAAAGGTATTCGTTTGGAGAACTGAAGGACGGAGGCCAGTGGCGAAACCGAGGAAACGCTGGTCTGATTCGGTTGACGAAGACAGTTCATCGCTGCTTGGATTTGGAAATTGGAGGAGGCGATCAATGGACCGAGATAGTTGGAGACGCTATTTGCAGGAAGTGAAGGCCCGAGAGGGGCTGTAGTGCTACGAAGAAGAAGAATTGGAAGCTTAAATCAAAATCCCATGGATGTACATTTTTCTGTAACGTAAATATATTTATAGAAAAATAAAGATAAAAGCTTTTCATATCAGAATTAAGGAGAAATTCATGGAAACATAAAACATTGAATGGACAAAAGTCTACGCCAGTCAGTGCTGACTCAGTTATACAAAAAAAAAATTCCAACTAAACGTATCGGAATGTCATCAATATTTGTTTATTTCCTCTTATTATCATTCTGTATATGTGCTGCTGCAACTCTGTTTTAGTTCATCGCTTGTTTCTAACTGTAAGGACCGCAAAATGTCATCGCGGAAAGAAATTTCTGGTGAATTCCGTAATTTAGTCGTTCAGTATAAAAAAGACAATAAATCGAGCTCGGGATTCGCAAAACTACTGAATTTCAACCAAATTTTTGAGCATACAATCATCAAAAACTTTAAAAACATTGGATCCATTGAAAATAAGCCGCAAACTGGCCGACTGAAAAAGTTGCCGCGCAATTACTTTCTTTCTAAAAGAAGTGAACACTAATCCGAACATAAATGCTCCAGATTTTGCGAAACAAGTGGTTACGGAAAGGAAAAAGGATATCCATGCAAGAACTATCACGAGAATATTAAATATTAATGGGTTTCGAAGCAGAATGCCACGTAAAAAGCCATCAATATCCACCAAAAACCGGCTTCTGCATCTATAGTTCGCCAAGGCAAATATTGGCAAGGGCAATGATTTTGGGATTGCGTCCTTTTCACCGATGAGTGCAAATTCAACGTTTTTGAAAGTGATGGTCACAGCAAACTATGGAGGAAAAAGAACGCAGCTTTAGAAACCAACAATTTGATTCCTACTCTCTACCACGGTGGAGGTAATATGATGGTATGATGGTTTAGTCAATACCAATCAATACCATAAATATAAAGCAAATTCCAAACAAATATACGAAAACTAAATGGCCCAAACGGCTCACTAAATTTTAAGTTATCAATCAAAACATTTAATAAAACAAAATACGTGGTGTGTTCAAAAAATATCGCGAATTTTGTTTTTTTCAAAAATTATTTATTTATACATGAATATCTATTTTTCTCCCTTCAAAGTAATCCCCATGAGATATTATACACTTGTGCCAACGGTTTTTCCAATCTTCGAAGCACTTCAAAAAATCATTTTTTTAAATCTTGTTCAGCTCCTCCTTCGATGCCGTCTTTATCTCGTCAAGCGTAGCGTAACGTCGTCCTTTCATGGGCCTCTTCAGTTTAGGAAACAAGAAAAAGTCACAGGGAGCCAGATCTGGGGAATACGGTGGCTGCGGCATCATTAGTGTGTTGTTTTTGGCCAAAAAGTCGCGCACAAGCAAAGATGTGTGAGCAGGGGCGTTATCGTGGTGCAAAAGCCAATTTTTGCTCTCCCACAAATCCGGGCGTTTCTGGCGGATTGCTTCGCGCAAATTGCACATAACTTGCAGCTAATATTCCTTATTGACCGTTCTTCCCTGTGGCAAGAACTCATGATGCACCACACCCCTGCAATCGAAGAAAACTGTCAGCAAAACTTTCACATTCGACCGAACTTGGCGCGCTTTTTTCGGTCTTGGTTCATGCGGCAGCTTCCATTGAGACGATTGAGCTTTGGTTTCCACGTCATAACCATAAACCCACGATTCGTCACCAGTTATGACCCTCTGGAGCAAATTTGGTTCGTCGCGGACAGAGTTTAACATCTCATTAGCAATGTTCATGCGTTGCTGTTTTTGGTCGCAATTGAGCAATTTTGGTAGGAATTTCGCGGCGACCCGTCTCATGCCCAAATCGTTGATAAAAATCGAATGGCACGAGCCAATCGATATGTTTAGGTCCTCAGCAACATCTCTAACGGTGATTCGACGATTGGCCAATACTATTTTCTCCACTTCATTAATTTTTTCGTCTGTTGTTGAAGTGCTCGGGCGTCCGGCACGCTCTTCGTCGTTCACATCTTCTCGGCCTTCTAAAAACATTTTGTAACAGCGATAAACGTTGCTTCGGCCCAAGGTAGCTTCTCCGTATGACACAGTCAACATTCGGAATGCATCCGCGCACTTGATTTCGTTTTTCACACAAAATTTGATAGACGTTCTTTGATCCATTTTTTTGAATAAGTAAAAATCGAAGACGATTGAAAACACGTGCAAGTAAAGCAGCTATCACCAATCAAGTGAACATTCAAAATGGCCGAGCTTGTCGGCATAAGTGACAGACATGAGTACCAACATAACGCCACAAAAAAATCGAAATTCGAATATACGTAACCCGCGAAAATTCAAAATTCGTGATACTTTTTGAACACACCTCGTATATCAAATTCAAATTAATTAAGATTATTACATATGTTATGATTCAATTGGAAAAAGGAGAAAAACCCAACCTACACTATTCAAAATTATTTATAATTTTAACATAACAGTGAACTTTGATCCTACACCTAATATGTTATAACCTGATTCTAATAAAATTCAATTGAAAAACTTTGTCATGTACTAAATAATTCTACCACAATATTCCTAACCTACGCGTTTAACCTTATCTCTAAGCCCAATATAATAAAAATAACATATATCTAACCTATCCTTTATTTTTAACACAAATAAACAACACTAAGTGTAGCAATAATGAGCTGAAACTCAAAAACTAAGTAACGAAAAACACAAAAACTGAAAATAAACACGAATAATTTAGACACTGTCATTCTCTGTCTCAGCTCGACCAGCCTCAACGAATCTAGCATATGAGTATCTCCATTAGAATTGTTAGTCTCGTGAACTCAAATTCGGAGGATATTTCATCTTCCAATTGATGGCCCGTCTATAAAACATAAATGATATATAATTGGGACGCCATCAGAATCAAAAACATATTGATTCATGTCCAAATACACGAATATTTCTGTAGGAATGAGCCCAGGAGCGGCGGCAAGTCGCAATAAACCTGTCTGTAGGGTGGAACGGTTGTGAAATCCCGGGGTATCCGCTCACAGTTATTGATCTTGCGATATAAATCCGAAGAAGTTTCAATATGAAGACACGACCCTCGTCACTTTAGCAGTTTGATAAATTCTTCTATTCGATACATGGGCCTTCCAGTCCATCTCAGGGTTTTTGTACAAACCAGTACATGCACGAAGGCATTTCCTTTCGAAAACTCTTGATTTTTCCGTAGTACATACTAGCACCCTGGTTGTACCAGACCTGATATCTATATGTCAAAACAAGTCTAACCAGGGTCTTGTAACAGAAACTTTGACCTTTTGATCAATGTATCTGGAATGAAAGAGCCGTCGAAGGGTCATGACTACTTTTTATGCTTTACTGAGCATGATTTAGCTTTATTTAGTATCAAATATGAATCGCTCAACATGTTGTTGAGCAATTTGCAATAACTCCTAAAAGCCACCTCAGACAAATGTCGGAAAACAGTATTTGGAAGGTCGTCTGTATCACATGATTTCTCATTGTTTCTCCTACCAAATATGAAACACGTCTTCACAGCTGACAAAGTAATCAATAAGATATATATATATATATATATATATATATATATATATATATATATATATATATATATATATATATATATAATAATTTTTGAAAAAAAAACAAAATTTTTTGAACACACCTCGTATATATATATATATATATATATATATATATATATATATATATATATATATATATATATATATATATATACATATATATATATATATATATATATATATATATATATATATATATATATATATATATATATGTTTCATGAAAATAAAGAAGGGATTTGCCGTTCAGACTTGATTTGAAGTCGGAAACTTTTGCTTCAACGACCTCTGAAAATATTTGACTCCTCCTCTCAGGGTTCGGTGGGTGAACCAATTCAAAACATGTTCAGATTGGGGCAAGTTTCTGCAATCCATCATATATAATACTGTTTCCACTTCTATCCGGAGTCGTACTATCAATTTCGATAAAAGCCCTATCTAGAAGATTTGTCATCACTGGCGACTTCAAGAGTTGATACCTTCAGTCAAAACATCTTACGGAATGAGCTACTCACTTTCATGGAAACGCCATCTGGGTCCTGTGGGCTAATGCCTCTTATTTTTCCCACCCATTGATTTCTGACATCACTCCTGAAGTATGAACGGATTAAGTTCTGGACATTCCTCAGGTGTAATTTCAACAAAGCCAACGAGGGATGGTTGTATTCCAAAAATCGCCGATAAATATTGTTGACGCATGTTAGAAGAAGGCTTTTCAATCCGTTCAACCTTTCGGTGGTTGGTGTCTCATACCCTTCCATATTGTTTCGATATTTACTCTTTCTCAATCGTTTCCAACGTCAACTTCACTAACTTTGACAAATAGAGATCTTTTGCATCGCTAGTAAGATTCCTGTCATTAAGAACCATTGAGCAAGGATTGCCATCATCAGAAGGGTGACTTTGCTTCTGGTTTATCTGATTAAAGTTCTTTTGAAACCCGTTTTTTTTTTTTTAAATTTCAGCTGATGACTTTCATTTTGAACTGGAATGAGGAAGACATCATCTCTTTGATGGTTTATTTACGATTGCGTTATGATCGCTATCGTAAGGAAGCACCTGCAGTTTTTGTTGAGAACTATTAAAGCTGAATTTAAGTCTCGTGCCAGCAATGCAAAGGTGCAAATATGAATTCGTCGATCTTGAGCACTCCGACCTATCTAGATTGCACCTATATTCAGTTTGGTTCTCTGTTATCCACAATTTCCGCAATGCACATTTTGGATTATTGTTAGCACTTAGCCATGACTTATGCCGGGCATTCAGATCACCAGTAAGAATATAATAATTACGCAGCTTGTTCCATTCGAGTATTTCAAACAAGGAACTTGAGAACATTTCGACCAGTCGTATAGGCAGAGATAACGAAAAGATTATCCCCCCCTGGCAGTGAAATTTTGATTACGGACACTTCAACAGATTCAAAGTTTTTGAATTCGACTTGTTCAATATTTTGGAAACAATGGGGTCTTCTAACCAATATCCTGGTGCCACCTCCCCCATCACCGTTTACCCTATCGTTTCTTACGAGTTCGAAATCCTTCATGGAGTGCCATGAATTGAGGTGGCTTTCAGTGGCAAGCATGATGTCACACTTCTGCTTAATAATGAATTCAGGGAGATAGTTAGTCCATGTAGAGTAACAATAGAGTTGATGTTGATCGAGATGAGACGAAGCCAGTAAAAATAATACTGCTATCCAGTTAAAAATAATACTGCTATTTTGCTTAAAGGTGTAAACGTGCATAAATTTTTTAGTTTAAAAATAATATTTGGTTTTAAACTACTAAAAGTCGTTCGTTATGCATTAGAGTATGTCCAACAACTCTGTAATAGTAGATACATTATAATGTCATCATATTTTTATTGAAATTTGTTGTAGTTGTTCAAAAACAGAGGTAGCTTTAACCAATTTTTCGAGGTTTCAGTCACACTTACCCCATCAGCAACGAGCGCTCGAAGGAGTGGGTGAGTACCCTTTTCCTTGAATTATCTGTTATATCGCTCCAAATTATAAATTTGCATGAATGGATTATTTATTGGATATCGCACCATCGAAAACAGATCAGCGAAAAGCGCGACCGTTTCTATTCATCGTCATCGTCGCTGCCGCAATAATACATTCACTGAACAAATGCACTAAACAATTGTAGGTTATAGTATTTTGTCCCGAAGGTGGAATTTAGGGAACTTTATACGTTCACATTGAGCACTAAGCGCACAAATCTTATGTAATTCGAAATCCCAATAGTTAACCGAAACCTTACAGCTTGCACCAAACGCGCCGTAAGACACATCTTATTTTCTTCGATAAGAAATGTTGGCTGGTGCAAAGTGCGCTTTGGCGCCCGTTCAAACTTTTCCTCCCGAAGATTCCATAAATTCCCGCACATCCAATAAATCCACGCAAATTTGGCGAGAGTCCACACTCATCGCTTCACCTCCTCACGCAGTTCCGAGCGCAAAAATCACAATCTGTTAGTTCGTTGCCGATGCGATTCTTTTGGCGTGCTCAATGCGTGGTGATCAAAAACAGACTCCCCGCCTCCTTTCAAATTTCAGCGTAATCTGAATGCCGCAACGGTGGTTTCTCGCGCCCAAGCAGATTTGCCTCTTCGCTTGTCCGTCGTCCACCGTATCGTTATGCCACAACGGTGGATTGAGACGAGCCCCTTGCTCAGCCACTGTAGATTGAATTCGGCAATGCAATCCGTGGATGGGCTGCATTATATCAGTGTTCTCATGTCCGAAATTTTAATTGCAGGTTTGAATTATCAAATTAATAGAAGATAATATGTAGAAATGTTTAAATAATAATAAAAAGATAAATATCATAAAGAACATAAATATAAAGAAAAATTTTAGTTTAATATAGAAAGAAAAATAATGTAAAATTTATATTTATAATAAAAAAAAAATATTTTATAATTTATAAAACTATAAATTGGAATGATTAAATTTTTCAAATCTGCAATTAAGTTTCAGATCAATGTTATGCCGGTTTTCGAGCAGTTTGCTTAGACGACTGCCCGATTACTACAATACATTATATGCCCGAGAAGCTCAGGAGTGATTTCCATGTTAAAGACCAACGGGAATCGTAATCTAAAAAGAGTATATTTTTTACTGTTATAGCTGATCATAACTTTAGAGATACTGCTTGACTACTTATGTTTACTACATACAGGTCCTGAAGGCTAGGATTATTTACCTCCTTCTTGCGCTTCTTACGCCATGGTCGATGTTATCCTATTTAAGTAAAATATTATCTTATTTAAGTAAAAAAAAATTATCAATTTTTTAGTAGTCACGATAAGAATATCAATCAATTAAATAATTGATAAGAAGGATTTCCTTCTGGTTATTACATCACATAATCCAAAATAGTACAATCTACATCATTTAAAGTCTCTACCGTAACAAATCAATTTTTATTATCTACTCTTATATTATAAAAAGGACAATTATCCAGGTTTGATGAACTTGACGTTATTAAAACTTTTTAAGCGAAAAACACAACAGGCGGTTAACTGTATTTTGAGTGCAACTTTACAGATTCTTTCCCAAAGAGGACAAACACTTTGTGTCCTTGACATAGCACACGACCGTATTTTTGACCTCATCGATTAGTCCCTTTCTTATATTTGCTTTTTATATCTACTTCCAATCAAAGAAAACCAAATGTTGTGACCAATAATTCCATGGTAACGGGCAAGTTTGGTTACTTGGTATATGTGTCTAGGATTAAAGTTCTTAGTTTAATTTAAGGATTCAACAGTGATTGTCACAGAACTGAATGAAATACCATAGTGAATTTTAATTATTCTAATTCAGTGGATAATTATTATAATTCTGTGGATTAGTGATTCAAATAGTGAGTTTAAAACCAAAGATTACTATCAATATGCCAGTCCTTACTCCTCATGTTCCTGATGGTCTAATTGACCTAATGAAAGCTCTCACAAAAAGTGTTTTAAAAGAAAAACCAGAAAATATCTACGAATTTGCCGTTCAACACTTTGAAAAGCTTATCATCGAAAGGGATGGCAGCTTAGATAAAGGATATGAAATTTTCAGGAGTGAAGAAACATATTTTCAATCGATTGAAAAATATGAATATGAAAAAATCCTGAAAGATTCTCAACGGGTAACAAACTCTCCTAACAACGCACAATCCCAGCAAATCGATACAAAGGACTTACCAGAAGACAATGGCGTACAGCCTTCGGTTCAGCGGAAATTCAAGCCACGAAAACTTAGTTCACGAAAGCCATCCGAATGTTTGATATCTATCAAAGAAGAGGAAGATGAAGAAACAGCTAAAGCTGAAATTGAATGTGAAATGCGAAGACGTGAATGGGCAGCGTTCAAAATTCAACGGGCATTTAAAATGTTCCAGCGAAACGTTAAGAAGAAGGATGAGAAGCCAGGAAAACGTATGACAGAAGAAGTAGCTGCATTGATTATACAAAGGAGTTTGAAAACAATATTTTCGAACCGGTTAAAAGCGTCCAAATCAAGTGGAAAGCCTAGAAAGTCTAGTGGGGAAACACCAAGAGCAGAGAAACAGCTACAAGAAATTATACCGGACTCTGAAGAAAGTCAAAATGAAGCTTTCTCAGATAATTTCGACAGTACAAGAACAAATGCCCCCCTTAGGCAAAACAGCGACGATCAACATCCTTCAATTGCATTTGGTGAACGTTGTTTAGAAGGTGATACCAAGCCAGAATTTTCAAAGGCCGATCAGAATGCGGATTTAAGAGAGGAATTGAAGTCTTCTTCGAATAATAAAGAAGTCGAAACCATAAAAGCTATTGAAACTAATGATAATGATTTGCTTGTACAAGATAAGCCCACAAACAATGATGTTTTAGAGGAACCAGCCTCAAAATATGAAAACGAGAATGATCTTAAAGAAGAAATCCGGGCTCCAAAAGAGGAATCTGCAACTACTGGATTTCTGAAAGTGGATGCCACCATTAAGGAAGCAAATGTAGGAGTTGCCGACTCGGCAAGTGCACTGAGGAAAGAAGAGCACAACCAAAATGAGAGTAATGGTTCTACCAGTTTAGTAGAAGTAAACCAAACCCCTGAAAACGAAAGCAACGTCCTAAACGTAGCTGCAGTTGAAATACCAAAAGATGAGACAAAAGACGAATCACCATCTTTAGGAAGCCCGGTAAAATCTACTGCAGATATTTCAATTGAAAAAGAAAGTCTAGCTAACGTCATTAAAGAAGAAAAAATTGAAAAACTGAAATTGTCTTCTGAAAATTTGGACCAGCATTTGAGCAAAGCTTTTAAAACTGAAAATAGTGCTGAACAAGACAAATCATCAGTATTGAGACCCAATACAAATGAGGTGTTAAAAATCGAGGGTGAAAAATCTTCTCATTTCAATGATAAATCTATTGAAGGTTACAAAGATCAGCCTACCGAGCATCAATCTAGCCAGGAAGCATTACCGGATCAGCAAAAAGAGATTACTTTGGAAGGCACTGGAAATCCCTCGCGAAGCTTAGAAGAAAAATCAAGAATAAAGGATGATGAGCCTACACAAACTAACCTACCTAGTCCAGTCGCTGAAGTTGATCATGATGCTACAAAACCTGAGATTAACTCAACAGAACAAGAAAGTTTAATTCAATTACTACAGAATCAAAAAATGTTTATTGACGAAGAACGTAAGAATGCCGGATACGAAGTTCAGCCTACCGAGCATCAATCTAGCCAGGAAGCATTGCCGGATCAGCAGAAAGAGATTACTTTAGAAAGTACTGGAAATGCCTCGCGAAGCTTAGAAGAAAAATCAAGAATAAAGGATGATGAGCCTACACAAACTAGCCTACCTAGACCAGTTGCAGAAGTTGGTCATAATGCTACAAAACCTGAGATTAACTCTACAGAACAAGAAAGTTTAATCCACTTACTACAGAATCAAAAAATGTTTATTGACGAAGAACGTAAGAATGCTGGTTTTCCTAGTAGCAATTATAACACAAAACGTTCAGTTCCTAGCGAAGATAATGCTGAAGTACTGCCGATTGACAATCGCTCATCAACGAGTTTATCTGAGGTAGGAGAGAGCGATGAGCCTGTCCCGAATAAGAATGATTTATCTGATAATATTAGCAAGTCGTCTTCAGAAGTAGCTCAAGAGGTGGCAGATGAAGATGCTAGTGAACTCAAAAATGAACGAGAGAAAAATGGCGAAACTAACACTAAGCCTTTAACAAAAGAAGCCACAGGATTATTAGTTGCTGCAGTTCCTACTGCTGCTATTATAATTTCAAAAAATAATGATGAAACAGCAGCCACAAATGAAGCTCAAACGTCTTCGTCTACGTCCATTGATAAATATAACGTTGATAATGCTAAACTATCTTCAGAAGAAATCAATGCAAGTTTAAGCACACCAGTCTCGGAAGACGCTGAAAAAATTTCAGCGAGTGAACTAAATCTCCTTCAAGAAAATGATGAGCTTACCTCCGTACAAAGCACCAACCCAGCAGAAATACCTGCAGATGTTATTGAGAATCTTGATGAGGAGTCACAACCAAGTCTACCTTCATCCAAAACTAGCTTACATGAAGATGATACCCTTGAAATTCTGGAGTCAGGTCCTTACGCTGAGGAAGTTCTGGAAAAAAAATCTGAATTTGATATCGACGAGCTTGAGGATAATAAAAAAATTAGTGGTTCAGGTGATTCAAAACCCATGGGAGACACTAGATTTGAACAAAAAACAGTCACCGTCAGCGATGAAGTCAATGATGAATTAGAGGATGCTAAAGTAAAAGAAAACTGTACCGATGATGAAAAGCTTCAGGATATTTGTAATGATATAGCTACTTCGGAAGGGAATTTAGGATCATCAAATCCAGAGAAACAATTAAACTTACCCAATGATGATGTAGTCAACATTGACAACATGGCAACTTCTTCTTTGGAACACGCTGGCCAAGAACCAAAAACACCAAAGCTATCTACTGAAAGTAGCGATGACAAGTTTATTCCACATAAATCATTGAACGACATCAAACATGACGAAGAAGAACTACAAATTAAAGAAACCTCTTCAATACCTCTTAATGCAAATGAAACCCAAGGTTATGATACTGAAGCTGAAACTACCACTAAGTTTACAGAAGACGGAAGATTATTCGATAAGATCTCTGAAGAGCGTATTGAACAGATTAATGATGGACAAGACAATGAAAATGCTGATAATGAAAAGCATACCACAAAGCAAGAGCTAACAGTGCATACCAATGGTGATCAAAATGAAGTGGAACCTAATAATCCAGACAAAAATAACCAAGGACAGACAGTAGATGAAACCAACAGAGTTTTAAACGTCGAAGCTCCTCTTTCCCTAGAACCAAACATTGTAGATGAGAACAGTGAGCCTGATGAAATTGAATCGTCCCTTAGATTACGCAGCATCGAAACAGAACAAGAGAAAGCAAAATCTCTGAATCTCTCTCCGACGAATGAGAATGATTTAGGTGGAACGAATGTGATCTCAGACAATGAAAACGATCCAAAAAAGAATCATCTACCGAGTACTGTATCATCTGAAGTAAATGAAACAAGTGAAAAAAATATACTGGTAGAAAACAAACCACATGATGAACTCAAAGATGATGAAGTACTGTACGATGAACCCTCCACGGAAATTATTTCCACTACTAAGGAAAACATAGAATCCTATGCTAAATCCGATCAAGAAAATCTTGCTCAACACTTGCATGATTTCAAAAACAATTTGGAAGCTAAAAATCATGAGATCGTGTTAAACTCATCACAATTGAATGAAAATATTGAAAATGAAGTTTCTACAACCTCAGCCAGAGAAGGCATTAGCGGACCGGAGGTTACCAGTGGTTCAATCCAACCTCTTTTGGATAATATCAACCCTGAAACCATAGAAGATATTACGAACTTAAAAAAGAGCAACACTGGTCATGAAAATACAGACGCTATAGATGACTCATGTAATAACCCAGAACTAAGTGACACCAGCAAAAGCATTATTGAACTAGCAGTGGATAAACCGACGAAATCAGAAGAAACCTTCCTTGAAAAACCTACTGATGATACAATAAAGAACCTAACCTTAGAAAATATGGAACTAACTCCGGCGAAATGCCAGGATAATCGCACAGAGGAACTAGATAGCGTTGAAACCCCCGACGAAACTAGTTTAAAAACCCTTGGAGAAACCATCAACGCAGAAAATCTGGATAACGAATCGTCCTCCGAACTATCTGTACTAATATTTGAGCCAGGTGAGACTAAGGAAAATGATGCTGGAAACCCGAGTTTAACTGATGAAACTGATAAACATGAGGAAAGTAAAGCTGATTGTCAAGGTAAGGATTTTCAATTTACACATGATACTTATGAAACAGTAGAATTGAAAGCTATAGAAGATAAAAGTGATGCAAGTGTAATTGGCGAGCAATCAGTAGATGCTATAAATAACGTAGAAATAATGAATAGGATGCAAAGTGAAATTAACGAAGTACCTGATTTGATTGCACGTGATACTAAAAAATGTGATAAGACTAGTGTCGACGAAACGTCAGAAAGTGATAAGCGGAGGAATGGTGATACGTCGAAAGATAGTAATAATTTAGAAAATAAGAGTGAAGTACATGAGATAGCTAAAAATGTCAAAGACGGTTTGGAATCTGAAACTGATAAAGTTTCTATAGGTATTAGCAACGAAGAGAAAAGCGATGTTAAAAAAGATGTTTGTGAAGTTAGCGAAGAATCTATAATGGAGATAACCCCAGATCAATATTCAATATTAGCTGGAGATACTGATAGGCCTGGTGTTGATGCATTTAAGTCTCACGTACAAGGAAAGAATAGTCCCGAAGAAATTGAGGCCAAAAGCAACGATAGTCAAGAAGCAGTAGTCGAACCTCTTGCGATCAAACGAACTGTAACATCTGCTAGTAATCAACATATTAAAGGCAAAGTTACTGATAATGACAATAATATTATGAAAGAAACTGAAGGTAGCCTTGATGTAAAACCAGGTCAAGCTGATGACAGTAGAGAATGGAACACCAAAAATGAGGACAGACTAAATTCTTATGATACAAGCCAAACTGCAATTTTAGAAAGTCTGGTTCAAGCTGAAAACCCACCTGAATACCTTAAAAATGTAGAGCTAGCTTCCAAAGAAATGGAATTAATAACAAACGGGAACGAATTACTAATAAGTAGTGGCGAGAACTTTGAAGGAATAAGTACTGCTGACCAAAATAATCTCATATTTGACTATGGAAAAGCTGAAGGGAGGGGTGAACCAAGTACTTCAATTGAATTATTGAAAACTGATTCAATGAATGATATTGAGGAATTGAGTGAAGATAATAAATTTGTTAAAACTTGCAAAATACTTGAAATTGCTGACCAGGAAGGTAATGATGAATTAGTTAAAATTGACAAAATTCCCACTGAAATTGATTCAACTGAAACAGGTGTATCAGCCAAGAGGACTGAAGGGACTTTTGACAATCATTCTGTTGAAGCAATTGAATTGACAAATAAAGAAGACGCTGAGCCGATTGAAGCTGATCAATTTTCTGATAACTTTGTATCAACTTATGATAGTGAACTAGAAACCGTGGTTGAATCGAAGAACGTAGTTGATATGGATGACTCTGCTGACAAAGATTTGTTGACAAAAACTGCTGAAACCAGCAACAATCGTGATTCTGATTGCACATCAACTATTGCTTCTCCTATCCTACACGACGAGATAAAAGTATCATCTGAATTCGATGTACCAACCAGAATCACCGAAAATACCGAAATAAAAACATTCTGTGCAAGTGACAAATTGAACGAAACTGTCAACTTAAAAGATGATTCTGACCAAGCTTTTGAATTCATTGACCAGAAAATAGATCCTTCTAACGAGTTTGAAGAAATCCCTCAATTGGCGGAAACTAATAAACTGCACGACAATCTTGAATCAGTGAGAACGAATGAGACAACAGAAGATTGTAAGGTAAATGAACCAGTCAAGTTGGTTCAAGACACTGAACTACTTGACTCTAAGGGGTTGGATGATAATAGTATTTTGGCCAAAATCGCGCAAGAAGCCGAAAATCATGAAGAAATTGCAAATAGTCAAATAATAGAAGCAGATATACCAAAGGATGAAGTCAATACTTTCCGTGAATCAAATGAGGCCAATGAATCAGGTAAAGCTAGTAATTTCATTGGTAGTGATAAATCACCAGAAGATCTCAGGCATGAATCGGTTATAGATAGTGACCCACCCAAAAAAGAAGACGGAACCATTGATGGTCTTTCACCTCAAACAATTGACGCAGCCTTTAAAACATCTGTCAAACTTGAGGGGCTATATGAAGCAGACAAAATATCTAAAAATATTGAAGTAGTCGAATTGGATAAACCACGTTCAGCTTGTCAATCGGCTAAAGGTGTTGAAGAAGACGTAAGTGAAAAATTGCCTGAGTCAAATGAACTTGCCCAAAAGGTCCCATATACTGAAAATGGTGAAAATAATTTAAAATCAGATCCTGTTGAAATTTTTGCATCAAATGATAGAGCGAGTATTCTGGTTGAATCAGCTGAACCGGCTCTAGATGATAAATCAGTTAATGAAATTGAGTCTGCCGAAATTCAAAATATCAATGATCTTACTACAAGTAAGGACTCACCTGCAGAAGATGCTATTATTGAATCTTTTGAGCTAGATTCTGCGGACTTTGCAACTAAGGCATCAGTCAATATAGACGAATTGGTAAAAGATAATGGTTCAACAGGAAGCTTTAACAGTCCCGAACTCTTGAATTCAACAAATAGTACTACAATGGCTGCTTATCCAACTCAAAGCACTAAACCGGAAAATTTTGATGGATGCTCAGAGAATGATGATTCAACTGAACATGAAAACTCCTCTTACAGTAATGAAGTAATTATAAAATCTTCTGAAATGGTTTGCAAGAATTTCACTGATGACGAGAGGACTACAGATTCTACGAAAAAAGCAAGTCAACTAACTGAGAAAGCGGATCCTTTGAAAATCAATGAATCTCGTGAAACTTTAATATCTGATAATCTCGAGGAAAATACTTCTGCAAAAGCTGGTGAGGCCACTGAAAACTTAGATTTGACGGAGGGGCTTGCTGAGTTAAAGCCTAAAATTGAGACTTCATCTCAGTCAGTCACTATTACACAGTTGACTGAAGCTAATGAAGCTGATATACAAAGGAAAGCTCTTGATGCCCTCAAATCAGATGATTTGGTTCAAAAAAATAATTTAATACAGCACGATGGACACCACAAGGTTGGCGAGACACAAGAAAGCAGTGAACCAGCAAAAAGTGAATTGGTGAAAAAAAACGAAACTGTGGAAGAAATTGAACTTGTTAAAATGGGTAACATTAGTGAAGCTTGCCGAATGCTTAATGAGCCAGGTATGATTCCTGAAATCGATGAAGCTGGCTCAATTCTCGCAAATAGCCTGGCAGTTATGAATGAATCAGATAGCATTCGTCACTCAGAGGAAATTGTTGATGCACCAAAAGTTAGAGAATCAACAACTATTAGCACATCATCCGTTGAAGACAAGAATGTAGGGAACGATGAAGTCTTTAAAGAAAATGCTACATCGAATCAACCATCAGTTCAACCCAAAAATAAACCATTGCTTAGCAATGCAACTGACGATTCATTTGAAGGTAACCCAGTACCATCAGCTCTAGAAGAAGCTGCGATTTCTCATGATGAGAAAAGTGATAAAATTGAAAAGAAAAATACGGCAAAATTTGAGTTTGCTGCAGATTCTGTAGAACTTACAACCCTGGGCAGTGCTGAAACCAAGAATAAGCCATCTAAACAAAGTATGAGCCATGAGGATACAACACCTTCAAAAATTAATAACCTAGCCCTTCAATCTGCCTCATCCTTTATAGAACCACAAGATCAATTAAATGCTAGTACGCTAGAGTGTTTAGCTGGAGAAAAACTCAGCACAGAAGAGAGAGATACTGATAAAGATCCATCTTATTCCCAAGAAAACACAGCCCTTGGTGTTCTAGAAGAAAACTTGGTCAACACTTTTAGTACAAACATAGTTGAAAAAGAAATCGATTTTGATATCAAACCAGCTGTTTCACATTCCTTAAATGTTGAAACCCCTATTTCAGAGGCTCAAACTGTCCCTTTAACGTCAGAACCATTAGAATCCCCAGAACTGACAAAACCTGATGAAGGCTATCCTCTTGACTTTACTCAGAATGGCAATCTAGAGGGACCTTTATCAGATGAAGCAATACTGAAAACAGCAATCGATACTACTGACACATTGACAAACGATAAACATTCACCGAATGCTGATAAAAGGGAAGACCTTAACGATGCATCTTTGGATAAATCAGAGATAATTGAAAACAAAAGACAAACAGATGCAGAGCTAAAGCAAAGTCATGTCAAAATAATTCCAGAAAATTCAAAGAGTCCACAATCAAAATCTTCAGTATTTCAATATGATGATGAAAGACCCTACAACAATGAAGAAATTGAAACCAAAGATGTCAAACCTTTAGAAATTTTACAGGAAACAACCGAAATTGTTGAAGTCTCCAAACTACAATCTGGAAAATTAGACACAAAGGAAAATTTAAGCGAAAACAATGAAAGTGAGAGAAATGACTTAGTGACAATCAAAGAAGCAACAAGTGGCGCACAGATTTCGCCTACCAAAAATACAAAAGAACCCCATCTAAGCGAAAATATTGAAGTAACTAGTGAACTTGTGGATGAAGCCTTAGAAAATAAAGAATCAGATTCAATGATTACTACAAGACAGGATATTTCGGAAGTAGAGACAGAAACATCTGCTTTTGATAAACTTTTTGTTGAAAGTCATAGCAAATCTTATGAAGCACTTCAGCAGCCACCAAACGCATTACGCAAATCAACAAGCAATAATTTGTTGCAGAAAGAGATGAGTCATATCGAAAATGAGGCACCAGAAACCCTTAACAAATCAGCAAATATAAATGTCATTGACACGGTCGATCCAAAAAGTGTCGAGCCCCAGAAAAGAACTGAACTAATAGCGGACAACACTGATGGAACAGCAGACAAAACTGATGAAACAATAGGTAATTCTGAAACAACACAACCTGTTGAGTTTGAAATTCTGAATAAAAACCTGAGTAATGCTGAAATCAATTTGGAGGAAAACAACACAATTCAACCATCCAATGAAAAAGGGGAGCCTCACGCGGATACACAAAGGTATGATGATAACACGGAAGAACAGACCTTAATTTCAAATGGAGATTTTGAAATGTTGAATAATCTAGAAAAGATTGAAAATGTGCCTGCTACAGATGCCTTCAAATCAAAAGAGCCAAATAGTCTATCAACAAAAATCTCTACCGAAGAAAATGCTCAACTTGAAAAAATTGTCATGGATGGTACAGAAGTTCTAAATGAAGCAGACATGAGTGATCAAAATAAGCAAATGAGTGAAATCGTAGAACAATCCATAACTAAGGATATAAATGAAGAGCCTAATACAGATGTAGTAACTGAAACATCAAAAAATATTCTGGAAACCTTTCATTCTTCAAACACTAATGAAGAAGAAGTTGACTCTTCAGGACTTCCCGTAACATCAAAAAATATTGACAAAGATCTGTACACCGAGGCCAATAAGAGTGATAAAGTACTTAATCAAAACTTTTTGGCAGCCCTTGATGATAGTATACTCAATGACCAGATTTTGAACGCAGCTTCATCACCAACAAAGTCAACATCAGAAGCTAATAAATTTCCTGGAAGTCACTTCGAAGATAAAGCTAGAAATGAACCCATTGTAGAAACAAATAGAAGAATTAAACAAGAAACAGCAATTTTACCACAGAATGAAAGTAATTTGAATGTTGCTACACCACAACTGAATTTGACGACAGAGGCAAGTGGTTTCCTTGAAAGTCCTTTGGAAAATAATCCTACAAGCGACGAAATCAAAAAAGAAAATAGAAAGCTTAAACGAGGAATTGCAATATTATCAGAAAATGAATATGATAGTGCTCAGGATGGCTCAAATTTTGACGTTGCTCCACCACAAAGCAATTTGATGTCAGAAGAAGTTGTATTCCTTGAAACTCCGCATGAAAATGAAGCTACTGACAAACCAGTCAGTAGCGGGAAAAGAAGGATGAAACGAGAAACAGCAATCGTATCCCAAAATAACTCTAATAATGCTGAACATGATAATTTTGACAATTCTATCGGGACGAACTTCAACGATCAAGCCAAAACGAGCTCTGATGTAGCACAAAGTCTGAAACCTTTATCACCTGATGTAAAAGCAACTGAGCAAACATTTAACAAACATCTCAACGATTATGAAGAGGGGGAAAAATTCACTTCCCAAATTACTGACCACCCCACAAAGGATTTATATGGACATCCAGAAGACAACAGTTTAGAACAAAAAGGTGTTTTAGGGAAAACTTTCAATACTCTAAATACTGATATAGCCAACCCAAAAGTTAACGAAGAAAAAACCTTAAAAGTGCAGACCGCATTATCGAATGAATCAGTAATAGAGCCAAACAGCCTTCTTTCTACAGAAGTATTGCAAGAACCCCAGGAAACTGATTTTGTGCATATGAATGATGAAACAAGTCAAAATAGCTCTGAAAATTTGACCCAAATACAAACTAGAGGTTCAGCTGTTGGCAACAATGGAAATCATCAAAATGGTACCAAAGATAAAGAACAGGAGCGAGACAGAATTGAGGAAACCCAAATTAATCATGATGTTGAAGGAGTTGATCAAGCTTTGACAAAAACGTCCCATTATAGAGATGACAAACAGGAATCTTCACACAATGATAATAGGAATCATCTAGAAACCGGTGAAAATACCGAAAAAGAACCATTGTTTGACAAAGGAACGGAAGCATATTCTCCTGAAAAATCTATAAATTTTGATGATCCAACGGGTGAATCTGGTGATGAAGAAAGTGCTGAGCTAGGAGAAAGTGCTGAACTAGAAAAAATTGAGAAAAATCACCGCTCAGATGATATTAATATTGCTGAAAGCAATGTACCTTCAAAACTTCAATTCTCTACCGTACGCAGAGCAAGGCATTTAAATGATTTAGATTTGACGCTTTCAAACGATGAAACAGTTTCAAACTCAAAGTCTGAAATAGCTTCTGAAGATCTAATGGAAGATAAAATGACAGGTATACCACAAAAACACCTTATTAATGCAGAAGATACTGCAAACGACAAACTCGGAAACATCTCTGATCCAATAGAGTCAACGGAAATACAAAGCGATAGTAAAAGACCTATTATTTTAGAAGAAACCAAAACAAGTCATGAAAAAAGTGAAGCAAATATACCTGATGGGGAAGATCATGAAACAGATATTAATTTAAGAGGAGATCAACATTCAACTATGCATGACTTTCCCGATTTAAATAGAGCCTCAACACAAGCTGATGACAATGGTGGAATTAATGTTCTTAAAAAATCTAAGTCTATTCCAAAAACCACGTCAATTGAAGCACATTCAGGTAGTTGTGAAGGCAGATCATCTAGCAGTGGTTTTGCTGATGAACGCGTTGAAGATGAGGTAGTACAGCCCTCGCAGCTAGGTTCACTAAGTAATGAAGGCCATTCAGCTGATTTAGTGAACGCGGCTTACGATGGTAGCCTTGGTATTAGAAAAAGTTCTGCAGGAGGAACTTCCTTGGAAGAAACTATTCCTAAACAAGCAAATGAGAGTGAACAAATGGAGGGTAAAGTTGCTTCAGTACTTAATACACCATCATCTGAAAGCTTACCGAAATCAATTAAGGAAACTGAATTTGCTGAGGATGTAGCATTAGAGAAATTGGTAACATTAACGGGATTCCCTGAAGAAGAACAAAAAAATGGTACAAATGAACTACTTTGTTCCATTAAGGATTCAGATTTGGGTTACAATCAGGGCTCAGATAAAGTTTCATTGACAAGCAATAGCCAAACATCCGAACCAGGAACAGAAGAATCAACTTCCGCTGAAACAAAGCTTGATGCAAATTGTGATCAAAATATGGATGGACAATTTAGTTCTATAGTAAAAATGCCATCTTCTGAATACTTAGCAGCATCAGTTGATGAAGACACATTAGCCGAAAAAAATTCAAATGTGGAACAGAATAATGTTTCAAATGAACTGCTTAGTTCCATTGAAAAATCAGATTTGGGAGACAACCAAGCTTCAGTTGAACTTTTGACGAACAATGATGGCCGAACAGTTGAAACAGTAACAGAAAAATCAATTCCCACGGTAGTCAAGCCTGAATCAACTAGCAGCCAACCCATAGAGGGCCAATTTACTTCTACAATGAGTATACCATCTTCTGACCACTTACTAGTATCAACTGATCAATGTGCATTTGTTGAGGATCCTAAATTAGAGCAGCTGGAAACATTGACAGATGTACTGAATTTAGATTCAAACGACAATATAAATGAACCACCCAACTCAATTGAGGAATCAGATTTAGCTGACAAGCCAGACTCAATCAAAGATTTGCGGAAAGATGTTGAGCTGATAGTTGAAACAAAAACAGAAGAACCAGTTTTCACTGAAGCAATGCTAAATGAACAATCTACGTCTATGAGTTCACATGGGGAAGACAAAAATGAAACAAATGAGTCAAATGAAGCGAGTTCTTTTCTTGGTTCAAAAGAGTTTGGAGCAGGCACCAATAATACCGTAACAGATAAGACTGCATTTCCTGAAACTCCTGATAAACTCAAAGATTATTCAACATCTGATTCAAATGAGGCACAGAAGATTGAAATTCATTTAGATGATCCAAAACTATTTAATGAAAACAAACATGATTCCAAATTTCCTGCACTGGAGGAGAACATGGCTTTGCCATTGCATGATTTTGTTAACGCAGAATCAACTACCCATGATAAAATAAAAGCCTCTCCTTCAAAAGATCTCATTATTTTGTCAGTGAAACAAGTTGATCAAAACGAGCAACCGAAAGATGTAAACAAAGATGAATATGAAAACCAACCGCACCATAAGGAAGACATAGTTACAACATCTCCAGAAGGAAAAGACTGGGCTAATTTTCCCCAAATAGAACAGTTCTATAAGTCTGAAGAAATTGAGAAGTCAAATACATCGCTACCAAGAGGAAAATCAGCGGATCATCCAAAAGAAACCTTTTTAGTTGAAGATTTAGTAGAAGATATGCAAGACAGAATGGTGCAGGGTAATTTAGGTCTACTACAAATTAAGGAAGAAACTGAGACAGCCATTCCCATTGAAACCCCCAAAGACTTCAAAAGCACAGAGCAACAAGGAGCAAATAGTGATACAGATACCCATTCTCCTTCTGCTATTGAATCTGAGAGTACAATAAACGAAGAATACAGAGATGAAGCTTTATTCGGGCATGATAATGAATTTGAGAACAATGAAATTGAAAATCTAAACTTAAACTTAGACAAAAACTTTGCTGAAGAAAAAAATGCCGATCAAAAAACAAATTCACCAAATGAAAACATCGATAAACAACTAGCTAACCATCCAATAAGTATTCCCAAAGCTTTATCAGTTTCGGGCAATTTCGACAAAAAAGATGATAGTAAAGTTTCGAAAAAAGCTGGGTCAACTGAACCTTTCTCTGAACCACCTGCTCCAATTGCTGAGGATAGTAAAACCTATGAGGAGCATGAAAGTGAATCATTAATATCTCAGCTTCCCAGAAAGGAGCAGCAAGATGAAACAGATGGGGTTGATCAAACATGTAAGGAAAAGCTTTTGACCGAAAATGAAAGGCCCCTTGATAAATTTTCCTCCAATCTATCTAATGAACCAGTTGAGCAAGACCATTCTTTAGTAAAGTTGGACTTATCAAAACCTTCTGGTTCAAACGAAATATCTATAAAACCAAAATCAGATTCTGATATCATACGAGATCTTCACGAGGGTGAAATCATAGATGCTGGAAGCAATGAAGAAAAAGCTTCTCCTACATATAAAGAAGATACAGCAAACCGTAACAAAAAATCGCTACAATTAAGTGTGATTGAAACTTCTGAGCAAACAGTAACTCCTTCATCAAACGATTTACAAGATGCAGATGACAACATTTCCATTCACGATTCTGTGAGAGAGAGATACAACAAATGGATGATGCTTCAACGAAGTGGTCTACAAGATGATCACCTAAAATCCGAAAATGAGCAAAGAAAGAGTACTAGTTTTGCCGATGTTGTTTTGAAAGCTGTTGATCATAGCTATGATCAATATACTGATGACAGTTTGACATTAGCTGATGAAAGCCTTAAAACTGATTCACAATTTTATGATTCTCTAACGGACCATCCAGTCAATAGTGAGCATAAAGCAGTTCCTGATTCAGCTGATCATGTTAGCCGTCTTTCTACTGCCCCTTGTGTTGATGATATCCCCGATGAATCAAAACTACGTTATGAAAAAGAGTCTCATTTTGTTGCTGTTGAAAAAGGAGCAGTAAACGATGGATGTCAAAACAATGATGTCATTTTATTAACAAGTGAAACGTACCCAGATTCACTGGAAGTTAGCCAAGGAATTGCTGAAAGACCTTTGAATGAGCCTATAGAATCAAAGGAAGAAAAAGTCTTACACGTTAAGCCAGAAAGTTCATTGGAGCTTCAAAGTCATAGTCACACAAACTCAAATCCAAAAATTAAAAATGATCTCTCCAGTAATCAAGAGGTTAATTATTCAACGTGGAAAGACATTGAAACGGGAGAACCTATTTTTGAGTATCCAATCAAGAGCAGTATAGCATCTGCCAAGGAAATGGATACAACTCCAAATTCTCAAACATCAAACTTTTCTGATATAAACTATAATAAAGCAGAAAGTGTCAGTAACCTAATAGATCCCTCTCAGAAAACTAAGGAAGAACAAAAATTGATTAGCAGCACTCCTAACTCACAAAATAATCAACTTGTTAATGACACAAACGAGTTTTTGGTGAAAGAAATCCAAAATATAGATGCAGAAATCATTTCCAATGTAGAGATTACTAATTTAGAACCTTTATCCTCAGAACTGAATGACATGCAAGGTGACAACACTCAGTCCAAGTCTACAATGCGTGACTTAAACAGTATTTCATCAACTCAAAACTTATCAACACTTTCATTATCTGAAAAGAAAACCAGAGATAAACAAAATGATTTGCGTTCGAAGACTGAAATTGAGCCCCAAGAACAAGTAGTTGAAAATAAAGAAGCTTACACTACGTCAGAGAAACTAGCATCTACTATCACCAAACAAAAATCGTTCGATGAACTTCCAGCTGTATTGAATAAAGCAGCGGAGACAATACAAAAAGCATTCCGTAACTATGCAGTTACTAAAAACAGTAAAACTAAACTGTCTGACAAACAAGAAAACCTAACGACTGAACAAAAAGCTGCTATTCCTATAGTAGAAACAAACAATGGCCTGACAAAACCTTTAGAGTCAAAAGGAATTTGGTATGTTGGTGATGATCCTATAATTCCTACTATCATGAATGAAAAGGAGGCTTCACCCGAAGTTACTAACGAAAATGGACATGTATTAGATAATGACAATACCGCTGAATATGATAAAGACCAGGTCTCAACAGACAATGTGCCAAACCTTATCAGCAAAAGCGATTTAGAACAAACTCTAGAGCCCTTAGGAATTTCTTCAGTTAATGGTTCGACCAAACATCAATTATTAGAAGAAAATAATCTACCAGGTACACTCACATCAGATAAAATCTTTGAAAGAGCACAAGAAAGTGGTACTCCAGAAAAAGCAGAACATAAACCTAGTTCTACCAGCAAAACTATCATGATTCCTGCTCCAAAAATTGAGTCGACAACTATTCAGCATTTTGATATGAATAGTAAATCTTCAGATAATATTGAAATTCAAGATCATCAAGAAATTAACTCCGAAAATCAGGTGGATCCCAAAAAGAAGTTGAAGAAAAGTTTGAGTACTCCGTGCGCGTATTCTAAGCATCAAATGCCGAAAACTAAAGAACAAAGTCAAAAATCGCCCAAAATTGAAGATCAAAAAATTATTTCTTCTGAAGATCCTGCTAAGCTTAGCTCTTCCTCCATTAAATCAGTTGAACAGATTCCTACTCAAAATGAACTGATTAAAGATGAAATGAGATCAAGTGTACATGACGGTTCTAAGGATTCTATTGATGCAATTAGCGCTTTTGATGTAGCGGTTGACTCAGACGTTAAGAATGAAAAACCTCTTGAAAGTATAAGTAAGGAAATTATATCCTCTCAGGATCCTGATAAACTGACAACATCTGATGAGCTTACTGAGCAGACCTTAAATGCAGAGCGAAACAACAAGGCTGCTCTCATCTCAGAAGAACTAGCACCAATCGAAGTAGTTGATTTAGAGTGTAGTGAAACAACTGTTAAAAACGATCAAAATAAAACCACCTCTGATTCAGACAACAGTACCCAAAAGAGTTTGCTCGACAAATCGTTAGAGACAAATGGTGAAAACCAGGGGACAATTCAGAAAACCGATCCTCCAACTGAAAAAGAAATAGCTCAAGAAGCTGCTCGTAATGAGGAGAGTAATTTAAATAGCTCTTCTGATGTTTATGAAAACAATTCTTTAGATGTTTTTGTACAAAAACCAGCTCAAAAAAGTGGTGAGTAAGATAACACATAAACGGAGTTTGACCTTTAGATTTCTACGTGTTTGCTTCTAGTTCTGCCAAGTTTTCACCATAAATCATATCTACACAAGCTTTAAAAGATTCATGTACTGTATTTTTACATATTTTAAGACATCATGATTTTAATAGCTGCTTCTGTCAATATATGTAGAGGTATCTTGCATGCAAATTATGACTGATGCCATAACAAGATGAAACGTGAAAAACTGTCACGTAATTATATAGCGAGATTTCAGGTGTCAAAGAGAATATCCTTGCTTTGGAATGATTTTACTGAAGATTTTGTCTTCCACGTACCTCTTGGAATATCTACACTTGAAGTTCATTACTAATAAATTTCTTTGCAAACTTTTTATTTGGGATCAAACTAGGAATAATTTTCATCATAAAATTTCAATTGGTTCAGATATGACCTCTAAGTTTTAATCTGATTTATATTTATCGACACAAACGTCACACTTAAGTTCAAAAAGACTGTTCAATTATTTCTACCGTTTGAATTTCAACCGCCCTTACATAGCTAATTATTAACGTAGCTCATTACCAATGGTTAAATTTCGTGTTGAGTAAAACCTTATTTTTGTTATTGCAGAGCTAATCTGGCTTCCTAAACGTTAGTAATGCCTGTTACAGAAATGATCCTGCTGGAAATATATAGCGTATTTGTCAAATTTTTTTGGATTAAAGCTATTATTACGGTCACTTCATCACATCAGTCTTTAGCTTTGGTAGACTCCAACTTTGTTGCTTAATAAGCTGGTTATCAGCTAACAGGTCGGGCTTAACACCTTTTTATTCTGTCTCTATCGAACCAGTGATCCATATTTACTACTGTGACCAAAAAATAAGGTGACGTTTGAATTTAAACTGCGCGCGTCGAAGGATTTGGAGAATTATTTTTTTTTTTTGGGTTTGTAGTACTGTCAGTGGTATCCATGTCAAATTTACATGTCAAAATATTCATTAGTGTTTGAGATACGCGTCGTTTCCGGGATGGCCTTCAGTTCCGTCTTCGCTGAGGCTTGAATCTCCTCTATCGTATCAAAATAGTGTCCCCGGAGCGGTCTTTTGAGCTTGCTGAACAGCCAGAAGTCGCACGGCGCCAGATCAGGTGAATACGGTGGTTGCGGAAGGATATGGGTTGAGTTTGAGTATGGGATGGTGCATGATCGTGGTGTAAAAACCAAGAATTGTCTTTTCACAATTCCGGCCTTTTTAGGCGGATAGCATTACGCAAACGACGCATAATTTTCAAATAATATTCCTTGTTGAATTCATAATGCACAACACCACGATAATCGAAGAAGAGAAGAAGTTGATGGTCGCACAGGAAGCTCTTTGTCTTCGACACGCTCATGGCCGGCTTGTAACTCACGATACCACTTGTAAACATTTTTTTTAAGGTATAGCCTCATCACCAAAGGCTTTCTGCACCATCCTAAACGTATCCGCAGCGGAAAATTGATTCCGCAAACAAAATTTAATGCAAATTAAAAAAATTTCTACATTGCAAAAAACGAAAAACTCACTTTTAACAGCTCACGAAATGACGCGTATCTCAAACACTAATGAATATTTTGACATGTAAATTCGACATAGATGTCACTGACAGTACTACCAACCTAAAAAAATAATTCTTCAAATCCTTCGACGCGCGCAGTTTAAATTCAAATGTTACCTTCTTTTTGGACACAGTAGTACATTATATTACGTGATGACGGACTTTTCCCGCAAAACTGCATCCCCTGTTTTGAAATGAGGACCCCAAAATCCCAGCTTGTATTGCGCATCATTTTAGCGTCTGTCTTTTTCTGTCTTTCGGCGTATTTGGTCACACCGAGCTAATAATTCCTCATATGGTATAAGCAAAAAGACAGGTCTTCCAAACATTTTACGAGTAGTTGTCAAAGCTGCAAGTGGAATTCAGTAAACCATATGTTGACTAAAAACGGCAAAGTAAAGTGAGAGACTCATGACAGAATAATGGAAGGGAGTGAAAACAGATGATGTTGTCCAACCTTTTTCTGATTTTGATGAATATATAGCCCGGTAGCAGCTAGTAAGGTATGGTTCAGTTAGCTTGTGAGAAAAATACTGGTTAGGCAGGTGTATCTATGTTGTTTCTGAACTGACTGGATTTGAGTTGTATTCCTTTCACACGCAGATACTGCCAAGACATGGTATTCCCATTTTTCTAAGAAGTATTGAACTTATGTCTAGGTTTTACCATAGGCAATACTATTAATTAGTGATGAATGAAGATGACACCCATAATTCCCAATTAAAGTTGCAGACATAATAAATCCATAAATAAATGCAGGAACAAACACTTAGGGGTATCGAGTTTATCCATTAGAGGTAGATTCTGGTTTTGACGTTTGGTACAATTATACAAGTGGATATATATTCGCTAACCAGCTGTACATCTATAAACACTCTAGTATCTGTCTAAAACCACCATATGTAAAGGTATTTATGGATCCAGTGGAGTAACCCAGCTAGCATCTCCTCAGATTCTCACTGATTTGTCTTTTTAAATCGGCTTGCATTTGTATATAATTTGCTTTGGAGCTTTATAACTTCAGAGCCATATTGCTTGACGTCCGAGAATGGTCTGCAATGATCTTGAACAATAGATCTTCTATGTACGTCCAAAGTTTGTGTGCTACCATAACTGCTACCAGAAATTCCTATACACAGTTCTTCTTGGCCAAGTTCAGGTTATGTTTTTTCTTTTATGGTTGGGAAGTGAAGGCTATTTATGCGCTGATGGTCAGATGCCAAAAGTGATAGTTGTTTGAACAACCCACTAAAAGCTCTTCTGTTTCCTTAAAATGGTCCTGGCGCAGCTAGTCTTATCTTTTCCATGCAAAAAATGTGTGGTAGGCATTGTGTTCTTCTCCTGCGCTAACCCAGCAGTCAGGGGAACGTGCCTTCCCAAACTTATGTAAGTAAGACTGTAAATATCCATACTTACTCAACAGCTGGGTCAGGTGGAAGTCAGTCTCACCTCGTATTCCATTGAGCCACGGTCTCTAATCAGAGATGGAGTACGCAGTCTATCTTCCCTTCTTGCTGTTAATCTAGGGCTGTTGCCAATCATTGAGTGGGCGTTGTCTCTCTACGCAGGGAACTGTCACCCTCATGTCTTCAGTTCGTCACAGGTAGATAGTATGGCGCTCCTTAGCAAGGAGGGTGATAGGTATCATACCTGCGGTGACATGCACCGTCGAATCAGAGACTTTCGAATGTGAAGATTCAATCCTCAGTGCTCCTCTTCTCTGTGTTTGTGCCCAGCATTTTGGTACAGCTCCTTGCTGAGAACATCATGCCATATTTCGGCTCCGTACAGTATCATAGACTCTTGGGCCTTGACCATAGGTCCCTGTATGTTTTGTTACAAGTCGACTCAGAGTCAATGCACCTAAAGAAGTTTTATTAGCCCTTGCCCTGGTTTGCTCAGAGAAACTCATCTTCGAGTCTATCAGCAACCCCAGTTACATTACAGATAGTCTCGATTCTACACTGTCCTTACTCTGGGGACTCTGTTCTTTATCAGGATGACCACTCCAGTTTTCTCCTGGGCCAGACTAGAGCCAAAAGCTGTCATCCAGTTTCTCACCCAGCATTTTAGCATATCTAGTCTAAGTTGCACCTTTTTGATAATACATCTAGTAACTAGCAATGCAACATCATCCGCATAGCCAATCAGGTGCGGCTCATCTGGCAGCTCTAGTCTCAGTAGCCCGTCATATGATATATTCTACAAATCTGGACAAAGGATAGATTTTTGAGTAGCGTACGATGTATGGGGACTACATCTTATCAAAAATCAGCTTTTGGTCCTTCAGGTAGTCCTTCAAAAGCCGTATAAGATATTCTGAAACTAGAAAAAGGTTTTTCAGCATATCCATAATATCCACCTATCTAGTGGAGTTGAAGGCGTTCTGAACGTCAAGTGTCACCATCGAAACCATTTGTCGCTTAGTATGGCTTTGAGCCTCTGCCATTTGGAGATGCTTACCACCTTGACAATTGCATCATTAATGGATCATCCTACTCGAAAGCCGTACTGCCGAGGAGATAGGTCCCCAGCATCACAAATCGTGCCAGTAAGTCTTCCTTTGATATATTTCTCTAGCACTTTCACAGCCATGCCTGGCATGCATATTCCTCTTGCTGATCAGTAAGAGTCTCGCTACCTTCCAACGCTCCGAGAAAACCCTTTCTCGCAAGCAAGCTTTGAGTGTACTGAGCAGCAAGTCAGAACAACGGTGATAGACGAGCTGCAATACCTCCGCTGGGACGCCGTCTGGACCTGGAGCCTTCCGTGGTTTCAATGATAGAACTGCTTCTTTGAGTTTCAGCTACATGAAGAGTAAGCATTCATTCAACTGCTGTTTTGCCGTGGACAGTGTCAACAAGGACATAATGGGCGAGAAATAGGGCCAGCCATATGTGCAGGTCTTTTGTAGGCCACCCAGCTTCCACATAACCAGCTTGTATACAAGACCCCACTTATCCCTGTTCAGCGTTTTCTGCTAATGGGGGGCATGAAAGCACTGCAACTGGACGTGACGACGCTCATGCAAATCTTACAGCATCGGCGCAGCTATCGCGGGCACCTCGACAAACCTCTTGATACCCATTCTCCCAGTGCTCCAACCAATCGTGGAAGGTCAACAGCACAGGCATTAAGAGACAGCATCAGAGTATGTATTGATGACCGCTGGCTAAGTAGTCCTCTAATACTCTCCAATTATGTACCCTCGATAATAGGGATTCCAAAGTGAATGTCACATCGGGTACGGTGCCTTCATAGCCTGCATGGCGGGTGGAGAGTCAATGTATCGACAGTGTTCAGAGCGAAGAGCTGTGCCCTAGCAACCATCTCTAGGGCTCATTTTCCCCGCGATCAGTTTAAAGCATGCCCCATTCGATTACTTTAGCATTGAAGTTTCCCCAACGAGTACGTAGCCATCGGCGTTCGAGGCAATATCTTCCAAAGCATTAAACTTTGCTTGGAAATATTATTTTGGTTCGTTTGGCATTAGGTACACTCTAAAAAATGAAGTACCAAAACACTGAACGCACACGAAACCATCCCTCCGTCCATAGTCTTCAACTAGAAAATCAGCACTGTTCTGAGCCCGGTTTGTGGCAGTATCAACTTTGTTAGGGTACCATGATGATGAACTTTTCTCATGGTGTCGCTTTCTCACCAACAAAAAGTCGGCTTTCATCTCCCTTGCAAACTGCTCAAGCAGGTGTTGAGTAGTTGTACTGCGGTTTGGTTTTACTTGTAGGATATGGGTCATCAAAGCCTTTCTGGAAAACTTTCTAAAAAATTCCACGTTCGAAGAAGCCTTGGTTTTTATAAATGAAGAACTGGTCCAACTCGTTTTTAACAGCCTAATCGGGATCGAAAGTTTTACCATCCGAATGGTTTTGAAGGAAGCGAAACAAATGATAGTCTGACGGCGCTGAGTCAGGGCTATAGGGTGGAAGTGGCATTAGTTTCCAATTGAGCTTCATTCATTTTCAACGGGTTATCAAAGAGGTGTGGGGTCTGGCGTTATCATGATAGAATATCACGTCTTTGCGATTGGCCAGTTCCGGGCGTTTTATCTTGATTTCTTCGTTCAGACATTTGAATCACTAGTTTGTTTTTCGGAAGCAGCTCGAATCCCACCACACAGAAAGTATAATCTTCTTTTGGTGAATATTGGCTTTTAATGTCGATTGTGGGGGACCACCTTGCTTGATCCATGATCGGTTTTGGACTACGTTATCGTAATCCATCTATTTTTCATCATCCGTTATTATTCTTTTTAGAAATAGATCGTTTCGGTTACGATTCAGCAAAGAGTCGCATATGTTGATGCGTTTGGTGAGGTGGATTTGCTTTAATTCGTGTTCCAGTTTGTTTACCTAACCAAGCTATTGTAAGTGCAAGTAAACGGTTGAATTCGATATGTCGAGCTTTTCTGCCATCTCTCGAGCTGTCATGCGCCGGTGATTTTTCTTGGTCCGATGGAAGCCGGTGTTTGTAGCAAAAGAGCTGGTGCCATGATTATAGGTCGGTTTGGCGAGACTGATCCTCTTCAGGAACTACCACAATCGACTCCGAAATGATTTTGCGACTTTCAAAACATTTCTTTGGTTAATAACTCATAAAATTATCCCGTTTTTCTAAATTTGCATTCCTGAGGAAGTAAAAACGGTTCAAATTTAGCAATAAATTTGCAAAAAGGAGATCTCCTGATTTTAAATAGGTTCTAGACCATTCTAGACAAAAAGTAACAATTTTCCAACTCCAAAAACATTTCCATGGTTAAGTTTTCTTAAAAATATTCATTTTCTTGAATTCAAATACCTATGGAAGCTAGAACAGTTCAAATTCAGAAAACTAGTTTAAGGGCCCAATTCGAAATTCACAAACTATCCTGTTACTAAGAAAGTTGACCCCACCTTGTGAGATAGTTATTGCCCTAGTACATAGTTATTGTTGTTGCCCTAGTATATATTATGACTTACATCTGTGATTCTTTTCAAATTTTTCGGCCCATAGGTATCAAACCCCATTTTTCGTAATCTTTTCCTTTGCCTACCTCCTCCCCTTGTTGAGAAAAATTAAAGCCTTAAGACTTAATATTATAAGATATCACCAAGACCTTCCAGTTGATACCCTACTTGACCGTCTTTAAAGAAAACATTTTTTTAGAAATCACATTCTTTTATCGGAAACCCCGCCTTAAGATACTTTAAAATATTTTCATCTAAGAAACCTTAAACGTTAGTTGTCCGCGTGGTGTAGTGGTTAGAGCACTCAACCCGTAAGCCGAATGTCTCTGGTTCGAGTCTCACTGGCGCCAACGAGATTTAGTTCAAGTGATTCTTCGGATGGACCATAAGCCCGTTCAGTTATGGTACGTGCTGCTTTTAAATCAGAATGTATCGCAGCTGGTTGGACGGACAAATGGCCAAAGCATGGTACTGACCATGTCACCTGGCCGAGTGCCGATATATTCAATTAAGGTGATGAGATACTAAGCGAAGGCCCGAAAGGGGCTCTAGTGCTAAAAGAAAGAAGGAAACCTAAAAGGACACATTTCCTGATCTTTCACAGATTTTGACAGCTGTAATTTCTATAGCTGCTCAGAAAATATCAGAATGCTTTTTATGACGTTTTTAATGTCGACTTTTTATATCATTTTTTAGGGTTTTGTAAAATGATTTTACAAAACCCTTCTAAAATCGCGTCCTGTCTGTCCGTCTGTCCGTCTGTCTGTCCGTCCGTCCGTCTGTCCGTCCGTCCGTGTGTCACAGCAGTTTTTCTCGGAAACTACTTAAGCTAGAAACATCAAATTTTGTATGTAGGTGTAAAGTGGTGTTCTCTTCAAAGTTCAAATATAAAAAAATATTTATAAGGTATTTAAGGGGGGTCTCCCCATATAGGGGAGTGACCCCCCGAGAAAAAAAATTTAATTGAAAGTCGCCGATATGGGTATCAAATGAAAGGCCTTGATGAGAACTTTTCAAAACAGGTCCTCGTTTGGCAAAGTTTGCTTCGAGGGGCGCACAGGGAGGGGAAATACACGAAAAATTTGTGTCCCCCCCCTCCCCTCGTGATTGGACACCTGTGATCCGAAAAATCAAGAATGTAGGTCTTGATGAGTACAACAACAACAAATACGTTCGAAGTCGCAATTCCCTCAACTTTGTTAGTAATAGTATGATTTATCGATTTTATGTTTTCTCGAATAAAATCTTAACAGTGCCCTTAAATTCAATGAAATTCAGTACACAGATGACTATTAATAAGATTGATCTATTCTGAAAGTTTCATATTTACCGAAATTATAGCGGTTTGAATTTTCCTGTATTACTATGGAACAATATGCGCTGCATTTATTACTATGGCAACATACGAGTACCTGTATGGGTATGGAACAACATGCGCTTTTTACCGACTCAGACACCACAGTTTGCTAGGATTTGCATGAAAATTTCAGGAATGATAGGTGTCATGAATATCTTTGAGAATCGGTTCAGCTAGTGGTATCAGTAATCGTAAAACAAAATAGTGGCTGTTTTAAATGTGAAGATTGAATAATTTTGAGTTATTTTTTCCCAACTTCAACGTTTAAGGTGCATGCTTTGACACTTGATTCAATTTCATGAATGACTGAAGATGAGTACCTACAATTTATACTCATAAGCGAAACAATGCAAGGAGGTGGGAGAGAGCTCCTAGCAAAAAGGCTTTGTAACCATTCTAGGATTCGAAAAAATTGGCCATTAATCGATGATAACAGTACAGGAGGGTGGCCCCTGAAAATAAAAATTCATCAAACGTAGCCGATATGAGTATGAAATGAAAGTTTACATAGGAGCTTTTCAAAACAGTTCTTAAACTGTCAGTTTTTGCTTCAGTGGGGGCACAGGGGGGAAATACATGAAAAATTTGCTTCCTCTTTCGCGAATGGATGTCTGAAATTATTATCAAGGGACATATTTATGAGTATTTTTTTTTTTGTGGTAGGGAGGTGAAGGCATTTACGCCCGCCGAGTCTGGCAGTATGGGACACCCATGGAGGATACCCTTGGACTACCCACTAAACACCTCCCCTGTCAATCTGAGAACCTAGCCTGGAACCGTTTGACACATTACTTCGGGCCAGGTCTCGTTTTGTTACGCCGTGGGGCGCCTTCAAGCTGGGGAGTCCCTTTCCTAGCGGGAGGGGAGAGGGGAAGAGGAAATGCCAGAAGAGCGATCCCCCAGCCCCAGCGCCTCCGGCTGCTGTGAGTCCCTTTTATATTTTAGGACTGCCCGAGCATAATGTGCCACCTGGTTCCATTTGTCAACCGATTCAAGCATCACCGCAACTATATTATCCGGCGTGACTCTCCCGTCTCCCTGTAGAGTTCCCTTCGCAGCCTGACCCATTTTGTACACGCAAAAAATGTGTGACAGGCATTGTCCTCCTCTCCTGGGCAAAACCGACAATTGGGAGACCGTGACTTACCGATCTTGTGCAGGTAAGACTGAAAACACCCGTGCCCGCTCAAAAACTGGGTCAGATAGAAGTCAGTCTCACCATGCCTTCGATTTAGCCACGGTCTCACATCCGGGATGAGGTGCCCAGTCCACCTTCCCTTCGTGCAATTCACCCAAGACTGCTGCCAATCGTTGAGCGAGCGTTGTCGCTCCTCGCGGACAACCATCTCCCTCGCATCCTCGTTTCGGCGCAGGTAAATAGCGCGGCGCTCTCTAGCAAGGAGGGCGACAATGAGTATAACAATAACAAAAACCTCAGAAGTCGAAATTTGTTCAACTTCGTTAATAATAGTATGATCTTCGAATTTCATATTTTCTCCAATAAAATCGTCTTTGACATGTTTCTTGATTTTATTCGATCTGGTGACTGCATTTTGTAAATTGAATACAAAACCCTTCTGACATGAGCGTAGGTCTGTTTACCCAACTTGTTATGTCCTTTTTTTGCGTTTACCCCGTCCCCCTGAAAGTCCATAAGAAGCACAGCTTAAAAAATGTGAAAGTTTGAGATCTCCTGTTTTAGCATGGCTAATACTTTTAAACGATTTTCCGACTGCTAACATATTTCTTAATATGATCTCCATTTTTCCAAATTTGCACCTCTAAGGGAGGTAGAGCGGTTTGAAATTAGAAAAAACGTGAAAATAGGAGATCTCCCAATTTCACACAGGCTATGTTGACTACCTTGGCTCTGATTCACTCAAGACAAAAACTGATATCTTTAAAAGATTTTCCAACCCCCAAAATATTTTTTCAATGAAACCTTCGAAAATTATCAACCTATTTCCAAATTCACATTCCTAAGGGGGCTAGAGAGGTTCAAAGTTAAAGCGAAATGTGAAAATAAGATATTATCTAATTTTACTCAGGCCGTTTAGGTCATCTCGGTTCAGATGCATCCTAGACAAAAACTGATACTTTTAAACGACTTTCCTAACTCGAAAACATTCCCTCAGTTAAGGCTTGTTAAAAACATCACTGCTTGTCCAAATTCGCATTTTGAATGCAGCTAGGGCGATTCAAAGTTAGAAAATAAGTTTATGGGCCCCCTTTTGATTTTATAGGCAAAAACTTTAAATTCATAAATCATACTTTTATTAACAAAGCTGATCGAATTTTTACTTGTGAGGTAATTATTGTCCTATCACACATAAAGACCTACATCTTTTTGTTCAGATTTTTTTATCCACAGGTGGTCAATTTGCATGGGGGATAAAAATTGATCTCCTGTGGACGCGTTCCTTATAAATTTTACGTTTTGCTCCATAAAAACGGAATGGTACTATTAAACTTCTTTAAGTTTCACAATTATATATTCTAAAATAAGACCCTTATTCCCACAAGATTTTATTGAAATCGAATCATAATCAAGTGAGATATAGTCATTTCAAATATATGGAAACACAACAACAAATATTTGTTAGAATCAAGTTGATACACAAAGTCAGAGTCAAAGTCAAAAGCGCTTTATTTAATACTAATCGTTATAAATTTTAAAAGAATATAAAGTAAATTCCGAATAATAACAATAAAACAAACTTAATGGCTCAAATGGCTCTCTAAATTTATACGTTATCATTAACACATTTCATCAAAAAAAAAATTGGCAAATTCAATTAATTTTTAAGAATTCAATTGGAAAAAGGAGAAAAAACCAACCAACACTATCCTAAAATTATTTATAATTAAAACACAACAGTGAAACTTTGATCCTACACCCAATATGTTGTAACTTAATTCTAATAAAATGCAATCAAAAACTTTATCTTATACTATAAAAAATTCTATAACAATGTTCCTAACCTAAGCGTTTAAACTTATCGCTAATGTAATATAGTAAACATAACATATGCCTAATCTATACCTAATTTTTAACACAAATAAACAACAACACTAAATGTAGCAATAATGAGCTGAAACTCAAAAAAACGAAATAACAAAAAACCACAAAAACTGAAAATAAACACGAATAATTTAGACATTGTGCCGTCTCAATTCGATCAGCTGCAACGAATCTAGCTAATGAGTATCTCCATTGAAATTGTTGGTCTCGTGAACTCAAACTCGGAGGATATTTTATTTTCTTATCGGTGGCCCGTCGATATGTTTGATATATGACTGGGACGCCGTCAGAATCAAAAGCGTATCGATTCATGTCCAAATACATGAATGCTTCTGGAGAAATGAAGCCAGTAGCGAGGCAAGTCGCTATATACCCGTCTGTAGGGTAGAACGGCAGTGAAATCCAAGGATTTTCACTCACAGTCACAGATCTTGCGATATGATTCCGAAGAAATTTCAATATGAAGATATCGACCCTCGTCACTTCAGCAGTTTGATAAATTCTTCTATTCGATACATAATGTTTCTAATCCGTCTCAGGCATTCTGTACAAACCAGTACATGCACGAAGACATTTTCTTCCAAAAACTCTTAATTTTTCCATACTACTAGCACTCTGGTTGTACCAGATCTGACATCTATATGTCAAAACTGGTCTAATCAGGGTCCTTTGATCAATGTATCCGGAATGAAAGAGTTTTCGTTGAGCCATGACTACTTTTAGTGCTTTACTGAGCATGGTTTTCACATCTTCAGTATAGTACAGATACTGATCGAGATGAACACCGAGGTATCGAACACAGGATTTATGTGGAACCCGTTCTAAACTACCCTCGCCAGCCATGATGTGGAAATCTTTCCAATTACGTTTCAGGTCTTGACTGACCCCCTGCAGAGTTGTCCGAAACAAGATTGTTTCACACTTTTGCGCATTGATTTTCATTCGCCAATTGTCAGTGTACGGCTGCACATCATTGAACATTTTTTGGAGATCGCTCTGAACTATTGTAGCTTTTCAGTCTGCCGTATAGATGATCAGATCATCAGCAAACGCTACCAATGATCGCGTTGGCGAGACGTTAAAATCAAAGCCGTTCTATAGCTTGCAAATGAAGATTGAGAAGAGCAGAGGTACTGTAACTGTTCCCTGCAGTAGACCATTCAAGACCTTGAATTCGCACATTGTTGTCAAATTTCCATCAGTTACAACAAACGATTTTCCGTATAACATATTACACATCATGGCGACAAGGTGTCTGGGGAACTTGTCCTGAAGGAGTTTAAAAACTAGTCCATCTAACCACACCGTATCGAAGGCTTTCTTCATATCAATGGGACATGCTCCAACACATTGTCTATCATTTAGTTTCCAACAGATGTGTGAGGTTACTTTCTTATTGCATGTGTGGTCGAATGCCTGGCACGAAAACCAAATTGGCAATTCGGCATCAACTCATTTTCCTCAATTTGGGCGTTTAATGCTCTGTTGAGTATCACTTCAAACACCTTGCTGATGTTAGGCAGCAAGCTGATTGGGCGATAGCTTTTCGGGCATGAAGATTCGTTTCCTTTCTTCAAGATCGGAAATACCTTAGCCTTTTTCCACTCATTTGGGAAATATGAATTGCTCAGCATGTTGTTGAACAATATGCAATAATTCCTAATAGCAACCTCAGGCAAATGTCGGAGAACTACATTTGGGATACCATCAGTAAAACATGATTTCATGTTGTTTATCCTGTGAATATGAAACACAAGTCTTCATAGCTGACAAAATAATCAATAAGATTCAAGCTCGGTATGAGGTCAGATGTTAATGTTTCATTGAAATGAAGAAGGTTCAGGCTTGATTTGAAGTCGGAAACTTTTGCTTCAACGACCTCTGAAAATATTTGATTCTCTCTCTCAGGGTTTGGTAAATGAACCAGTTCAAAATGTGTTCCAGTCAGGGCAAGTTTCTACATTGCCTCACATATAATCCTGTTTCCATTTCTATCCGGAGTCTTAGTATCAATTTCGATACCAGCCCCATCGAGAAGATTTATCTCATCACTAGTGACTTCAAGATTCGATACCTTCACTCGAGACTTCTTGCGGAATATGCTATTCACTTTCACGAACACGCCGTCTGGGTCCTGTGGGCTAATACCCCTCAATTTTTCCGCCCATTGATTGCTGACCTCACTCCTGAAGTATGACCGGATTAAGTTCCGGACATTCTTCAGGTGTAATTTCAACGAAGACAACGAGGGATGGTTGTAGTCCAAAAATCGTCGATAAATGTTGTTGACGCGTGTGCGAAGAAGGCTTTTCAATCTTTTCAACCTTGCGATGGTTGGTGTTTATATCCTTCCATATTGTATCGATGTTTAATCTTGGGAACGACTTTCTCAATCGTTTCCAACGTCAGCTTCTCTAACTTCGACAAATAGGCATCTATTTCATCGTTAGTTAGATTCCTGTCATTAGGAACCATTGAGCAAGAGTTGCCATCATCAGAAGGAGGACATTGCTTCTGGTACTCCCGATTAAACTTCTTTTGAAACTTTCGCCAGTCTGTTTTTTTGAAATTCAACCGATGATTTTCATGTTGAACTGGAATGAGGAAGAAATCATCCCTGTGATGATTGATTTCCATTACGATTGCGTTATGGTCGCTATCATAAGGAAGCACCTGCAGTTTCCGTTGAGGACTATCAAAGTTGAATTCGAGTCTTGCGTCAGCAATGCAAAGGTCCAAATATGAATTTGTCCTAGGGTATGTTGGGAACTCCGGCCCATATAGATTGCACCTGTATTCAATTTGGTTCTCTGTTATCCACTATTTCAGGAAAACACCTCTTGGATTATTGGTGGCGTTCAGGTCACCAGCAAGAATATAAAAATTATGAAGCCTGTTCAATTCGAGTATTTCAAACAAGGAATTGAGCTCCTCCTTGAGCTTGAGAACAGTTCCACCAGTTGCATAGGCGGAGATAGCGAAGAGGTTATCCCCACCTGGCAGTGAGATTTTGATAACGGACACTTCAAGAGATTCAAAGCTTTTGAATTCGACTTTTTCAATATTTTGGAAACGTGCCATAAACTGAGGTGGGTTTCGGTTAGAAGCACGATGTCAAGCTTTTGTCTGGCAATGAATTCAAGGAGATAATCATGCCGATGTATAGTAACAATGGAGTTGACGTTGATCGAGATGGGATGAATCCCATCCGTGGGAATGTGGCAGGATGACAACTTATTTTGAGGCATTTGAAAGCCCTAAACGCTGAAAAACAATGTTAATTTTTGAATCTTATTTATCGATTCTCTCCGATAAGGAATCTAATTGCTGATAAATTTTAAGAAGCAGCTCATTATTGCCACTTATATTATTTATTTTATTTACATTGTCTGCTGGTCCTCTCGCAGCAAGTGCAAATGACACCCCGGGCTTGACGAAGTTGGTAGGTATCACACTGCGGTGTGCTTGATTTTGTTTCGGAGTGATTTTATCCTTTGCATCTGGATACCGGGGGCATCCTCGATATGATGCTGGATGACCAAAGGCACCGCAATCCACACAATAAAGTTTTTCTTTTGGCTCCACCTGAGCCAATTTGCACTTGCCGGGAGCATGAATGTCTTTACATTTAACACACCTATATTTCATGGTGCAATTGGCAGCCGAATGCTCGAATCTTTGACACCTGTAGCACTGGTTGACCTCACTTTTCTGGAGGCGTTCCCAGCTCACCACGCGGAAGTTCAAGTACCGTATTTTTTGCAGGGCACTTGAACTACTTTTGCTGGAAATCTGGACTAAGAAGTGAGGCAAGTTTTTGCGCTCCACAATCGATCTCCTTGTTGCAAGGTTTTTAACTGAAATAAATTGTATTTTTGGTGCAACTTCTTGGAGCACCTGAAAGAGATCGACTGTGTCCTCACCACAGTCCAGACCCTTCAATAAAAAGGTTCGGTTTCTTTCACTTTTTGGGGTGTACGTAAAATGCGGAACACCTCCAGAATTTAATGCACTTTTTGTTGCCTGGAAATCAACCAACGACTTAGTCCTAGTTGTTGATTTATCGGCATTGACTCTTTTTATCTCAAAATTTGTTAGTTTTTTTTTTTTGGCTGCCAAAAGCCGAACCATATCTTTGCCCGTTTGCCCAAATACATTGATTGGTGGGACTTTTTCTTTTTTTCATCAATCTTAACGGACGGACGAGCAGACAAAACTTTTGGTTTTTTCTCCCGATTTTTAATTTTAAGGTACTCTATGAACTCATTATCTGACTTAGAAGTTTTACCTGGATACTCTTCAATGCTCATCGGGCCTTCAACTCCAGCTAGCACTGCATAGTAATTTCCTGCGCTGAGGACATCCTCTTGATCAGCTTCTTCCTTTGGCCTTTTAGTTTTCTTGTCTTCGGTTTTTGAATTTGCTTGTTGGCCTTTCTTGGTTTCTTTAACTTTGTTGAAAGTTAAAGTTCCAACGAGTGCTTCTAATGATTTGACTCAAAGCTTGAGTTCTTCATTTTCTTTTTCAATTTTGTCAGCTTTCTCTTTTTCTTTGATCAGCTGCTCGATTTCGATTACTGACAGAATTGTCGGTTTTTCTTCTTTATTGTCGTATCTTCTTTTTAGTTTTTAAGTTGATACACATGTTTAGTTATATGTAACTTTTAATAGAGTTGATTGGTTTTTCTCCTTTTTTCCAATTAATTGATAATATTTAGTCATTTTTATTCGATGGGAGCCTTTGTTCGAGCGTTCCACCAGGTCCGGTTTGATAAAATATTCTTATCGATGCATTAGCTCAGCATCAATGTTGAGTTTTCGACTCCAGTACCGAACGTAATCATACTCTCCGGACGATCTCCTTTTGGACCCGATAATGTTTTTGTTTTCACTTAGAGAGTTTTGATTACAAATTCAGGTCGACCAAACCTTCGTTTGAGGAGCTTCATTATCCTCTCTTCACTATAAGGAAAAATAAGCAGCGATCTCACAGAATCCAGTGCTTCACCTCACAACACATCTCGCAGTCTCCCGACATTTTCTGTCGATGAAAACTTTCCCGCGTCGGTCATTTGGTGGTACTCAGTTAAAAACAAAGGCCATTTGTCTGAGTTTCCGCCAAATTTGGGTAAGTTCATTTTGACTTGCCTCGCGACGGAGGTGCTGATATTTTCTCGCTCCATGCCACCATTTGGTTCGATTGACTGGACAGCCGTTAGACTTGTCCGCGTAAGTCATCAAATAAAGTTGTGTTCAAACTTTCGTCAAACCTTCTAGGGATGGCGTCACTCGCTTTGTTGTCAACATGTTTTCTGTCGGCCAATTGTTCTTCTGGTGGCTCACGTTCCACATATGTACCTAACGTTGAGCTATGAGCATATTTGTCATCTTCGAGCATTTTTGCCATTGATCTTGACCACTATCGCTCATGTTACTAACATCATGCAATAATTTGATTAATTTAATTACAATTTTTAGAATTTTGTAAAATAATTTTTCAAAACCCTCCTAAAATCGCGACCTGTCTGCCCGTCCATCCGTCCGTCCGTCCGTGTGTCTTAGCAATTTTTTCGCAAATTATATAAGCTACAAACATGAAATTTTATATATAATTGTAAAGTGGTGCCCTCTTCAAAGTTCTACTACAAAAAAAAATTTGTAAGGAGGTCTTCCATATAGGGGAGTGGCCCCTGAAAAAAAAAATTTATCAAACGTGGTCGATATGGGTATCAAATGAAAGGTCTTGATGAGAAATTTTCCAAAACAGGTCTTAAACTGATATTTTTTGCTCCAATAAGTGCACAGGGAAGGGAAACATACAAATAATGTGTCTCCCCCTCGGGATTGGGCACCTGTGATCTGGAAAATCTGAACAAAATTATGGAGATAGATGTTTATGAGTACAACAACGACAAATACCTCAGAAGTTGAAATTCGCTTAGCTTGGTAATAATAGTATAATCTTAGAATTTTATATTTTTCCCAATAAAATTGCAATGAAATTCAACATTTAAGTAGTCTTACAAAAGAACCTAATGCTTTGTAAATTTGATGAAAATCTAATCATATTCACGGAAGTTATAACCATTTGAAGTTTCTCTAATTACAACAACAATAACACACAATTTTGGTGCTTTATGGACTTTCCATCAAATGAGACACTGCAGTTTTGATTTGATCTTCTTAACATGTTCAGATAAAATGAATAGCATAAACATTTTTGAGAATTCATGATGCGAGTGATTTTTGTTTTTTTTTTTTGTAACAAAATGGCGACCGTTAAAAATGGAGAAACAATCGATTTTCTTTTAAACGTGCACATCTCTTTAACGTGTTTCTTCAGCGGCTGCATATCTTAAGTTGAGTACAAAACCCTTCTGACAGCAGTGTAGGTCTGTCCACCCAACTTGTTATTCTGTAAATTGCGTTACACATGTCGTTTCTCTATCCGAATGGAATCAAATAACGTTTTATTCCTGTCTGGGGTCTGACTTTTCTTTTAAATACAAACACATCCGACAACTGTGAAAGCTATAAAAGTACTACTAAATCAAACTTAACATGTATAACAATATAGAGTACAATGTAATTCAAATTCATTTTTATGTGCTCCTGCCTTTGACACAAGTCATCAGGATCTGTCATTACTTTTCATTAACAGGCACACTATATTCATTGTCATAATCTTGTGCCCAGGTTCAAAACTGTTGTGCACATTGATTTCATGTAGCGATCTTCTTGTATTTCTTAAACATTCTGTTCATGCTAAATTTCACTTGTATATAACTCATCCGTTCTGTGAAAATCTATGAAATTCTCTTCATACAATCTTTGTCAACTAAAAACTACTTATAAGTAGTAAATCAACAAATTAATTTTAGGTTAATTAAAAATTTTTATATTGGACTACAAACCTTTGTTCTCCTAGGTGGCGAACCAGATCAGACATCACCAGCAACTCATGATGAAACTGTTCAAATTGATGCTCTTAAAACCGCCAAGACCTCCAAAGAACACAATGAAAATTGCGAAAATGCACAGAAGAATGATGATTCCAATGCTGATTCTAAACCCTCTTCAGCTGAAAGTCTTAACAAATCGCCAGAGGAATCACCTCGAACTGATGTTGAAAATATAGATCTCTCTGTTTATGGGGAAGACTCTCTGGAAGCTATGTATTACAGTCTAAAAAAGCATGAGCTACTCCTAGATAAAATGCATAGGAAAGCTTCAGTATGCAAAAGTGCATCCAGTGAACGAGAAAAATCTTGTGAATCTTCTCCTGATAAAACCGATCAGAATAAAGATATCATGCATACCAATGAACAACCACTTATTATGGCAGAACAGAAACCATCTTCTAAAGAAGACATGCAATCATTAGATGAATCTAAGTCAGGTAACATCAATCTTGTGAACATAGAACCTCCAGTGGAATCAGAAGCTCAATCTAAAGATTTTACAGCTGATACTACGTCAACAATAGAGCCACCTCCACTTTCGCGAGAAAGAAAACTTTCGCGAAACGATTCATACCATACAGCTTGCTTATCACGCCCGATAACAAGTGCAACAATTTCTCCACGTAGTCGAAGTGCACATGATGCTGAAAATCCCATTGAATTATCCAGACAAAAAACCGAACAGTTCATAGAACAACTTCATACCGACCAGTCCCTGGACGATTCAACTAGGGATGAAATTCGTCGAAATATGCTAGCTTACTCGGTATCTGAAGCAGATTCTGACTATTGTGAGCCAGGTGAACGTACCAATGCAATTTTCAACGATTTCAATATCAGCACAGCTTTTGAGAATACGCCCTCAACCGATACTGACTCCACTATTGTCTCAGCAGCAACTAAAATCCAAGCTGGTGCTAGAGGTTTTTTGACGAGGCGTCGCTTGAGAAGGGCTAGTGTTGCTACAACTTCATTTTCGGACCGACGACCATCGTTTGGGAATGACGCTATTGGGGAGTCGTTAGAGGATTTGATTGACGAAGAGGACGCAGCAAGGAGAATCCAAAAATCATTCCGTCGATATCGAAATCGAAAAACTCGTCAATCAGCCCCAACTTTGAGGAATAACGTAGAAGAAAGTAATTCATCAAAATCATCGAGTGGGAGTTCAGAAGAGGGTCTTGTTAAAATAATTGACGTTAAGGTTGAACAAAAGCCGCAAACCCCAACCTACCCTGCGGATGAAGTACAATCTCAACATGAAGCTTCCAAACAATCTGATGACATCGTAGATGAGACAAGCAAAAATAAACCAGAAGCAGTTATTATTGATCAAAAGAATGAAGAATCTGGAATCAGCTTTGATGGTGTCAACCTTGCAGCTAGACGAATGACTCTCCAACGAGGTGATGCGGTTCAAAGAAACTCTACCGCAGAAAGCGACAACAGCTCTATGTCAGGTGGAAATGGTAACCAGAGTGGAAATGGTAACCAGAGTGTCGATTGTCAATCCACTAAAAAGCAAGTTTTGCCACGAGCAAGGTCATCAGGCACAGGTAAGTTGAAGTGGAAACGACCTCCCCCTGCTTACTATATACGACCCAAGTTGTAATCAAATAATTTTTTTTAACTTACAGAACGTCGTGTAAAAAATACAGAACGATACAATGAACGCGCTAAAAGATTTACTACCCGGCAACGGAGCATGCCAGTACAAATCGATTTTGAAATTTTAAGGGTCTTACCCAGACATTTGAGGAAACGCATTCGAAGTGCTGATGAACAGAATAAACAAAAATAAATATTTGAAATATGAAATTGCAGGAGGTAATTCGAGAAAACCTGAAAAACACAAAATATTAAGCTGAAAGCATACGTAATCTAAAGAATAAAATAAAAGTAGCACCTGTGGAATTGTGATTTATCTAATTAACGATTGTCACTTACTATAAAGAAAACGGATCACTATAATAAATATATTACATAATACATAAATATATTACAAGCACAATTTGACTTTTATTCAAGTTAGAACAAATCAACTCAAGGAAGGAATTTGAGCAGTTCTCATTAAGAGCTTTTTATTTTACACTCCCAATGACTAGAAAAAATTGAGTGCTATGTAGTCAATTAGAAGTTTCAAAAGGTCCGTGAAGGACTGCAGCGATGTTCTGCTGCCTCGGCAGAAGAAGATGAAAATATCTGCCGAGAATGCCCTCGTCTGGGGACGCGTGAATGCGCTGGCAGGCTAGCAATGCGGTGTCGTTGGGCGGGTTCATTTCCCCAGCACAAGGACCCACTACATAAAATTTCGCACTCACGAATTTGATGGTCAATTGATCAAGAGGCGACCGAAGTCGCAAAAAATGTAGATAACTACACCGAGGGAGAAAGTACTTGTTCCGAGAACAAGTGGAACCTGAAAAGAAAGGTGGAGTTGGGGTAACCTCGTCATTACCCGACGAAGCTCATAGCCCACAAATGAAAGAAGGGCAACCGGGTGGTGATGGAGCCCCTTCGCACCCACCCAACCGGAATTAAATCCATATTTTTGTTGCAGTGGCCAGGTATTCCTCTTCTGAGTGGAAAACTCATACAACTTGACTTGTATAAACTTTCCCATCAGAAGGGGAGTACCCCGGTGACCAATTTATGCCATAGAATTATACAATTCGATTGCATAACGCTATGCCATAAAGAGGCACTCTGCTTGGGCCACTCAACCCGCGATGTCACCTGAAACAAAGAAGAATTAGCTATGTACCCGGCGGCTGGCTCATGTTTTTAGGGGGCAGCCTGCCACCGTACCGGGTCCTTTACCCGGGAAAAAGGGAAAAAAATTGAAAGACCGATTTTTTTTTTAAAATTAGCACTTCATTGTATTCAAAGAAATAATATATTAAAGTAGATACACATTAACATGATAAAATTCTCACTTTAATTTAAACAAATGATAACTATCGCTTCAAATCAGATGAATTCAAAAGCTTACTAGATCAACTTTTTCATTGTTTTACAAAAAAAAACGTTTGCCATTACTTTCTATTTTCCGTGATTTTACTCCCTTTTTTATATAAAACAAATAATTAATTTTGCATATGCCTTTTTTTATATAAAACAAATAATCAGTTTTGCATATGCCTTTTTTTTCTGTAGATTTAATACTAACAATATGTAAAATCAATATATTTATGTAATATAACATGCAAAGATAAAGTAGAGCAAAATAAAGGGTACTTACCCTAAACCTCCTCCTACGAGCGCTCGTGTTTGGGGCGGGTAAGGGCCTGGCTTGCAAATTGAACATTTATAGATCAAACGGTCAATTAAAATTTAACATAATATAGTCCTTAAAGCTGGCTTGACAGCCCTACATGGGTATGCTCCTTTCCAATCAACTTAAAACAATCTTTCTGGCTTACATTGGTCTTTCCTTGTAATACGTTTGGCTGAAGCCATTCTTTAGAGCAATGCAAACTAAATACACAACAAAATCCGTGAACCCTTGTGGAAATTCATTGCACCCTGTTCTAAACATCAATAACTCCATGCAACATTTATAGATCAAACGGTCAATTAAAATTTAACATAATATAGTCCTTAAAGCTGGCTTGACGGCCCTACATGGGTATGCTCCTTTCCAATCAACTTAAAACAATCTTTCTGGCTTACATTGGTCTTTCCTTGTAATACGTTTGGCTGGAGCCATTCTTTAGAGCAATGCAAACTAAATACACAACAAAATCCGTGAACCCTTGTGGAAATTCATTACACCCTGTTCTAAACATCAATAACTCCATGCAATCCCTAACCTTACGCTCCAATTCGATCCACTCCCGTCTCCCACTAGTTTTTTCATTCATCGACAAACAGAGAAGCAGTTGTCTCTAGTACACTCAACACTTTTAAAATCCAGCTTCCAATCTATGTTGACTCACTGTTGAATCCAAGCACTCATAGGTTTATTGAAGCTACATAATAGAGAAACTCCATAAGAGTTCACAAATTCAGATTTTACTTTTTCTCTCGTCAACAAATTCTGAACATTACTTGGCGTGTCGATTCATTTTTGCATTTACCCATTGTCCGACAAGGGTGCAACTATTGAAGTCAACGTTGTGCTGTCATATCATTCTATTGATGCCAATGCTTCCGATACTTGGGTGCTCTTCCGACTATGTTGATTTCTACAGATTCACTCTTCATAGAGATTGTTGCTGCACTTATTGCCGTTGTAACAGCATCAGCATAATGATGGCCGTTATCTTATTTTGAATTGTTGGGAAGTAATTTCGCATCCTCGCACCGCGCAAAGTAAGGTCTTGGTCACTCAAGTGAGTGCCGTCGAGTTCATGAAATTGCGCAACCACCACACAATCTCGATGACCGAATTATGAATAACTGCTAAACACCGCAACAGTTGCTTCCACCATGTGGACAACGAGATAACGGTCCACCAACAGACGGAGGGGCACAATCTACGAGGTTGATTCACTTTCTCGTACGTTTTGCATTCTAATTCCCGGTTTTTTTTGCTTAATCGCGCGAGTGAGAACAAAAAGACACTGGCAAATGATCTAATCAAACTCCCGCACACTTTTTCTTGGACTCGTTTTTCTTCTCTCTTACACTCAATAAATCATTCCTGCGGCATGCGTGAAAACGTACGAAAAATTAATACAAACATGCAATATATGACTGAGACAGGTGAATTGCACTCGGGAATTCGCCAACGATCAAGCCATTCGAAGGAACCTCCATTAGCGCGCGAACCATTCTCGGACCTCTCATTTGTAGTCATAAACACATTCAGACCCTTTTGCACGGAAATCAACTCGATTCCGTTGTCCGCTTTGAGTCGCCAGCACACTCTTCGCGAAATTTCGATTAGATTTCTCGTACGAGCAAGAGATACCGATGCAAATCACAACCGGTCCCAGTCACTGACACTCTATCTCCCGTCCGCACGATCCGTCTTGAAAAGCACACACCTCCGTCCGATCGCTCTCGCGATTCCGCGCCGACTCCCCATTTAAACCACAGTCGCTGTCTCTTGAACAGTCAACTTCTTCACCGAAAAGTTCTCGCTGATCAATTCTCTGATAATTTTCACTCTTACGCTTTTTAGTAGCAATTAGCTCATTGGATTGTGGCAAAACGGACATCTGAAGTGAATCTTCCGTCTCGCACTCTTTATCAGGCTCTTCACGTGGAACTTTCGTGGATATCTCCCCTTCAAGCCACTCGTTTTTGAGTGATGAGTAAGACTTACGGTGCGTGCCGTGGTGGTGGTAGTGATGGAGGAAGTGGTAGGGGCGGCGATTGCTTGTTGTAACTGTGGCGGAATCATTGCTGATGTGATCTTGTGATTGTTTTCGCTTGTAAAACAGCATAATGATGAGCCGTAATAATCTGGTAATGATACCTGTTGGGAAAGTTGATGGTGCGCATGAAGTTGAGATGTTTAATGGAATAGGTTATTAGGGCCTACAGTCTTATTGGTCGTTGTACCAACTACTGCATTTCACGCAACCATATTATTGGTACTAGACGTCCCTGAATTACAAGTTGGCCATGTTGATGATTTCTCATTACATTTAGCAAACCAAACTGAATCTTCCACCTCCTTTCCGCTTTCGCGGATCTTCTATATCTAACGATTTTATTGAGGACAGCAATTGATGAACTATGAATGTTTCCTCCTCGTCGTTTGATTGCTTTTCAAGGTCAATTAGCTTCTCAAATAATTCATCTACTAAGTTTTCAATGCATGAAATCTCTTGTTCTGTTGAGACTGCATCTAGTAAACATTGAATTGCGGTGAAATTTTTTTTTCTTTTCAGTATCACACGAAGGAAAACGTTTGTTATCTTTTTGATTAGTGAAATATCTCTTTCTACTGTTAATAATTATGTCATTCGTAGTTTAACTCAAATCCAATTCCAAAGAAATTGGACTCTTTGATCGAATTTTGTTGGCGCCGGTTTATACGCGGGCCTAATATGAAATGGTGACGTGCGCGTTTCCTATTCATTTTGTATTGGTACCTCCAAATTCCAAGGCAAACCAAACAAATTCTGGATGATTACCAAAGCTGACATATTGCTCGTGTAAGTCCTTTTGAATGTGATTTTGATATGACGGATATTCTAAATCCATTATTGATGAAAATGATATTTAAAAATTAAGTACATCACAAGATACCAACCATCCGGGGCTCTGTTTTCTTTTTCGAGAACGTGCTCAATTACTACAGCTATCACTTCTGATCATTTTCAATTTTAAATGGGCTTTATTGATTCAATCGCTATAAAATTTATGAAAACATAAAGCAAGTTTTAAAACATTAAAGTTCTCAAAAACTTTATACTAAATATTATCAATTAAATGAAAAGAACGAGCCAACTGTAGTAAAATTATTAATAATAATCCACCGCACAACAGTCCAAATCCGAGCCTTGGCGTTGAAAACTTATTGTTAGAGTATCTTATTCCATGACCGTAATGAAATTTAAGGTAATATGGTCAACCATGTGATTATTACCTAATTTGTCAAATAGTACCCATCACAGCTGGGGAAGCAGATAGTCCCATAGCAGCATCAGAAGCTAAAAACTTGATACCGCCACCGAGGCTTGAACTTGGGAGCTGCTGCGCAAACGGAGAATGCCCTAATCCACTACTCCACATAGACTACTAATTGTCTGTGTAGGCCTACAAATCGTTGAATATTTTCTGAAGGTTGAACTGTTGATCCCATGAGCTCAAATTTAGAGGATATTTATCTTCTTATTGTTGGCCCGCCTATATACTATATATGATATTAAAAATAAACTAGTTCATGCCCAAATATACGAATGCTTCTAGAGGTATGAAGCCAGTGATGAGAAAAGTCTCGATGTATCCGTTGGTAGGGTGGAACGGCTGTGAGATTCAGGGATTTTTGCTCATAGTTATCGACTTCCGGATATGATCCGGTCAAGCTTCAAAATTAATCAAGGTTCCTTTGAACAACTGATAGCTTTCGGTCCACCGTTTAAAATAATCAGGTTATCAGCAAACGCTACCAATGATCGGGTTGGTGACAAGTTAAAATCAAAACCATTCAATAAATTGCGAGTGAATATCGAGAAGAGCTGAGGTGTAGTAACTGTTCCTTGCTGTAGACCATCGAAGACCTTAAAATTTCGCATGGTCCTCAAACTCCCATCAGTTACAAGAATCGATCTTCCACACAATTTATTGCACACATCATGGCAATATAGTCTGGGGAACCTGTCTTGAAGGAGTTTAAAAATTAGTCCATCTAACCACACCGTATCGGAGGCGTTCTCCATATCAATGATACATGTGTATTAATCGAGCAGTTCGACCCGCGAACTAATCGATAAATGATTGGGCTTTTTCACACGGAAATGGTAAAAACCCATATCCAAACAGGTTTCGCGCTTACGCCCTTATGTTTACACGTTGCATAGTTCAGCCAAGCTATTTTTGTATACGATACACGTCTTGCGAGTGTACGTGTGAAAAGGATACTTTGATCGGTAAACATCGTGCGGACAACATGAAAGCGAAGACAGAAAGAGAAGCGATTGAGAATTGATGTTTTAGCCTTGAATTGTGCACGAGGTAATAAAAACTGAAATGAAAAATGTATTTTGATTGTTAAAGTTTGTCGATTCAAACTTCTATTGGATTTATTTGAATTCTCCGTGTTATTCCGCTTTCTGAAAAATATATTCCAAATTTGAATATCTTTTTTAGTCGCATATTATTCTTGATGTGTTGTAAACTTGCTTATTATAATGTGATTCTATGAAGATTATGCGTACTGTTAATTTTCTATAGATTTACAATAGGCAATTTATCTTTATTGAAATCGTGATATTCATCGTGTTGTTTCCTGAAATTGAACATGGCCCCCGCTTTTATAAATTTATTGAATAACGCGTAGCTTCTCGCGTCCACGCATCCATTTTTGCACGCAAATTAAAGAAAGGCAATCGCTTCATGACGAGTACCTTCTTCACCGAATGTTCATATCGGAATGATTACCGGCGTTTGTATAAAATTTCCCCCACCAAATGATCAACAAAATGCGTTTGTGCATGTGCGTTACGCTCGTTCACCCTAAAAAATGTTTGCTTGTTTTAACCATCAGGTCCCCTCAATGCCTCTCACTCTTCTTGCCCTTATAACCTGTTTAACGCTCACTTTTAACGCTGCGTCTGAAAAAGCCCATTCAATGACCCCACTACTTTCATCCGCAATGCCTATGCTGTTTTGGCGGCAATATTATGCCACAAACTTGGTGCATAATATTGCGTATCAATACCCAGCAGGTATCGGCCACCCTTACACCATTTCCGATATCTGCTACTACTCACCACCTGATATCGTCAGTGTGCCAAGTAAAACTTTACCACTAAACGAACACTTGACGTCCGTAGTATAGTGTCGGATTTGCAAGACTTTCTCCGACGTCGCGTTTGGCCTGTCAAGGGCTCAAGGGATTTGAAGTTTGGTGCTCTACATTGTAGAGCAGCGATAAGTTTCATCAGTGGGAGTTCAGGGGGGGAGAGAAGTTTCAGCTGATTTGTGCCGAGGAATTCGTAAATTCAATGGTGAGTGTCGAATCCGTGCGTGAAAATATGCTAACGTCGTTGTCGCCTTTCTGGTCCCGTCCCCGTTGCCTTCGTCTTTTTGGTTTTGGTCATCGCAGTCGCAGGTGAAGCTGGGAGCAATCACTTTTTTCGCTACGGAGACGGGACCTGTAGTTTTGCCGGTGTACGGTGGAGTGTTTGCGGTAATTATTGGTCGGAATTTACTTTGGCTTCGAAGTTCACCGTTTCCAGTGGCCCCAGAGGTAAGATTGTAAACAATTTGCTTGGCTGCCTTACAGTGAATTTGCTCAGAGCAACAGTCAGTAGTCATCTAGATCAAACTTCGCCCGACGATCGCATCGCAAGTCGCAACCGTCCCGTGAAAATCGAATGTCGAGGTGAATCACTTGGACAAACAGGAAAACGCGAAATAAAACAACAGGCACCGACTGACGCAGTGAACAGCCAGCTATCCGCCCGAGACCTGGCTCCGCCAACTTAGTGAAATTCCCAGGCAAATGAGTTTTTTTAGTGAACGTATTTCGGAAGATCAACTGCACCAGCAACAACACCATAGCGAAGATCATTTATTACCGATTGCAAAACTTGCTTTGGAGGCAGACTGCAAGTATCCGAGGATGCTGCAGACAATACAGGACCACAGGGGCCACACACTTCTGACGCATGTTGATTTGGGTGGTTTCGGAGTATCAAAGAGGGAGCATCAAACTCTGCTCATGCTGCATCAACCGAACCCAGATTCTAGCCAAACATGCAATTCAAAACGGTGCTAGAAGAGCGCGTAGATTTGAAGCCCATTACAAGTGGACTGGTCGTCAAAAGGACATCAAAAATAGTCCATTATGAACAAGTGTGCTCGTGAAGACATAGTGATCAGGCTACGACACGCGTTTTCCAATGATGCTTTCCATGAACGCAAAGTCCCATGCACTGACGATGCTAGCCAAACGGTTTTAGATATAATTCCAAAAGTTCTAGATCCAGTTGCAGTCGATCTTTCTCAGCGATATCCGTATTGACCATAACAAAACTACTATGTAACCGCAAATAGAAATTATTACTGCCGCTTCAATCAACATCAATTATAAACGTTGGTCTAATAACGAATGTACTGCAACAACTCCAGTTAACTTTTTGGATTCACCAACAGCTGCTGAACCACAGAAGAACGAACTTTTGGGATCAATATGGTAACACTGTAAGCTATGATTATTGCTTCACTCCAAACACAAATTTTAAAATAAGCAAAAGAAATGTGCCTAATCCAATTGAACAACAAATACAAAACAATATTGGAACAATAAATACGTTACAAGAACTTCGTGGAGAGATAATCCATGTCTGTAAAGTCGGTTGACGGACGATAATTTTACGTGATAACGTCATAAAAAAACATTGATGAAAAATTGCATACTTTCATGAATTGAATTGAATTATCATCACTGAATTAACATTACTTTGTATAATACAAAGAAGGAGCTAATTGAAAATTACAATTTTTTCGATAAATTAAAATTTATTTGCCCTCGTTAATTCAATATACCCTTAACAGAATAACGTAGATTGGAGGATCTTAAATATCACACATGTATATAAGTTGTAAATAAATTGTTAGTAGCACATTGTTACTTGTAATTAATTTGCATAATTTAAGTAAAAAATATTTAATTAACGCGTGCAAATAAATGTTGATTAATGTTTAATATTGGGAACAACTTCCTCGATCAGCTTTTGTATCTTCGACTACTAGAGATATATGTCATCGTTAGTTAGATTGTAGTGATCGAGCAGTCACACAAACAAATTGCTCGAAAACCTTCCTAACCCCTACCCGAAATTATAATTAGAGATTTACACAAAAAAGAAAAATTTCATTACTTCCATTCATAAGTGTAATTTATAAAATCTTTTTTTCTTATTATTATTGTTAAATATAATTTTACATCAATTTTCCTCTATATTAAATTTAAACGTTTCTCTTTAATTGTATTCTTCATGAGATTTAACTTTTATTACTTTTTGAAATCTTTTACATTTTTCGTTACTTCATTTAATTTTCTTTTTGAAAAATTTAAATCTGTAAATTAAAATTTCGGACATGCGAGCACTGATTTAGTGCATCTCAACGGTGTATTACATTACCGAATACAATCGAGCTCGGCTGAGCGAGTAGCTGATTGAATTTACCGGTAGCGGCACTGTAAAAAAGGAAAAAAAAGATTTTTGGATGGATCGGGAAGTTGGCTTACAACTGCGACACGGCAAGCACGCGGAGAACGGCCGAAAAAAAAAATAAATTAACAGAAGTAAAACAAGTATTCGGTATCTCGTTCCCACAAGTAATAGATAATTTCAATGAGCGCATAATGTTGTCGATAGTTATATCAAGTGCTTGTTCGGAAAATTTTTTCGTTGAATGTAAAGCCTGGGAAGAAAAGTAATAGGAAGAGACTTGCCTTCCTCGTCATTATTCATCTTCATTGTTGTCGTCGTGATAGAATGCGCTCGGTTGTGCGTGGACGCGAAAATCGAAAACTGGAAAAAGTGATTTTTGCAAGCGCGTAGATGTATACATATCGATGCTAGTCACTAACATTATTAACACATTACACGCATGCAAATTGCAAAGTAGTGTATTAAAAGATTCTAAGCTTTATATAAATGTGTTCTTAACGTTGGAGTTGCCCATAAACATTTGAGTATTTGAAAGTTGTGGTTCCATAAAGGCAACGGAGTGAGTGAATCGTTCGGTTTCAAGACACGGAAACGACAAACGTTTTCCAAGAGTTTTCCAGAAAAGTGTGTGTAAAGGTTGACCGTGGTTGCGACAAGCTCCGTGATTTTTGCAATTTTAAAGTGCCATCCTGCTCGCAAAGTACCTGACAATCGCCGTAAAACACGCAGAAACCCCAAACCTTCGCGCTTCAACTAAAGATTTAACATAAATCTTCGGAGCTATCGCGATATGATCGATATTCCTGTAATTCTCCACGCAAAACATAGTGGAGCAAAATTAAGTGGAGTGAATCGTGCGCTTTCACGACTCAACCAAAGTTTGTTGACCACCTTCTATACGAGTGTGTGTAAATGTTGACTGTTGTGTCGTCATTATTTATTGGAATTGTTGAATTGTTCTGTGAACACGGGCAGTGAATTAGCCAAAACAAATCGAATTGTTTTCGTGTCCATTCTGCTTACGGTAGTCTCCAATTTACCAAGAAGACATTGAAATACGGTTGGCATTTCACGACCGTGCACGTATCACTTTTCCCCTTTCATGAACGGAGTGTTCGAGTATACAGCACTGCGGGGCAAATTCATTCGAAACGTTTGACGGAGCCATATAACGTTTCTTTACAAATAGCTCTTCAAATTCGGTGAGTTTTGACGCAACTGGAGACACGATGGAATGCATCGTAGTCACAGTCACGCTTTCGACAAGAACTGGTGAGTGATCGCTTTTAATTCGATTTTGCTGTAGGATATCATTGGGAGAAGCCCTTAGCCGAGGGCGTTCATGTTCGACGTCGTTAATTCGGAAGGGTGTACTTGCGTATAAGTGACGCTGCCTGAATAAATGTATTTTGAACAGAAACTTAGTGGCGTTAAGACCATGGATTGCGAACATTTACATTCCAAATTGGTAAAAGTTAACTCTCAGGCAGTGAATCGCTGCTATACATCACGGCATGAGAGAATCGAAGAAGTTAAATGCCCAATTACATAGAAATCAAAACGAAACCAGCAAAGGTATTACTTAAAAATCATCCTGCGCCGTGTGGAAATTCTTGCTCACGCTTCCATAGGGACTTAAGTTCCTACTCTTCCTATGAAAATGATCCTTGCTCGAACCTGCGCTGCAAGCACTTCTTGCCAACCACATTTCATTTGGCAGAATTAAAAGCGAAGAAATTGGGAGTCACATTCAAGAACAACTTCATTTAAAATATTTTGAAACCAGTAAATACAAAAACAGAAATGAAACCAGTAAAAAAACAGAAATGTACAAAAATAAGTGTTTGGTTATTACGAACTTAGTTTTCCTTCTGGTGTACAATACCAAAAACGGCTTTCGAAATACAATTACTGTTCAAATACGTCAATGAGATTATTCTAGTTTAGTTTTATGAATTCGTATTACGCATTGAAGTCACTATCCTGCTCATGAGATTTTTTTGAATCGTTCGATGTTTCTTTCATCTGTACTAATTATTCATTTGTAAATGTAAACATTTTAACCAGAGTAAACTCTATTTAATTTACTAGTTTGTATACAGTATTAAAGAAACATCATGGTAATACTATAATGTTAAGCCGTTTCGTTTGAAGTATATTGAAAAATACAGTTAAAAGAAAAAAGGAAACAAGAAAACATTCTACTTGTTGGTGGATATATTCACGAGATACTAAAAGAGCAAGAAAAATAACAGAATTAAAAACTAATGCATTTATATGTCAATAAATAGTTGTTGTTAAATATTAGCAAAGTCTGTTCAGTAAGAAAAATGTTTTTTTTATCCTTCATAAACGCGATTACATTTCACATTCATACAATTAAATGTCAGATTAGGTCAGGTCAAATATCCTGAAATTGTAGATCTTCTTGTGTTAATATTAATTGCGATAAAAAAAGATATTACTACAATGAATTACTAAATCTATACCTTTGGTCTTTTCATTTCGTTCAACCTAACCGGGTATAGGACCCGCGTCGATAGCAGGCTCCTCCGCTAATATGGGCTAGCCTTCGGGTGCGCTCTTTCCTTTTCTTTAACAGGGGCTCTTGCCGGGTAGAGATGGCTTCCGCTCGTATGCCCTTTTATGATATGGGGTTATGTGATTTCATTGCATAACACTGTAGCATAAATCGGTTACGTTTGTATTTCTCATTTGAGGGAAAGAGTCATACACAGTACGTTTGTATGAGTTTTTCACTCAAATGGGAAGTACCTGGCCACATCTACATTTGGATCTTGATCCGGTTGGGAGGGTGCGAGGGTATCGCTACGATCTGGGTGCTCCACTTATTTGTGGGTCATAAGGATCGTCGGTAACGACGAAATCTCTGTAAGTCCATCCGTTTTTGCCCGGCCTAATTTGTTCTTCGAACAAGTGTTTCAACCCTTAGTAGGCTACCTTGGCCTCGGCACCAGTCGATCGGCATTCGACCATGTTTAATTCGTGAATGCGAAATATTTTGTTGTGGACCCTTGTGCCAGGGGGAAATAACCCACCCCACGATACCGCAATGCTAGCCTGCCAGCGCATTCACGCGTCTCCGGACAAGGCCAATCTCGGCGGATCTCAACATCCTCTTCCGCTGAGGCAGCAGACCATTGCTGCAGTCTTGAACGTACATTTTATTCTACATAATTCACTACAAGATTTCTGGTGTAGGAGCCATTGAGCAAGATTTTCCTCCATCAAAAGGAGGACATTGCTTCCAATAATCCCAATAAAATTTCGTTTGATTTCGTCTACTTTTTTTTTAATTCAACCGGTGATTTTCTTGTTGAACTGGAATAAGGAAGACATCATCCCTTTGACGATTGATTTCCATTACGATTGTGTAATGATCGCTATCATTAGGATGCACCTAAAATTTCCGTTGTTGACTATTTAAGCTGAATTCAAGTCTGGCATCAGCAATGCAGAGGTCCAAATATAAATTTGTCTTAAAGTATGTTGGAAGCTGCGACACATAAGTGTTAGATAGCACTTCTCTATTATCCACGATTTCAGGAATATACCTTGTGGATTATTGTTGGCATTCAGCCACGATATATGCCAGGCATTCTGGGCACCGACAAGAATACTCCTACAATAATTATACAGCCTGCTCAATTCGAATATTTCAAACAAAGAACTCTTTGAACTTGAGAACGTATCGACATCGCATAGACAGAAATAACGAAGAAGACATCCCAACAATGCAGTGAAACATTGATTACGGACACTTAAGAAATTCAAATTTTTGAATTTGACTTTATCAATATTTTGGAAAGAACAAGGCCTTCTAATCAATATCCCGGTGCCCCCTTCCCCATCACCGTTTACCCTATCGTTTCTTACGAATTCAAAATTCTTGAACGTGAAGGACCCTCATGAGTTGAGGTGGATTTCAGTGAGAAGTATGATGGCAGGCTTTTGCTTAACAATGAATTCAAGGAGATAGTCACATCGATATAGAGAAACAATGGAGTTGACGTTGATCGAAATGAGATGAAGCCTATCCATGGAAATGTGACTGGATAAGAAGTTATTTGGGGGCATGTTGATCTAAATTTGTCCTCTTCAATGCTCATTAAATCATCTAGCCCAGCTAGCACTGCATAATAATTTGTACTAGCATTTGACCGCTTGAGCTGAGGACATCGTCTTGATTACGTTCCTCTTGTAATTTCTTTGGTTTTGTCTCATTAGTGGCTTTTAATTTTTTTTTTTTGCACTATGCATTCTTAGTCTGAGTTCTTCATTTTCACTTTCGACCTTCTTCATGTTGTCTTTAGCTTTAACTATTTCTTCGATTTCGGCAACTGATAAAATTTTCAACTTATTTTTTTCTTCATTTTTCTCTCTTTCGATTTAATTGTTTCTCGCCCGTCACTGTTGAAGATGAACATGATCACCGCCTGCTTACTCAGGTCCAGAAGGAAAACAATTAACGAACGCAACGTCACCACAGGAACTGTCAAAAGCTGTTCAATTGGTCTCAAAGAACAGGGCAATAGGTCTAAAAGAATGGCGCTCATTGTTACATCATACTTCCGCTTTTGGGCCTTTGTAGGGGGGGGGGGGGCATTGACATGATATATCTATTTAATGGCCAAAGCCATCGAACTCCTCCATCTTGTTGCCTTTGAAGGTCTTCTTTCCGCTTCTCGAAACTTCTTCACAAGTAAAACTTCTGATATTCGATAAAGTGCTCGAATAATTCAGCAGCGTGATGTTTTTCAATTAAAAAATTAATTTCCAACTAACTTTCAAAAAAAATTATTTAATTTTTAAGACTTCCAAAGGAAAAAAGGTTATCAATTCATCACATATATTTTTTTTGTTGCTTTTTTTTTATTATGTTTACGCAGATAGATGGAAGAGTCCTGTTTTCGGCAGATGATACGTCTTTTTTCCTATTAGGTCCCATTTAAAGGACGAGAAAATCAAATAAAAGTAAAGGACTTTTACCTCTGAAACTAAAAAATATCCGACTTTCACCCCGATTTTTCAGCATAACTGATCGACGCGTGTAAGGATTTTCATTGTCAAGGTTTCAAATTAAGGGCTACATATTGAAATAAAATGTACAGAATTGTAATCCTTTCAACGACTCTGGAGATATTCACAGTTCAATATGATACGTTGATGTCGAGAAATTGAATTTTAATGATCTTTCGTACGAAAAATGCCAATTATTTTGCACTCTTCAAAGATTTGATGGAGATACCGTTTTCTTGGTGACGGATCATAAAAATGATCAATATCTTTAATTTTCAGCATAAATTGTACACTTTAGTCAATAATTTCTACCGGAAATAACCAACAAATTATTTCTTAATGCAGCATTAGGGAAAATTTCAGGATGCTTTTCTTTCCCTCAATCATTCTTCACCTAAGGATGAACTTAATAAACTATCCTTCTTTTAATCTTGTAATCACTTTCTTAATCGTTTCTTACGTCAGCTTCTCTAACTTTGACAAATATAGATCTATTTCATCATTAGGCAGATTCTTGTCATTAAGAACCATTGAGCACGAGTCAGGCGAGGGTCTACGGGGGGGAGGATTTTTTCATTGAAAAATTATACCTTGGTAATCTTTTGATTGATTGACCTAGAAGAACATGGAAAAAGATTAATATTTGTTTCGAAGCGGTGATTAGGAAATAGTAGATATGAATCAATATTGAAAAACTTATTAGTATTGGAAAAAGAAAACAAACATGCAAGAAATTATTGATCCATTTAATTTTTCTTCCGTTTGGCCAGATATTATATACGGCATGTCTGATTTGTAAGGTTATCAAAATATGTTTCATACATAGATATAATATTGGTTTTGTGTTTGATTCATATATGTTCTATCATAGAGCATATATTAATCATCTTATATACATAGAACTTCTATGTACTTAGTCGTGCCATAAGTTCTGTCACACGTATATGGGCAATTTTTGTATAAATGAAAAAGAGTTTTTGACAAAAGAAAATATATTTTATTTTGGCATACTAATGGAAGTAAAATAAGCAACAAATTATTCAAAGTGGCCGCCTTTAGCCTTTACACAGCTCTTTAATCTGTTGGGCCAGTCATCGATAGCAGTACGCACTGTTTCTAGCGGAAAATTAGCTACTGCTTCTTTCAAAGATCGCTTAAGGCTCTCAATATTTGGGTGTCGTCTCGTGCACACCATGGACTCTAACTCCGCCCACAGTTTGTAGTCCAGGGGATTCAAATCTGAGCTTCCAGAAGGCCATTCCGTAGCCCTTATAAACTCTGGAATATTGGTTTCCAACCACGCTTGTGTGGTTCGAGCTTTGTGGGCTGGCGCAGAATCTTGCTGGAAAACCCAATGTCGGTTGTTGAATAGCGTAGAGTTCAGCGGCTTCACACATCCCTCCAGGATGTCCGTTTGATAATTTTTCACTGCAGTTTTTACGCCTTTTTCGCAAAAATGAAGCTCGGTGACCCCTTCGTAGCTGACACCCCACCATACCATGACTGATGCTGGATGATGTCCTCGCTGTACTCTAGTGGCAACTTCTCGGGCTTCTCTGGAGCTGTGGGCATACACCTTATCATTTTGGCGGTTGAAATGTTCCTCCACCGTAAAAATTTTTTCATCGGTAAATAAAATTTCTCGATGTTTGTTGTTGCCGTACCGCCGAAGGAGCTCTTTCGATCTGGTGCTCCTAATTTGCTTCAACTGCTCAGTCAGCAAATGTCCCGTTGATCGTCGAAAGGCACTCATCCCGAGGTCCGATTTTATGATGCGAGACATACTTCGGGTGGAGATGTTCATCTCTCGAGCCATGATTCGTTGTTTACAAAGCGGATTTCGATGGATTCGACTCTCGACCGCTTTGATGGCAGCAGAAGAACGTACATCACGTGGACATCCAGAACGAGGTCGATCTTCAATAGTCTGGATCTCGTTATATCTCTGGATCGCACGATACACAAATCTTTGCGTTATTTTTAACGGGCACAACAACTTGAAAATTTCACTCGCGGATTTTCCACACTTATTTAGTGCAATCACTGCAATTTGGTTCTCATTTAAACCCCATTCCATCTTCACACGTTAACGAACAAACTTTAAATGACCATCAACTGTCAACAACATTATGACGTTTATAAAACTGGCCGATATTGAAATGTCACTCATAAAATAAAGGTGTTGCCAATGTGAGAAATTATGTGACAGAACTTATGGCAGGACTATGTATATAAGATGATTAATATCAAGTTGTATATTGATTCGTTTTCAGTCTTACCGGCAGTCTTCGATTTCATATTTTTTTCAACCTCTCAAACAACAAAAAGTTGAGAGGGACTCTTCAGCTCAATTGAATTGCGTCGAAGAAATCATCAGTTAAATGATGATTTGAATGAGTTGAATACATGCAAGCGAAAAACTCCGAATTCATTAGACATCGGTGCCCTTGAAGCCTGTCCATCACTTCCATCAAACACAAACTACAACGAAGTTGGAGCGGTCGTACCAGGGTTATCTAATGACATAGGTCATTTTTATGCACAGAAAATAAGCGACGAAGTTTAGCAAGAATGACTAGAAAACCAATGGAGACCATCGAAAGATTACAAGTATCCTTTTTCTTCAAGGATAGTCTCAGGGAAATAAAGAAAGCATTTATGTTTCACATAAACATTTGGTTGATCATGGAGACTGGCTGGTTTTCTCTGACGTACAGAAAGGACTTTTTTGCAAATTTTGTCCATGTTTTACTGTCAACAACGTAGACGGATATAAAAAAAAATATACCCCTGCGCGTCCTCGTCACTGAAGCCTTAGAACATTTTAAAGACCTAACTGGACAGAAAGAATATCTAGAACACCACAAACAGAACCGTTATCATCAAGACGCAGCCACTGCTGGGAAAGATTTTTTAATGCTATTATCATAACCCACAGAATGACGTCAATAACATCCTTAATGAAGAATATCTTCCTCAACTTCAAGAGAACAGGCTATTTTTTAAATCCATAGCAAGAGCGGTCAACTTAAGATTAATCAGGAAAAGCACAGGTATTCTCCTTTTGCTTACATTTAGTAAAAAATTTCATAGTACCACAAACACTATTACACTAGGCAACTTCAAATTGAGATAACGCTATCTTGAGTTGTTTCGGAAATACCATCATTAGAATAATCAATACACGAAATAAAATTAAGAGTTTTTGTTTGTTAAGATATAAGAACCTAATAAAATTTGTTGTTAGCTCATATTCAATCACTTCTGAGCGATGTAAATTTGAAATTTTTTCCAAAACAATAAAGTTCAATTGCATGTATTATTTATTTGTAGACCTAGGGTTTGGAGTAAAAAAGACTTCAGCTAGCTTATATTTTAATTCTGTTCCCGGTCTATTTGTGAACTACATATGGGTGTTCTTTTAAACTTTATAAATTGAGTTCAGGATTTATTATTTAGTAAAGAATATCTGTACACCTTACTATCTTGATAATATTAAACAATTCAAGTTGAGTATGTTGCTTTACTTAACGTAGTTATGAGTTTTGAAATATTAAAAGAATGTGCATAAAAGCACTTATTTACCATGAAGTGTATTTGAATACTTAAATTTCCTGTAACTTGTACATTTCATGACACAAGGGTGCATTTTAGATTGCACGTTGGGTGCATTGAGTACGTTTTTCTCAGTAACTAGCAGTCTTTATGCTGTTCATATCGCGGAAATTTCTACCAATATTTTGGAAACTTAGCAAAATTATACGTATCATTAGTTCATTAATGGCAAATCTTTGAAATTTTTAAGACTTAATATTTTTTGAGCACCAAAATAAAAACCCGTTAGCACATTAAAATCAACAGCTACAATATAATTGTAGGTATACCAATAATATTCATCTTTTCTGTGTCTAGATAAGTCTCATACGTCGATACGTCAATTTTTCTTCCGGAAAACCCCCCCCCCGAAGATTTTGTGGATTTCATTGATGCTTTCGGCCAGCTGTCCAAAAAAGCTGAGGAAAATAATTATATTTGAACGATAAAATAAAATTTTTGTTTTACTTCGATACTGAATATTTTATTCGCCATATTTCCAATCCCCCATGCATTACTATCAAAATTGAATTTTTCTTTCAAATTTAGATAATATCTCCATTAAAAAATTTTATAATTTTCTAAATGTATGGTGAAAAAATTTAAAAACCGATGTCTCCTCCCCCCCAAAATTTACTCCTAGATCTGCCACTGGCAAGAGTTGCGTTCATCAGAAGAAGGACATTGCTTCTGGTAATCGCGATTAGATTTCTTTTGAAATTTTCCCAAGTCTGTTTTTTGAAATTCAACTGATAATTTTCATGTTGAACTGGAATGAGGAAGAGATCATCCCTTTGATGATTGATTACCATTACGATTGCTATCATAAAGAAGCACCTGCAATTTTCGTTGAGGACTATTAAAGCTGAATTCAAGTCTTGTGTCAGCAATGCTGAGGTCCAAATATGAATTTGTCCTAGGGTATGTTGGGAACTCCGACCCATATAGATTGCATCCAACCAAATTGGTTCTCTGTTATCCACGATTCAAGGAGTACACCTCTTTGATTATTGTTGGCGTTCTCCCATGATGTATGCTTGGCATTCAGGTCACCGGCAAAAATATTATTAAGTATGCAGCCTGTTCAGTTCGAGTGTTTCAAACAAGGAATTGAGTTCCTCCTTGAACTTGAAAACATTTCGACCAGTTGCATAGGCACAGATAACGAAGAGATTATCTCCACTTGACCGTGCACTTTTGATAACGGACACTTAAGAGATTCAAACTTTTTGAATCCGACTTTATCAATATTTTGGAAAAAATAGGGTCTCCTAACCAATATCCCGGTGCCACCTCCCCCATCACCGTTTACCCTATCGTTTCTTACGAATTCAAAATCCTTGAATGTCATGGAGTGTCATAAATTGAGGTGGGTTTCAGTGAGAAGCATGATAGTCTCGTCGATGTATAGTAACAATAGAGTTGACGTTGATCGAGATGAGACGAATCCTATCCATGGGAATGTGACTGGATAACAAGTCATTTTGAGGCATTTGAAAGACCTAATCGCCGAAAAACAAAGTTAATTTTTGTATCTTGTTTATCGATTTTCTCCGACAAAGAATTAAGCTGCTGGTAAATTTTGAGAAGCAGCTCATTATTGCCACCCCTAGCGGCGAGTGCAAATGATGCTCCGGGCTTGACGAAGTTGGGAGGTAAGATTTTGCGGTGTACTTGTGTTTGCTTTGGAATAAATTTTACTTTTGCATCTCAATATCGGGAGCATTCTCAATAAGGTGCCAGATGACCAAAAACACCGCAGTTACAGTATAATTTCTCTTTTGGCTCCGTCTGAGCCAATTTGCACTCACCGGGAGCATGAACGTCATTGCATTTGACGCACCGATAATGCATGGTGCAGTTGGCAGCCGAATGTCCAAATCTTTGACGCCGATAACACGAGTTCACTTCCCTTTTCTGTAGGCGTTCCCACCTCACCACTCGGTAATTCAAATACCTGATTTGTTGTAGGGCACTCTTATTTGAAATTTGTACCATGTAAAGTAGTAAATTTTTCTATTCTATCGTCGGTCTTCTTGTCGCGAAGATTTTAACAGAAATAAATTCAAAATCAGATGCAGCTTCCTTGAGCACCTGCAGAAAATCGACGGTATCCGCTCCGTAGTCCAAACCTTTCAACAAAAAGGTCAGATTCTTTTCACTTATTGATGTATAGGTGGTGTGGAACACCAGCGTATCTTTGGCTGGCTTAAAATCAACCAGTGATTTCTTTCTAATAGTTCATTTTTCAGCATTAACTCTTTTGATCTCGAAATCGGTTAGTTTATTTTAGGCTGCCAATAGCCAAACTGTATCTTTTCTGCTTTAACCGAACATGTTAATTGACGGAGCTTTTTCTGCATTTTTGGAACCTTTTTGAGAAGAACCAGCAGAACTGCGAACTGCTCTTCTCTCCTTGTTTTTATTTTTTAAGTATTGAATAAAGTTAACATCGTTATCTTGTTTAGAATTACCTTCAATACATTCTTCAACTTCTATTTCTTGTTGCAGTCCGTCCAGCGCTGCATAATAGTTCTCAGTATCAGTATTTCTTCTGGGATAGCTTGTTTGACAGCTTTAATTGCCTTATTTTCCTTATTGGTTTGCTCTACCGGTTCTGCATCTTGAGTTTTCATCCCTCTTTTGAACATATCTTCGAGGGATTTTAGTCGTAGTCTCAATTTTTAATTCCAGTTCGAAGTCGAACCACTTCTTGTTGGTTTTCAACTAATTAAGTTTTACGTCCGCCATCTGCGGGACTTTCCTGGTTACTTGTAGTCTCCTTTTATTGACGATTGCCACCAATTTTATATTGCTTGTCTCTTCGGGGCCCCCAACGGGCTCCTTCATAACAGCAGTCCCGAGTTAGTCTCTCGATTATTTGCTTTGCTTGATTTATCGAAGTAAAATAATATTCGATATGATTTCGTGGGTCGATTCCTTCGACGATATAAGCTTTTTCCAATAAAAACCAAAATTAGATTTGGATTGGCTTTTTAAAAAAAAATTTTTTTTTTTTTAAATTTGACAGGAGCGAATCAAAAACACGTCTATACGCAACGAATGCTAGACGTAGAATTCTCAAAAAAAAAGCACGTCCGTACGCAACGAGTGCTATGTTCTTTAGACACTGAAAATGACTCAACGGAGTGGAAATGCGTGTGCTCACCCAATAAAGCAAGTCCTGACGGCTTTTCAAGAATTTTTTTTGTGCGTAGACTTTGAAGAGAGTATCCCTACAAAATTTCATATTCCTAGCTTCTGTAGTTTATGAGAAAACTTGCTGTGACGCAAGGTTGGAAGAACAGATAAGTACCCATTTTAAAAGGGTTTTGTAAAATTATCTTCCAAACCATAAAAAAAGGAAATGGATCGACTCAAGCTTCCACAACATCTGGAACGCTTTATAAATAAACATGAGCTAACAATAATTTTTTCTTTAATTGACAAATTCAATTAAAATATAAAATAAAAATTTGTATTTTCAGTTTCTTTACAATAATGTTTCATACTTAATCTATTTCCACGTTGTGTGTTTGAGTAGGTGTACAAAAACCAAAAAGAACATGTTAATTTCATTTTGGACTGTTGATGTTTTCGTTACGAGAAAAAAATTTCAGTTGGAAAAAGTTTGAGTAGCGTCACAAATCAATGCGTGAAACCAGTAAAATTCACTAAATGAGCAATGAGAAGGGTTGTTTACAATATGCATGTTTAATGTAACTATCATAATAAACATTTCATGGGCTACAAAACATATAATTATAAAGAGATCGAAAAATCTGAACTTATCGCTACGTTATTATTAACTAATTAAAATACAGACATATGGCTCGATGATAATTATTGCTGTATCATGAATTAGTGAATATTTAATTCGATTTCCTGTACTATTTGGAACACGTCTGTTATTTTGGTAAATCTACTTAAAGCACTTCCTTTGCGACGCCGCCCAACAAAAACGTTAATTTACAATTCATACTTCATAAAGCATAATACGATAGTTGTGAAACGTTTTTCACGCTACATTGACTTAATGCTAATCGATTTTCTTTTTTATCTAGACTCGGGTTTTAGTTTTGGCGGGACAAATCCACCGTGAACTTTCTTCTGTTTCTTTTTCGACTTGCCTGCTTGGAAATCGTGCCAGCTATTCACCCGATTCTGTCGTGATTCTTCAAAATTCTTCTGCCACTCCTTGTCACGCTTAATTCGTTCTTCCTCTTCGATTTCTGCCTCACGTTTGCGCTTCCTTTCTTCCATATCGCGTTGCTCTAGTTGTTGTCGACGCCGCTCCATGTCGGCAAACAATTTCATAACCATTACATAAATAGCGTGTTTATATTTGACTGGATCATCTTCAGGTATAACTTCCTCAGGACGACCTTCCTTTTTCAGTTTTTTCTTCTTTTCAGCTATCTGCAATGGAGAGCGGATATAATGGCTTTGGGGTAAAATCGGATATGCAAGAATGAATACTCAGAATTTGAACCAAACTTGCTTGTTGATATTTTCAAGTTCGAAATAAGCAAGCAAGAATATTAGTTCGAAATGACAGCTTACCATATGATCTGTTCTATCTTTGGCTTCCTCGTAAACATCTAAACATTTCTTTCGAGTCACTTCGTTCTCCAGCGTCTTCCATGCTCGCGTGATTATGTCGAAAGCGGCCTGTGCACGATCCTTGTCATCCTGATTCTTGTCGGGGTGCACTAAAATCGAAAGGGAACGGTATTTTTTCTTAATTTGATCCACGGGGGTTTCGGGCTCTAATTGCAACACTTCAAACGGATTCAAATTGAAATATGTTGAGCCGCGACGCAGCAAACGCTCAATTTGTTGTTTGGACGTTAGTACTGAGTCACGCTTCTCGATTTGCTTTACCTAAAAGCGCACATACATAATTGTTTAGATTGCCACGATAGAATTTTCATTATTCTCGTTCGGGTTTCAATTGAAACTGCCAATGATTGGTCTTTGTCACTATTTACCTCAGTATAGAAGTCATCGAATGCATCACAACTGCCTGATGTGCCGGGTGAGGAGAAATCTGCCATGATTCAATGTTTTTTTCGTTTGCGAGGTTCAGCTTGATAAAATCGCAGCAGATGAAAAATGTTATGAAGTCTTGTTGTGCTATCAAATGTCAAATAAACACAATCGGCTCCTATCGCAACTAACGAAGTTGATACGGCTAATCGTTTATTGTCAGATAACTCAATTTGGTGCAGGCCAACTACACGGGTGAATAGCACTAGAATCGTCTGAAAATAGTCAAGGCACTTGCGGCAACGTCGTCACAACCAATGTCACTGTCACTTTGACGTTCTAAGTGGATTAGATTGCCCAACGCGAAACACCTAAGAGGATGTGATCAAATTATTTAAAGAGTGCGAAAGCCGATTCGCGAATAATAAGTACATAATGGACGAAGCTGTTTGTCCACGATGTCATCGAATATCCTTTGCTCCTGGCAACCGCTTGATAACAGAAAAGTGCGGACATATCAAGTGTCGTGAATGTTTTATCAACGACCTAGACGGATGTCACGAATGCCTACATGGACCCTCCCAACGAACACAGGATCGTCAAGCTGTGGCTGATTGTCACGACGTTCAGTCTGCACAAAATGAAGACGTGCCAACCATTCTTGAGAATGGCTCTTGCGAATTAAGTATGGAGTCTAAAATAAGCGAGCTACCAGCCTTCCGGGCAATCACTCCGACACCGGAGGCCGGGACTGCTTCCATAATTTTACCCGAAACGGCAAATAGTATCAATGTCATCCATAATTACAGTGCCCAAGAGAGTGACGAAATATTGAACGATACTACTGAAAGTTTGAAGATTCTCGAAGAATATATCATACCACCTAAAACGAAAATCGAAAAATTTTTCCGTGAGGCCAAAACGATGGCCATGTTCCATGAACGTAAAAAAGCTATTCCGGATCATGTTGTTAAAATTGAGGAGAATGGAGCCGTTCATTATAAGTGCAATGTGTGCGAAAAGAAATTCACTAGTCGAAGTCAACAATACTATCATGCACACTGCGCAAATGGCGATAGTAAGCGGTACAAATGTAAAGTATGTAGCAAGGTAGGTTACAAAAAATGGCATATATTCCGTTTCGAAACGCTTAAACCTTGAATAATTTTTTGGAACTCTTCTGCGTGGTTGACTAAGAAATTATTTAAAGCATTTCGTGGTCGTTATATTAACTCGATGGTGGGAATCATCTCAATACTCTTAACAGGTACTTAGTTACCAAATTTTAAAGTCTAAGTACGACTGAAATCGGCATTACTGGCTTTTCTGTATAAGCCATGGCCCATTCCCAACTCTTAGTGAAAGTGAAGCAAGAATAAATTTCAGTATTTCATTAGCTACAATAAAAGTATGCTGAGTTTATTGATTACATCATAGCATGATTAACATAAAGCAAGTAATTCGTCAAGCTTATTATGTAGTTCCTTTACTAGGGATTAGGTACGTGTTTTTTAAAGCTACGACTACTAAACTAAAGTGTATGCTCAAATTCTTGCAAATTTTTTTAAAGAGAAGTTTCTCACATAATGAATGAAGGTGTGGCTTTTAATTTTTTTTTTCCCAGTAAAGGTTACTACGCAGAAAACCACATGAAAGATCTCAAGATATTTTCATATTACGCTTAACAGTTGCTTTAACTTCGACGTTTATTAAGGACAGAGGCAGCAAATACAAACAATATAATTAAACCTATGAATCTCCAAAAAACCACATTTAGACTTGGGTCATCAATTTGGAATAAGTTGAGTAGATTAATCTTTCGCGTAGTGTAGTGATTAAAGTGCTCGCCTCTGGTATAATTCCAATTGCTAACAACGAGATTTATTTCAAATGATTCTTCGGACGGATTTAAGCCCGTTCTGTTATGATTCGCACTGCTTTAAAACTCAGAATATATCACAGCTGGAAGGACAGACACATGGGCAAGTTTGATACTGACCATATCACCTCAAGAGCCGATTCAATTAATATAAGATACTCTAACTACCTCTTAGCGAAGGCCCGAAAGGGATTGTAGTGCTGATTTAAAAAAGATTCTTCTTCGCAGCACTACAGAACCTCTTGGGCCTTCGCTTCGGCCAAAAAGCGTCCTCAACGGTCTCGGTCCATCGGCCGCATCCGTCATTTCGAAATCCGAGCAGCGATGAACTGCCTTCGTCGACCAGCCCGGCATTTCCTCGGTTTCCCTACTGGTCTCTGCCTTTTAGTTCTACCAATTCGTTTTTGGGAATCCGTTGTTCGTCTATGCGATTCACATCGCCGGCCCATTGCAGCCTCCGCAGTCTTACAATCGTTGAGACCCCTATCTAGCTTCGCCCCGATTATTCAACTCAGGACCCGTATCTCGAAGGCGTTCAATATGTTCTTGATGCTTGGGTTAGGGTCCACATTTCACACCCATAATATAGCACAGACCCTACACAGATTTGTATACTTGAAGCTTTGTTGGCCTTCAAGATCGTCAAAACTGGACAAAATATTCTATTTTCGAGCAATCTTCGGCGTATTTCGTCTCTTTCATTACCGGCTCTGGTTATTTTGGCGCCTAAATACGCAAATTCACCCACACTTTCGATACTGAATTCTTCATGTGTGAGTTTTCTTTTATTCTCATTGATTTGTAGCCAACCTAGTTTTGCTCGCTGTCGAGTTTTAGGAAAATTAGTTTGGTGGTTGCTAACGACCGTGACAAAATATTGATGTCGTCCGCATAGGCTGCACTTCGTTATTGATGCTGCCTTAGGAGATTGTCGACGTCATTGTGATTTTGATAAGCATTATTTGGTATAGTACGTACAATCAATACTGTCATATGCTTGCTTAATCTCAACGAAAATTTGGTGTGTGTCTATATTGAACTCCTAGTATTTATCAAGTACCTACTTGACTGTAAAGAATTGGTCTATCGTCGATCTACCTGCTCTAAAGCGACCTTGGTACTCCCCAATAATACTATTGGCATATAATCCGATTCTATTTTCAATGATTTTCGATTTTCGCTGTACAAAGCAGTGATATGCCTCTATAATTTTCGCACTGTAGCTTGTCACCTTTTTTGTGGATAGGGAATATAATTGATTGGCTCCACTCGCTCGGTATTTGTTCTTCTTGCCAAATGGGCTGGATGACTTTATGCATGGCTTTGTGAACACCGCTGCCACCATATTTAATGAGCTCTACTGGAATCTCATCGATCATCTCATCTTCTATTATTCTTTTGGGCCTTGATGGCAGAAAAACAGCATTCAGAGTTGGAGGGGCCAATGGAAGCTCGCCGGGAATATCTACTTGTTTTCTGCGATGTGTCTAAATGGACGGGAGCCACCTGGTTTTCAAGGGTTTCCGTGAAATTTTTTGCCGCAAACGCATTTTGGAGCCTTTCGATGTCGAATTTCTGTAGAGGACTGATCTTCATCGAATACGCCTTTGCCATATGACATCGGTTGATTTGATCCTGATATTTTGTAAGCAGGCCAAAAGTGGTGACGCTATCTTCAAAGTTTCAGTAGATGCAAAAATGTATGAGCTTTTTAAGAGAGATCTCCCGATATAGGGGGTGATCCTTAACAAAATTCACCATCTGAACTTGCCCCCAAACTGCAATGCTAGTTATAGTGAGATTTCATTGCATTAAAATGTCCGTAAAGGACTGCAGCGATATCATGCTGCCTCAGCGAGCCAAGTATTGGTGGTCACTGGCACAACCTTGTCTAGGGACGCGTGGATGGGCTGGCAGGCTAGCGGGACAGACTCTCCTCTAGCACCAAGTCCCACTACAATTCATTCCACATATGCGTCTTTGGAAATGTTTGAAGAGAAAACACGAAATGCCGAGGGCAGAACCAAACGCTAATATTTTCATTTTTACTTACCCTTCTTACTCACTTGTACGCTATCAGTCGTGCGGCCTCGCATTTGATGAAAAAAATCGAGACCCACGACAAGAGATGGGGCATCCTGCTAGGGTTTGTGCCCCCTCGCACCCCTCCCAACCGGACCTTAGGTCCCCATGGTATGAGTCCGCTCCGGCGAGCGCCCCTACAACATCAAAAAAACTTTAGCCTGATAGCTGGACTACAGTGAAGGGCCCACTGCAATGTTGAAATATGATGCCAATCTTTCCTTAACCTTGGATTCATCAGCGATGATATTGCCGATGTCATCACGGCAGAGCGTGGCTTTGGGCTGATAACCACGTTTCAGGCTTTTCAATAATTTGTATGCAAACGAGTAATACAAACTCAGTATCAAATCATAGACAGCATTGTCACCATCAGACGACCAAAATAAATGCTACTAATTCAGCAGCAGAGAACTCGACAGCGAAGCAAAACTAGTAGGGCTACAAATCAATGAAAATAAAGCAAAGCTCATGACGCAGTCGAGAAAAAATTCCTCAAAAACACAAAATATTCCACTTGGCGAATACAGTACCGAAAATGTAAGCGAATTTGTGTATTTAGGTGCCAAAATACCGAGAACCAGCAATGAAAGAGACGAAATACGCCGAAGAATACAGCTCGCAAATAAAATATTTTACTCTGTTTTGACGATCTTGAAGACCAGCTGCATACACAGGAAAACAAAGCTCCAAGTATACAAATCTGTGATAAGACCTGCGTTATGCTATGGGTGTAAAACATGGACTCTGACCCAAGCATCCGCAAACATATTCAACGCTTTTGAGCGTCGGGTCCTGAGGCTAATAATTGGAGCGAAGCTAGACGGGGACCAATGACAAATTCGATCGAAACATGAGCAGTTTGAAATTTTTGACGAGCCGGCTATCTTAGCGTAAGACTGCGAAAGCTGCAATGGGCTGGCCACGTGAATCGTATGAACGATTCGTTGGGAGGACTGAAGGCCGGAGACCAGTGGGGAAACCGAGGAGGAAACGCTAGCCTGACTCGGCCGACGAAGACATTTCATCGCTACTCGGATTTCGAAATTGGAGGACGCGGTCAATGGACCGAGACAATTGGAGGCGCTATTTGCAGGAAGCGAAGGCCCGAGAGGGGCTGTAGTGCTACGAAGAAGTAATGGAGATGCATATCTACTCAAAACGGTGACTTTGTTTAAAATGCCTATCTTTTGTTGACGTCTTCCAAATATCAAGCCGATAAGCGTAGATCTGAACTATGTTAGGACAACTTTGCTTTATTTAATCGGAAAATTGTGGAAGTTTTGTTCAAATTATGTGCCATATCAAAAATCACGTGAATTTAACACATCTTTTTTAAGGGTATTGTAAAAAAATTTTACTATACTCTACTAAAATCCCTACCCCACCAAAATCGCGACCTGTCGTCCGTGCCTCACAGCAAGTTTTCTCGCAAACTACGTAAGCTAGAGTGATAAAATGTTGATGTGGTTCCTTCTCAAAGTTTGCAGTACAAAAAATATATTTTAAAGTGTTTAAGAGGGGTCTTCCCATATAGGCGGGTGACCCTTAAACATTTTTTTTACCAAACGTAGCCAATATTGGTACCAAATAAAAGGTCTTGACGAGAGCTTTTCGAAACAGGTCTAAAACTAGAAGCATTTGCATGCAACAGAGAACTTTGATCCTACACCTAATATGTTTTAACTTAATTCTAATAAAATGCAATCAAAAACTTTATCTTATACTAAAAAATTCTATAACAATGTTCCTAACCTAAGCCTTTAACCTTATCTCTAACCTAATATAATAAACATAACATATACCTAACCTATACCTAATTTTTAACAAAAATAAACAACAATACTAAATGTAGCAATAATGAGCTGAAACTCAAAATAACGAAAAACAACAAAACTGAAAATAAACACGAATAAGTTAGACATTGTCATTCAGCCACCAATACCTAGATTGCCCCGTCTCAACGCGATCAGCTTCAACGAATCTAGCAAATGAGTATCTCCATTGGAATTGTTGATCTCTTGAACTCAAATTCGGAGGATATTTTATCTTTTTATCGGTGGCCCGTCGATATATGTGATATATGACTGGGACGCCGTCACAATCAAAAACATATCGATTCATGTCCAAATACACGAATGCTTCTAGAAGAATGAAGCCAGTAGCGAGGCAAGTCGCAATATACCCGTCTGTAGGATGGAACTCACAGTCTTGCGATATGATTCTGAAGAAGTTTCAATATGAAGATATCGACCCTGGTCACTTCAGCAGTTTGATAAATTCTTCTCTTCTATAAATAATGTTTCCAATCCGTCTCAGGCTTTCTGTACAAACCAGTACATGCACGAAGACATTTCCTTCAGAAAACTCTTAATTTTTCCATACTACTAGCACTCTGATTGTACCAGATCTGACATCCATATGTCAAAACTGGTGTAACCAGGGTCCTGTAACAGATAATTTTGACCTTTTGATCAATGTATTTGGAATGAAAGAGTCTTCGTAGGGCCATGACTACTTTAAGTGCCTTACTGAGCATGATTTTCACATGTTCAGTATAGTACAGATACTGATCGAGATGAACACCGAGGTATCAAACACAGAATTTATGTGGAACTCATTCCGAACCACCCTCGCCAGCCATGATGTGGAAATCTTTCCAATTGCGTTTCAGGTCTTGACTGACCCTGCAGCGTTGTCCGAAACAAGATTGTTTCACACTTTTGCGCATTTATTTTCATTCGCCAATTGTCAGTGTACAGGTGCACATCATTGAACATTTTTTGGAGATTTCTCTGAACTATTGTAGCTTTTCGGTCTGCCGTATAGATGATCAGATCATCAGCAAACGCTACCAATGATCGCATTGGCGAGACGTTAAAATCAAAGCCGTTCAACAGCTTGCGAATGAAGATTGACATCATGGCGACAAGGTGTCTGGGGAACTTGTCCTGAAGGAGTTTAAAAACTAGTCCATCTAACCACACCGTATCGAAGGCTTTCTCCATATCAATGAGACATGCTCCAACGCATTGTCTATCATTTAGTTTCCAACAGATGTCTGAGGTTACTTTCGTTATGGCACGTGTGGTCGAATGCCTGGCACGAAAACCAAATTGGCAATTCGGCATCAACTCATATTCCTCAATGTGGGCGTTTAATGCTCTGTTGAGTATCACTTCAAACACCTTGCTGATGTTAGGCAGCAAGCTGATTGGGCGATAGCTTTTAGGGCACGAAGATTCTTTTCCTTTCTTCAAGATCGGAAATACCTTAGCCTTTTTCCACTCATTTGAGAAATATGAATTGCTCAACATGTTGTTGAACAATATGCAATAATTTCTAATAGCAACCTCAGGTAAATGTCGGAGAACTACATTTGGAATACCATCAGTACCACATGATTTCTTGTTGTTTATCTTGCGAAATATGAAACACAAGTCTTCATAGCTGACAAAATAATCAATAAGATTCAAGCTCGGTATGAGGTCAGATGTTAATGTTTTATTGAAATGAAGAATTGATTGGCCGTTCAGGCTTGATTTGAAGTTGGAAACTTTTGCTTCAACGATCTCTGAAAATTTTCGTTCCCTCTCTCAGGGTTTGGTAGATGAACCAATTCAAAATGTGTTCCAATCAGGGCAAGTTTATCCAACCCTTCACAAAAAATCCTGTTTCCATTTCTATCCGGAGTCGTACTATCAATTTCGATACCAGCCCTATCGAGAAAATTTATCTCACTTATAACTTCAAGATTCGATACCTTCACTCGAGACTTCTTGCGGAATATGCTATTCACTTTCGCGAAAACGCCATCTGGGTCTTGTGGGCTAATACCCCTCAATTTTTCCGCCCATTGATTGCTGACCTCACTCCTGAAGTATGACCAGATTAAGTTCCGGACATTCTTCAGGTGTAATTTCAACAAAGCCAACGAGGGATGGTTATAGTCCAAAAATCGTCGATAAATATTGTTGACGCGTGTGAGCAGAAGGCTTTTCAATCTTTTCAACCTTACAATGGTTGGTGTTTCATATCCTTCCATATTGTTTCGATGTTTAATCTTTGGAACGACTTTCTCCATCGTTTCCAACGTCAGCTTCTCTAACTTCGACAAATAGACATCTATTTCATCGTTAGTTAGATTCCTGTCATTAGGAACCATTGAGCAAGAGTTGCCACCATGAGAAAGGGGACATTGCTTCTGGTTCTCCCGATTAAACTTCTTTCGCCAGTCTGTTTTTTTGAAATTCAACCGATGATTCTCATGTTGAACTGGAATGAGGAAGAAATCATCCCTGTGAAAATTGATTTCCATTACGATTGCGTTATGGTCGCTATCGTAAGGAAGCACCTGCAGTTTCCGTTGAGGGCTATTAAAGCTGAATTCAAGTCTTGCGTCAGCAATGCAGAGGTCCAAATATGAATTTGTCCTAGGGTATGTTGGGAACTCCGACCCATATATATTGCACCTGTATTCAATTTGGTTCTCTGTTATCCACGATTTCAGGAATACACCTCGGATTATTAGTGGCGTTCAGCCATGATGTATGCTTGGCGTTTAGGTCACCAGCAAGAATATAATAATTATGCAGCCTGTTCAATTCGAGTATTTCAAACAAGGAATTGAGCTCCTCCTTGAGCTTGAGAACAGTTCCACTAGCTGCATAGGCAGAGATAACGAAGAGGTTATCCCCACCTGGCAGTGAGATTTTGATAACGGACGCTTCAAGAGATTCAAAGATTTTGAATCCGACTTTTTCAATATTTTGGAAACAATAGGGTCTTCGAACCAATATCCCGGTGCCACCTCCCCCATTACCTATAACCCTATCGTTTCTTATGAATTCAAAATCCTTGAATGGCATGGAGTGCCATGAATTGAGGTGGGTTTCAGTGAGAAGCATGATGTCAGGCTTTTGCTTGACAAGGAACTCCAGGAGACAGTCACGTCGATGTAGACTCACAATGGAGTTGACGTTGATCGAGATGAGACGAATGCTATCCATGGGAATGGGACTGGATGACAACTTATTTTGAGGCATTTGAACGCTCCAAACGCTGAAAAACAATGTTAATTTTAGAATCTTGCTTATCGATTCTCTCCGATAAGGAATTTAATTGCTGACAAATTTTAAGAAGCAACTCATCAATACCACTTACATTATTAATTTTATTTACATTGTCTGCTGGTCCTCTCGCAGCAAATGCAAATGATACCCCGGGGTTTCACGAAGTTGGTAGGTATCACACTGCGGTGTGTTTGACTTTGTTTTGGAGTGAATTTTACCTTTGCATCTTGATACCGGGAGCATCCTCGATTTGATGCTGGATGACCAAAGACACCGCAGTTCACACCATATAATTTTTCTTTTGGCTCCGCCTGAGCCAATTTGCACTCGCCGGGAGCATGGATATCTTACTTTACACACCTATATGTCATGGCGCAATTGGCAGCCGAGTGCCCGAATCTTTGGCACCTGTAGAATTGGTTGACCTCACTTTTCTGGAGGCGTTGCCACCTCACCACATGGGAAGTTCAAGTCCTTATTTTTTGTAGGGCACTTGAACTGCTTTTGCTAGAAATTTGGACTAAGTAATAAGGCAAGTTTTTACGCTCGACAATCGATCTCCTTGTTGCAAAGTTTTTAACGGAAATAAATTATATTTCTGGTGCAATCTTTTTGAAAACCTGAAGGAGATCGACTGTGTACTCACCACAGTCCAGACCCTTCAATAAAAAGGTTTGGTTTCTTCCGGGTATATGTAAAATGCGGAACATCTCCAGAATTTAACGCACTTTTTGTTGCCTGGAAATCAACCAACGACTTAGTCCTAATTTTCAATTTATCGGCATTGACTCTTTTTGTCTCAAAAGCCGAACCACATCTTTGCCCGTTTGCCCAAATGCATTGATTGGTGGACTTTTTCTTTCTTTTCATTAATCTTGACAGACGGACCAGCAGACAAAACTTTTGGGTTTTTCTCCCTATTTTTAATTTTTAGTTATTCTATAAATTCGTTATCTAATTTAGAAGTTTTACCTGGATCCTCTTCAATACTCATCGTATTTTCAAGTCCAGCTGGCGCTGCATTGTAATTCCTGCTGTCGTTTGCTCCGCCTGCGCTGAGGACATCCTCTTGATCAGCTTCTTGCATTGGGTTTTTAGTTTTCTTATCTTCAGTTTTTGAATTTGCTTCTTGGCCTTTCTTGCTTTCTTTAGCTTTGTTGAATGTCAATGTTCCAACGAGTGCTTGTAATGATTTGATTCGAAGCTTGAGCTCTTCATTTTCTTTTTCAATTTTTTCAGCTTTCTCTTTATCTTTGATCTGCTGCTCGATTTCGATTACTGATAGAATTTGCGGTTTTTCTTCTTTATTGCCGTATCTTCTTTTGAGTTTTTTTTTCGCCCGTCATCGTTGGCGATGGACACGATCCTTCTGGTTGATGGCTGACGCCATCGGGCTCCTCCATCTCGTTGCTTTTGCAGCGAGACTAGAAGGAATGTTCTCAGACCCTTCCCTTGAACGTATTTCCACTTTTGATAATCCTTCAGGAAATGAATTTCAGGTATTCGATAAATACTCGAATAATCGACGGTGATGGTTTTCAATTAAAAAAATTATTTTCAACTGACTTTTGTGAAAAATTAATTAATTTTTAAAATGAATGACAGGAGCGATTTAAAAACACGTCTACACGCAACGAGTGCTAGACGTAGAATCCCAATTAGTGCCTCTCACGCATTGGGATGGCATCCCAGCGTATCCCCGTTCAGGATACCTGCAGCATAACTGTTGCGTGTCCAAAAATACTTTCTACGGTATTCCAACAGTAGAGCGCGATAGTAACCTGTCATGGGCTCCCCCTAGCCCCTAGCTCCACAAAGCTCTGCTCAGCTTTTCGCGACACTTTCCTTGAGCATTAGTTCCTAGGTGACTGCTGTATTGGAGTAGGTAGCCATGCCTCGGGCGCGTGGGGCGGTCCTTCTCGAAAATTCTTACGAACCATAAACTAAATTATAGTAGATTGAAAATTTTTACAATTAAAATAACAACTTTGATAGTGTGAAGATACACGTTTACAAAGGAGCTAGTGATTAATATTTTAGAAATAGTTTGAAGAAATAACAAGTTCAACACACTGAGAACAAAAATGCGGCGAATGAATACAGCACAACCATATTTTCGTTTTTCTAACTCAATTTATGGAATCTATATATGACTCGTAGTGCGCGTGGTGTAGTGGTTAGAGCACTCATCCCCTAAGTCGAAAGTCCCTGGCTCGGCGAGATTTAGTTCAAGTGATTCTTCGGACGGGACTAAAAGCCCGTTCAGTTATGATACGTGCTGGTTTAAAATTAGGTATCGCAGCTGGTTGGACGGACACACGGCCAAAGCGTAATACTGACCATATCACCTTGTGGAGTGCCGATACATTCGATCATGATAATGGGATATTCTAACTATCTATAAGCGAAGGCCCGAAAGCGGCTGTAGTGCGACAATAACAACAGCAACATATATGACTCAAGTTATGATATTCAGAAGACGTTGTTGGAGTTACTAATTGATTTACAAAACCCTTCTGACAAGAGCACTCTTCTTCAACTTGCTTATCGTGGGAAGATTTTTTTTTTGTGTTCCTGGAACGAGTGGGCACCGAGACTTGCAAAAATGTTCTATATTTACCAAAAATCACAAAAAGAAATAGTGCCACCTGCATTTTTCTATGGAACACATCGAACTTGCAACGGGCAGGCCATAAGATCGCATCTACATACGACGATATTGGCGAGCAATTCAAGATTCACCGACGAGCCGGATGTTCGAAATGGTGTCCAGACTGAGTACACCCAAAGATAGGAAGCAAAAGGAAGAAAAATGTGGTATGTACAAAATCACCTGCCAAACGGGTCAGAAAAATACATTTGACAAACGAGGCGACCCGTGAAAACAAGATGCAAAGCACATCAAGGAGGCGGAAACGTTGGAATCCCAGAAAGCGTCCAGTGATGCCGCCAAATCAGCCATCGCCAATCATATGATAAGAAGCAATCACGTAATTGATTGGGAGGACTTGTAGGTAGTACAAGAAGTAGAAGGCGCTAGAAAATTCGACATATATGAGAGTTTTTGGATAATTCGGCAACCAGAGAATCTACGACTCAACGAAGATACAGGCTTTTCAAGGATAATGGAGGTAATTAGATTTAAGTTGTAATAGTATAAAATTTAATTCAATAAAAAATATTATTTGAAGAATATCTAAACTACAAATAAGCCTTTAATTGTAGGGATATTAGCATTAGGGCCGTTAATCAATAAAATTAAGTATAATTCAATGAAAAAGTACACAAGTTAAGTTATAGAATGTAACGTACGTAATTAAGATCTAAAGGATTTGGAAAAAGAAGTAGGGCTTATAACATTGCAGTCCGCGTAGTATAGCAGCTAGAGTGCTCACTAACTAAGCCGAAGGTTCTTGGTTCGAATCTAGTTGGTGACAACGAGATTTTTTTCGACTAGTTCTTCGGACGGACTATACGCCCGTTCAGTTATGATACGTACTGCCATGGCCAAAGCGTGGTACTGACCATATCATCTTCTCGAATGCCGACACATATTATTAAGATAATGAGATATTCTAACTATCTCTAAACGAAGGCCCGAAAGAAGCTGTGGTGCTAAAGCAAATAAAAAAATATGTAAAGTTAGCTAATATTTGTAACTAAACCATACTAAAACACATTGAAGAAGGGAGGACTCTTACTCCCTGAATATATATCGGTTGTTTAAAAAAATGGCTAAATAGCTGGCTGATGCGCGTAGGGCTGCTTTCCGTACGGCTACTTAGATCCGGGCTGGAACCCTCTTGGAAATTGTCAGTCTCGGGCTAAATGCCTTGAGACGAGTCTACTCGGGCAAAGGCCTTGAGTAGGACAAGCGTAGTATCAAGAGGGTTCCAGCCCGGATCCAAGTAGCCGAACGGAAAGCACCCCTAAGCGCATCAGCCAGCTATTTATTCAGCCCGTACGTACATAAGCCGAACAACGTTACTTGCCCTGTTCAAGGCTCTTGCCCGAGCAGTAGTTTCCCTAAGGCATTTCGCCCAGGGACAAGCAAGTTAACGTGATTTCGATTCAGCGTTCGTGCGGACAACACAATTTGCGCCAAATCGCCATCAGCAACCACCACAACCAGCATACGTGAGCGGAGACTTGATTGCCATCTTCTAACCATCGGTGACCAACACGCATCGCCAGCGAACTCTCCGGCACCACGCAACATCAGCATCGTGCAGACATCACAATTTGGGCCAAAACGCCATCGGCAACCACCCGACCAGCTCTTACCGCCAGGAACCACCACAACCGACATACGTGGGCGGCGACTGGACAACCACCACCAGCAGCCTGTGATGACATCGCAACCCCGTCCGTCGCTCGAGGAAGCAATTGCTGCGACGCCCAGAGCGGGTCCGAGGTCAATCACGATCGAGGAGTACCGGACACGCTTGATCAAGCCGCTTGATACGTCGGTGGTCGAGCCGGAAGAGAAGCGGCCAAGAGGTGGGCGCATTGTCGAGTTCCGCCGCAAGAGCAGTGACCTGCGCCGATTGGCACGTCTTGCGGTAACCAAAGCGGAGCGGGAGGCGTTCAGAACCCAAATCAAAACGTTGGAGTTAGAATTCAAGGCAGAACAGCGCCGTAAACGGGAAGCACCCGGAACAAACAATCGGAGTAGCAATTGTAATTTAAATAAAGAATAAATGTATTTGATGGGGGAAACGTGTGTTTCATTGCGGAAGCAACAAAGTGAAGTTGGGTGGAGTTTTCAGATATTCCAGGCCAAGCGAGTGGATACGCGTACGCACCGAATATATACAAGTGGGTATATTAGTGCTACGTCCAACGGAACTCGCCCCAGCTTGGTTAAGCCCTTCGAAATAGTCCTAACACCCGTCTCTTACCTAGTTTTGTTTAAAGTTCTTCTTCCTTATACCTTCAAGTCTCCTATTTTTGCCAAATCAGAATACTGCTCCCAAATTCGCAAATTTTTATGAAAACGTGTAGGATCGCCAGGAGATGCCTACGCTCTATTGTGAAGGTCTTCGTATTGGTAACACGTGAAGCTTATCATGAAGTTTTTCTGGTAGCGAAATTGATCAAGCATTGTCCATTTTCGGTCGTCACAGCATGACATCTGTTTCTCTAGTTATCCCTCTGTGAGCTGGAACAATTTTAAAGTTGCGCATTCCGAAGTATTGTAGAAATCATCATTGATTGTCTTCTGTGGATGCGTGGCACTTAACAGCCAGACATTGTAGAAACTTGCTTTGACTTGTATCGCACAAATCCGTTTATTGATGGTTCTTGAACTGGTGTGAGAGATGCTTTCAACGTTCTAATGAATATTTGCATTTGATGCTATACGAGTACTTCCTTATAACGTACTTAACACTAAATTTTTCTTCAATTTCCATTTTAGGATTTCTTATCGTCATCCCATCTCAACTATCACGTGAAAAGTCATCACGAAGCAAATAAATATCCGTGCAATATATGCTCTAAAACTTTCAAGCACAGCATGAATTTACGTCGACATAAAAGGACACACGATGGCACATATAAGTATAAGTGCAAAGAATGTGGATTAGGTTTTCGCGAAACCAAAACATTTACAGCACATATCAACAAGCATCGAAATATTTTCCCGTTTGTTTGTAAATTTTGCGGGAAGAAGTTTTCATTTAAATCCAATTTAACGCAACATCAAAAAATACACACAGGTAAAAGAATATAATTGAATTGTATCTCCTATTTATCAATCATTAACAGGTTTGGGAAAGCATTTCCGATGCGATGAATGTGGAAGAGAATTTTTAAGGAAGAATTCCTACATGGAACATATGAACCGACATAATAAAGTAAAAAGCTTTCAATGTAAATTATGTCAAACATTTTTCATAGATCGCAAAACACTTGAAAGGCATATGAACACTCATGGTAAGATATTGCTTTGTCCCCAGGTTTACATATAATTTATTATGTAAAATGACCCACATTAAATACAAAATTGTAGTAGAAATTTATATTTGAAGAAAATTTACAGTTTAATATTTCATTCACCAATGGCTTTCGCACAAAGCTTCCTCATTCAATTGTTTGATTTCCAAATAATGCAAAAACTCAACGATTTCATTCTATTATCTTCACAGGTTCCAAGTACTACAAGTGTCCTAGCTGTGATGTTAAATGCGGTCGTAAAGATAATTTAGTGCGCCATATTCGAAACATGCATCCAAACGAAGATGTTTCAGAAATCATGAAAAACGTGAAAACTGTAATACTTGCAAATAAAGTCAATTCTAAATCGACTCGCAATAAAATACAGGAATCGAATGCAACAGCAGCGCCTATTATCGAGGAAAAAATTGTTGACAATCAAAAGATTTGTTTCGAAAATCAAGCACAAGTTTCCATCAATACATCTGTAATACGTTCTATTGGCAATGTTAAACCAGTTCTAATACCAACTGATATTGAACTAGAAAATAACCTGATCCCAATCCATCCAATCGAGCCTCAGGCACAAATTTCAACGATCGTGGAAATCAATGCAAGCAGCAGTAGCAGCACCATGACCAATCATTCACCAACAGCTCAAACATCAACAGATATAAAGAAGCCAAAAAAGAAATATGATCCTTGTGAAATATACAGGAAAATATTAGCTGGCAATGATGTTGACGATTCGGTTTTGGAATCAGAAGAGCTTTATTCCGATTCACGTGACGATCACATCGGTTGCTGTGATCCTATAAATGATATAATTCCTAACGCACCCTTAGCTGTTGCTACACCAACCGAAATAATTATTGCAGAAAGAAGAATCAGTGAAAATATCGAGCCATTGAACTTTGGCGAAATACACTGGCGAAAAAGAACATCACAGAATTTTTATACATCACTCTAAATTATGGCGGCTAAAAGAATTTAGATTGATGTTTATTTTTTTACGAATTCACTTTAATGTAGAATTGTTGCTGGAACAAAATTACTACACTGCTATCTCTATTAGAAACTGTTTTTTAGATAATTAGCTATTTACTAGTTTTAGTTTTATTAAAACTTACTCTAATCATATACAACAATGCCCGGGTTAAAGCCAAAATAAAAAACTAGTTTAATTATATTGCACTAAGATAAAAAAACGAATATATATTTTTCCAAGTCAATTACATAAAGATATAATCTCGTTTGTAAAGTGAGCTTAAGGAAAAAGTTGCAATTAATATTTGATCTCCATGTGCGTTTACGTTTATCGACAACATGCATATGTAAAATTAGATTAAATTTCGAATCTTCGATTTTTTTTTGTTATTGTCATAGCTAAAAAAATGTAAATAAAATTTATTGTTTACACATCTTTGTTTATATTTAATGAAGTTCATGGTATTTATCTATGAAGCTCTGAAAAAATTTCAGCTTAACTCATTGTTACAAATGCAAGGTTTATAGACAAAAAATTGAAACCAATTATTACACAAATCGCGCATATTCAGGTTGTACCCTAATGGGAGCGTCTTAGGCTGAATTTGTTAAATTTTGTTTTAATTTTCACCTTTCAATAATTCAAAAACAGTTTTAATATTCGCAATTTGTTGACTTCTCGCACAGAACTCAACAATTCACATCAAGTCCGAGAAACTTCTCAACACGCTCGTCTTGTCTTTACGATTTCCGGATATTTTCTTGTAATTAAAAATGAAATTTAACAACATAACTAGTCCGTTTAATATCAAAAGTTCAATATTTCCGATAAGATTGCAAAGTCGCGTAACTGACTGCACCGTTTGAGCTGCTCCAACTACTTTGCATTTGAGAATAATGGTGATTTCAGTAGCTATCCCCGGAGCTGTGTTGTTGCGGGAGCATATTACTGCATGTATTTGGTCTAGTGTTGATAATGATTCTACGTCTAGCACTCGTTGCGTGTAGACGTGTTTTTAATCGCTCCTGTCATTAATTTTAAAAATTAATTAATTTTTCACAAAAGTCAGTTTCAAATAATTGAATTAATTTTGTACGAGTCAGTCAAAAGCAAGTTTTGAATTTATTGGGGAAGAATTTATCGTCGAAGGCATCGACCAACCATACCAATAAATCAAGAAAAGGCAACAAACCAAAGACAACTCGGGACTGCTGTATGGAGGAGCCCGACGGCTTCCCTCCGTTGGGGGGCCCCGGGGAGAGTGACGGTGTGAAATTGGCAAGTGTCAACAAGCGGAGACACACGAGCACCCAGGATACCGCAGATGCCGGTCGTAAAACACAAGTGCTCGAGGATAGACAGGAGGTGTGTCGCCTTCGAAGTGAAATCGAAGAGCTAAAGGCAAGAATTCAAACGTACGAAGAAATTTTCAAGACGGCAAAAAAAGTTCAAGAGAGTGATCCGATACGAAAAATCGAAAAACAGAAGAAAGCTGCAAATCAAATAATCACTGAAGAGGTATTAAGTGCTGGTGGCACCAACGAAAGCCAGAACTACTTTGCGGCGCTGGATGGACTCCAACAAGATATGGAGGTAGACGAAGGTAATAAAGATGATAATTTTATCTTATATTTAAAAAATAAAAACAATGAAAGTAGAAATAAGGATAAGAAACCAGCCCGTAGTTCTGCTGGTCCCCCTCAAAAAGTAGCCAAGAATACCGAGAAAGTTCCGCCAATTAATGTCTTCGGTCAAAGCGGAAAGGACATGGTTCGGCTGTTGGCAGCCGAAAACAAGTTGACAAATTTCGAAATCAAACGAATAAATTCCGAGAAGCTGTCAATTAGAACGAAATCACTGGTTGATTTCAAATCAGCGAAAGATGCTTTGAATTCTGGGGAGGTTCCGCACTTCACCTATACCCCTAAAAGCGAGAAGAACCAGACGTTTTTGCTGAAGGGCTTGGACTGGGGAGAAGATACCGTCGATCTTCTTCAGGTCCTCAAGGAAACAGCACCACAAATCGAGTTTATCTCAGTTAAAACATTCGCGACAAGAAGGTCGACGGTAGAAAAAAAAATTTACCACTTTATTTGGTACAAATAACAAATAAGAGCAGTCCAAGCGCTCTTCAGCAAATAAGATATTTAAATTTTCGAGTGGTGAGGTGGGAACGCCTCCAGAAACGAGAAATCAACCAGTGTTATTGCTGCCAACGATTTGGGCATTCGGCTGCCAACTGCGCCATGCATTACCGATGCGTTAAATGCAAAGACGTGCATGCTCCCGGTGAGTGCAAATTGGCTCAGACGGAGCCAAAAGAGAAATTATATTGTGTGAACTGCGGTGTTTTTGGTCACCCGGCATCATATCGAGGATGCTCCCGATATCAGGATGCAAGATTGGAATCTGCCCCAAAGCAAACACAACTACACCGCAGTGTCTTAGCTCCGAACTTCGTCAAGCCCGGAGTATCATTTGCACAAGCCGCTAGAGGACCAGCAGAAAATGCGGAAAATAGTGTAAATAATGTAAGTGGCAATAATGAGCTGCTTCTCAAAATTTTACAGCAATTAAATTCCTTATCAGAGCGAATCGATAAACAAGATTCGAAAATTAACATTGTGTTTCAGTGTTTAGGACTTTCAAATGCCTCAAAATAAGTTGTCACCCAGCCACATTCCCATGGATAGCATTCGTCTCATCTCGATCAACGTCAACTCCATTGTTACTTTACATCGGCGTGATTATCTCCTTGAATTCATTGCCAGACAAAAGCCTGACATCCTACTTCTAACCGAAACCCGCCTCAATTCATGGCACTCCATGACATTCAGGGATTTTGAATTCGTAAGAAACGATAGGGTAGTAGGTGATGGGGGTGGTGGCACCGGGATATTGGTTCGAAGACCCTATCGTTTCCAAAATATTGAAAAAGTCGAATTCAAAAGCTTTGAATCTCTTGAAGTGTCCGTTATCAAAATCTCACTGCCAGTTGGGGATAACCTCTTCGTTATCTCTGCCTATGCAACAGGTGGAACTGTTCTCAAGCTCAAGGAGGAACTCAATTCCTTGTTTGAAATACTCGAATCGAACAGGCTGCATAACTATTATATTCTTGCTGGTGACCTGAACGCCAAGCATACATCATGGCTGAACGCCACCAATAATCCAAGAGGTGTATTCCTGAAATCATGGATAACAGAGAACCAAATTGAATACATGTGCAATCTATATGGGTCGGAGTTCCCAACATACCCTAGGACAAATTCATATTTGGACCTTTGCATTGCTGACGCAAGACTCGAATTCAACTTTAATAGTCCTCAACGGAAACTGCAGGTGCTTCCTTACGATAGCGACCATAACGCAATCGTAATGGAAATCAATCATCACAGGGATAATTTCTTCCTCATTCCAGTTCAACATGAAAATCATCGGTTGAATTTCAAAAAAACAGACTGGGGAAATTTTCAAAAGAAGTTTAATCGGGAGTACCAGAAGCAATGTCCCCCTTCTGATGGTGGCAACTCTTGCTCAATGGATCCTAATGACAGAAATCTAACTAACGATGAAATAGATGTCTATTTGTCGAAGTTAGAGAAGCTGACGTTGGAAACGATTGAGAAAGTAGTTCCCAAGATTAAACATCGAAACAATATGGAAGGATATGAAACACCAACCATCGCAAGGTTGAAAAGATTGAAAAGCCTCCTTCTCACACGCGTCAACAATATTTATCGACGATTTTTGGACTACAACCATCCCTCGTTGTCTTTGTTGAAATTACATCTGAAGAATGTCCGGAACTTAATCCGGTCATACTTCAGGAGAGAGGTCAGCAATCAATGGGCGGAAAAATTGAGGGGTATTAGCCCACAGGACCCAGACGGTGTGTTTGCGAAAGTGAATAGCATATTCCGTAAGAAGTCTCGAGTGAAGGTATCGAATCTTGAAGTCACTAGTGATGAGATAAATCTTCTCGATAGGGCTGGTATCGAAATTGATAGTACGACTCCGGATAGAAATGGAAACAGGATCATTTGTGAAGGATTGGATAAACTTGCCCTGATTGGAACACATTTTGAATTGGTTCATCTACCAAACCCTGAGAGAGGGAACGAAATATTTTCAGAGGTCGTTGAAGCACAAGTTTCCGACTTCAAATCAAGCCTGAACGGCCAATCAATTCTTCATTTCAATGAAACATTAACATCTGACCTCATACCGAGCTTGAATCTTATTGATTATTTTGTCAGCTATGAAGACTTGTGCTTCATATTTCGCAAGATAAATAACAAGAAATCATGTGGTACTGATGGTATTCCAAATGTAGTTCTCCGACATTTGCCTGAGGTTGCTATTAGGAACTATTGCATATTGTTCAACAACATGTTGAGCAATTCATATTTCCCAAATGAGTGGAAAAGGGCTAAGGTATTTCCGATCTTGAAGAAAGGAAAAGAATCTTCGTGCCCGAAAAGCTATCGCCCAATCAGCTTGCTGCCTAACATCAGCAAGGTGTTTGAAGTGATACTCAACAGAGCATTAAACGCCCACATTGAGGAAAATGAGTTGATGCCGAATTGCCAATTTGGTTTTCGTGCCAGGCATTCGACCACACATGCAATAACGAAAGTAACCTCAGACATCTGTTGGAAACTAAATGATAGACAATGTGTTGGAGCATGTCTCATTGATATGGAGAAAGCCTTCGATACGGTATGGTTAGATGGACTAATTTTTAAACTCCTTCAGGACAAGTTCCCCAGACACCTTGTCGCCATGATGTGTAATATGTTATACGGGAAATCGTTTGTTGTAACCGATGGAAATCTGACAACAATGCGCGAGTTCAAAGTCTTGAATGGTCTACAACAGGGAACAGTTACTGCGCCTCTGCTCTTCTCAATCTTCATTCGCAAGCTATTGAACGGCTTTGATTTTAACGTCTCGCCAACGCGATCATTAGTAGCGTTTGCTGATGATCTGATCATCTATACGGCAGACCGAAAAGCTACAATAGTTCAGAGAAATCTCCAAAAAATGTTCAATGATGTGCAGCTGTACACTGACAATTGGCGAATGAAAATCAATGCGCAGAAGTGTGAAACAATCTTGTTTCGGACAACGCTGCAGGAGGTCGGTCAAGACCTGAAACGTAATTGGAAAGATTTCCACATCACGGCTGGCGAGGGTAGTTCAGAACGAGTTCCACATAAATCCTGCGTTGAATACCTCGGTGTTTATCTCGATCAGTATCTGTACTATACTGAACATGTGAAAATTATGCTCAGTAAGGCACTCTTTCATTCCAAATACATTGATCAAAAGGTCAAAATTATCTGTTACAAGACCCTGGTTAGACCAATTTTGACATATGGATGTCAGATCTGGTACAACCAGAGTGCTAGTACTATGGAAAAATTAAGAGTTTTTGAAAGGAAATGTCCGTGCATGTACTGGCTTGTACAGAAAGCCTGAGACGGATTGGAAACATTATATGTCGAAGAGAAGAATTTATCAAACTGCTGAAGTGACCAGAGTCGATATCTTCATATTGAAGCTTCTTCGGAATTATATCGCAAGATCTGTGACTGTGAGTGAAAACCCTTGGATTTCACAGCCGTTCCACCCTACAGACGGGTATATTGCGACTTGCTTCGCTACTGGCTTCATTCCTCCAGAAGCATTCGTGTATTTGGACATGAATCGATATGTTTTTGATTCTGACGGCGTCCCATTCATATATCACATATATCGACGGGCCACCGATAAGAAGATAAAATATCCTCCGAGTTTGAGTTCAGACCAACGGTTCCAATGGAGATACTCATTTGCTAGATTCGTTGGGGCTGATCGAGTTGAGACGGGGCAATCTAGGTATTGGTGGCTGAATGACAATGTCTAAATTATTCGTGTGTATTTTCAGTTTTGGTGTTTTTCGTTATTTAGTTTTTGAGTTTCAGCTCATTATTGCTACATTTAGTATTGTTGTTTATTTTTGTTAAAAATGAGGTATAGGTTAGGTTTATATTATGTTTATTATATTAGGTTAGAGATAAGGTAAAACGCTTAGGTTAAGAACATTGTTATAGATTTTTTTTAAGTATAAGATAAAGTTTTTGATAGCATTTATTAGAATTAAGTTAAAACATATTAGGTTTAGGATCAAAGTTCACTGTAGTGTTAAGATTATAAATAATTTTAGAATAGTGTTGGTTGGTTTTTTCTCCTTTTTCCAATTAAATTTAAAAAATATGTATTCATTGATTTGAATTTGCTATAGTTTTTTTTTTTTTAATGTGTAATGATAACGTACAAATTTAGAGAGCCATTTGGGCCATGAAGTTTTTTATTGTTATTGTTTGGAATTTGCTTCATATTCTTTTAAAATTTATAACGATTAGTATTAAATAAAGCGCTTTTGATTGATTGATAATGAACCCCGGACATTTTGTTCAGCTATATTGATCTGACCGTGAAAATCGTCGTGCGCTTGTTCTGGGTTTTGATTTAATTAGCTAGTCGTTTAATCATTTATAAATATATTGATCGTTTTGTAGACCGTTTTATGCAAAAAATGGTTTCCATTCCAAATCATATTAGTGTCATCTTAACCACTTTTGTAGTAATCTAGCCGGCCGCATATGCAAAATGCTCGAGGAACTTCCACGATAAGGCAACAGGAGTTAGAGGAGCATCGAAAGAAGGCTCTTAAAATGAAGCAGGCAGCTTCAGCTCTTGCTCCCCAAAGAAATAGCTTCCCCACTTCACATAGACAACTCCTGATTATGCGCAATCTACACTCAGGCACCAGCTGCGCCTGCTCTGATTGTAGAAGAAGAAATTAACATCAAATTATCCCCTCCGAGCTGTATTATAATGATTTGTAAGGATGTTCATGTTGACATAAGCAATAAACATTCTAGATTATTTGTTGACTGAAATTTAATGTTCACAATATTTTCTTTGAATCGATTAACAATAATTAATGTAAAGTAAACATTTTTCATTTTCAGGTTTTTTTTTGTCTATGCGACACTCGATCACCAATTCTTGTATTACTCATTTATAAACTGCTTATTTATTTTCATATTTGCATTATTGGGATTTTATTTCATTTTCCGATTTTAGATTCATTCTTGTTCAAGCGCTCCAACGGTTCACATTAAATATTGCATTTGTCATACAGCATACAAGTTATGACTGATTATCACTACTATGTTTAAAAAACGAACAGTTTCGACCTATACATCAAATTTGTTTGTTCACAATTCACTTTTAACTTCTATAATAAACTTATTCAATTAAAATTTGCTTCCAACTTTTACATTTACTTTTACAATTTACTGGTTCGATGGTCGCGGACAAAAAGTACTCGATTCAAAAACTCTACTACTTATAATAAATTAATTAGGCTACCTAGGTGCATTTGCATTCTATTGCGTACCAAAGTTCATCATTGTACTCATCAGCAATTAAGCAATAATGTAACATAAGGCAATGATCGTAGAACTGCAGTTATTGTCATCAGCGATATGTGCATAATTAATTAGGTCGAGATATGTGAAGAAATGCGTGTGAAGCATTCGCACGAATGGTGATAACTCCTCCCTCCTTAAAAATCGGTGTCTCACAGATTAAAATGGCAAAACAATATGTTTTATCTGTGATACGGAAACTGGAGGCGATAAGGGCAATGAACGCACTCTACGCAAGTAGGCTATTAAAAAAATTGCAACAAGGGCGAAAATAAATAAAACTAAGTCTGAGGAGATTAACACGATATTGCTAAGCGGTACCTCGTCTAATTTCTCTACGATGTCTAAGTGGAGTTTATGTAAGAGGTGGAGATCTAATTTAGTATTTCCCTCAGTCAAATTAGGGTTAAGGATGGTAGAACTTGAAGTGTCCTAATCTCCCTGCTAGAATGCTCCCTATCATCGAGCCAGATTGTATCGTTCTGAATATTGATCAGGTACTCGCATGTTCCATTTAGAGCTCTAGTAACATTTTCGTGCTTAAGGCTCTCGTTAAAGTTGGTAAGATAAATAGTATTTCCCTCTATAATCTCGATTATTTCGATATTGATAGTCGCAGACGGCATCAGAGCCCGTTAGTAGTTGGACGATGCAGTCCGATGAAGATAGACTAATCAGTTCCGATTCCTTACATAAAGTTATGTCCTGAATACGAGGACAGTCATTGTTTAAAGCGAATTTTCCGGACTGGGCTAGGGAACTTGGAGTTCTCGAGATGGATCATTTTATGGTTCCTTATAGTGGGAGGTATAGGTACATGATTATAATCAATGTTACTTGTTTTAGGGAGACTTATGGCATACAAGAGAATGGGCCCTTTTGTAACTACCATGGGTTGGGCAAATTCAATAGCCTGAACTTCATTTTCATACGCAAGGGTTTCAATTTGGGCTAGTAACTCATTAATCTCAGATTGGAATTAAGTATTCCACTCTTAGCAAGCTGGCAAGCCAAAACTATTTCGTGAAGTTCGGTTCTAAAGATTACCATCTTATTGAAAAGAGATTGCTCGAACTTATCATTGTTTAAGGTTTTGACTTCGGCTACTATTCGGTTATAATTATCTGTTAGCTGGGTAGATACTTCAGTCATATAGCGGTTTATCTTATACTGCTTATTACTATTGGCGATCATACAGTTCTGTGACTTGATGACATTATCCCAGTCTGTGGCGTCTGGGTTTCCTGCCACCCATTTCCAGGCTGATGTTATAAATTGAACGTGGAACCCTTTCCTTACTACTGCCTCGCAATTGAACTAGCAATGATTCTATCTTGTCAAGTTGCTGGTGAAGCTGAGGTACGAGAATGCTGGACTTATTGATACAGTGCTGCACTATAGATCTCATATTAACCATAACCTCGTCGAATCTACCCATTCACATTTCTGCCAATCCCGCGCCTTAGGTAACCATCGGTCCCGTATATTCCTAAGTTTGTACCAAAGCCCGAGCCGACCTCACAATTAATCTGAAATTGGAGATATGTTTTTCAGATACGATTTGTTAACCCAGTTGCTTGAATCAGTGGTAACAGTTACTTGGTTATCTTTAGCTACAACCATTTTCTTAAAAAGGAGTTTGTTTTTAGTTTTAATCTCCTTATCCCTTCTAAACACCACATCTTCTGCCTTGTAGGCATTGGGTTTCGATCTCCGCTTATTTTGAGACCTAATTTGGTTCTTTTGCTTGCGGAGGATTTCGTTTTTGAGATTGCTGCTTAGTTTTGTTTTAAATTCAACCATGTCTTGATAATTTATTCGCTGTGATCTACCAAGGAATACATCTACTGGTTTTACTTTTGTTACCGAGTGAAATGTGTTATTATACCTATCGACTGCTATGACCACAATTTCCTTCAGAGAAAGCTCTGTATATTCACCCTGAAGGCACCTCACTATTTCTATTATTGTCGAGTGACGTCTCTCAATTGAGCCTTTAATTTCACTTTTCTGAGAAGGGGTCAGATAAACTTCTATCCCCAATGCTTCCAGCAGGTTCATAACCACTGGGCTCATGAACCCACCCTCGTTGTTGCTCCCTATAGACATCTTGAAGCAATTGTATAAATTTCTCGGGAATCTTAATGCCATTGATCACATTCGGGCTTAATGTTTCCTTTAAAACTCTGATCAACCTTTCCTTATCGATAGTTGCAAGACGCATGTAATGCCTATCGCAGCGGGGATGAGGCTGCTCATGAGCAATTACCTCGTTGCCTTCAGAAAATATTAGTTTTTTCCTGAAAACATTAATAGGCACCTCACAATATGGAATGGGCCCCGAACTATCCTCCATAGCACTATGCGTGGTTCCTGAAGATGAAATAAGAGTATTCACTTCCAGTGGTAGCCTCGAAAGAGCATCTGCTACTAGGTTAGTCTTACTGGGCCTGTAGATCAGTTTGAAGTTAAACTCTTTTATTCTCGCCTTCCATCTCTTGAGTTTTGCGTTGCGTTTGGTATTGCTCAGTGCAAAAGTTAGTGGCGGATGGTCCGTTGAAATTCTTACTTTCTTTGCACCATACATGTAAGTTCTCAACTTATCCAAAGAACACACAATCGCTAGCAACCCCCGCTCATTTGTGGCATAGTTCTCTTCTGTCGTATTTAGGGATCTTGAAATATAAATGATCGGTCGATCTCTGCCGATGTCATCTTCCGATAGTACCGCTCCAATTGCATGCTTGGAAGCATCCGTGGTTTAGTTAAACGTTTTTTCGAAATCAGGGTACGCTAGCACCTCTGATGAAGTAAGAAGTCCCTTTAAATCGCTTAAAGCCTTTAATTCGAGACCTGAGTCTTCAAAAATAAGGATTTCTCCAGGTTTACCTTTAAGTTTGCGCGCTCAAGCTGGGAAAGTATAGTATCTATGTTTCGTAAATGTTCGTCCTGCGTTTTCTCCAGGATGATAATGTTATTACAGCCGTCCGATAAAAGGTTTCAATACATTATCGATCTTCCTTTGGAAAATGGCTGGCGCATTTTTAAGGCCGAAGGCAGTCTCGTAAACTTAAACTTCCCGTTTTCGGTAGAAAAAGACGTTTTTGGAATATCCGTTTCCAGCATTCTGATTCGATGAAAACCGGATGTCAGATCAAGGGTAGTAAAATATTGTGAACTTCCAAAGCTGGCAAATGTGTTCGTGATATCCAGAATTGGGTACGTATCCGATACTGTGACTGCGTTTAACCTTTTTAAATCTATAACTACCCTGTATTGCTTCTCACCCGCTGAATTCGCCTTCTTAGGGCCGACCCAGATTGGAGAAATATAAGGACTTTTCGAAGGTCAAATGATCCCATCCTCTAGCATTTTCCCCTATCTGTCTATCAACTTCTGAACTCAAATTAACTGGGTCACTATAAGACTTCGTATAAAGTGAGTCCGATGTAGATGTTCTAATTTCGGCCCTCACGCTTGTTTCGACGACCTCTCTGTCACTTATTGGTCCGAAAACCTTAGCGTGTTTATCCAACATGGTCTGTAATTTAATTCTTGTTGTACCGGGAAGATGATCACATACAACTTCCGCAATGTTAACTTGCCTAGATTCCTTTGCCTTTAGAGGAATCTTAACATTTGGCTTAATTATCAGAATGTTGTTTCTCCTGTAAATCATTGCATCCAATTCTCTGAAAGTGTCGTCTTCAATAATACCATCAAATGATCTTAAACCTGGCAGCACGTATAAATTAACTAAAGTATTATTGCCAACACTTTTGAAGAACTTCCCCGACACTTTTTTCCGATATCTCGGCCGTGGCGGGCTGAATTTTGAAGGGGTTAGAAATTGATTTAGCGTTGGAAGCATGCTTAGCTGCGATAAAATTTTTATTTGCACCGGTATCAATTGAAAATTTTATGATCTGACCATCGTGCGTAGTATATTCTATGTATGGAAGGCTAGAGAGGCGTCCATCATAAAATCTAGATGAACCTCTTCTGACTCATCAATACATTCTTCGTGTAAACCTCCGTCCACACTCTCAAGCTACTCCTGGCAGTCGGAGTCGTGAGGAAACTCCGAATCGGACTCGACCTGAGTTTCCAAGTAATAGAGACGCTGCGATCTCCCAGGTAGATTTGCTGACTCAGGTGAGCACTTCTGGCCTGGATAATTGGATGGCTGATTCATGTAATCGATCTGCCTGATTTGGATAGATTTATCAATATCCATTGCGGTTTGTGGTTTGGGCTGAGTTGACCTAGATGGCGGCCTGTTGAAGTTTAATGGTGCTCTATTTTGAAATTGGTACATTTGGTTCCTTTCCGCCAAATTCAACTTTTGATGAAGTACAAACGCCTTTGGCTTGCTGTGCTCGAAGCGAGAGCTGAAAAATTGGTTGACATGAGCGGAAATAGTTTTATTACCCTGCCGTGGATGAACCGATAAATTCCTAAAGTTTACATTCTGAAACTCTAAACAAGATGCGTAAGCCTCCGGGAGTGTTTGGGGTTTTTGGATGATAAGCATTCACGAAAGGTCACCATTCGAGCTTCTTACAAAAACATCCAGTGCTCTATTCCTATAATTTTCCGTAAGGGCGGCGATAGTTTCCTGCGATCGATCCTCAGCCTTAATTTTATTTATAAGTAGCGATAATTGATGATTTACCACCGCGTGAAATTCATCAACGCTTCTGTTGTGTAGAGACATTGAATGTAGCTGATGCTCTAGAGTGTGAACATTCTGTTTATCATCATACTGGAGTGAGTGACATTTTTTAATACAGGGCCAGTCATCATCAAATATGTTGTATGATATCAGGGCAGCAACAGCCGGCCCTCGAATTTTCTGCCAAATGTGGTGAAGTATGGCCCTAAATATCGGTTTGTCATGCACAATTTCATAATCACCGTGGATTGTCTCCACACTATGCACCCATGAAAAATATTGGGTCGAGTTGCCATCAAATGTTTAGAGATCCCTTACAGAGTCGGGAAGTTTCTTGATATCATCAAGATCCTTCTCTGTTTTGGGCAATCTTGAATATGTCGAAATTGAGGAGCTAGGAGGGAGGTTAGTTAGTAATCTATACTCTATTGCCGACAGCCTTCCCTCGCTATGCTCATACCTACTAGTACAAGAATTTATGGCAGGAACGGTTTGCTCAAGGGCAGAAAGTCTAGCATCCACCCTCTTTGTGAGTTCGATTTGAGCATTGACTGCCCCTGTAAATTGCCGAATGGATTCATGAACATCCTCCATTTTTTTATTTTATGAAGTTAGAAAAAAGAGACAATTACAGTCACAAGACCACTTCAAAACACAGGCGAACCTAATCTTCTGAAATCAAAGCAAAACATAGAGAAAATATATCACTGCACTGACAATAAATACATCGAATTCACAGTATTTCACTTTATAAAACCAGATACACCGAAATACCTTTATAACAGCATGTAAAAACTTCTCACAACACAATTTAAAAAAGAAAAAATGCACCACTTGATGTGATTGCAACAATCAAATAATTCAATAACAGTAATTGAGCCACTTGTTAAAAAAATGTTTCATTTGATATGATTGTGATAGTTAAATATTTTAATAATAAATTACAATAATTGAGCCACTGAATATAATATAAATGGACTTACATCAAAACAATAGATGGTGCTTGCGGTAGAAGCATTTCCTTGCTATTCGAAAGGTCCGTATAACTCCTTTTTAACGCAGTCCGTTGTAACTTGGAGAGCAACTTCTGCGGTACGGTATCGTCTCTAGCTTGATTCAGAAAATTCTTCGCTGACTTATATCCAAAGTTTCACTATCACTGATCATCAGCACCAAAAAATTCTGTGATTTGCAATTACTCGTTTGTACGAGCTGCTGCTTGAATTCCCCAATTAAATGGCGTCTGCGCTAGTTCCCAGTACGCCGTGGGGGAACAGCCGCCATACGGTACATGCCGCAACGGCGTTTCGCGAGCCCACTCATCCATCCAATTGAGGTTGCATTGCGGCAATGCGATTTGTGGATAAGCTGCATTATAAAGGTGTTGCCGTGTTCAAATTTTTATTGTAAATTTAAATAATTATTTTTTTTAAATTTACAATTAAAAATTGGATTAGCATTATGATGATTTTCGACTGTTTGCTTAGGCGACTGCTCGATTACTACAAATTAAGAAACTATAGAGTCATGCAGAGTAACTATAGTCCAATACTTGTCAAATCTTCCTTGCAATCATAAAATGTCCGCCTGCCATTCTATATTTAATGGACTCCTGTCTACCTCACATAGAAATGAAAACTATTCCGCGGGCGAGTGTGTTATTTATAATGAAGCAGATTTTTTAAATAATAGCCCGTTATTAAGTCAGAGAAATTTGCTTGAGCAGTGATGATCATATATTGTTAATTACCTGACGATGCCTTATAACGAGAAACGTGAAATTTAATTAAATATTATAACAAGTGTTTTATTATATTCATCTACAGAAGCAACATAGAACAGACAAAGTGCTCGATTTTGAGCGAGTCAAATGCATCAAGTAAAATGTTTTCATCTTTTTCTTCTTCGTAGCACTAAAGCCCCTAAAAATAGCGCTTCCAACTGTCTCGTTCCATTGACTGCGTCCTCCAATTTTGCAATCCAAGCAGCGATGAACTGTCTTCGTCGACCGAGTCAGACCAGCGTTTCCTCGGTTTCCCCACTGGTCTTCGGCCTTCAGTTCTCCCGACGAATACCTTTTTGGGTATCCGTTCTTCGTCCATACGATTTATGTGGCCGGTCCGTTGAAGCTTCCACAGTTTTACAATCATTGTGACCTCCGGCTCGTCAAAAATTTCATACAACTCATGGTTGTATCGAATTCGCCATTGGTCCCCGTCTAGCTTCACTCCGATTATTCGCCTCAGGACCCGTCGCTCAAACGCGTTCAATATATTTGTGGATGCTTGGGTTAGGGTCCATGTTTCACACCCATAGCATAACACAAGTCTTATCACAGATTTGTACACTTGGAGCTTTGTTTTCCTGTGTATGCAGCTGGTCTTCAAGATCGTCAAAACTGAATAAAAGATTTTATTTGCGTGCTATATTTCTCAGCGTATTTCATCTCTTTCATCACTGGTTCTCGTTATTTTGGCACCTAAATACACAAATTTGCACACATTTTCGATACTGTATTCGCCAAGTGAGATATTTTGTGTATTTGAGTAATTTTTCCTCGACTGCGCCATGAGCTTTGTTTTATTTTCATTGATTTGTAGCCCTACTAGTTTTGCTTCACTGTCGAGTTTCAGCAAGAGTTCTTTGACAGTTGTTAATAACCGTGACAAAGTGTTGATGTTATCCGCATAGGCTACTGCTTGGCATGACTTGTAAAGTAATGTACCTTGTGTATCGACAGGTGGCTTCCTAATGACGTACTCTAGAGCCCATTGCTATTCAATTTGGCTCCAGCGCCAAATTGAATAGCAATGGGCCAGCTCATCTCCCTGCTTTAGTCCGATATTTGTGTCAAAGGCACCGGTGGGTTGGTTATTGATGCGGACTTGGGAGGTCGTCGACGTCATTGTCATTTTGGTAAGACGGACTAATTTGGCTGAGATGCCAAAGCAAAGCATTATTTGGTAAGTACGTTACGATCAATACTGTCGTATGCTTGATTAAAGTGAACGAAAATTTGGAGAACGTCTATATTGAACTCCCAGTATTTTCAAGTACCTGCTTGAACAATCGGTCTATTGTCGATCTATCCGCTCTAAAACCACCTTGATATGCCCCAATAATACTGTTGGCGTATGGTCCAATTTTATTTTCTAAGGTTTTAGAAAATATTTTGTACGCCGTACAAAGTAGTGATATGTCTCTATAATTTTCGCACTGTAACTTGTCACCTTCTTTGTGGATAGGGAATATAATTGATTGGCTCCACTCTTTCGGCATACATCCTTGTTGCCAAATGTGGTGGATAACTTTGTGAATAGCTTTATGAACACTGCCAACACCATATTTGATGAGCTCCACTGGGATCTCATCGATGCCCGGCGCTTTATTATTCTTTTGGGCTTTGATGGTGGAACAAACTTCATCCAGAGTTGGTGGGGCCAATTAATGCTCTCCGCAGACATCTATAGGCTTCGATGTTCTGGAGCTGTGTGGAAAATTAAGGAGGTTGTTGAGATATGATGAACATCTTTCCTTAATCTTGGTTTCATCAGCGATGATATTGCCGATGTCATCACGACAGAGCGTGGTTTTGGGCTGAAAACCACGTTTCAGGCTTTTCACTACTTTGTATGCTTGTCTTTTGTTATTGCTCACTAAACTTACATCTATACTTCTCAATTGGTCGTCGTAGTATTCTGTTTTCTTAATTCTAATTATCTTATTAGCTACTCTTCTGAGATTTTCATAGTGTTCTATCTTTTCTCTGGTTTTCCTACCTACATAACCTTTGTACGCCTGACTTTTTTTGCCTAACACATTCTGGCACTCATCATCGAACCAATCATTTCTCTTGCGCCAGGCTTGATGTCCGATCGTCTGTTTTGCCACGGTCCAGAGCTCGTTGCTCGTCTTTGACGATCCGTCTGCTAAGATGGGAGCCAGCCGGTTGTCGAGGGTCTCTGTGGAATATTTCACCACAGACGCCGTTTGGAGCCATTCGATGTCAAATTTTTGTAGCGGGCTGGTCTTCGCCGAATATACCTTTGACATACGACATCGATAGGTTAATTTGGTTAAGTAATGATTTGCGTTGGTATGTACGGGCGTTAAGTATGCTCGAGGCCCAACGTTGTTGGATCAGAACATGATGGATCTGGTTTTGTGTGTTGCCATACGATGATACCCAAGCCATTTTATGAATGCGCCGATGTCGGAAGCAAGTGGAAGCAGGACTAGATTTCTGGTACATGCAAAGTCAATCAGGCGCTGGCCGTTGTCATTTGTTTCATCGCGTAGGCTATATCCTCCAGTCGCTCCCCGATAAGATAGCTCATTGCCAACCTTAGCGTTGAAATCACCCAGAATTATTTTTGTATCGTTTATAGGCAATGAGTGGACTAGTCTTTCCAGGTGATTGTAGAACGTTTCTTTTGTTTCTTCGGTCGGGGTGTGTATATTGATCAGCCAGATTTTGAAGCGATTTGAACTCCCTATCCACAATGAAGTCCACTGCGAATTCTCGCTTTCCAGTAGGCTTCACACTTTTGAAAATTGTGATCGATCTCATGTCTCGAATATCATTTCCAGTCCAGTTAGTTTCCTGGATTGCCAGTAAAAGGTCCTTAACAGCGCCAGAGTAATTGAGTGATCTGACATTCCAGGATCCAGTGCCATAGTCCTCTTCCGTTTGCGAGGTCATTGCCGAGAGTCGTATCCATTTCGAAGCCCTTCTGCCGGTTTCGAAACATTTTAGGGATTTCCAGGGACAGGGAGTTAGCCCGTCGCCCAACCGGCGACATGGTTATTACGTCAATTCTGTTATCAGGCACGGAAGATTCGGCTTCACTCTCATTTACAGTTATTAGCATTTCTCGGCATTTAGTGTCCCATTATTGGGGAACCAGTAAAACCCAATTTGTAACTCCGAGAGCATTTACTACCGCTTAATTGGAGGGTTTAGGATGAGGAATCGTGGAAGCTGTGGTTTGGGGAAGCAAGGGGTTCCCTCCTCCTTTCTCAAACGGCCTTGGGACCGTCTACGGCGGAGTTACGTTTTAGGCAATTAAAATTAAGCAACTACGGAAAAACTAAGAATCGATATGTAACTTGCATGCCCGTGACATTCCAGAATATCCTTTCACATTTCATATATGCTTTGATATAGCCATATACTCCTCCTTCAAGGACACCACTCCAAGCAGCACTTCACAATTACATTCTTTATAGTATACTGAGCACTTTTATTCTTTATCTTAGATTTTTTTTTTCATAGCACTACAGCCCCTTTCGGGCCTTCGGGCCTGATAGTTAGGAGTATCTCATTGTCACGATCGAATGTATCGGCACTCCACAAGGTTATATGATCATTATCACGCTTTGGCCGTATATCCGTCCACCCAGCTGCGATACGTTCTGATTTTAAACCAGCACGTATCATATCTGAACAGGCTTATAGTCCGACCGAAGAATCACTCGAACTAAATCTCATTGACGCCAACGAAACTCGAACCAGAGTCCTTCGGCTTACGGGCTTAGTACTCTAACCACTGCACCACGGGGACTACTTTATTTTAGATTTACTTAGCCATGATTTAAATTATGGATCTTGTTCTCATTTTTCAAGATAACCTTGCGTACACGTTCGTTTTACACAGGGTTGCCCCATTAGGTCGAAAAATTACCATGTAATAATAAAAAGTGTAAATTCTACCAAAATAGACCAAATGTATTTTACCTATTAAGTACTGTTGCCAATACCTCAAAATCTACCAAAATAGAAGAAATCCGCGAATTCTGTTCACGCTGATGTCAGGTCGCGGTTTGGGCGCTCGCGGAGACAAATTGCATAGAAAATTGTTGCTACCTGATGATAAGTATCTGGATTTCGGATTTTCCGGGGCCTGGGTTGAGCGTAGATACTATGTGAGTATACTATGGTATAGAAGAATGATGACGAAATGAAGTTAAAAATTTTTTAATGAAACAAAGTTATACATGTGCACGCTATGCGCGATTTTATTTTGTTTAAAAAAATATATAACAAATTGTTTTATTTGTAATACAATGTTTGGGAAAAAATCTTAAAAGTTTAAACATTAATAGTTGTTAAAGCAGCTCACAGCTGTATTCAAACCACTTAAAGATATAATTTCTTAGTCTTTGACATTGCAGCATGCTTGTTATTTCACCATCAACATGCATTTTTCGATCATAGCTTTTTCCTTATTGAAACAATTTACCGCTTTCCATGTGAAATCATAAGGCAGCATGATCGTCGATTCACAATAGGTGACATGGATAACATTTCAATCACTTTTAATTAATGAATCACTATATTATTCACAATATTTTGCTTCCATCTCGTCCTAAACCTGTGATTTTGTAGATCCCTGATAGGTCACAGGTGTTCTTACTCAGCTTCTTTGGATTTTTTAGTAGCAATCGGCATCATATATATCTAATGACTGTATTGAATACGTAATGTCATCTAATAAAGACTCAAGACTATCATTCTTCGCCATCCAATCACTGCGTTCTTGTATTAAAGCGTCCAAATCGAGCACTTTAAGTTTCCGCACGAAATCAATTGGTCTTACTACAGCGTATTGCTTGTATAAATTTGGATCTATTACGCCTTCGACACCGTCATCACCCATTTGCAATTGCTTTTCATATGCTTCCGACAGTAAGTTTATATCTTGAGCATCCAAAATCGACTCGATAACTTTATCGGAATCCGTCTCCATTTGGTTATTAACGTTTGCCGATGAAGCACTTTGATTTGCCACAGGCGTTGTGTTGCCTTCGATCATATCCATATCTTCGTTCTCTTCAATATCAGAGTTCTTCGCCAGGAAATAATCAATGAATTCATATTTTACGAGATGATGTAAAAGCTTCTTTACAATCGCGACCGCCCGCTTAGTGACTTCCAAATCGCAAGTATCATTAAAGCATGCTAAAATTACTCCTAAGCATCCACGTTCTGATGATTCCATTAGAATTTTCTCAATACGTAACAGAATTTCTTTCTGGTTTAGCGTAATAATTTTTTTCTTTTCTTTTGAGAATGTAACTGGCGGAAATGTTCCATCAATCATACCTTGATTTTCAAATTCAGCACAAAGCATCACTTTCCAGAATATCAACGCATTGTATTTGACTTCCCAATGCAAATCATGCACGGAACAATGAACCATCGTGGAGAAAAGCAAATCAAGATATTGAGGAGCAACTTTACGTTTGATGTAGATTCGAGATACAAGGAGTGCGGCTTCTTTTCGAACGATACCTTCTGATTCTATGCAACTTACTTTGAGAAGATGATCCTTGAATAATTATTGGAGAAATAAAGAAGAAATGTTGAGAAATAAATTAAACCTACCATCATATCGTACTGACTCAAGGCACATTCCCACAAAGTATTTATTTCTGCCATTTGGTTAATACATTTCAGGGCTGAGGCACGCACGTAGGGCTCAGAGTCACTTTTGGCCATCGACCAAACAACTGGGCATATTCCACTGTCGAGAATGTATTTTTGGAATGCTGGAAATTCTGTGCAAGAATAAATTAAACGTGTTAGTTTAATATATGAAAAACTGAATGGCTAGTATAATTTACAACGAACAAGTGAAGTTATGAAAAATATTAGGTATTCTAAAAAGGATTGGGCCTTTTTTTGTCATTTTTCGATTGAATATTTCTTTTATTTAAAATGGATTTTATTTCAGTACATATCTATGGCCTTTTGCCATTTTTTTGGGCAGAGCCATTAATCCATCTGTGTAGAACGTCTGTGGTTTGCCGGCGAAAAACTTGGCCAAGTGATTTTCACAGTCCCTTTTTGAAGTGAATTTCTTTTCATTAAGGATATTTGGCAGAGACCGAAACAAATGGTAGTCTAATGGTGCAAGGTCTGGACTATACGGTGAGTGCATCAAAACTTTCCAGCCAAGCTCTACCAATTTTTGCCGGGTCATCAAAGATGTGTGTGGTCTAGCATTGTCATGATGGAAGACAACGCCCTTTCTATTGATCAATTCTGGCCGGTTTTTTTGAGTTGCTTGTTGCAATCTGTTTAATTGCTGACAGTATTGGGCCAAATTGAGTGTTTGGCCAGGTTCTAGCACCTCATGATAAACAATTCCCTTCCACTCCCAGCATAACCTTATTTGGTGTCAATCCTGGCTTTGAAGTCGTTCGTGATGATTCACCTTTTTATTGACCATGATCTTTTTCGAACGACATTCTCGTATCTTACCCATTTTTCATTGCCCGTAATAATTTGCTTCAAAAATGGCTCAATTTCGTTGCTTTTTATTAGCATTTCGCAAATGGAATGCGGCACTCAAACGTCGAGCTTCTTTGTGTATCCAGCCTTACGCAAATGGTTCAAAACTGTTTGGTGATGGATATTCAGTTCCTTAGCAATGTCATGGCTGCTTATGTGTCGGTCTTCTTCAATTTTTTGTAAGATTTCATCGACTTTTTCAGTGATAGGTCGACCTGAGCGATGTGCATCTTTGACATCAAAATTTCCAGAACGAAAGCGAGTGAACCATCTCTTGGCTGTGGCTTTTGATAAAGTATCTTGACCGTAGACACCACAAATTTTTTTATGAGCCTGCGATACATTCTCACCTTGATCGTAGTGATATTGTAAATATAATTTTTTTTAAGAAATTTCACTCATTTTTAAATGAATACAACTTTGGCACGAATGACGAAATACAAAACTGTCCAAATGAAAATTGTAGAGTGGAATGTCACCTTTCAAACGCATGTCAGTTTGACTCAATCTGATTAGTATTGCCCAATACATGACAACGAACACCATCTAGTGACAAAAAAGGCTGAATACTTTTAAGAATATCCAATATTTAAAAAAAACGTTATGAGAAATATTTGAAAACATTTGGTATTGATAGACGAGTATCTGTTACTATCTCATTTTCTGATCCTAGCGATACTCTTGCAGGTGATATGGTCAATACCACGTTGGGCCGCGTAGTTATTTCGCATAAGTACCCGGTTGAGCTCATAGTTCATCTAAAGAATCCATTGAGACAGACCTCTTTTTCACTAACATGATTTGAAAAAGCGAATTTCGCTCCAAAATTATAGAAATATACGGATAACGAACATAGAGCACAAACTTACTCAAACATGAAATACAAGTCATCGAAGTAACCAGTTCGATCGTACTATCACGAACTTCCCACGAATTATCGTGCAATCGTTTCAGTATCATAGGTCCTAAATGCTGAAGCGCAGAGCCTTGGAAATTATCCACTAAAAGAGCGAGATTGGGCGATAAAAAGTGTTCGATACTAATTTGCGTTAGTTTTAATGCCTGAACAGTTAGCTGAAAAGAGGAAAAATAATACTAGTATAAATTAAGACTAGCAATAATTATTCAAAACATACAATTGTAGTAATATTCGGATTGTTTAGGAGCGCCATTGTAAAATGCAATAAGTACGTCGATTCAAGTGATTCCTTCCAAGTTATTTTGTACTTATGAATAAGCGTATGCAATCCAACTAGAATTGCTGATAATAAATTTGGCATTCTGACTAATAAATCCGTATCAGCTTTAGGATTGGCATAAATTGTCCCATCCGTTGCAAACTCCTTCAATGCATATGCCATCGTTTGAAAAACTAAAACAGCACGATCCTGATGTAATAAATTGACCATTGCTAGAATACCATGTAAAGATTTATACGCATAATCGGGAACTTTATCAATTTGCTCATAAAACATATCGCGATACGAGTAGCAGGCCCGTAATGTGAATTCGCATGAGATTGAAAGCAATTTCATCATATAATTGTCGAAAAGTTCTTCCTCCTTGCGAATATGATGACGGAATGTAAAAAGAACAGGTAATAAGTGGTACATAATGAGTTGATTTTCAAATTTGATACGTTCGTTTTCAATGATTATCTCGTCTGGTGCCCTTGAGCCTAGTTTCATCCAAAGAATATGATTGAATTCAGCCAATTTCAAAACGTTGATGCAACTTTTTGTACCGATGCAGAATTTAATGACATTGAAAAAGTTTACGCCAAACTGATTGAATTCTTCGGAAGGAATACATCCATCTGTCCACTTTTCATAAACCAATTGAGCATAGTTGAAGCACGTGTAAGTTTTAAATATTTTCAACATGAATTGTTCATTCTGCGTCATATACGCAAGTTTCCATAAATTCAAATTCAACTGAAATTTGCTCTCAAGATAGTGAGCAATTTTTACTTTAAATCCGCTCTCCAAAGATTTGCAGAGAATGAATCCTATTAGGTGTAACGTTGGTGTCAATTTCTGCTGCAAATCAGCATCATCAACGTAAATTGTTACTTTATCAGCAGTGAATACACTTTCTTTTAAAGGTTGCATAATTTCGCTCAAAATTTCGATGGTTGTTTCTTCATCATTTAAATTAACAGAAAAATTGTAGAGAATTTCATAGAGCAGTTTAACCGCTTCACGTACAACGTACAGAGTTTGATTCCGTTGGCAATAGTTGACGAGTGAACGCCACGATTTAGTTTCTTTCATCCAACTGATTCCAAGGCTATATTTATTCACAGAGACAAGAAATTGTACATGGCCAAGTTTGACAATAGGAGGAAATTTATCTTGGTTTGCTGATACAAAATTATTTATTCTGAAAGATAATGTTATAGCATGATGAATTATGAGATAATCGTGTAATAATAGTATACACTCACCTATGCGTGACGCGCTTGTCGCACATTGGCATCATAAGCCACTCATTCTCCAATAAAATTGCTGCTAGTTTTAGCATAAATGAAATAACTTCAGGACGAATTTGTTTTGGGTCGGCATCGAGCATATCCAAGCATTTTTCCAGCCAAGTAAGAATGAATGGAGATTTCAATAAAGTAGCATACTCTGCAATAGTGAGAACATGTTTTTTTTTTACGTAAATTTAATCGAAAATTAAGGAGAGATTATCAATCAATAAGGATCAATTTGTGGCAAAACAAATGGATAATCTCTTAAAACAAAGTGGATAACCTCTTAAATTTGAACACTGTGAATGTAGGAGCGTAGTACGCTGTAGTGTAGTGGTTAGAATACTCACCCCGTAAGCCGAACGTCTGTGGTTCGAATCCCGTTGGTGACCACGAGATTTTTTTTCGAGTGATTCTTCGCACGGACTATAAGCCCGTTCAGTTACGATACGTACTGGCTTAAAATTAGAACGTTTCGCAGCTGGATGGAAGGACATACGGCCAAAGCGTGGTACTGACCATATCATCTTCCCAATTGCCGATTGATTCAATCAAGATAAAGGATACTCTAACTATCTCTAACCGAAGGCACGAAAGGAGCTGTAGTGCTAAAGGAAAAACAAATCACTTCAACTGGTCGGCAGCGAACACCCCTAGATATCTTCTTTTTCGTCTGACTGTCTCCGGCACACCTTCAACCACATATCTATCATGGCGCAAGACCTTTGTAATGATGTATGGGCCCTTATACGGTGGTTCAAGGTTCGAGATTCGCCAGTAGCCACGGCTGCTTGTTGTATTACAACCAGATAGTCGCACGCGTATTCCGTTGGAGTCTTTTGGTTTGCGTCAAACCGAGCGTTCTATTTCGCTGCTTTCTCCTAGATTAGTTCTACCTCAGCTCATCGTCGCTCTCTAGTGCCATAACGAATTCGTTTGTGATGATGTCTTTGGGTCGATAATCAAAGACCAAGTCATGTGTATTGATTGTCCACTGGACCGTTTGCAGTAACTCGTCTCAATTATGTCCCTCACTTGAGGTTATTACCGTCAGCTGATGTAAAAGCGTTTTGTTGATCCGCTCTGCCTGACCATTTGCATGGGGGGTACGTCCATCATTCGAGCAAAAAGTTTCAAAGGTTGCACAAGTAAATGCTATCTCTTTATCGGTGACTAATTTTACAGGGAGCCCAAAATATTTTGTCATTTCATTGAGAATGAAGATGACTGGTGCAGTTGACATATTCCTCACTGGCCGTAAAATCATATACTTAGTGAACGCATCGTGTAGTGAAATAGGATGTTCAATAAGTCCGTAAAGGACTGCAACGATGGTCTGCTGCCTCGGCAGAAGAAGATGATAATATCTGCCGAGAATGCCCTCGTCTGGAGACGCGTGAATGCGCTGGCAGGCTAGCATTGCGGTGTCGTGGGGCGGGTTCATTTCCCCAGCACGAGGACCCACTACAAAAAAATTTCGCATTCACGAATTGGACTACAGTTCAAAAGGTGACCGAAGTCGCAAAATTTGTAGATAACCTCACAGAGGGAGATGGGACTTGTTACGAGAACAAGTGGAACCTGAAAAGAAAGGCGAACTTGGGGTGACCTCGTCATTACCCGACGAAGTTCAGGGCCCACAAATGAAAGAGGGGCAAACGGGTGATGGTGGAGCCCCTTCGTACCCACCCAACCGGAATAAATCCATAGATATCTTGTTGAAGTGGCCAGGTATTCCTCTTCTGAGTGGAAAACTCATACAACTTGAATTGTATGAACTTTCCCATCAGAAGAGGAGTACCCCGGTGACCAATTTATGCCATAGAATTATACAATTTGATTGCATAACTCTATGCCATAAAGAGGCACTCTGCTTGGGCCACTCAACCCACAAAGTCACCTGAAACAGAAAAAGGGATTAATAAGTACCCGGTGGCTGGCTCATGGTTTTGGGGGGCAGCCTGCCACCGTACCGAGTCCTATACCCGGTCAGAGTCGGGAGAAAGGAAAGACCATTGGGTACGGTATTAATCCATTTTTTATTTCATAACGAAAAATATATTAAACTAATAATAAACCAGACCTCTAAATTATATAAAAAAAATAACGAAAAAAAAGCAATTAACTTTTCTAAATATTTAGTATTCTATTTTTTTACTCTTCAGTTATCCGTTGAAGTCTCATCTACGTTACTTTCACCGAACATAAATCTCAAAGAATATTTCCTTATTGTTTGCATTCATTACATAGCGCCTTAAATAAGTTTGCTATAATGTGCATGTAGTAATTGTAATGAAAACGTAGGAGACAATAAAAATGTTATTTCTTTTCAAACCTTTTTTTTTAATAACATTGTAAAATTAGCTAAATAATATATAATATAAATAAGTTTTCTAATAAAAAATATTTTAATAGTATATTTAAATTAAAAGGGTACTCACCTGCATGGTCCGTCGAGCGCTCGATGGGTGCAGGTATCCTCTAAATTGCTGGACATGGGACACAAAAAAAAAGAATTATACTAATCATCAATCTTAAAAGTATTGCCGGAATAATTTAAATCAGGATCGCCCGATACACTTTTCAGGGAAGCTGAAGACGTTCTCGTGGTCGCGTGGTTAATTCTCTCAGTATAAATGACAGGCAGGGAAAGCGCGAACTACACTAGCATAAATACACTTATTTTAGTATTTTTGAAATCCCGTCACAGATTATGCCCCGGGTTGGCCAGCACTTCTATTGATTGCAATTTTATATTAGTTTTCTTGTCCTCGGGCATTGGTGTTGTGACGTTGCATGGCAACCTTCCCACAGTTTCTTGAACTGCCTCTGATATAACAAGTGAACTATTTTCATCGTCTACATTTCAAAACGGCATATTCGCTTCATTTTATGTCTTCTGAATATTTCATTTGTTTCCAAACATAGCAATTTCACATAATCCACTTTTATCTGTTCTTTGTTTCATATTTGATGCTCACATGACCCCAAGCAACAGACTTAATACAGGACAATACTTTTCTGAGGATATTTAGGTTCGTGTATCTAAATGCGTATCAAGTAAACCGAAGTAACTTAATAATAGCCATTTTTTGTGCTACTAATAATTTCGATGCACCTTATAACGTACTCGGATGTAAAATAAATCGCAATGCGGCTAATTTGCACATCCACTTTTGATTTCACTGTACGTAAACGCGAATGAAATGCATTTATCACCCACTTCTGTCAATTGTGTACACACTTCCACAATTGCTCATTCATTTACAGTTACGGCACTACTTTCAAATTGTGATAATTATTTATCCGTCTGACATCCTTCACTCTGACTGGGAACATCCGGAATAGTCCTTAATCTTTATTGAGGACTAACGACACAAGCCGGCACAACAGCAAGAACACTTTCACAAATATTACTGGAGTGAACACGTTGGTCATTTCTCAAGTTTAACTGCACAGTAAGAGCCCCAATGCGGAGGCTGTCGGAAAACGATATCCGGAAGAAACGAGTTCATGTGACCATACCCGCGGGATCACAGCTTCTCACCCATATTTATTTATCAGACAGGCAATCAGTCACAAAGTAAAGTACCCTCCGCAATATAATCACGATCTCGATTTTTCCAAACGCGTCAATCCGAAAAATTTGTTTAAACTTGCAAACACAAAAACCTGGTCGTGAGGGGAGTACCGCAAACGAACGGACACCTTTTCACGTGAAATTCAATTCCCTCGCTCCGACGCTTTCCCGTTGACCTTTCCGATGCGACTCCTCGACCTCTCAAACTCGACTCCCCCGCTCTGTGTCTGCCACTAAGATTTTGATGAACAGATGTTTCATTATTGCTACTACGCTTGATTTGAGCATTAGATGAAAAATTTTTATTGGTCATCGAATTATTGAGCAATTGAGTTATAATCGGTGAGTTATGTTGCTGATTCCCTATAATACTATTGTTATTACTTACATTTCTAAAATTATGATTGCTGCTGCTGCCACTTCGAACATAATGTGTAGAGTTCAATGCATGAGAAGGTGGTGATAGAGGAGCAGCAGCGACAAATCTTGATTGCCGGCCGGATGAGGTTGCAGCTAGCGACTTTTGTTCGGTAAGTTTTGCATTCAGACGATGAATACTCTCCGGCGTAAGCACATTTATGCGATTACTTGTTTTTGCCGTGCTTGTCGAGGAGGACGACAGGTATTCGGGGCGTTTGTATGGCACAGGTGAATCGTTTGAATTGAAAAAGTTCTGATTGGATTTATTAGATGATTTTACTGGCTTCCGATCAGCATGAAATTTCTTTTCAGTTTCCGTACCCGACGCCATCTGTACTGTGTTCGATTGGAACCCTTGACTCGCTTTAAGTTCTGATGTAGGTGAAATTTTTTTGTTTGAACGTAAACGTTTTTTCAGCCGGCGAATCTGGTTGTTCGTGAGTTTTCAATTGCTTCGTATGTCTACCACTAGCGTCCAGATTTTGACCAGCTGGCTTTGGACTATTTGCTGCAAGATTTTCATCCGAATCAGAGCGTTTGAATATGGCAAACGTTTTCATATTCCGTCTTTCAAATATTGGAGTTTCATTAATTCTATACACTTTCGTTGTCGTTATCGCTGGCGGCGATTTATTTGTACTTTGGTTATCATTGTTTTGATTTACATCAAATGGCGCTGAATACTTCCGACTAAACATACTTACTATTGGAGGAGAAGCTGGTTGCGATTGTGAAGATAATTCCGCCTGTGGCTCAACATTAAAATAGTTTCGCATTGAGTTCTGCGAATTTGTTATGTTTTGTTTGCTGGCGGCATCCAAACTTTCGAATTTGGATTTGCACAGATTTAATTTTGCACGAATATCGTCCAGAGCTGTGTTGTTTGTTTATTGAACATAAGCATCGCATCTTCAATTGCGGTGGGAACAGTTCTTGTGGTTGCTGCGCTGGCATTTTGAGCCATAGCTCCTCGATTACTACAATCGACTATCACTAAAATGTGCGTATTTCTCGTTTACTGATTGGATAAAAACCCAGATGATTCAGGTGCATCGTATGAAACGGTATAGGCACTCGACACATATGATGGAGTGCATCTTTCGGTCGTCGACAGGGTTTCTTCTGGTTACAGCAAGTTATGCGTGCAGACAAATCGGGGGCAACGAAAGCTGCCTTCGACACATCTCCAAAGTTATATCAAAAGATAAATATCCAACATCGTCGTGGTATCTCTTCGCAATTCACCAGCGTACTCCACTTGGTACAACCCATCTGCCGTCATCTGTCTTCTATGGGGATAATCGTTCTTGTCGTATACAGTAGTCGGTTTTCAACTGTTTTGCTTCCGTAGATGCACCGTTTGATCCCAGCATAGTTAGAATATTCTGCAGTTAAAGCTCTTGTTTTTGCATCGTCAGCAACTAATCACTTTCGGATATCTGGATCCGGAGAACGCTATCAGCTACCGATTCGATTTCTGCGCTAGATGGAACGGTTGTCGGCTCAAAGCATCGGCATATAGCATTTTCTCTTCTGTTCTATGGATTAATTCAAAATCATATTCACCAAGTCGCGGCTACCAACGTGCCACCTGGGGGTGTAATGGCTTGTTCAACCTCGTTGGTGCCACAGCTGAACAATCAGTGACATCCTTCACGTGTTTGCCCAGTATACTCGTATACATTCGAAACCTGGGGATGGACTCCACAATCGCAAGCGCTTGAAGCTCATAGTCGTGGTAATTAGCCTCGCATGGCGTCGTATGTTGACTGAAGTAATGAAGAGATGTCAAATCGTTCATCCGCCCTCGTGGCATCAAAATTCCAGCAATTCCCACTGAACTTCCATCAATTTGGACTTCATGCTCCGCCTTCACATCGCACAACGCTAAGGTAGGCTTCTCAGTTCGCTTTCGCTTTGATAATTTGAACGAGAATTGTTAGTCTGTCTATTCTGGTCCTTGTTATCATGTTTATTTGCCATAATGCTTTTAATATGAAGCTCCAGTAGTACCAGGTGACATTGTGATAACCGCGTAAAAAAATCAATGGGGATTAATGGTGTTGTGGTATAGTGGCACACAAGTTTTCCATCCACAAAAGTTTTTTGTCACGTTAAATGAGGTTTGTTTTAATTGATCAAATAAAACAAACGAAAAATGTATAAACATTTAAACAGAGGAAAGACGATTGGTAGCAGTCTTGGGTGAATTGCACGAAGGGAAGGTGGACTGCGTGGCTCATCCTTGATCTGAGACCGTGACTAAATCCAAGGCATGATGCGGCTTGATTTCTATTTGACCCAGCAACAGTGCCAACTCTGCAAAAAAGAATGCAAGAATCTACGGCAATGCCAGAAATTTTTACAGATGGCCATAAAAGACCGGTTCATCACGGTTAAAAAGCTACAGTGTAGCATCAACTGTCTTTAGAAAGGGCATACACGTAAGGATTGCAGCTCTGGCTCATGTATGAAGTGTAACAAGTGACATCATACATTGATTCACTTTGGAACTGAGCGAGTGACACCCACCATAGCAAATGAAATCAACATGAGTCATTCAGCCTTAAGCAACAGAAAGTGCAACACTATGTACTCCTTGGCACTGCATCCATTAAAATTAAGGACAAGTATGGGCAATTCGTTATTTGCAGAGCAATTCTAGATTCAGGATCACAGCTGAACTTTATCTCTGAGCGCCTTTTTAAACAACATGGATTTCGAAGAGTTGATAAACCTATTGATATCTGTGGAATAGGAAGTTCAAAACTGCACAGTAAAGGGAGAATGAGTCTTACTATCCAATCCCAAGTCAGCGAGTTCTCCACTGCACCTGAATTTATAATATTGCCAGAGATAACTTCCCAGCAAACAAACATCTATACGATCCCGACTTTAATACTTCTAAAAGGATCGACATTTTAATAAGTGCCGTGATTTACGCCGACCTGATGTCATCAGAGAAGATTAAACTTTTCGCTGATCCCTCAATGCTACAGAATTCCGTTGTTGGTTGGATCGTTTTAGGGATATTGAAATCAACACAGCACTCACTCTCAACTGTTTGCAATTTCGCCACCAGCTCCATTGAAGAACAATTGAAACACTTTTGGGAGTCGGAAGAAGTCGAAACCAAAATATCGGCCATGTCAAAAGCAGAGAGAAAATATGAAGAGCACTTTCTGAAGACTATTCGAAAAGGCTCAGAGGGAAAATTTGAAGTCAAACTTCCATTTTCTGACTCTCCTGATTCTCTTGGTGAATCGAAACAAGTGGCAATAAGACGATTGTTAAGCCAAGAGTGCCGTTTGGAACGTCATTCCGAGCTTAAGCGTCAATATCAAAACTTCATGGACGAGTTTATTGCACTAAAACACATGGAACAAATTGATCCAGCCAGGATTCCAAAGGTACATTACTTTCTGCTCCACTATTGTGTGCTGAAACCTAATAGCACAACGACAAAGTTACGTATCGTTTTCGATGGCTCGTGTAAAACATCAAGCAACATTTCTCTTAACAATTTGCTTCTTGTGGGAGCTGTGGTTCGAGACGAATTATTTGCCATACTCATTCGCTTCAGGATTCACCGATATGTTTTCTCCGCAGACATAGAAATAATGTATCGGCATATTTTAGTCGCAGAAGAAGACAGAAACTTTCAGTTGGTATTATGGAGAGATAATCCCACCGAAGCAATCAAATATTAGAGATTACGAATAGTAACCTATAGTACCGCTTGTGCACCGTATTTAGCCACCAGAACGCTGCGGTACTTGGACGAAGCAAAGCAGAAAGATTATCCACTGGGAGCTAGTGTTGCTTTAAAGGATTTCTACGTTGATGACATTTTATCGAGATCTAACAATTTAAAGAAAGCCATGCGCATTCAATTCGAGCTGAGGACCTGCTTTTCGATAGCGGATTATCATTGCGCAAATGCTAACTATTCTAAACTACTTCAGCTTATTCCAAAAGCAGATTTGGAAACTATGACCACGTCAAACACGAGAGATAACTGCTACACTACTCGTAGATCACTTGGAATAATTTGGCATCCCCACACCGACATTTATGGCATCAAGGTAGATCTCCTAGCAGTGGACGAAGTCATGAAACGTAGCGTCCTTAGTGATCTCCAATATCGAACTACACACGTTTTCAGATGCAAGTGGAAGTGCATTTGGGACAGCAGTTTTTATACGCTCAACTAACTCAAACAGAGAGTATGTAACGAATTTTCTGTGTGCTCGATCAAGAGTAGCTCCACTGAAACAAACAACAATTCCCAGATTAGAACTTTGCGCTGCTCATCTGATGGTAAAACTTGTGGTCAAAGTGCAGAAGGCTTTGTGTGCACCAGGCAAAAACGTTTTTTATTGGACCGATTCAACCATCATACTATCATCGATAAGAGGATCGTCATCAATGTTAAAACGGTTCGTGGCTAATCGAGTGGCTTTCATGCAGGAAAACGCAAAACTAAGCAACTGAAGGCATGTTCCGACGAAGGAAAACCCTGCAGACATTCTTTCTAGAGGTGCTATCCCCGTTGATTTTTTCAACACTAGCATTTGGTTTAGAGGACCGAAATTTTTGGAGCTCTCAAACAACGAATGGCCAAAATCCCCAGTCAAATACTTGGAAATAGACGAAGAACGGAAACCCATGAGTTTGCTTTCAGTACAACCACATTTATCAATTATAAGCGGCAGCAACCATCGAAACTCATTCAAATTTCTTCAACGTACAGCTGCCTACATTCATCGCTTCAAGCACAACCTTAAATCAAAATACTGTAATTGGACCACTAACTCCAGCCGAGCTTCACGACGCGGTACACTATATTGTCTATGAAATCCAACATATCGCCTTCATTGACGAAATAAAATATTTGGCAAAACATCCAATGTTGCCAACCGGACGTTCTCTCAGTTCTCTCAAGCCTTTTATGCATAGCAAATGATTACTTCGAGTAGGAGGACGAATCGAGCTATCCGACTCACTATATGAAGCCAAACATCAACTCTTATTGCCCATTCAACTCGATTGTGCATCCATTGATTCAACATATTTATGAAAGGAATCTTCCTGCCGGTCCTCAAGCGCTGCTTCGAATACTTCGGCAAGAATTTTGGCCATTACGTGGAAGGACTTTGGCACAAAAAATTGTTCATAAATGTGTGCGGTGTTGCAGAGAAAGACCAAGATTGTACTCCCAAATTATGGGGAACCTCCCACGAGGAAGATTTCAAGCAACTCGTCCATTTTCCAACGTTGAGGTTGATTTCTCTGGTCCAATTCAAATTTACTACTGTATTAGAGAAAAAACCCACAAAGGCATACATTGCCGTTTTTGTAAAAAATCTGTGCATCTGGAACTGGTGTCGGACCTCACAAAAGACGCATGCATCGGTGCTCTAAAATGATTCCTTGCTCGTAGAGGCCGCCCGAAGAAGATCTATTGCGACAATGCCACAAACTTCGTAGGAGCCAAAAACGAACTTGCGAGAGGTACAAGAATTATTTCTAAATAAAAAATATCAAAATGAACTTCAACAGTACTTCTCAGAAGAACGAATAGCATGGCCTTTCATCCCTCCCAGATCACCTCATTTCGGATGACTCTGGGAAGCCGTAGTACAATTTGCAAAGTACCATATTAAAAGAGTGATTGCTGGAGCTTGACTTACATATGAAGAACTGCATACAGTAATAACGGAGATCGAAGCAGTTCTCAATTCAAGGTCACTTACTCTTCTCTCTAATAATCCAAACGATCTACAAGCGCTAACACCGGGTCATTTTCTAATTGTATTATGCGATGCAATCACGTAACACTATACCATAAAAGGGCACGCGAGCGGAAGGCCACTCTACCCGAGCAAAAGAACCTGATACGCATTTCAAGGGGAGAGCTTGCCCGATTGCTAGCTCATTATAGTGGAGGGGCCGGCCATCGTTGCGGGTTCCATACCCGGTCAGGTTTGAATGAAAGGAAAGACCGAGTTTTGGGTAGTTTAGCAATTCATTATTATTTTGAAATTTTCTTAAATTAACATGTAGTGTGCAGTTGCGGCTTTTTCTTATAAAAACTTTTATGGGGATAATTTGAAATGTTAATAATATGTAATTCTAAATAAAAAATGTTTTGCATAATACCAGTTTCTTAAGATTCAATTTTATACTCTAATGTTCAAAGGTTTTTCCTTTACCAGAAAGATCATGCCTCATATACTCGTATTTAGCATGGCGCGCTTCAAAGCTGACATTTTATATTGTCAATTTGATTAACCCAAAAATTCATATTTTTTCGGGTTTTTCAATTTCATGGGCTTTCATGTACATAAAAAAATAACTTAATTAGTATGTACTTGTTTTAATATTTTGCTTATCTTATTAGTAACATCTCATGAAAACTACATAACAATCAGGGCAATTAAGCAAATTATCACTGCCTTCGAATAAAAACGATCGCTAGGAATTCGTATCGATTGTGAATTATCTATAGATCACGCCATTATTATTGCTAGTCTAATGTCTGACCCTTTTTTTTTGGAAAAGTTTTTTTGTTTTTCTTTAAACGACACTTTTTTCAGCTTCTTTCTACTCTGTTTGATTTTTCAAATTGCCAATTTACGCGATCTTTCAAGAGATGGATTATTTTTGGTCTATTTACGAATGTTCCTCTTGTTATTTGTAGTGAAAGAGTTCTTTAGGAGTTTTTGAAAAGCATTGAATTTGAGAGTATAATTACCATTTTAATGTATGCAGTTACTTACGTTTCCTCGAAACTAGATTAACAAAATAATCTAAACTTGTCTTAATTAATTTTCAGAGCAGACGTACACATTTTTGTGTACATATAACTATCAATACCGTAGATACGTGTGAATTTTTATGAAGTGCTTGGTAATTAATCTCATCTTCCCCATTCAAGACACAATAATTTTGGTGACAAGCATGAAATGTTATAATACATAGTCAAAATTATCAAAATCATAATAATGGATAAAATCAGTCAAGTGCAATACACTGCTCGATTCGACTGGTGGCATTCGATACAATCCATTCGATGAATCCGTCCAGCTGAACACAAAAAGAACAGATAGGATGTGAAATATGTCATGTGTCAAAGAAGAAGCCATGTGCGCAAAACAGACATATTTTCAAAATGTTCATAAATGAGAAGTCCAAAGCAGAGAATAATCATGCAGCTACAAATCGGTATAATTATTTCCGTGGCACTTGCATTATCAACATTCGTCGAAATCTTTGGCTCAATACAGCAGTTTGAAATGAATTCCAAACCGTTGGTAGTTTACAACCTCGAACTAATTCAGCTACAGACATCGTCTTGGACCTTACACCCCAGACAACATCACAAAAAAAATCATCACTATCATCTCGTTGCTCACAAAAGATTTCTGATTCGGGCGACATCAGTTGTACACATTCTGTTCTCTCTTCGTTTGTCGCAAGCTCATTTCCTCGTGCCAAATCACTTTGACAAAACGAATCCGTTTTTCATTTACAACAATCTTTTTCGATCTATTACCCGGGATTTACCAAATATTTCACGAACAAATCACAACGAATGACGAACTTTCCGCGCTTCTGTTTTCTTTTCTCGTGGCGTCCGCGCTGTGTGTCGATCTCAAGCAGACTCTTTGTCTGGTCTTGCTAGTTGCAACCTTGCGGGACCACTTCCAACGGCAGTTGACGAGCTTTCCATCCATTCCGTGCATGCGCAGCGCGGGAAGGTGTTGTCATGTCCGCTGTTTAATTGCAGATTTGAATTTTTTTTAAGTATGAAAAATAATATAGAAAAATTTGAGTAATAATAGGAAAAGGTAAAACTCATAAAGAATATAATTATAACGCAGTCTAATTTTAATATAGAAAAAAAAATGATCTAAAATTTATATTTAATAAAAATAAAATGAAATCAAAGATATTTTATAATTTATAATTATATTATTGAAATAATTAGAAAAAATGTCCTTTTCGAATCTGCAATTGAAATTTCGGATAGGTGTTATGTAGATTTTTGCGCAGTTTGCTTAGGCGACTGCTCGATTACTGCAAACCGTCTCAAAATGCCACAGTACAAACGAAGCACGTTCAGGTCAAAAGAACAACAATCGCCACCAACAATACGAACGACAAAGATTGCAAAACTCGCCTTAGTGCTTTTAATATTGTGCGTACCAAGCATCAAAACAACAACTCAGCCATTCAACAAGAATATCGTGATCAGACCATTTACCAAGGAGGCGCCGCTATACTTTGAGGGTATCGGTAATGTCTCAATAGTAACAGACAATTGGAACATCATAACCTTTTACAATATGACCCAATATTAGAAGGATATGCAAAACCTACGAAACAACTACAAACGCCTGAAGGAACTCTGCGAGCAGACTGAAACCGACAACCAAGGACGATTAAAGCTCCTCTCAGTACAATTTCAACGCCAGCTAAACACTATACAGGCAAATAATAACTTGCTGCTTGAGAGAAGCTCTGAAATCCGGACGAACCGATGGCCTTTTGATTTTATTGGAACTATGAGTAATTAGTTATTCGGAATACTGGACCAGGGCTATTCAGAAGAAATGGCCACAACTATTGACAAAATTAACTTGAATGAGAACCACATTATAGAGCTGATTAAAAATCAAACATCCGTCGTAGATTCCACTCTAAATCTCCTAGGCCAAGACAGAACCTTTATAAATGAACAGACGAAATCCATCGAAGCCTATCTAGAACATTTCCGCCTAAATATTAATAAAACCGACCATATTTTGGAGAGCCAAGGTCTTATACAAGCTTTCAACACACGATCCATCCACTTCACTCTGCTGCTTATGGCGTATCAATGCATCCAAACAGCATTAATTTATGTTACCATAGATAATCACAACGAAAAAATGAACTCTCTCATCCTGCGGCCAGACCAGCTACAAAACGAACTAAGATTCATCCGAGAAAATATATCAGCCTCCTTAATCTACCGAATCAATCTGGGTATATTTCACTGCTAAAACTATACTCAATTATGACTGTTCAGTCAATAATCATGAAGGATAAGGCTATCTTTAAAATAAATATACCCTTGCTAAACGTGGAAATGATCCAGCTATTCAAAGTTATTCCTATTACTTTTAAACTAAGGGAACAGTTTGCTTGGCATCATTACAAATACTATTTTTTTAAGCTGTGTCACTACACAAGGATCAATACAGCGTCATTCGCAACTTCAAATTGCCGCCGTAATATCTCCACCTTCTTTTGGGCACGTATACCTTTATTAAAATTTAACAATTTCCTTATTATTCTTTTTTCCCCATCATCTGAATTCTATCCTCTTACACAATCTTTAATAACAAAAAAATAATAATATAACAATAATCTTAACTTTCCCACTAACAACACTCCATTCACTACTTCCTATTAACAAAATTTCACTGGATAACTTAACCTAATTCCTTCCTTCATACTAACTAATTTCATTCATTAGCTCCCACTAACCAAATTTTAGTGGTTAAACTAACAAAATTCATCCACGCTTCCCTACTAACAAATTTCATTTCCATGCCATGCCCATTCGATGAATGGGAGATCAACAGAGGTTGGCTCCGTTGGCAGCGTCGTGGATTCTTGACCGGGGGTCCGCTGGGACCTGGCTTCAAGTTCTCCCAAGCGCAGGAAAACACTCTTTTGGGATATCGGCAAAAGCAATTGTTTCCGTATATTCGTATATGACGATTTGCATATAACCAAACGCTTTCATGGTTATGCAAATCGCTATACATGCAAAATGGGAATTGTTGCGTTTGTCGATATGGAAACGATATGTGGGTAGCGGAATCGAAGTGTATTGAACTTCGATTACTTTACTCGGATGCGGCAGTGGTAATGGGAATGAAAGCATTGCGGAATTGATGGAGTTAGAGGCTGGATTTCGAGGAGATGGGATTGAGTTTTAGATATTGACGGTTGAAAAGCGAGGACTCTGTTTGAGACGGAGGTGAACAGTGTAAGAAAATTCGTACATGAATGAAAAATCGCGAGTTCAGAAAAATTTCAAGTTTTATAGAATACATAAGACAAGTTTTCTAGTTAGAAGATAAAAATTATAATTGAAATTGTAGTGCAGTTAACGGACAATGATAGACAATGAAGTGCTTTCGAATCCGAATGGACGGAATTTAAAATTGACACCAAGTGGATATAAAAAAAAAAGAATCAACAAATCAAGTGGCAGGTGCAAATTCTAACAATAGCCGAACACTCGAGTGCCGGAAGTCTTAAACTATCAAAACGCGAGAAGAAAAGTGAATCATTGATAATTTTTCTGACGATAATCGGCATTACTAGTATAGTAGGATTATTGGGGAAGCAGTACATCAAGACAACAATCGAGCAGTGAGCGGACTCCTATGCAGAGAGAGTAGACGTGAATGGGTTAATTTGAAGTATACGTGAATTTATTATTTTGAAGTAGAGTGAGATTGAACTGCCGTACAGCGGATTATTGGCTGTGTAGATTGTGAATTAAAGTAAAGTTTAATTTTTTTTGTTTTTATGCTAGTAAAAGGAAAACAAAACGGAGAGTTCATAAATTTAATTTTTCAGTGTTGTTCAGCTTAAAACCACTCTTCTGCAAATCAAACAACAAAGCTCTCTTCCTCATCACGTCGACTCAACAATGTCTCAGCAGGATACTTCTTGGCAGTTGTTCACTTCACCACAAGATGCTACAAAATACGCATATCACCAGGACCAGAAGCACCAGTAAAGAAACCACAACCCTTCCCAAGGACCATTGACTTTCGACTTCAAACATGCCGGAATACACTATCTTGAAACCTGAGCGCTTTCAACAGCCGGGAGTATGTCTAAACAACCTGCTTACATAATCATTTACTTTTTCCTTGCCTTAAAATCATTCTGATTATAATTAAATCATTCAGTTCCTAAGTCTGCAAGTTTTCCTGCACGCGCAAATGTTAAATTCGTTTCTTCCAATTTCGTAAAATAATTCTAAATGTAATTGGACCATTCATTTTCTGTATCTGCATATTTTCCCTACACGCGCGAATCAATTACTAAAATTCGCTGATCATTTTTGCTGACTACAGAGCGCGTGCAGTAAAAGCCTATGAGAAATGTGTAAAAACTAATTTGCTTTGTTAAGCAAAAATATTGTTACATGTCCAAACGATTCTGCGAGCTACTGTTGCAATTGTTGTCGCAACTATTAATAACATCATGATCAATAAACGAATGTACTCGAAAACACAAGAATCGGCCAAGTAGATCCATGATCAATATCTGAAAGTGACGTCACTGCGGGTATTCAGAATTGCTCGAATATTCCAGGTAGTTCTCGTCAGAACATTCGCCAATATTCGAGAAATGGTTTGAATGACTAGAGACCCTATCTAAAGCCGAGCTGAATGAATAGAGGGGTAGTAAAAACTGCGATAGTAAAACGGCGATAGGAGTTGAGCGCGAATTAAAGGCGATATTGATTGAAAGTAAAGTGATTTTCGTGATACAGACAGTCGGAATATAAATTGATATAGTAAAAGTAGATTAAAATGCGGTTTGTAAAATAGTGAAATTAATTATTGTGCATTCTTATTAAATAAACTCTTTTAACTTAATTTAAAAGACAGTGCGTTTACACTTTCCCGGAACGTTAAACTTATCGGCCGCGAACCGGTATACAATTTGGTGTCAGAAGTGAGAACGAAAATTTTGAAAGTGAAAACTTTTAGACATTTTTAAAATTGAAATAATAGCTGAAATAATAAAAATACCATGAAGTTTACATTTAAAAATTACTGAATTGACCATCCATGTCAGAGCTTATCGGAGAAGCAGAAACCAAAATCAAAGGAACCAGAAAATGCTCTGATGCAAATGTTTATGCTGATGCAGCCAGAGCAGCGACAACAGTCATCCAGTTTAACTGCAAAGCTAAATGAACAAGCAGCGAAGCTAAATGAACAATCAGCGAAGCTAAATGAACAATCATCAAAGCTAGACCAGATGCTGGACCAACAAACATTCGAAATCAAGGCAGACATCGGACGGAAGCTAGAGGAGCAATCAACGAAGCTAGATCAACAGGCAATCGAAATCATGGCAGATTTGCAAAAACAGTCAACCGAACCGAGCTAAATGAACAATCAGCGAAGCTAAATGAACAATCATCAAATCTAGACCAGAAGCTGAACCAACAAGCATTCGAAATCAAGGCAGACATCACCAGAAGCTGGAGAAACAATCAACTTGTTTGAAGGCAGATTTGCAAAAACAGTCTACGGAAATAAAAGCGGAGCTCGGTAGTCCCAACAACCAAATTAAATGCGTCGAGGAAAAGGTTTACCAGGTCGAGGAGAGAATCAACCATGAGATGGAAAAAATGAAAAAGGAATTGGAAGCAGCGAAGGCAGTAGTAACCACCTCATCAGCCCCGCTTATAACTGCAGCGCAAAGCACATCCAGAAATGTGAAAGCACCAATATTCGACGCGCAAACGGTCTGGAGTTTTTACAAAACCTAGTTTGAAGCCGCAGCTCGGACAAATCACTGAAATGAGCAGGAACGAGAAACTGCACTAATTCTTGCTTTAAGAGGCCCAGCTGCCGAGCATTTGCAGATTATCCCCGTGGAGTTGTACTCAAACTCGGCTGCTATAATGAATGCGCTCGACGTGCGTTATGGAGACGCTCATCTGAAGCAGATTTATAGGTCAAAGCTACGGCATCAGGTGCAGAAGTCTGGCGAAACCTGCAGCAGCTAGCCCAAGACATTGCGCGACTGGCACTTTTGCCTTACCCAGCTTACGACCCGGAACATCGAGATGACGTAGCAACAGAAGCATTCATCAGCGCATTAAAGGACCAGGAATTGCAACAAGCCGTGCTTTTAGCTCAAAAGCAAACGGTTAAGGATGGATTGGCTTATAGTCTGAACTTTGAGGCAGCGTAAAATGTGACTCGTACCACTGCCTGGGCTCGCGAGGTAGTGACAGACGAATGGAGGTGTGAGCGTGTGGAAATTGAGCAAGAGCCGAGGTAAATGGTACGCCTAGATGCTGGGATTGCGGTGAGAAGGGGCACCTGCAAAGAGACTGCAAGAAGCGAAGAAAACGGAGCTATTGTCCAGGATGGTTGAGATCCAGACCGTGTCAGGAGCCTAGAATGGAAGCCCATCAAACTGAAAGGGCCAACTTTATGGGACGGACGTTGGCTAGGAGGATCGACATCCCCAGCACAACCATCATCGTGTCAAGACTACATCGTGGAGAAGCAGACTTATGTCTTCCTGGTCAAGTTGATGAAGAACATTGCACCATAACAAGCGACACTGGCGCAACCCGATCGACGATCCGACCAGACCTAGTGAGGCCTCAACTACTTCACCAGGGCAGAAATCATAGAAATGCTGACGCCCTATCTTTTCATCCATGTCCAGCTAACTGCAAGCATTGCCGGCGGATTGAGGAAAAGGAGCCGACCGTTGATCTGCAAGTGATAACGGCCGAATTCGATGAAGTTTGGTCGTCGGAGGAGATTCGAAACGCCCAGCTAGTCGATGAAGGCATCGGACCATTGCTCGTATGGAAGGAGACAACTGGGCGACCTGAGTGGAAGGACGTTTCGATGCATAGCGCCACCCTGAAAAGTCATTGGGAACAATGGAACTCCCTTCAGGTGGAGGGTGGCGTACTCAAGCGGAAATGGGAAACGGCGGATCGCAGCTCCTATAGGATGCAAACTATACTTCCCAAAAGCCGAATCCACGATGTGGTTAAGGAAATGCATGACGGATCCTCGGGAGGCCACCTTGGTGTTAACAACACCTTAGCGAAATTTCGGGAAAGGTTCTACTGGCTCTACGCTCGAGAAGACGTAGAGGACTGGTGTCGTAGATGCACAATTTGCGCTTCCGTCAAAGGTCCAAAGCGATGACTGACCTACAACGTGGGTGTACCGTTTGCTGTTGACATCGCAAGAACTTTTCCTGAATCCGAATGGGGTAATCGATATACGCTGGGTGTGGCCGATTATTTCCCAACCAGGAAGCAACTACCGTAGCCGAACAGCTAGCGTTAAATTGGGTCAGTAGGTACGGCGCACCGTGTGAACTACATTCGGTTCAAGGCCGAAACTTTGAGTCACTGGTTTTTGGCGAAATGTGCGAGCTGCTGGGAATACGGAAAACGAGGACAACACCGCTGCATCCCCAATCCGATCGAATGGTCGAACGTTTCAACGGCACACTCAATACGCACTTGGCCAAGATGGTTGACGAGAACCAAAGGGACTGGGACCGACACATCCCACTATTTTTGATGGCGTACAGAGCTGCCGAACATGCATCGACGGGCCAAGCCCCAGCCAAAGTCATTTTTGGAAAGACTATTCGTCTGCCAGCTGATATAAAGTTCGGAACACCCCCCGAGAAACCCCAAACAATCTCAGAGTACGCAAGTGAGCTAAGGCAACGGTTGAACCAGATACATCGGACAGTGCGAAAACACCTCAAATCGGCTACTGACCGCATGAAGACCAGGTATGATCTAAAGGCAAATTCTACTGGCTTCGAGCAAGATGACTTGGTGTGGCTATATGACCTACAACGGCGAAAGGGTATGGCTCTCAAAAGTTGCAGCATAATTGGGAGGGACCATACCGAGTTACAAAGCAAATCAACGACGTCGTATACCGCATACAGGAACATGGCAAGCCGAGAGCCAAAATGAAAATCGTGCACCTGGACCGTCTTGCCCCATATTACATCCAGGGAGAATTGACTACAACTGGCGACACATCTTTTCGGGGCGAAAAGAACTGAGGTTGTACATGTACAAATAATTCTGCGAGCTACTGTCGCAATTGTTGTCGCTACTATTAATAACATCATGATCAATAAAGGAATATACTCGAAAGAACAAGAATCGACCAAGTGGACCCATGATCAATATCTGAAAGTGACGTCACTGCGGGTATTCTTAATTGCTTGAATATTCCAGGTAGTTCTCGTCAGAATATTCGCCAATATACGAGAAATGGATTGAATGACTAGAGACCCCATATAAAGCCGAGCTCAATGAATGGGGGTGATAGTAAAACCGCGATAGTAGAAACTGCGATAGTGTATAGCGCAAGTTGAAGGCGATATTGATTAAAAGTGAAGTGATTTTCGTGATATAGACAGTTGGATTATAAATTGGTAGACAGTGAAAAGTAAATTAAAATGCGATTTGTATAAAAGCATTCTTAGTAAATAAACTCTTTTAACTTAATTTAAAAGACAATGCGAGGGGGCATCGCTTCCACCTGGATGCCCGACTCTTATTTGGGGGTCGTAAATGTTAGTTATAAAGACGAAATCTTCTCGCGTCTCGCGCGCGTTAATCAGGCTCAGTAAGCCGCTTTCATTAGTTCATCCTTTCGGTAAGTTACCTCGGCCTTGACACCGCCGAACTGAGACGTTTCTATCATCTAATTCGTGAATGCGAAATTTTCTTTTTTAGCGGGCCCTTGTGCTGGGGAAAAGAATATGCCCCTCAAAACCGTAACGCTAGCCTGCAAGCGCATTCACTCGTCCTCAGACTAGGTCAATTCCGGTGAGCGTCAAAATATTCGCTCGATGAGACAGCAGTCCATCGCTGCAGTCTTTAACGGACATTTAAAACCCAATGAAAATACTACAAAGTGCTTGAATCTACTTTAATCGTGATCTTTATTTGTCCGCTGTTGCATAGGTCGTTCCTGATTTCGCACCAGCTGGTCTACTCGACGGGTACGTTTGACACGGTAACGTTAGGTGAGGACTGAATCCATTTTCCATCGATCGTGATTCTTTTGATTTGATTCCTGTGTTGAGTATTCTGAATTCCAAATTTTCAACCCGCATATAAGCCTTAAGAGGCTCAGTTCGTTGATGCGCCTCAAGACTTCACGTCTTTAATCGATGGGAGGTCGGTTTAGATTTCCTTCGGGAAATTGCGAATTGCTGTGCTAAACAGGACAATGTACTCTCCGCACCGTATGGCACAATTCAGTGTGCTGTGCATAGTATGCTTGCACATAAAAATCACTACGGTCGATAAATCGACCCCAGGCTATAAAAATTGAAGAAACTAATTCTCAGAAGCGAACTGCAGAAGTCATTCATTACCAATTGGATTTTATTACAACGCTGATCCCAATATTTTATTAAGATTACTGTGCAGTTTACTTGTTTAGGCCCAATAAATGATGAGAGATCCTAGGCTGAGTCTAGAGACGAAATTTATGTTTTTTTATGCTCAGTCATTTTATTGTAAGCATTTTTGGAACATGAAATGATAAGCAGCGAGCGTTATAAAAGTAAATTGCGTAGGGAGATATGTATCATCTATTGGTGATGGCTGTGTATTTTGTATTAGAGTGGATAACTTAATTTATTCATTTTAAATCGAGTGCGCCCGAAATAATGAAATACCGCGTAATGCAACAATAGTTGTAAAGCTCATGGACAATGAATTTCTTAAACTTTTTAGAGCTAACAGCCATAAATTAATTTCAAGTATGGTTTCCCCGTTAAACTGCTTAATTTTGTTTAAACTATTCAACGGATATAAATATTTTAAGGCACAGTAGAAATGAGGGTAGCAGAACACGTAGAGCTCCTGTCCTTTGCATAACCACAAAACATTTAGTCTACGACAGTTCTAGAGGCATCTCCTATTTATTTAATTAAAGGACGACTGGAAGGGCAATATTAAAATTTCATAGCTCTGATGTTGAAATCAATCTTACCTTTCCCATATTTACCGGATAAATGTGATAGAAGCTGTTCCAAGTAAACATCATTGGTTGTCTTGTACTTGTTGTGCAAGAAACTTTGAAGAATTTTTTCAAATTTTGTGGCTGATTCGGCTTCCATTTTATTACAACAACAAATTATGCAAAATGCTTGAACGAAAAGTAGAAATATTAGATCAGATGAAAACACTTAACATTGCAAATAATCGACGTCGCACTTTAAACACAGTCAGCCCATGAACCGCTTTAATGAAAAATACACTTGCTGATAAGATGTTTGTCAAAAACATATGATTTAATTGGAAAATTGGGTGCGTTCCGAATTAAACAATCACATTTTGATGAAGCCGTGAACTGGAGGTTGATTCTGTAAGTGGTTTAAAGAAATTAGATGTTTACTTATATATTAGGATGCTGCTGAGATGCATCAAAGAAACTTAAAATAATGCCATCAGCAAAGAGTTCTATATTTTTTATAAACCTATATAAAAGTTAGCATTCCTAAAAAATGAGTATATCCTCGTATTTGAGAGGCTTCGGTCTTTTGTTTTAGGTGAACTAAACGGTTAGACTTTCATGATTTTGATGTAGCATTATTTGTGCACTATTACTTGTTAATTTCGTTGCAATTAATTTATATTTTTAGAATCTTCAAAATACACCTGCTAAAAGTCAAATCGTCAAATCCCCACATCACTTTCTTTACTTACCATCACTAATGTCATACAGTTGGACAAGAGTTGGGTTGTCCATTGACAAAATGCAATATTGCGTTCGATCGTCGTTCGCTGTCGGATAATATGGTGGTTCGTCTGTGCGGTGCTGCGACAAGTGAAGATGTTTTACTAATTTTTAAGTCGAAATGTTAGATTTGTGTGTGCTTCTACATCAAGTGTTCTAGCCAAGTGTCTGTCGTGATTGTTTCGTGTGCACAATGACGACGGAAAGGTATGAAAAGTACGTGAAATTGTGCTACCAAATAAGACTTGATCCCAACCGAAGGAGTGCAACTCGCGCGGATCCAATGTCGCATCTGTCAAAATCGATAAATTTTTTGGGGTGCAGTCCTTTCAACTTTTCCCAACTGAGCCTCAATGCCTGATGAGGTTCAAGGCGAACGATAATAGACGTTGAAGAAGATGTGCTGTGAAGCTATTGTGTTTTATGATTATTGTTTTGCATTTATGTAAATGGCACGCATTGGTTTCTGGTCGAGTTTGGTTTTCTTTTTTATTTTCCATCTAGTGGGCGATGTTCACGGCCGGTGCCCGTTCTTATATTCGCTTCGCGATGTCGAAAGTGCTTTGTGTGTGATTTATTAGTGTTGTTGATTATTGAAATAGCTTGAAGAGATTTTCCGTAGCGACGATTGAACGAGATGTTTTCCCATTGCAGAATCGAATGGGTCGAAATAATCGAGCCGCGGACCAAGGAGCATATGTACGCCAATTTGACGACAGGCGAATGTGTCTGGGATCCGCCAGAGGTAGGTTTCGAACATTTCTCTTCACACTTTGTTGAGCACGATGCTAATTCTTTTACGGCCGCTGTTGACGGCCATATCGGTCGATTCTTGCGAAAAGTTTCACATTGGTTTAGTGTGTAGCGAGTGGAAAATCAAGGTTGAAAGTGTTGCGCAAATTTTACTTTGGGTGGCTTTCAAGGACCCTGCACCAAAACTAGGACACCCTTGCACATGGAAGTAGAGAGATTCAATGGAAACGTGTCCCACATTGCTCTTGTCAAAGAGGAGCCTTACATAAAAGGCAGACACTCAGATGCTGTTATTGTTTTTTTTTATAAATATAACAACGAACAGTGAAACATAAAACCATTCTTATTTTCTGCCATTGCCAATGACACATGTCAACCCTTCAGAAACATATTTGCAGTTTCTGTAGAATCACATATTACAAATGATAATGGAAAAATATATTTGCTCTTGTTTGAACGTTGGATAGTTAACTATTATGTGGGATTTAAAAAAAATATTTATGGGATTTAAAAAAATATTAAATTTGATGCGTGGTAACAATTCGCCAAAAGCGCTACAAAACATTTCGAGTCCACGCGAAAATGGAGTCCAAAGCGTTAATACTGCTTCAAAAAAGGTTAGACACAAAAATGTTTACGAATTTTTTTTTTTTGAAAAAATTAGATGCTATGAGAAACCTTAAATAAATTGATCTTATTCCTGGCGCACAACGGTACCCTTTTCACGCGAAATATTGACTCCTTGATAAAGTCTAACAAAACATTTCTTGGAACAGATAAGAGAAGAGGAGCACTGAGGATTGCATCTTCATATCCGGCAGTCTCTGATTCTGTGGTGGTAGTCATTGCAGGCGTGATACCTATCGCCCTTCTTCCTAGAGTGCGCCTTGTTATCTACCTGCGTCGAAACGAAGACAAAAGGGAGACAATGCTCAGTCAATGATTCGCAGCAGATTTGTGTGAACAGCGCGAATGGAAGATAGACTGCGCGCCTCATCCCTGATTTGAGACCATGGCATAATCAAAAGCACGGTGAGACTGATTTCTACTTTATCCAGCTCTTCAGCGGTCATGGGTGTTTTCAGTCCTACTTGTACAAGATTGGTATGTCGCGGTCCCCCGACTGTAGGTTTTGCGCAGGAGAGGAAGGCGATACCTACCACACATTTTTTGCATGCAAAATACGGGACAGGCTGCGCCGGGTTCCCTATAGAGGAACAAGAGAGCTTTCCCGGGTTAGTCTGCTCGGGAAGATTCTTGCAGCGGTTGCCAAATCGAATCATATGCCACCTTATGTTCGGGCAGTCCTACTAGATCAAAATGGGTTGGGGATCACTTTCCTAGCAATCCCGTCTCTTCCCAACTTGAAGGAACCTCACGGCGTAGCAAAACGAGAGTTAGCCCAAAGTAATGTGTCAAACGCCTCCAGGCGAAGGTTCTCAAGTTGACAAGGGAGGTGTTTAGTGGGTAGTGCAGACATCGTGGCGTTAATAGCCTGTACCTCCAAACTATAAGCATCACTGATAGCGCGGCAACACAGACTCCCAAGTCACAATTCTGCGTTCTTAGTCGCCTGCCTATTTTGCATAATCTACTGTCTACAATTAAGTTTGTCCAGCATTTCTTATGTTTCTTTACTGGGCACATCCTTTTTGTTTTAGCTTCGACGTCTAACATTCATTGCGTACAGACGTTGCTTTTTAATTTTTTATTTCTACGTCTAGCAGTCGTTGCGTATAGACGTGTTATTAATATTCTATGTCTAGCCTTCGTTGCGAATGGACGTGTTTTTAATTCGTTCCTGTCAAGTTTTCAAAAATTTAATTAATTTTTTTTTTAAAAAGTCACTCCAAAGCTAATTTTGAATTTTATTGGAAAAAGTTTTTATCGTCGAAGAAATCGACCCACGGAATCATATCGAATATTATTTTGCTTCGATAAATCAACAAAAGCAAATTATCCAAAACTAACTCGAGACTGCTGGTATGGAGGAGCCTGACGGCTTCCCACCGTAGGGAGACCCCCGGAGGAGTAGCAATATGAAATTGGCGGCAATCATCAATAAAAGGAGACATACAAGTAACCAGGAAAGCTCCGCAGATGGCGAGCGTAAAACTCAAATTGTCGAAAACAAAGAAGAAGTGATTCGACTTCGAGTTGAAAATCAAGAATTGAGACTACGACTAAAAACCCTTGAAGATATGTACAAGAGAGGGATGAAAACTCAAGATACAGAAACGGTAAAGCAAATGAATACAGAAACTAAGGCGACGGAAGCTGTCAGACAAGCTATCCCAGAAGAAATACTAAACGCTGGAGGCGCTAACGACAGCTAAAACTATTATGCAGCGCTGGACGGACTACAACCAGAAATTGATGTTGAAGAATGTATTGAAGGTAATTCTAATCAAGATAATGATAATTTTATTCAGTACTTAAAAAATAAAAACGAGGAGAAGAAACTAGCTTGCAGTTCTGCTGGCCCTTCTCAAAAAGTTTCCAACAATACAGAGAAAGTTCCGCCAATTCATGTGTTCGGTCAAAGCGGAAAGGATATGGTTCGGTTATTGGCAGCCGAAAATAAATTAACCAATTACGAGATTAAAAGAGTTAATGCCGAAAAATTAACAATTAGAACGAAATCACTGGTTGATTTCAAATCAGCTAAAAATGCACTGAATTCTGGGGAGGTTCCGCATTTTACCTATACTGCAAAAAGTGAGAAGAACCAGACGTTTTTATTGAAGGGCTTAGACTGCGGAGAAGATACTCTCGATCTTCTTCAGGTGCTCAAGGAAGCTGCACCTGAAATTGAATTTGTTTCCGTTAAAACCTTCGCGACAAAAAGATCGACGGTAGAAAAAAAAATTACCACTTTATTTGGTGCAGATTTCAAATAAGAGCAGTCTAAATGCTCTTTAACAAATAAGAAACTTGAGCTTCCGAGTGGTGAGGTGGGAAAGCCTCCAGAAAAGAGAAGTGAATCAGTGTTATCGGTGTCAAAGATTTGGACATCCGACTGCCAACTACGCCATGCATTATCGATATGTCAAATGCAAGGGCGTTCATGCTCCCGGTGAGTGCAAATTGGCTAACACGGAGCCAAAAGAGAAATTATACTGTGTTAACTGCGGTGTTTTTGGTCACCCGGCATCATATCGAGGATGCTCCCGATATCAAGATGCGAGAGTAAAATTTGTCCCAAAGCAAACACAACTACACGTCAAGCCCGGAGTATCATTGGCACTCGCCGCTAGAGGACCAGCAGAAAATGCTGCTGATAATGTAAATAATGTTAGTGGCAATAATGAACTGCTTCTCAAAATTTACCAGCAACTAAATTCCTTATCGGAGAGAATCGATAAACAAGATGCAAAAATTAATTTTGTTTTTCAGCGTTTAAGGCTTTCGAATGCCTCGAAATAACTTGTCATCCAGTCACATTCCCATGGATAGGATTCGTCTCATCTCGATCAACGTCAACTCCATTGTTACTATACATCGACGTGATTATCTCCTTGAATTCATTTTTAAGCAAAAGCCTGACATCATGCTTCTCACTGAAACCCACCTCAGTTCATGGCACTCCATGACATTCAAGGATTTTGAATTCGTAAGAAACGATAGGGTAATAGGTAATGAGGGAGGTGGCACCGCGATATTAGTTCGAAGACCCTATTGTTTCCAAAATATTGAAAAAGTCGAATTCAAAAGCTTTGAATCTCTTGAAGTGTTCGTTATCAAAATCTCACTGCCAGGTGGGGATAAACTCTTCGTTATCTCTGCCTATGCAACTGGTGGAACTGTTCTCAAGCTCAAGGAGGAGCTCAATTCCTTGTTCGAAATACTCGAATTGAACAGGCTGCATAACTATTATATTCTTGCTGGTGACCTGAACGCCAAGCATACATCATGGCTGAACGCCACCAATAATCCAAGAAGTGTATTCCTGAAATCGTGGATAACAGAGAACCAAATTGAATACAGGTGCACTCTATATGGGTCGGAGTTCCCAACATACCCTAGGACAAATTCATATTTGGACCTTTGCATTGCTGACGCAAGACTCGAATTTAGCTTTAATAGTCCTCAACGGAAACTGCAGGTGCTTCCTTATGATAGCGACCATAACGCAATCGTAATGGAAATCAATCATCACAGGGATGATTTCTTCCTCATTCCAGTTCAACATGAAATCCATCGGTTGAATTTCAAAAAAACAGACTGGGGAAAGTTTCAAAAGAAGTTTAATCGCGAGTACCAGAAGCAATGTCCCCCTTCTGATAGTGGCAACTCTTGCTCAATGGTTCCTAATGACAGGAATCTAACTAACGATGAAATAGATGCCTATTTGTCGAAGCTAGAGAAGCTGACGTTGGAAACTATTGAGAAAGTCGTTCCCAAGATTAAACTTCGAAACAATATGGAAGGATATGAAACACCAACCATCGCAAGGTTGAAAAGATTGAAAAGCCTTCTTCTCACACGCGTCAACAATATTTATCGACGATTTTTGGACTACAACCATCCCTCGTTGTCTTTGTTGAAATTACATCTGAAGAATGTCCGGAACTTAATCCGGTCATACTTCAGGAGTGAGGTCAGCAATCAATGGGCGGAAAAATTGAGGGGTATTAGCCCACAGGACCCAGACGGCGTGTTCGCGAAAGTGAATAGCATATTCCGCAAGAAGTCTCGAGTGAAGGTATCGAATCTTGAAGTCACTAGTGATGAGATAAATCTTCTCGATAGGGCTGGTATCGAAATTGATAGTACGACTCCGGATAGAAATGGAAACAGGATTATTTGTGAAGGATTGGATAAACTTGCCCTGATTGGAACACATTTTGAATTGGTTCATCTACCAAACCCTGAGAGAGGGAACGAAATTTTTTCAGAGGTCGTTGAAGCAAAAGTTTCCGACTTCAAATCAAGCCTGAACGGCCAATCAATTCTTCATTTCAATGAAACATTAACATCTGACCTCATACCGAGCTTGAATCTTATTGATTATTTTGTCAGCTATGAAGACTTGTGTTTCATATTTCGCAAGATAAACAACAAGAAATCATGTGGTACTGATGGTATTCCAAATGTAGTTCTCCGACATTTGCCTAAGGTTGCTATTAGGAACTATTGCATATTGTTCAACAACATGTTGAGCAATTCATATTTCCCAAATGAGTGGAAAAAGGCTAAGGTATTTCCGATCTTGAAGAAAGGAAAAGAATCTTCATGCCCTAAAAGTTATCGCCGATGACACATGCGATAGCGAAAGTAACCTCAGACATCTGTTGGAAACTAAACAACAGAGAATGTGTTGGAGCATTTCTCATTGATATGGAGAAAGCTTTCGATACGGTGTGGTTAGATTGACTAGTTTTTAAACTCCTTCAGTATAAGTTCCCCAGACACCTTGTCGCCATGATGTGCAATATGTTATACAGGAAATCGTTTTTTGTAACTGATGGAAATCTTATGACAATGCGCGAATTCAAGGTCTTGAATGGTCTACAGCAGGGAACAGTTACTGCGCCTCTGCTCTTCTCAATATTCATTCGGAAGCTATTGAACGGCTATTGGGGATATTCCAAGTCGATCAATAGGGGGCTGTCGTCCCTCTGGACTAACACGGCTCCTTCCGGGGCGAACATCCTCGATAAGGTATCCGGTACCACATGTTGGCTTCCTTTCCGGTGTCGAATCGTAAAGTTAAACGCCTGCAATTTCAAGGCCCATCACGCCAAGCGGCCATGGAGTTCAGTTTGGCTCATCACCCATTTCAGGGAAGCTTGATCCGTAACGATTTCGTAGGGGTGTCCTTCGCCATATGCACGAAAACGCTTCACCGCCAACATTGCCGCCAAACATTCCTGCTCAGAGACCATGTAGTTCCGCTGGGCCGAGTTTAGCTTGTGGGACATAAAGTTTATAGGCATTTCCTCGCCGTCTTCCGTAACCTGGACTAAGACTGCTCCCACTCCATGTTGACTCGCATCACAATGAATTGAGAACGGTTCATTGAAGTCGGGGCTCTGTAGTACGGGAGCTGTAGTCAGGCTCTTCTTTAGCTATTCGAAGGCCCGCAAGCCGGGCTCTTCTCAGATGAACTTTCGTTCCTTACACAGCATGTTCGTCAAAGGTGTGGTGATGGTCGCATAGTTATATACAGATCGTTGATGTCGTCCGCATAGCTCGAGAAATCGGCAAAACTGCTTGGTGGTCTTACGTAGAGGAAAGGCGTCGATCGCCTGTGTCTTATTCGGGTCGGTTTTGATATTTAACCTCCGTCATTACCAACTGACTCTTCTGTATGTTGATGGTTAACACTGCCTTCCGGATATGAAGCAGGACGATCTGTTCGTCAAAGGTCTCGGTTATTAGCAATAAGTCATCCACGTACAAACATACGAAACTTGGTGTTGTAGGTGCGGTGGCATTGCTTTATCCATAAACCGCGTCATGGTCTGTGGGGCATTACAGAGTCCAAAAGTTATGGTCACAAATAGGTACAATGGTCGACCTGAGACCGTGAAGGCTGTCTTCTGCTTTGAACTCGGATCTAATGGGATCTGCCAGATAGCGTCTTTAAGGTCCAAGCTAGAACTAAAATGTGCTTAAGGTAATCGACTTAAGATACCCTCGATCAATGGTAGGGGAAATGCGTCTTTAACAGTGATAGCATTTGAACGCCGTGCATCTAAGCTTATTCGGCTTAACTACTAAGATGACTGGCGAAGTCCATGCACTTTGCGATTCTTTAATCACGCCTAGTGCCAACATCCGATCAACTTCGGCGTATAACGACTTTTCCTTCGCCGGAGATATGGTAAAATGTCTCTGCTTGATAGGTTTAGCATCCCCTACATCTAGCGTGTGAGACACCAAAGTTGTCCGGTCGAGACCTTAATTCTCATGCGAAGGAAAAACCACTATAGTCGCGGTTAGTCGTAGCAGTTGATAGGCATCCAGCGCATGTCGAAGTGAGCGCAAATTTAATGTCTCATCATTGACCGTGGCGACAGAATCGAGTATAGTGCTAGAAAATAATGCCGGAACCAAGTTAAAGCTTCGGATGCAGTCAACCCCCAAGTATAGATTCTGTGTCATTTGGGATATAATGTAAAACTCCAGGGACTTGGTCGCACCTTTAAAGATGACATCCATCGTGAGTTTCCCCACTATGGAGTGACGAGTTCCGTCCGCTGTGCCTAAGCAGGTGGTAAAATGCTGGATTTGATCCGCATAGTCTATCAGGACTTCTGTTGCAAAATCGGCTGCTATGCAATTAACGCTGGCTCCAGTGTCAATCAATCCTGCCAGTTGATTTTTCAAGATCTATACTGACGCGTATGGGAGAACGACGTCCTTCAATAATTAGTCTAGCTGGATCACGCGCAGCATCTTCCTCGATTGCTTCACCTTTCTCCAAGGACTCCGCATCCAGGCTCGCTTCCTTCTCGGAGGATTGGTGAGAACAATCTCCTCATTCCTCCCTTAAATTCCAGTACCATTCGGCGGCATCCCCGCTGAATAAAAGGTGCGCGTGCCGAAGAAAGGCCGAGGAATCTCCGTCCAGCGTACTGGCTACTAGTGACTGTACTCTGAACAAGCCGGTAAAGCTGAGGCGCCAACTTTCCATTATGCGGGGTGTTGGGTCTTGAGCTTGCGTCGTGTAGATCGCTCGGCGGTCGGCTTCACTGTTCAGCCCGCCGTACGGAACTGAGTCGTGCGTTGTCGGTATCCGTGGGGGTGCGGTACTGAATCGCGGTCTATACACTGGGGTCCATACCCGAGCTCATTCGAGGGAGGTTCGAGTCCTCAACCGGTTTAGAGGTGGGAATAGTTGCATTAGGATTCGGTTCCTAGCTCGGTGGAGTTCTTGTACGACTGGTGTGCTAGCTGATCCCAAAGTCTTGGAACTCTCTCTCATGTGTCCTATTCTGTCGGAGAGCCCTTGTAGTAAGAACAGAATCGCGTCATTGCCAGTTGTGTTTGGGGGGCTGTTGGGATGTCTGCCTGTGCTCCTGGGACTGGGTCTTCTCCGCCCGTGGCTCCCTGGTTGTTTAACAGAGGTTGTGTCTGATCGTTAGTCCAGGGGTCTTTCACAACTGCTCCACGCATAGGAGCTTGCGTTCTGATGGGGTTCGCAGGAGCTGCTGGACACAAATTTGATGGAACAGGTATCCGCAATCCAACCGAATCCACAGTTAGCTGGCTGTATATTTTTGGAGCAGGTCCAGCGTTTTTTTGGAGTTCGTTCGGTAGTCATGTCTCGGAGAAAAGTTAAAAATGTATAAAGAAAATGATTACTATGTATGTATATGTTGAGATTTGATCAACTGACAGCTGACCCGATCTAACCCAACCCAGTCTTGACCCTAACCTTGTATTTTCTTTTGTTTTATATAGAGTCAAAGTTGGTAATATGTTTTGTATTACATTTTCACTAAATTAAGTTGGATAGCGATAAGCACTTATTTGATAACTTCATGTGACAGCGAAAAAAGTGAAATTGAATGGCGACAAGCAAACGTGCTCCAAATTGTAATCAACGAAAGTATAAAGTATTGAGCAACAATCCGTCGATTGTTTGGCAAGAGTTTTGTTCATCAAAACTAGTATTCTAAAACTATTCAAAAGGTTCCTTTTGAAACTCAGTTCAATAAATTGAACATTTTGTCAACTTGGACTCGAATTTTTCTCAACTGAAAAACCCGAGCCCACTAAAATAACAACAGGTTATTCGCCCAGGGCAGCTGTAAAAGGGTTTCTTCAAAAGTCAGGAAAGGAAATCGTTAGGCAAGCCAAGAAAGCAGTCCAAGACGTCAGAACCGGCAAACACAACATAACTTACAAATCAGCGACATTGGAGCATCCATCGCACAGCAAGTCAACGTTGAGCAACGAACACGCAAGTCGCTTTAAGTCAGAAAATCGCCACGAAAGATTATAAATTCATTTTGTTCATTCAAAAATTGTCAGAAGTCAGTCGAATTTTAAATTTAAAGCAAAATGGATACTGTAAATTGGAAATATTAAGTAAAGATAGTCAAGGAAATGTCAATTTCATTTCATGGCGATTTAAATTAAACCTAGCACTTAAGAACAAAGATCTGTATGATATAACGGTTGCAAAACCCAGACCAGAAGGTGCTGCGTCAACTGATACAGTCGCCGCTTGGTTAAAGAAAGATGTTGAGGCTCAAACATTGATAGGTTTAAATGTAGACAGTAAGATTGCGATCAAAATTGCAAATTGTAAAACTGCCAAAGATATGATAGACAAATTAGTTAGTTTATATGGTACAAAGACTGATATAACTTTAGAAACGTCCTGAATCAAATTCTTTACCTGTGAGTATGATGAAAGCAAGTCTGCTGTTTAGAACTGAGATTTTGGATCTCGCGAAAATGATCCTGTGAGGGAAAGTTGGGTCATGACGAGGATCATGAGTGTGCTACCGCCAAAATTGGCACATTTCAGGACATCCTGGGACAACGTGACCGGAGCAGGAAAGAAAGTTGAAACTCTCATGAAACGTTTGAGATTGGAGGACGAGCCACTCAAAGAAACAACGACAAATGCAGAGGCAGCACCAACAACGCTCTCATGGCCAGACGCAGGAAACAAGGACAGTCATCAAACAGCAAGCAGGAAAAGTCGCAGCTCGCATGCTACAAATGCGGGAAGAAAGGTCACGTGCTCAAGGAGTGCAGAGGAGTGATGAATACATTGCCTACTGCAGAAAGAAGTATTCATGTAATATCTGTAAGAAGAATGGACACTTCGCAAAAGACTGCGAATCGCGAGAAGAAGTGAATAAGTCAACAAACCGGGAAACCAAATAGGAAGGCATTTTTGACCCTGGCACTCTCGACGGTGGACAAGGCCACTTCATGGTATCAAGACTGTGGGGCCAGCCAACACATGACATCTCACCGAGAGTGATTTGTTCAGCTTGTTGAGTTGGACGAGCCCATCCCAATTGTGATTGGAGACTCAACCAGGCTAGATGGCGTTGCAATCGGGAACATGGAGATGGAAGTATTTGATGGTCAAAAGTGGTATCCAGTGGCTCTAGAAGATGTCATTTACGTGCTAAGCCTCAACTTTAATCTTTTCTCAGTGAGTCAGATGCTAGACAAGGGACATGTACAGAAGGCAAGCGGAAACGAGTCAATGTTTTCTAGTCTGGATGGTGGGAAATTTTTTTTTCTCTACAAAATGATGCTCAGGGGACAAGAAGAGCCAAATTTGATGGCCGTGTCGATTAAAGTCTGGCACGAGCGACTCCCCCATCAAAATGTCAAGTATGTGAGGGACATACCGAAAAGGAAAGGAATAAAATACATTGATGACTGGAATGACTATGTATACACAGTATGCTCGTATGGCCAGCTGCATAGATCCTCACACCGAAACAACCCCAAGACAGCTCAGCAACCGTTAGATCTAGTGCACGTCGACACCGGGGAGATGAACATTCCGTCATTGGGAGGAGCGAAGTACTGGCTCATGTTCAAGGACGATTTCACTCACTACCGAACCTGTTACTTTATGAAGACGAAAAGTGAAGCACCAGAGAAGATCGAATGTTACCTGAGACTCGTTGAAAACCAGCTACGGAGGAGAGTGAAAAGTCTGAGGTCTGACAACGGCACCGAACTGAAGAATGCAAAAACCAAACAGATGATGGACAAGTTGGGAATTTCCCACACCTTCACGAATGTACACACGCCAGAGCAGAACGTAAGGAGAAATGAGAACGATTGTCGAGGCAGCCAGAACAGCGATACACATGAACGAGTTGGACGAGAAACTGTGGGCAGAAGCAATGAACCCTGCAATCTTCACGATCAACCAGACTGGAACCAGCAAAGTACCAGGGAAAAGCCCAGCAGAACTTTGTTTTGGAAGAAAAATGAAGATTGAGAGAGAAGCTGCGACCCTTTGGATGCGAATGTTACGTGCTGACACAAAAACAGAAAAGAGGCAAGATAGATATAAAATCAGAAAAGGGAATTCTGGTTGGCTATGATATTGATTCACCCTGCTACCGGGTTTATCTGAAAGAAAAAAGAGAAATTATCAGCTCAGACAATGTGATCTTTGACGAGGAAAAGATGAGACTGAGGCAAGGACCTGAACTTGAGACACAGGCACCAGAGGGCACACCAGAGAAGCAAGAAGAAAGCAGCAGCGAGACAGACGAAGAAGACGAGAACTGGGGAACTGGAAAAAGTGCTAAGGAGCCAAGCGACAACGAGAATGAGACACCAGCGCCAGAAGAAGAGTCAGGAAGGAGAGGTATGCGAAATCGTCGGACTCTGCAACCACCACCGAGACTGAGAGACTGCGTACTTGACTCCCGTCGTGGAGGAAAGAGCGCCAAAGTAGCCATAATTGCTGAAACGGAGGACATCCCAGTGAGTGAGGCACTTAGAGATGAGAAGTGGAGACGAGCAATGCAGGAGGAGTACGGCTCGCTGATGGAGATGAAAACTTGGAAGCTGGTGGACTGTCCAGAAGGAGCGAAGCCGGTCACTTGTCGCTGGGTACTTCGAGAGAAGGCAGACGGGATACTTAAGGCCAGACTAGTGGCAAGGGGATTTGAACAGAAGGAGGGAGTAAACTACACGAAAACTTTTAGCCCAGTAGCTCGCCATGCATCCATTCGGCTACTCCTAAGTCATGAAGCGTCGGAAAAAGTGAAGTTGGTATCGTTCGATTTGAAAACGGCTGTCTTGTATGGAAACCTGGAGCAGGACATCTATATGCACCAGCCTGAAGGGTTCGACGATGGAACCAGGAAAGTTTGTAAGTTGAACAAGAGTCTCTACGGACTTAAACAAGCTCCGAGGATGTGGAACGAAAGGGTCACCACCCACTTTGAGAAGAAGATAGGCTTGATCAAAACAGATGACGAGCCGTGTATATACTATAACAAGGAAAAGAGCATTATGGTTTCACTCTTCGTGGATGATGGATTGGTAGCCGGCAAAGATGAAGAAGAAATATACAAACTCTTAGACGAGATAAGCAAGGAATTCGAGATAACTTTCAGCAGGAAAGTACAAAACAAGTTAATGTATTTGGGCATGGAAAACAAGATCGACCAGGACGGTATCTTCGTGAGTCAGTCTCACTACACGGAGAAGATCTTGAGAAAGATGAAACGCGAGCAGTGCAATCCAGCATCTACGCCCACTGAGCTAGTAATGATCAACCATAAGACAGACTTCAAGAACGACGTGGCACTTCCAGCGAACAACAACTTTCGCGAGGCGATAAAAAGTTTGTTGTACTTAGCCAAAATAACCAGGCCAGACATAAGCTTCGCGTTGAACTACCTCAGTCGATTCTGCAACAAGCCCATGAAGAGCCATCAGGCGATGGTGAAACGTGTTTTCCAGTACTTGAGAGGGACCACGACAGCCGGAATTCATTTCGAAGGAGACAAGACACTCGTGGCCTACACCGATTCAGACTTTGGAGGAGACTCTTGAGACAGGACAGTCAACGAGTGGTGTGTTAGTGATGAGAGGAGGGCCAGTGATCTGGTATTCACAAAAGCAGCGTCTAGTAGCGACTTCAACTGCAGAAGCCGAGTACCGAGCAGCAGTGTCAGTGATTGACAATGTGTGCTGGATCAAACGAATTACACTGAAACTTGGCATTCTAGAAGCTGAGCTGCCGATCAACATGTCAGCCATACACATGCTACAAAATGCCCACGAAGGAAAGACGACCAGAGGAAAGAAGCACATCGAAATACCACGAAAGTACATCCAGCAACACATCAGCAACACTGTGGCACTGCAACACAACCAAAGCAGCAAGCAGATCGCAGACATCCTCACCACGCCACTCAACAGAAGAATTTTTGAGACGCTCCGCTGTAAATTGATCAAGGAGGAGTGTTGAGATTTGATCAACTGACACCTGACCCGACCTAACCCAACCCAACCTTGACCCTATTCTTACCTTGCATTTTCTTTTGTTTTATATAGAGTCAAAGTTGGTTATATGTTTTCTATTATATTTTCACTAAATTAAGTTGGCAAGCGATAAGCACTTATTTGATAACTTAATGTGACAGCGAAAGAAGCGAAATTGAATGGCGACAAGCAAACGTGCTCCAAAATTGTAATCAACGAAAGTATAAAGTATTGAGCAACAATCCGTCGATTGTTTGGCAAGAGTTTTGTTCATCAAAACTAGTATTCAAAACTATTCAAAATGTACCTTTTGAAACCCAGTTCAATAAATTGAACATTTTGTCAACCTGGACTCGACTTTTTCTCAACTGAAAAACCCGAACCCATTGAAATAGCAACAGTATACATATATCTATATATATATAAATATATATATATATATATATATATATATATATATATATATATATATATATATATATATATATATATATATATATATATATATGTAAAGATTGGTTTATAGATTAATTCAAATTCACTTTATTTTAGTAATTAAATTATTGCGAAAAAGATTTACAATAGATGTAAGATGTGAAAGGTTAAATCACGTCCACGCTCTATGGAGGTTGGATACCAACTGCCCGGTTCGTAGTATCTCGTGACAGTCGTATTTCATTCCACACTCGGTCATCCATATTACTCGTCTGCCTCAGGCGAGTCATCTGCGTCATGTGGTGGAACGGTGAGGTCGTCATTGTCGTCGAATTCGGCCCATAATTTCATCTTGTCTGCGCTCGTATTGGTAACCTTTGGGCCTTCGTGTTCGCCAACCTTCTGCACGCCATAACGATTGATTGAAACAACCCGATAGGGACCAAGAAACTATGGTCTGATCTTAAGTCCCGTACCAAACTGCACTCGCTCTATCGCAACCAGGTCCCCAACTTTGTAGACGGTAGCTTTCTTTCGCTTCTTGTTGAAATTTCTCGAATTTTCATCCTGCATCTTCGCTATAGCCTCTTTCGCCTGCTTGCGTAATTCTGCTCGAGCTTCGTCATACTGTTGGGATATAACTTCCTCTAAAATCTCCATAAGCCGAATGTCCTTTCCAGAATTCATCTTAGTACCGACCATTTATTGAAATGGTGACATTCTTATCGATCGATGATACGTAGAGTTAAAAGCTCTCTGAATATTTTTTACATTTTTGAACCATTCATCAGGTGTGTCAATAGAATACTTCGTAAGTGCCGATATGACAACCGCATGAAGACGCTCGATCTGCCCATTTCCCCTAGGCACGCCGGTAGTCACAAGATGCAACTCAATATCGTGGTCAGTGCAATACTTCTTGAAGTTTTGCGGTACAAATGCTCCTCCTCGGTCGGAAATTAAATGAAGAGGATAACCAAACGATTCAGCAATTACCTCCATCTTCTGCAGGACTTCATCGCACGCAAGTGTTTTTGTCGGGAAAAGCCAACAAAATTTTGTGAATCCATCGATAACAGCCAAAATATAACGATAACCTTTCTTCGTGTCTTGCATAAGGCCCAGATGATCGATATGGAACGCAGCGAAGGGGACATCGCCTTTCGAAATCGGGTACAAAAATCCATCTGCTTTGCCTCGTTTTCTATCGGCTAAGATGCATCTCACACAACTGGAAATACAAGGTTCAATGCGACGATCCAGATTGGGGATATAAAACTCTTGCAGCATATACTTCATTTTCTGCAAACGAAAATGCCCTTTTTCGTGGACTTCCCGAACTAATGCTGATTTCATTAATTCTGGAACGACAAACAAACTATTATTATTTGAAATTTTACATAAAATACCATGATGCATCGTATAATTTTTGTAAGGCTTAATTCTCAGTATTTCGATGATAGGTAGCAACGCCTCGTCACTACGTTGTGCTTCGCTCAATCGTTTCAGAAAGTCGTCATTTTGTATCATCATAACAACCGGATTGCGGCTTAAGGCATCGACATGTCGCATGCCAGTTCCAGCACGGTGCTCCACTTCAAAATCGAACTCTTCAAGCAGCATGACGTATCTGGCAACCCGCGTCGCCAAATCCTTTTCCATGATGCATTTAAACGCTTTACAATCGGTGACAAGTTTGAAGCGCTGTCCAATCAGATAAATCCTAAACTTCTTCAATGCTTCGATAACAGGCAACACCTCGAGTTCGTAGCTTGAATATTTTTTCTCAGGTTCGGTCGCAGACTTGGTCATATAGAAAACAGGATGCATCGAGTTGTCTTCCGCGTCCCTCTGGAGAAGAACCGCTCCATATCCTTGTTTGCTGGCGTCAGTATGTAACTCCGTAGGAACGCCACATTTGAAGATTTTCAGCGCAGGATTTGATGTCAACGCATCTTTCAAGTCGTGTACGGCTTCCAGCTCAAGTTCTCCTAAATCGATGAAAGCTCCCCTTTTTGTAAGTTCGGTCAACGGTCGCGCTCGTGTTGCGAAATTCGGGATAAATTTCTGAAAATATCCGGCAAGTCCAAGGAAGCTTTGTAGTTGCTTCAACTAGGAAATTAATAACGGCTTTTGATTTACCGATCGACGGCTTGACGGTTCCTTTTGAAATTCGATGGCCTAAGTATTCTATTTCTTCCTGCAGGAATCGGCATTTACTCCATTTTTTATTCAGTCCATTATCAGCAGCCACTTTTAGGGTTCGTTTTAAACTAATTAAGCCTTCTTCAATGGTCCGTGAGGGTACAACGATCTCGTCAATGTAAATTATTACAACGTTTTCGCGAATCAGATCTCGGAATGTATAATTTATAAACTTTTGAAATACGCTGGGCGAATTGCATAATCCAAATGGTACCTTCGTGAACTCATATTGTCCGGTTTGAGTGACAAACGATGTAAATTTGCGACTCTCTTCATCCACCGTCACATGGAAAAAGCCATTTGCAAGATCGAGGGTACTAAAAAATGCTGCATCTCCAATTTTGTCGATTTGGTCTTCGATCACCGGTAGCGGGTATCGATCTTTGTAAATTTTCTTATTGATGGCTCGGTAGTCGATACACAATCTGTGCTTGCCGTTCTTATCCTTACCAGAAGCACTTGACTTGCATAATCAGAGACACTTTCGCGTACAACTCCGTTTTTCAACCAAGACTCCACTTGTTCGTCGATTATCTTTCGTTCGGGTGGCGAAAATCTTCTTGACGGACGATAGACCGGTTCGTTATCAATTACAGCGATTTTCATATTTATCGGCGGTTCTTTCGGTTGTGTCGGTGAATATTTCGAGATAATATTTTTAACTTCAGAACGAACCTTCATGTTGCAAACGTCTGCACTAAGCTCATCTTCGTTCAACGCTTCCGTGTTTATTTGCGCGAGAAAACATTCTATTGGGTTGCATGCTTCATCCATCGTTTCTTTATTATCAGGCTCCGCATCGACTTTCGTAATTGTCATTTTACCATTGCGAATTTCCACTATGGCGCTAGCGAGTAGATTCATTCCTATGATGACGTCGGGATTAACACTCATGTTGTCTACTATGTTGAACTCGATATTTTCGAATAAGATACCGTTAATTTTCACATCGACAGTACACAGCCCATGCGTAATGATACTGGAACCGAGACCCGTTAACGTACAACGCGAAGATTCTGATACGTCTCATGGCTTTATTTTACTGAGGCACGACTTCTTCACAATGCACACGTCGCTTCCAGTATCGATAAGACCGGAAAAAGCCACCTCGTTAATTAATACAGAACAATATGATGGTCCAGATTTTCGTATGCAATTGGTTGCCTTTCCATTCGGGCAATCAGTGCGTTTGTGACCAAATAGATTGCACCCGAAACACTTTGGGCCTTTCGTCTTGTCCGGACAACCATGCCATTCGTGGTCAGACGATCCGCAATTGTAACAGTATCGTCATTTCTGCATTGCTTCGTTTTTTCCGTTTTTGGTTTCTTTACGTTGAGGCCACTTGGAACTTCGGGATCGCTTTTCATTTGCTCGTAGGTTAAGAGTTTTTCTTTGAATTCCGTTGTCGTTTTCGCGCCGTATAAAATAGTCTTATTCACTTTCGAGTCTTTAATGCCATCGATCACATACCGAAACACCGGGACATCTTCCACCTGTGCATGACTGCCTATTTCAAGCATTCGGTACAAATATTCACGGTACGATTCATTGTTCCGTTTTTTCTCCTCTCGAAGCCTCTGGTGAACGTCGCAACTAGCTATCTTTGCTTTAAACTCTTCGATTAGGGCACTTTTTAGTTGGAAATAGGACACCGGTTTTGCCTCGCAGTCTACGAACATTCGAGCCGCGCCCGACAGAGATTTTTTAAGGAATACGAATTTCTGAATTTCCGTCCATCTGAGCGCGGTTGCATACGCATCAAATTCGTTCAGATATGCTACCACATTCATATTCTCGCCATGAAATTTGCGAATCACGCTTTCCACATCATGCATGTTAAAATTTGATGCGTGATCGTCGCCGCCTCTCATCGTTTCCAACACGTCGACGCTTGCGTCACTGCGTTGCAGTGACCTACGATGCCGCGCACTCATTTCGGTTATAGCAAAAGCGAAATGTTCGATCACCGTTATCACTGACTGCTTTGTTCTTCTGTCCGTTTTTCTTTATTTCGCACGGCACACGCGTATTTAATTACTATTTATTTATCGGTAGCTCTGTTCACAATCCTGGTTGAGCCCCCATGTAAAGATTGGTTTATAGATTAATTCAAATTCACTTTATTTTAGTAATTAAATTATTGAGAAAAAGATTTACAATAGATGTAAGATGTGAAAGGTTAAACCACGTCCACGCTCTACGGAGGTTGGATACCAACTGTCCGGTTCGTAGTATCTCGTTTGACAGTCGTATTTCATTCCACATATACATATATATATATATATATATATATATATATATATATATATATATATATATATATATATATATATATGTATAGAAACAAAGTAAGCATTTTCTTTATATATTATTAACTTTTCTCCCAGACATGACTACCAAACGAACCCTAATAACGGTTATGCGGCCGATAGTGGCGAACTATACACAATGCCTATATAGAAAAAAAATTTAATTTGCGATACTCTTTCCTTTCCAGCAGCGCCGACTTCTCCATAAGGAAATGAACCCGAATGATGGTCTGCCGAAAAGAGGGTGCTCCTGGTCGATTTTAAAACTTATCCCAACCCCAAGTACATTACAAAAACCGTCTCTAAACTACGTCACCGTAACAATTTTGTGCGCGGCCAAAATCCCGACGCAGGGAAGCATCCCGGGCTTTGCAATTCCAGCATACGCCATCGAAAGTCGAACCGAAACCACTGATCTATCACGCATAAATAGATGAGTAGAATCCTTCCGCAACATAAAGGCAACGTAGCCTTCTATTTTCTTGAGAGTCTAGGCAGATAGGAGAAACTCATCTGGCTGACAGTTCCCATCAAGAAAATATAAGGTCCTTACAGGTTTTACCCTGGGACAACACATCGGAAGGAATCTTTCGCGAAAAAAAATAAAACAAAGGAGAGCGGAAGCTACAACTCACGTAAAGTGACTGAAAGTGTGTCCGACACAACTCCACTACTCCTGTCCCTGGGATACTAGAACCGAGGTACCTTACATTCTCCGTAAAGGACAAAAACGAATATTTCCCCTTAAGGACGTTTGGGCCCCACGTTGGGTGCGATTTGTAAAGATTTCCAACTTCGTTTCGCTCCATCGGTTTAGGTTTCCTTCGGGAAATCTCTCCACGGAGCGAAACGAAGTTGAAAATCATTACAAGTCCGTCCAACGAATCACTCAAAACAAATTTCATTCTTGAACCAGAGCTTCGATATTAAGTTTCTGAAAAGCAGAGAAATTTTTGTGATAAAACTTTAATTCCGAGATTTATAAATTAAACTTCGAAATTAAATCTCTCCGACGCAAACCCTCACGCTCTACATTTCGTATGAAGCGGAAGCTTGGTCAGTACACCAATTTAGTGTCGAAGTAAGGATTTGACATTAGGTTGCTGAAAAGAGTAAGACATCTCTTAATCAGGATGAAATAATCGACTACTCAGTCGTGAACTATGGATCTGCTTCTGGTTATGCGCCCGTGACGGGCTAGAACAATGTCGTACAGTGTGTTTGGGCATTCCAGTTTAAGCCTCATCACTTTTATTTATTGAGGTTGAGAGCGAGTTCAAATGGGTTTAAAAGTCATTTTATCTAAAAAGAAATCGTGGTTATTTTAAACATTGTGAAGAATACTTGAAACCTGTATAAAATGAATGTTTCTAATAAATTGAAGTATCAGTTTAAGAATAGATAAGCCCTATTCTAACAAACTAAATTTTGTATATCTCTGTTTTATATATTTCTTGTAATACACTGTGCATTAAGATGCGTTATTCATTTATTGATACTGGCCAGAAATATGAAGCTCTTCAATACTTCTTAAATTTTTTTTTATGAAATATAACACAAAAAGCTCACCAGTTTTATCATATCAAGAATCTTATCCAAAAATTAGTCAAAACAACATTCACTAGATTACATGACGTGTCTTTTCTTTGCTAAATTCAGCGCCCTTCATACGAGTGGTACAGCTTTCATTATTCAGATAGAGGCAAAGTAGAAGAAATCATGAGAAATTTGCAATGTTTAAAACAAAATCAATTCCCAACTATCATAAAACACTTAGATTTGATACCCTTTCAATTTTCTTTCCCAGATTAAGTACTCCTCACTTTCGCAACTATCTTCTAGCAATTACTCTGCAAATCTTACGCCTCACCTTCTTCCTTTTAATACCCCAAATAACATAATGATTGTTATTCAATTCCCAAGTACCTCATTACGTTTTAATTTCCCTTTTAAGTCATTATTCGTCTCTTGGATCGTACATTTCCAGCGGAAGTATCAGCTTATACACTTACGTCTCTGCCTACGACTCTTTGAGCCAAAAACTTTTGTGTGCTTAACCGTGAAGCAAGAGATAAATCATTGGACATTACACAATTGCAACGAAAGCGCAAATCTAAAATTCACCAAGCGAGATTTCAATTTTTCCGGGATCTTTTTAATAAAGCCTGAAATGATTATAATCGACACTAGAGCTTCTTCGATTTCCTCTCGGGGAAGCTGCAATTAGGCGCGGTGTGTGCGATATCACAATGTGATTCGTCAATTTGCTTTGCAGATGTTTGAATTGTCCATGCTAGCTTTTTGCTGCTTGGGTTCGGTCGCCGGCGTCAATAGTACATAGTAATAAAACCAGCAACAGCTACGATATCAACGTCCTCAGTACAAGCCTCAACGCTTCCTAAGCGTTTTTTATTAATTATTATTCACTTGTTACGCCGTTATGGGACAATTAATGGTCTGAAGAATTTGGATCGGAATGGCAGAGAGGATGGACGATAGTGTAGCTGCCGAAAGCTCGTGCTTGACCACCACAATGATTCGATAGTCCACTAATGGCCACAACAGTTTTTTTCCGCGTTAGCATGTCTTGTTTATGAGCGGAATGTTTAAAAACTTTCCTTGCCCGGGGGTTGCTGCTTAATTGAAAATTTTAGAAGTTTGTATTAAAATTGAAATTTCCAATTGATTTGTGTGTTCAAATCTTGAGTCGAATGTTTTTGGGTCAAGGCTGAACTCATATGATTCTTAGTTTATTCAAAATTAATATTTAATTTTATTTTGCATATTAAAAAGATTCCGACATCGCCTGCAGCTACACAATACATTGATGGGGATGAAACTTTTACTTGTTATTGTTGAATCGCTGATTTTTTACTACATATTAAAAAATTGGGTATAAATTCCCTGCAATAACATTGGTTAATGAATCTAAAAAATGTCTAAACCATTTAGACTAATTTTCCCCGCTAGCCACTGGAGAAAGATTTCCCACCCTTACCTCTATGACACTGAACTTTTCCATAAATTTCGCATAAAATGATTGAATTTCAATGCTTTTACTTTGATCGGTCTTTTTTGGAGTATCTTTCCATTTCGTTTGATATTTTGTTCCATTATGAACTCCCAATCGACAGTCCCATTTTGAACGGAACAACAAATAGGGTCATTTTGTGTTGCATTTACCAACCAACTGGCACTAAACTAGAACGAAATCTATTTGGGTCAGACAACGAGTGCATTTTAATCATAATTATTGCTCCATAGCTAATATTTGGCCATTGTGGATTGGATTGCTGAATTGCTCTGGACTGGCCTAATGTGGCCTGGTCTGAGTATCAGACATTTTTTGTCTTCCGTCTCTCTTTTATTGAACAGTAGTTGCATAAGTTGATTACTGTTGACTTTTTATTTGGAGTGTTTGTAGTACGTTCGTATGGAGTTGAGTATGGGTGCACATGTGGAGTTCGATTGTGATTGCTCTACAGTAGGATTGCACTTTCGAGCATTTCGTGATAGTACTTTTGGGATCTTGGGGGAATAAGTATGTGTTTACGTAGTTGTATGGAATGGTATGAGAGCACTTAATGTTTTGTTTTCGTTACGACAAAGCTACAATATTGACAAAGTTGCAAGAATAGGGTTAATTATAGTGGATTATGTCACTAGATCCATATTATTTGAGAGAAAGATAAGAGTTGGTAATCATTTATTTGAATATTTTGTTCTTTCGTTTAGAGGCAGAAATTTTAATATTTTTAATGTGAGGATATATGTCTAACAGTTTTCCTCTAGTGTAATTGATAATTGAAAAAATTGATTATAATATTTGATGGGATTGGGCGAAAATAACAATAGATTAAATTGGTATACTGAGATTTATTTATAATCTAGTTAGCACAGAAAAACAGTTGACACAAGAGTGAGTATTATTCGTCCGAACAGAATGACATAATCAAGGCATTGAGAGTAGCTCGAACTAGTGAGCTATTTAGATAACTATGGCAATTTACATTGTTTGGTTTATACTAGTTCTAACACCTGCCCTTAAACTAAACAATCTGTAATCCAAGATTTACTACACAATTAAAATGGTTATCTTTACTTAAACATTTAGTTAGGACATCTGCTGGCATATTTTCAGTAGATAAGTATTTTAACATTATAATTTTATTTTCTACAATTTGTAGTACAAAATGATGTTTAATATCAAGGTGTTTACTACGGCTATGATTAACATGACTTTTACAAATGTTTTGTGCTGACTGACTGTCATTGAACAAAGTTACTGATAAATGTTTACCTAAACATTCATAAAGAAAGCTTCTAAGAAATTTAGCCTCCTTTGCTCCTTCACACAATGCCATAAAGTCAAAAGCGCTTTATTTAATACCAATGGCTATAAATTTTTAAAAGAACATAAAGCAAATTCCAAACAATAAAACTATAAAAAACTTAATGGCCCGAATGGCTCTCTAAATTTATACGTTATCAGTTAAACACATTTAATGAAAAAAATACACTTGCAAATTTAAATTAATTAAGATAATTAGATATTTTTTGATTCAATTGGAAAAAGGAGAAAAAACCAACCAGCATTATTCAAAAATTACTTATACTACTAACACAACAATGAACTTATATCCTATACCTAATATGTTACACCCTAATTCTAAATAAGTTCAATCAAAAAAAAAAAAACGTTACCTTATATTGAAACCTATACCTAATTTATTTAAATAAACGACAATACTCGATGTAGCAATAATGAGATGAATCTAAAAAACTAAGTAACGAGAAAAAGCACAAAAACAGAAAATAAACACGAATAATTTAGACATTGTCATTCAGCCACCAATACCTAGATTGCTCCATCTCAGCTCGACCAGCCTCAACGAATCTAGCAAATGAGTATCTCCATTGGAATTGTTGGTCTCGTGAACTCAGATTCGGAGGATATTTTATCTTCTTATCGGTGGCCCGTCGGTATAAGTGATATATGATTGGGACGCCGTCAGAATCAAAAACATATCGATTCATGTCCAAATACACGAATGCTTCTGGAGGAACGAAGCCAGTAGTGAGGCAAGTCACAATATACCCGTCTGTAGGGTGGAGCGGCTGTGAAATCCAAGGGTTTTCACTCACAGTTACAGATCTTGCGATATGATTCCGAAGAAGTTTCAATATGAAGATATCGACTCTTGTCACTTGAGCGGTTTGATAAATTTTTCTATTCGATATATAGTGCTTCCAATCCGTCTCAGGCTTTCTGTACAAACCAGTACATGCACGAAGACATTTCCTTCCGAAAACTCTTAATCCTTCCATTGTACTAGCACTCTGGTTGTACCAGATCTGGCATCCGTATGTCAAAACTGGCCTAACCAGGGTCTTGTAACAAATAACTTTGACTTTTTGATCAATGTATCTGGAATGAAAGAGTCACCGAAGGGCCATGACTACTTTTAGTGCTTTACTGAGCATGATTTTGACATGTTCAGTAGAGTACAGATACTGATCGAGATAAACACCGAGGTATCGAACACAGGATTTATGTGGAACCCGTTCTGAACTACCCTCACCAGCCATAATGTGGAAATCCATCCAATTACGTTTCAGGTCTTGACTGCCCCCCGCAGCGTTGTCCGAAACAAAATTGTTTCGCACTTCTGCGCATTGATTTTCATTCGCCAATTGTCGGTGTAGAGCTGCACATCATTAAACATTTTTTGAAGGTTGCTCTGAACTATTGTATCTTTTCGGTCTGCCGTATAGATGATCAGATCATCAGCAAACGCTACCAATGATCGCGTCGGCGAGACATTAAAATCAAAGCCGTTCAATAACTTGCGAATGAATATTGAGAAAAGCAGGGGCGCAGTAACTGTTCCCTGCTGTAGACCATTCAAGACCTTGAACTCGCGCATTGTTGTCAAATTTCCATCAGTTACAACAAATGATTTTCCGTATAACATATTACACATCATGGCGACAAGGTGTCTGGGGAAACTGTCCTGAAGAAGTTTGAAAACTAGTCCATCTAACCACACCGTTTCGAAAAGCTTTCTCCATATCAATGAGACATGCTCCAACACATTCTTTGTTGTTTAGTTTCCAACAGATGTCTGAGGTTACTTTCGTTATTGCATGTATGGTCGAATGCCTGGCACGAAAACCAAATTGGCAATTCGGCATCAACTCATATTTCTCAATGTGGGCGTTTAATGCTCTGTTGAGTATCACTTCAAACACCTTGCTGATGTTAGGCAGCAAGCCGATTGGGCGATAGCTTTTAGGGCATGAAGATTCTGTTCCTTTCTTCAAGATCGGAAATACCTTAGCCTTTTTCCACTCATTTGGGAAATATGAATTGTTCAACATGTTGTTGAACAATATGCAATAATTCCTAATTCCTGAACAATATGCAATAATTCCTAATAGCAACCTCAGGCAAATGTCGGAGAACTATATTTGGAACACAATCAGTACCACATGATTTTTTGTTGTTTATTCTGCGAAATATGAAACACAAGCCTTCATAGCTGACAAAATAATCAATAAGATTCAAGGGCGGTATGAGGTCAGATGTTAATGTTTCATCGAAATGAAGAATTGATTGGCCGTTCAGGCTTGATTTGAAGTCGGAAACTTTTGCTTCAACGACCTCCGAAAATATTTCATTCCTTCTCTCTGGGTTTGGCAGATGAACCAATTCAAAATGTGTTCCAATCAGGGCAAGTTTCTGCAATCCATCACATATAATCCTGTTTCCATTTCTATCCGGAGTCGTACTATCAATTTCGATACCAGCTCTATCGAGAAGATTTATCTATCACTAGCGACTTCAAGATTCGATACCTTCACTCGAGACTTCCTGCGGAATAAGCTATTCATTTTCGCGAAAACGCCATCTGGGTCCTGTGGGCTAATACCCCTCAGTTTTTCCGCCCATTGATTGCTGATCTCACTCCTGAAGTATGAACGGATTAAGTTCCGGACATTCTTCAGGTGTAATTTTAACAAAGCCAACGAGGGATGGATGTAGTCTAAAAATCGTCGATAAATATTGTTGACGCGGGTGAGAAGAAGGCTTTTCAATCTTTTCAACCTTTCGATGGCTGGTGTTTCATATCCTTCATATTGTTTCGATGTTTAATCTTGGGAACAACTTACTCAATCGTTTCCAACGTCAGCTTCTCTAACTTCGACAAATAGAGATCTATTTCATCGTCAGTTAGATTTCTGTTATAAGGAACCATTGAGCAAGCGTTGCCATCATCAGAAGAGGGACATTGCTTCTGGTACTCCCGATTAAACTTCTTTTGAAACTTTCCCCAGTCCGTTTTTTTGAAATTCAACCGATGGTTTTCATGTTGAACTGGAATGAGGAAGAAATCATCCCTTTGATGATTGATTTCCATTACGATTGCGTTATGGTCGCTATCGTAAGGAAGCACCTGCAGTTTCCGTTGAGGACTATTAAAGCTGAATTCAAGTCTTGCGTCAGCAATGCAGCAACTCCGACCCATATAGGTTGCACCTGTATTCAATTTGGTTCTCTGTTATCCATGATTTCAGGAATACACCTCTTGGATTATTGGTGGCGTTTAGCCATGATGTATGCTTGGCATTCAGGTCACCGGCAAAAATATAATAATTACGCAGCCTGTTCAATTCGAGTATTTCAAACAAGGAATTGAGTTCCTCCTTGAACTTGAGAACATTTTGACCAGTTGCATAGGCAGAGATAACGAAGAGGTTATCCCCACCTGGCAGTGAAATTTTGATGACGGACACTTCAAGAAGTTTTTGAATTCGACTTTTTCAATATTTTGGAAACAATAGGGTCTTCTAACCAATATCCCGGTGCCACCTCCCCCATCACCTATTACCCTATCGTTTCTTACGAATGCAAAATCTTTGAATTCCATGGAATGCCATGAATTGAGGTGGGTTTCAGTGAGAAGTATGATGTCAGGCTTTTGCTTAACAACAAATTCAAGGAGATAATCACGTCGATGTATAGCAACGATAGAGTTGACGTTGATCGATATGAGGCGAAGCCTATCCATGGGAATATGACTGGATGACAAGTTATTATTAGGCATTTGAAAGACCTAAACGCTGAAAAGCGAAGTTAATTTTTGAATCTTGTTTGTCGATTCTCTCCGATAAAGAATTAAGTTGCTGGTAAATTTTGAGAAGAAGCTCATTATTGCCACTTACATTATTTACATTATTTCCAGCATTTTCTGCTGGTCCTCTAGCGGCGAGTGCAAATGATACTCCGGGCTTGACGAAGTTGGAAGGTATGATATTACGGTGTACTTGTGTTTGCTTTGGAGCAAATTTAACTTTTGCATCTTGATATCGGGAGTACCCTCGATATGATGCTGGGTGACCAAAAACACCGCAGTTAACGCAGTATAATTTTTCTTTAGGCTCCGTCTGAGCCAATTTGCACTCACCGGGAGCATGAACGTCTTTGCATTTAACGCAACGATAGTGCATGGCACAATTGGCAGCCGAATGTCCAAATCTTTGACACCGGTAACACTGGTTGACTTCTCTTTTCTGGAGGCGTTCCCACCTTATTTGTTGAAGGGCACTTGGAACGCTGTTATTTGCAATTTGTACCAGGTAAAGTGGTAAATTCTTCCTTTCTATGGTCGACCTTCTTGTCGCAAAGGCTTTGACTGAAACAAAATCAATATCTGGTGCAGCCTCCTTGAGCACCTGAAGAAGATCGACCGTATCCTCTCCGCTGTTTTTTCACTTTTTGGGGTATAGGTGAAGTGTGGAACCTCCCCAGAAATCAGCGCATCTTTGGCTGACTTGAAATCAACCAGTGATTTCGTCCTTATAGTTAATTTTTCGGCATTAACTCTTTTGATTTCGAAATTGACCAGTTTATTTTCGGCTGCCAATAGCCGAACCATATCTTTCCCGGTTTGTTCGAACACGTTGATTGGCGGAACTTTTTCTGTCTTGTTGGAAGCTTTTTCAGAGGAACCAGCAGAACTTGGGGCTGGTTTTTTCTTCTTATTTTTATTCTTTAAATATTGAATAAAACTAACGTAATTATCTTGATTAAAATTACCTCCGATGTTTTCTTCGATTTCCATATCTTCGGTTAATCCCTCCAGCGCTGCAAAATAATTTTGGCTCTCGTTGGTGCCACCAGCAGTTAGAACTTGCTCTGGAATTGCTTGCTTTGTACTTTTCTTCGGCTTTGTTACCTGTTGCCATTGATTTTGTGGCTGCGTCTTTTGAGGCTTCATCCCTTTCTTGACAAGATCCTTGAGAGACTGTATCTCTTGCCTTAGTTCATCATTTTCTTTCTGCAATTTGGCCATTTGTTGATTGTCCGCTATTATTTACAGCTTGCACCCTCCATCTACGGAGTTTTCTTCGTTATGTTTTCTTTTGGTGATTGTCGCCAGTTTCGTATTCGTCGTTTCCCCAGGTTGCCCCAACGGTGGGAAGCCGTCGGGCTCCTCCATACCAGCGGCGAAATTTTCTTCGTGAATTTGTTTTTCGTTACCAATCGAAGTAAAAATATTCGATAGAAATTTCCTGAGTCGATTACTTCGACAATATAAGATTTTTTCCTATAAAAATTAACTTCGGACTAATGTTTTTAAAAAGTTAATTTAATTTTTGAGAACTTTTTCACACAATGCCATATATTCAGCTTCGATGCTTGATAGGGCCACAGTTCTTTGTTTTCGGCTCTCCCATGTTACTGCTGAATTTCCCAATTTAAATACATAACCAGCATATGAGCGACGGTCTAGCTGATTAGAAGCCCAATCCGCATCTACATATCCTGTAACACTCAATGAGGATTTTTCATATACTATGTTATAATTAATAGTCCCTTTTAAATATCGCATTACACGTTTGGCTGCTTTCCAGTGTGTATCAGAATGACAATTATTAAATTGACTGAGTAGGCTTGCTGCATGCATAATATCTGGTCTAGTACAAACGGCTATGTACATAATACATCCCACTAGACTTCTATACTTAGAATCCATATCAGTTTGGTCTCCTTTCTCAAGCTTTATGCCACATTCCAGAGGTGTACTTACAGGCTTAGAATCAGTCATATTAAATTGATCTAATACCTTCTGTATATAGTTTTTCTGATCCAATGTAATTTGATTTTTTCTTTGATTTTATCTCATTCCTAATACATGTGTAGCTCGGCCAAGATCTTTTGTTACAAACCTTTTCATCAGTTTCTCCTTGAGCGCTTTCTTTTCTGGTGTATCTTTACTTATAATTAAAATGTCATCGACATACAAAGCTAATATAATTATATTTCCTGAGTTGTCTGATTCAATGTAAACACAAGGCTCACTGAGTGTTTTTCTAAACTGAAGATCTGGCAAGGCATTATCTATCTTGTCATACCATGCCTTTGAGGCTTGCTTAAGCCCATATATAGCTGTATGTAGTTTAAATGCATGGTTTTCTTTACCATTTATCTTGTATCCATTTGGCTGCTCCATGTAAACAGTCTCTTGCAAATCGCCGTTTAAGAATGCTGTCTTTACATCCATGTGATCAATGTGTAAGTTTAAATTTACTGCCAGGGCAATCAATGTAAGTACGAGTATAGCAGCATATCGTACCACATGTAAGTTGGTTTCCTTGTAGTCACTCCCGTATTCCTGGGTATAACCTTTTGCTACAAGGCGTGCTTTATACCGAAGTAACTGACCTTCTGGTCCTAGCTTCTTTCCTTCAGGCAGTAATGTCAAACTCCAAGCCTCATTTTTCTCAAACGATTTATATTCATCTTCAAAAGCTTCCCTCCAGTGTTCCCTTCATGTCCTGATAATGCTTCCCCAATTGTCTGTGATTCTCCATCAAAAGTTGTTGCTGTCATTGCTATTACAGCATTGATGAGATCAATGTCTTCATAATAACTAGAATACTGATCTTGAGTCATGTCTGGATTTCATGTGAGTCATGTCTGGATTCCATGTGACATCAGACCATTTTTCTTCAGGTGTGGTTCCTCTTACCGCTTTACTTGGTGATTTATTCTTGATAAAGATTGCTGTATTCAAAGCCTCAGCCCAGAATCTTTGGTCCATACCTGCATCTTGTAGCATACATCGTCCGGCCTCCATAATCGTGCGATTTGCCCTTTCCGCAACTCCATTCTGTTGTGGGGAGTAGGGTACAGTCGTCTGGTGCACGATGCCATGCTCTTGAAGGAATGTCTGGAAATGTTTATTCACATATTCACGACCATTGTTCTTATCATCTTTATTTTCAAATTAGTTTGTTTTTCTACAAAACTTTTAAAGATCTTGAATACAGACAGAACTTCATCTTTACTTTTAATAAAATAACCAAATGTCATCCTAGTATAGTCATCTATAAATGTTAATAGATACTTGGCACCACTAAATGAGAAAACTGACATAGGCCCATGTAAATCAGAATGTATAAGACCTAATTTCCCAGTGGCTCGACTATAGGATTGTTTTGGTACTGGTACTCTGCTCTGCTTTCCTTCAATACATGCCGCACAGGGATTATTTTTACTATAAGTGTAATTAATTCCACTTGCCGTGCCTTGTTTCAGTAAATCCATACTTCGCTTGTTCAGGTGTCCGAGTCTCCGATGCCAAATCTCCTGTGATTGATTCGCTACACACAAATTCCCAGCATCTGCGCGTTTCCCATCCATGGACTGGATCTGTGGCTCCACCAAAGCCACTGTTTGACATGTCGCAGCAAGCTCATGACCATTTTTTGATTGTTGACTCACTGTGTCTAGTTCATAGACACCATTCGTCTTTGTAGCACTTGCAACTGGCATTTTTCCGCAATAAACATTACACTTTTCAATGTCAAAATGAACTTCAAGTTCCTTAGAAGCCATTTTGCCTACAGAAATAAGGTTTGTTGACAGTCCTGGCCCAAAAATAACCTCATTTAATTTTGTAACTTGAGATTGTCCTTTCAACAATAATTCCACTTCACCATGACCCTCACTATGCATTTTCTGTAACTAGCCGTGGAGTGCCCACAACATAATTTTTCAAAAGATTTTTGTTGTTTGTCATGTGACAAGTAGCGCCGGAGTCGACATACCAGGCATTCGAGTCAATGTTCACAGCTAGTGCTGTCAATAAAGTTCCGTTCCACGCTTTCTCACACTTTTCACTTTCACCCCGCTTATTAATATTTTTATTGTTCGTTTTAGTTGGACAGTTTTTAGCAAAGTGATTTGGTTTTTTGCAAATGAAGCACTTTGGATGTTTGTTGACACTTTTTGTGGAAGACTTGTTTGTAAACATCGCACCTTCACTCTTGTCGAAGTCTGTACGTAAATTTTCTTGTAATAATTTACTTTTCACTGTTTCACTGCACAACTTAATGTTCGAATTTTCTAAAGCCATGATAAGCGGATCATAGTCTGGGGACAAACCGCTTAGCATTAACACTGACAGAAAATCATATTCTAATGGGGGCGTTTATTTTTCGTAATTGTTGATCCAAGTCCGTGATTCTCAAGATATACGCTTTCATGTCACTAAATTGTTCCGATTTTAATGCAAATAACGTGCGTAAGAGTCCAAGACGACGACACAGCCCCTTGTCCTCATAGGCTGTCTTTAGGTTGTTCCATGCCTTGTAACCAGTGGCAGAATTTTTAACGTGGGAAAAACACGAGGGTTGAACCGTCAAACATATCTTTGCGAGTACCCGTAGTTGTTTGCGGTTGTCATTGACCTTGGGAACACCCGGTGCAGATTCTTCGATGCAATCCCATAAATCTTCATGGACTAAATACATCCGCATCATAAACTTCCAGTTTCCATAGTTAGATATTCCACTAAGCTTTTTGAAATTGACTGTAATTCCGGAACTTGTTGCTGTTGAAGATTATGGCGCCGGCACTGGCACCTCGTTCCCACGCGACATCGCGTCTTCCTTGAATGTTGCGATTTTTAGAAAATAAATTTTTAAGCACACTTATTTATCGCGTATCCTGGGCCCATAACCTGATGGGATTGGGCGAAAATAACAATAGATTAAATTGGTATACTAAGATTTATTTATAATCTAGTTAGCACAGAAAAACAGTTGACACAAGAGTGAGTATTATTCGACCGAACAGAATGACATAATCAAGGCATTGACAGTAGCTCCAACTAGTGAGCTATTTAGATAACTATGACAATTTACATTGTTCGGTTTATACTAGTTCTAACAATATTAATATAATATAATATAATTATTAAATAAATCAATTACATTTAAGAGAGCAAGGGTTACCTATTTGCACCAAATAAGGGGCCAAATTACAACCATCAGAAGCATTTCATGTAAGCTTTTTTAATTTTTTTCAAGATACGCATCCTTGAAATTTCTGTCAAGCTCAATTGTTCAACTGATTAGATGGCTGAGCAGTTCGAGATCTAACCTCTCAGTAGGGGATCCACGATTTTATTCCTGGTCGATGTCTTTGTTTTTCTGCATGTGCTCAAAATTGTCACAACGGTACCTTTTTAACAGAAATTAAACTTATGTTTAGATTACCCAAATCAAAATTTCAAGCTGTAATGGTTTTCTACCCGTTCTGATACATTCGAGATTTCGCAGAGGAAATCTAAATCGACCTCTCATCGGTTCAACACGTGAAGTCTCGGTACGTACTAAAGGAACTGTACCCAGAACATCAACTAGTCCGGACACCCTTAGTCTACTCCGAGGTGGGTGCTTACAGGCTAGCTAGTTCGGAGAGGAATTTCGGTCGCAGGCCTTATGCGAGTAGACTGAGTCTGAATACATTTCTTTCAACTATCGAGTCAAATGTCCGTTTAAAACGCGTTCCAAAAATTTCTCGAATCGATCTCCATAGTGATAGTTGTTAATCAGCTGACAATATTAGATGACAGATCTCTGGCACTGAATCGCCACCTGACGTCGGTCGTGTGGTGAGTATCGAGGGATAGGGTTTAGATAATCCGCGAAAGGTTGATTTAGTGTTGCGATTCAGTACGCGGTGCCGTAGTTTGGCTTTGCGTTTTTTAAATTAAAGCAGTTTGATTCCGCCCTAGACGGTCCCAAGCCCGTTTGAGAAAGGAGGAGGGAACACCATGTTTCCCCAACCCATAGCTTCCATGATTCCTCATCCTAAACCTCCCAATTAAATGGTAATAAAAGCTTTCGCGATGCATATTGGATTTACTGGTTCCCCAATAATGTAACATTGAATGCCGAGAAATGCTAATAACTGTAAAGACATCTACAGCGCTGCTACTAAATCCTACTTACACATCCTTTGTAAGGATGTAATAAGGTGAAGGCGAATCTTCCGCGCCTGATATCGGAATCGGCGTAATAACCATGGAAAACCTTTAAATGTTTCGAAACCTGCGGATTGGCCTCGGCATGGAGTGAACTCACGGCCACAACCTCGCAAACGAAAAAGGACTATGGCATTGGATCCTGGAATGTCAGATCGCTCAATAATCCTGATGCTGTTAAGGACCTGGCAGTCCAGAAAACGAATTGGACTGGAAACGACATTCAAGACGAGGTTATCAGCCAAAAACCACGCTCTGTCGTGATGACATCGGCAATATCATCGCTGATGAAACCAAGATTAAGGAAAGATGGGCATCATATTTCAAGAATCTCCGAAATCCTCCGCACAGTTCCACAAAATCGGAGCCTATGGATGTCTGCGAAAAGCTTCCATTGGCTCCAACAACTCTGGATGAAGTATGTTCCATCATCAAAGCCCAATTGAATAATAAAGCGGCGGGCATCGATGAGATTCCCGCGGAGCTCATCAAATATAGTGGCAGTAATGCTCATAAAGCTATTCACAAAGTCATCCAGCAAATTTGGAAAGACGAGCATATGCCGAAAGAGTGGAGCCAATCAATCATATTCCCTACCCACATAAAAGATGAGTAAGCTACAGTGCGAAAATTATAGAGGCATATCACTACTTTGTACGGCGTACAAAATGTTTTCAAAGATCTTAGAAAATAAAATTGAATCATATGCCAACAGTATAATTGGGGAGTATCAAGGTGGTTTTAGAGCAGGTAGATCGACAATAGACCAATAGTTCACTGTCAAGCAGATACGAGTACTTTAAAAATGCAGAGAGTTCAACATAGACTTACATCAAATTTTGGTTGACTAAGCAAGCATACGACAGTATTGATCGTTACGTACCGTACCAAGTAATGCTTTGCTTTGGCATCCCAGTCAAATTACTCCGTCTTACCAAAATGGCAATGACGGTGACGACCTCCAAAGTTCGCATTAATAACCAACTCACCGATGCCTTTGACACAAATATCGGACTAAAGCAGGGAGATGGGCTGGTCCCATTGCTATTCAATTTGGCTCAGGAGTACGTTATTAGTAAGCTACCTGTCGATACATGACGTACATTGCTATACAAGTCGAGCCAAGTAGTATCCTATGCGGACGACATCAACATTTTGTCACGGTCATTAACAACTGCCAAAGAACTCTTCCTAAAACTCGACAGTGAAGGAAAACTTGTAGGGCTACAAATCAATGAAAATAAGACAAAGCTCATGACGCAGTCGAGGAAAAATACCTCAAGTATACAAAATATCACACTTGGCGAATACAGTATTGAAAATGTGAGCGACTTTGTGTATTTAAGCGCCAACAACACGAGGACCAGTTATGAAAGAGATGAGATACGCCGAAGAATACAGCTCGCAAATAAAATATAAAAAGTTGGTGGGGCCAATGAAAGCATCTATGGGCTCCGATGTTCCGGAGCTGTGCGGAGGATTTAAGACGTTCTTGAAATATGACGCCCATCTTTCCTTAATCCTGTTTTCATCAGCGATGATATTGCCGATGTTATCACGACAGAGCATGGTCTTGGGCTCGTAACCTTGTTTCAGGCTGCTCACTACTTTGTATGCTTGTCTTGTGTTGAAATATTATCTCCTGTTAAAAATGAAAACTATATATAATATATTTCTGCTAGTGAAATAATTATTTTATTTGAACATTAAAACAAAACGGATTTAGTGTGTTTTCTCTTTTTTTTAGTGAAAATTTCTAGTCGATTTAAAGGCTAGAGTGGAAGTTCATTGCTTCAAGTAGTGTCCATTCGTACGAGGGCGGTCCGATAGGAACTTAGCCTATAAAAAAACGAAATTTTTTGAAAAGTAGCTGCTTTTTTCTCAACACAGTCTCCTCTTAGCTCTATACAATCGACCCAGCGATGCTCCAACTTCTTTAACCCGTCTGAAAAATACGTTTTCCCGAGGTCTGCAAAGTAGGCTTCCGTGGCGGCGATGACCTCCTCATTCGACTCAAATTTCTGTCCGGCGAGTGACTTTTTTAAGTTTGGAAATAAAAAGAAGTCGCACGTGGCAAAATCTGGAAAATACGATGGATGGGGTAGCAGTTCGTAGCCCAATTCGACCAATTTGGCCGTGGTGACGGTGGAGGTGTGAGCCGGTGCATTGTCATGATGGAGAGTAGTTTTTTTCTTCGTCAAATGGGGCCTTTTTTCTGCATTTCGGCGTTGAATCAACCCAATAATTAGGCATAGTAGAGCCCTGTGACCGTTTTGTTCTTCTCCAGGTAGTCGATGCTGATCACGCCTTGTCAATCCCAGAAAACCGTGGCCATCAGCTTTCCAGCCGATACGACAGTCTTCGCCTTCTTCTTCCTTGGTCTCTGGGGTGTATCAGTGGAGCCATGTTTTGTCGACGGCCACGAAACGATGCAGAAACTTCTTCGGATTGCGCTTAAACAGCGTCGAACACTGCTCTGAAATGGTCTCATGGTTGCGTTTGTTGTCCGAAGTGAGCAAACGCGGCACCCATCGCGCTGACAGCTTTCTCATGCCCAAAATTTCATGCAAGATATGACCCACGCGGTCTTTTGAGATGCCTACTGTCTCAGCTATTGGTCGGTCTGCCAATACGAGCTCGTGGATTTTTGTCACGTTATCCTCTTTGGTAGCCGTTTTCGGGGCACATGGGCGTAGCTCATCAAAATCCGAGGTGCGACCGCGTTGAAACTCGTTAAACCAATTTTTTACGATCGTCATTGCAGGAGTAGAGTCATCATACACAGCATCCAATCACTTTTGATTTCGCTTCGCAATTTCCTTCCAAACCCAAGAATCGAATCACCGGCCGATATTGCTCTTTCTACAAGGTGGGCCAGAAAGGCGTACGATTTTAAAAACACTCTTGCGTTTGAAGCTTTAGAGAGGGGACTGCGCGGGTGGTGGGGTTAAGTAGCTCGGTTCTCGGAAATTTAGTGGCGATGGATCACTTCACCGGAGTGCAACGTGCATTCTGCGTTAAACATTATTAAAAATCACAATTCGTGCGCTATTGTTCGGCGTTTTTTTCGGCGTGAGTTTGGATTACATGACCTTAATCAGTGTCCGAAAGAAAGTGTGATTCGATCGTGGGTCAGAAAGTTCGAAGAGACTGGTTCGTCTCTCAAACAGAAGCCTGCAGGACGCCCAAGGTCAACAAGAACGGAATTATCGGACCCTACTTCTTCGAAAAAACAAGAACAATCTGTCACTGTAAATTCTGACCGATACATAGCCATGTTAAGGGATTTTTTCTTTCCACAATAGCAACAATTTGAAGCCTATAATCGTGTGACATGGTTTCAACAAGATGGCGCGACATGCCATACAGCTAATGCCTCTTTGGCGGTCGTAAACGAGATGTTTGCTGGGAAACTGATATCGCGCCGAGGTGACATTGCATGGCCTCCTAGAAGTCCGGATCTGACGCCACCGGACTTTTTTTTGTGGGGATACCTAAAAAGTAGAGGCTACACCAATAACCCAGCCACGATTAACCAGTTGAAGACCAATATCCGGGAAGAAATGGCAGCTATTCCCCGTGCAATGTGCCAGCGCGTTTTTACCAATTTGAGGGTCAGATTCGAAGAATGTTTGCAGCGGGATGGTGCACACCTGGATGACGTTATTTTTAAGAAATGAATTTCCCAGATGTCAATTTTTATAGAAATAAAAATTTGTATGTGAATTGTACTCAGTTTTTTTTAATGATTTTTTCAAATTCGCAATTCTTTCTGGCCCACCCTGTACATTTTCCTAAACTCTGTGGACACGCTAACTTCTCAAGTTCACATAACATTCCGCACGCGATCAGAACAAAATTGGCAGAAATTTTAACAGTAGCCACACTGAATCCCTCTTGTGGGGTTTAGCTATATGCGATACGCGTTCCCCATACAAGACGGAAAGAACAAGTTAAAAAATAAATAATAACTTTATTAGCAAACAAAATATAAACTGAAATTAACATGTCAAAAGTTACATGATTACGCGTTTTTAACATCATGGAGGCTACAATTCAAGTGATCGTTCGATTGACAGGAGCTGTGAAATTCATTATATCCACTAAACAGTTGAAGTCGCTACATCGCACCAACAGACGCGCTGCGATCGCTCGAGTGTCGCCACAATATCTTCCGCCAAGTAACTCAGCTAACTTGATTTTTGACAGTCAGACGAAGTCTGTTTACATTTTTAATGCGTGAATATGTTCGAATCGGCTCGGGGGTATTTGCAAATGATAATTCCTCATTTTCGGTAGCAATTGCATGTCTGTCAATATATGCCGGATTAATTCTCTCGGTGGAAATTGTTTCCGATTTTCCATTTCTCTTGATGCGAAAAACCCGATCTGACAGTCTTTCTTCTACTTCAAAAGGGCCATTGCATGGTTGTTGGCATGGAGTTTTAATCGAATCAACTCGAACGAAAAAGTGACTACAAATTTCCAGATCCTTGAAGGCAAAAGCTTTTGGATGGCTATAGTGAATTGTAGGAGTCGGCTTGATTTCTTTCATTAAAAGTTTGAATTTCCACGCGAATATTACCGGATCCAATGGAGGGTCATCAAAATCGTCGAAAAAATTTCACCAGAAATTCGCAGTGTTGCCCCATAAACAAGTTTGGCAGCTGTTGCATCAATATCAGGTTTGAAACTGACCCTCAATCCTAAAAGGACGAATGGAGGAACATCAATACATTCTCTATTCCGAAGACACATGATGGATGCTTTTAAAGACCGATGTCATCGATCAATTAATCCATTGGATGCCGGATGGTGTGCTGCTGTCCTGTTCCTGGTGCAACCGTTCAATTTTGTAAATGAATCGAAAAGTTGTGATTCCGTTTGAGAACCTCGGTCTGTTGTTACCGTTTCTGGTGCTCCAAATCTCAAAATCCATTGCTGGAAGAATGTAGTTGCAACTGTATCAGCGCCCAAATCAATGATCAGTATTGACTCGGGCCAACGCGTAAACCGATCAATCATTGTAAGGCAATACTTAAAACCTTTTGATGGCAGCATCACGATTATGTTAAAATACACATGTCGGAATCGGTTCGAAGGAATTGGAATCGATTCAGGAAAATTTTTGACGTGGCGCCCATCTTTACTTCTGTGACATTCCAGACAATTTCTTACCAGCACTTGAATGTCTTTATTCATTCTAGGCCACACGTTTTTTGCTGATTATCCATTTTGTCGCTCTTCCACTGGAATGTGAAATCAGGTGGAATAATTCATGAATTTTCCTGCGCATCATTCTTGGAATGAAGATACGAGTAGCACCTGCAGATACGTCACAGTAGACAGGCGTTACACAATTTCCAATCCGCACGGGGGTTAGTCGCAATGATGAAGATGATGGCTTCTTTAAAATATGCTGCTGTTATCCGTCAGTATCGCAATAAATAGTAAATAGAACGTTTCCGTTACGATGTGCAAGTAAACCTCCATTTGCCCCCAGTTCTTTGCATTTTTCAAATGCTTTTTTCACTTCCAGGGTCCATTACACTGATCATTTGTCACGCTTACGCGCTCCTTTTATGAGACCAACGAGTGGTGCTTGCGCATGAGCCGCATGCGGGAAACAACTTCGGTAGAAGCTGATTGTATCAATAAAGCGACGTAGTTCTTTGACAGTTTTTGGTTTTTTAAGTTTAGTTAGAGCTTCAATTCTCTCCTGTGGAGGTCTAATGTCATGTGCATTGACATTGAATGTTTAAACCATATTTTTGGAGACGTTCAAAAACGGCTTTTAAATAAATTGCGATGTTGCTGAGAATCTTTGGAGGCGATGAGAATGTCGTCTATGTAACAGCGGCAAAAATCCAATCTACGAACAGTATCCATTAACCGTTGGAACGTTTGCGCCGCATTACAGAGGCCGAAAGTCATCACTTGCAATTCAAACAGCCCAAACGGGGCGATGACGGCTGTCTTTTTACGATCCTCAGAAGCAATGGGGATTTGATGATAGGCCCGATTGAGATCCAGCGTTTAAAAAATTGTACAGCCAGCTAACTGGGTCGTGAAATCGCTCAATCGGTCAGGGATGGTGATACTATTCAGACGACGATAATCCCCGCCAGGCCGCCATTCGCCTGTTTTCTTCCGGACTAGATGTAAAGGCGAGGCCCATTCACTGTCAGATGGTTGGCAGATGTTCTTTTCCAACATAAAATCAAACTCCTTTCTCACAGCTTTAAGCTTCTCCCCAGGTAGCCTTCGAGCACGTTCGGCGACCGGTGCGCCTTGTGATATAATGTGGTGCTGGATTGAATACGGTACAGCTTTTTGTACATTAAACCGTGTTATTTGGTCATACTCTGCCAAAAGTTGAAGATATTCATCCGTTAAGTCATACGTGTGGATTGCTGGCACTTTTATTGCGGCTACTGATGCAAAAATCTTTAGATTTGTGTTCTTATCCACTAGCTTTCTAGCTTTTAAGTCGATTACCAGGCCGTGATGCTGCAAAAAATCGGCTCCCAGAATGGCTTGTGTGACGTCAGCTACTACAAAACCCCAGGTAAATTTGCGCCTGAGTCCTAATTCCACTGTCACGACTTTTGATCCGTAGGTTTTTATAACTGAGCCGTTTGCGGCGTAGAGTTTCAAATCGGTGGAATGCTGCTTGTTGCACGAAGATCTGGATATGACTGATATTTCCGCTCCCGTACCAATCAACAATTTATATCCAGATTTTTTGTCGTAAATGGAAAGACGGCTAGTTTTTTCATTCTTACATGCGTCCGCCGATTCGCATGCCCTTGAAACTAGTTTTTTTGCTGCTCCGATCTGATGCATGGTGTGCGACATTTTCTTGCTCGCTCACCAAACCTGGAGTGGTAAAAACACATACCATTTTTCTCGAAATTTTTGTTTCGCGAAGATGATCTAAATTTAGATCTTGACTGTGGACGTCCACGCCGTAGATGTTGAATTTCGCGAGACAGCCTTCCGATTTCCTTTTGTAACGTTTCCATTTGTACATTCCATTTGTACAGTCGTCGATGCGGTTGTTGATGTAGCCGATATCGACGCGAAATTTTATCGGCTTGCGCCGCTAGTTTGGCAATATCTGTTACCTCGCTTCCCACTAGGATCCCGCGAACGTAATCCAGCATTTGTTCAAGGAACAATGTCTTTAAAATCGTGTCGTTGAATTGGTCACCGGCTAAACTTCGTTGTTTTTATAAGAAAAGAGACGGCTTTTTTTCTACAATGTCAACACCACGCAACACGCGACGCAATTTTGCTTCACTTGATTCCGAGAAAGATTCTATTCTATTTCTCCTTTTGATCGCGTCATATTTTCCATGCTCGGGCGAATTAATAGCTATACCCGAAACTGCTTGCAAAACCGAAGCGTCCAAGTTCACTATGACATATCGAAAATTTCAAACGCCATTTCCACTTGGACGAACCACAAACCCGGCTTATGTTTAATAAATGGCGGAATTTTAACGTTGTTCATGGAATGCATGTGGATTTCAGATCGCGCGGGGCTTTCTCCTGTACGTTTCGGTGTGTCAGGAGGCGTAGACATTATTAAAGTTTACGGCGTCACTTTGCACTTCCTAGCGTCACTATAACTTATATTGTCTTTATCCTCTTTTCGCTCGTTCAGGGTCACCACTGTAGGGTTTAGCTATATGCGATGCGCGTTTCCCATACAAGGTGGAAAGAACAAGTTAAAAAATAAATAATAACTTTATTAGCAACCAAAATATGAACTGAAATTAACATGTCGAAAGTTACATTATTTCGCGTTTTTAACTTCACGGAGGCTACAATTCAAGTGATCGTTTGATTGACGGGAGTTGTGAAATTCATTATATCCACTAAACGATTGAAGTCGCTACATGCCACCAACAGATGCGCTGCTTGAGTTTTGCCACACTCTTGCGATAGTAGCGCCATCGGGCGGTGAGTCTAAATACTTATCGGAACGCCCTCATACATGTGGAATTTTACTCATTACGCAGAGTATGTGAAAAGTACTGGCAAGTTAATTAACAACCCGGGGGAATTCCTAGTGAGAAAAGAAAGGTTTAATTTCTCTTTTCTGCGCTCAGAATTTATCCATGTTCTTTTCCTGCAGGTTGTGAAAAAGGAATAAGAATCGAGTGAGTGCCGTGTACTCCTCTTTAATTTTCTACTTTTTGCGGTCGTTTGATATGTTCCTCTGGCGCGACCGCAAGGGAATAGCGTCAACTGATAGAACAAAAAATATATCTATGAGAGTGAAGACTCCGACGACGGCAGTTCTTGGAGCTCACAAGGTGAGTAAATGGTGCTTGCCACCCATCGTTCGGGCAGCTATCCAGGACCAAGCAGTCCCACTGGAGAACCCCTTTTTGTTCATAAAAAGGTCGTTGCTTTGTCGTAAACAAGCCGCGTTTTGGCTTTCTTGGCTTGACGAATATCCTTAAACCTGATGATGATATGTACTGTGGTTAATGCCGATGGTCGCTCCTCGCGAGTGTGTTGAGGTTAATATGAATATGACCACGAAACTGTATGAAGTGTGCTCTAAAGCCATTGGTAAATAAATATTACGGTCTTAGACCGTGAACGAATCAACAAGGCTCTGCACCATCCAAAAAAGCACACGTTAACTAATGATGACTAAGGGGCAACGTTCCTGACTTCATTTTGAGCGTTCAGTTGTTTTCAATGTCATCAGATGCCATTAGCTTGACATTTCGGTATGAGACATTTTGCAGGCCAAGGTCAACGCTTAAAAATACAAGAGTTTTGATGTGTTCAAGAAAGCTCTTATTCGGCTAGTTTTTTGTGAAAATCATAGCCATAGCTACCTGTCGATACACGAGATACATTACTATACAAGCCGAGCCAAAGAGTAGCCTATGCAAACGACATCAATATTTTGTCTCGGTCATTAACAACTTCCAAAGAATTCTTCCTGAAACTCGTCAGGGAAGCAAACCTAGTAGGGCTACAAATCAATGAAAATAAAACAAAGCTCGTGACGTAGTCAAGGAAAAATACCTCAAGCCCACAAAATATCACACTCGGCGAATGCAGTATCGAATATGTTTGCTAATTTGTGTATCTAGACGCCAAAATAACGAAGACTGGTAATGAAAGAGACGAAATACGCCGAAGAATACAGCTCGCAAATAAAATATTTTATTCAGTTTTGACGATCTTGAAGACCAGTTGCATACACAGAAAAACAAAGCTCCAAGTATACAAATCTGTGATAAGACCTGTCTTATGCTATGGGTGTGAAACATGGACCCTAACCCAACATCCCCAAATATATTGAAAGCCTTTGAGCAGCGATGGGTCCTGAGGCGAATAATCGGAGCAAAGTTTTACGGGGACCAATGGCGAATTCGATACAACCATGAGCTGTATGAAATTTTTGACGAGCCGGAGTTCTCAACGATTGCAAGACTGCGGAAGCTGCAATAGGCTGGATACATGAATCGTATTGACGAACAACGGATACCCAAAAAGGTATTCGTTGGGAGAACTGAAGGCCGGAGACCAGTGGGGAAACCGAGGAAACGCTGGTCTGACTCGGTCGACGAAGACAGTTCGTCGCTGTTCGGGTTTCGAAATTCGAGGACGCAGTCAATTGGCCGAGACAGTTGGAGGCATTATTTGCAGGAAGCGAAGGCCCGAGAAGGGCTGTAGTGCTACGAAGAAGAAGATAGCCATAGTTCGCAATAGGGGCAGGGAAATTGAAAATTTATGAATTTATTAGTAAAATTGTAATATTTTCCTATCTTTTTAGGGTTTTGTAAAATAATTTTACAAAACCCTACTAGTTTCGCGACCAGTCCGTCTGTCCGTCGGTCTGTCCGTCCGTCTGTCCGTCCGTCCGTGTGTCACAGCACTTTTTCTCGGAAACTACTTAAGCTAGAAACATCAAATTTTGTACGTAGGTGTAAAGTGGTGATCTCTTCAAAGTTCATTTACAAAAAAAATTTTACAAGGTATTTAAGGGGGGTCTCCTCATATAGCAGAGTGCCCCCCCGAAAAAAAATTTCATTGAAGGTAGCCGATATGGGTATCAAATGAAAGGTCTTGATGAGAACTTTTCAAAACAGGTCTTAGTTTGGCAAAATCTGCTTCGAGGAGCGCACAGGGAGGGGAAATACACGAAAAATTTGTGTCCCCCCCCCCTCGCGATTGGACACCTGTAATCCGAAAAATCTGAAAAAAATCAGGAATATAGACCTTGTTGAGTACAACAACAACAAATACGTGAGAAGTCGCAATTCACTCAACTTTGTTAGTAATAGTATGATTTATCGATTTTATGTTTTCTTGAATAAAATTTTAACGGTACCCTTAAATTCAATGAAATTCAGCACGTAGATGTTTATTTATAAGATTGATCTATCCTGAAAGTTTCATAAAGATTGAATCATATTTAGCGAATTTATAGCGGTTTGAATTTTCCTGTATTACTATGGAACAATATGCGCTGCATTTATTAGTATGGCAACATATGGCTATGAAACAACATGCGCTTTTTACCGACTCAGACACTACAGTTTTGCTAGGATTTGCATGAAAATTTCAGGAATGATAGGTGTCATGTATATCTTTGAGAATCGGTTCAGCTAGTGGTATCAGTAATCGTTAAACAAAATAGTGGCTGTTTTAAATGCGAAGATTGAATAATTTTGAGTTATTTTTTCCCAACATCAACGTTTAAGGTGCATGCTTTGAACACTTGATTCAATTTAATGAATGACTGTAGATCAGTACCTACAATAAATGCTCATAAGTGAAACAAGTCAAGGAGGTGGGAGAGAGCTCCTAGCAAAAGGGTTTTGTAACCATTTTAGGATTCGAAAAAAATGGCCATTAATCGATGATAACAGTACAGGAGAGTGGCCCCTGAAAAAAAATTCATCAAACGTAGCCGATATGAGTATGAAATAAAAGTTTGCATGGGAGCTTTTCAAAACAGTTGTTAAACTGCCAGTTTTTGCTTCAGTGGGGGCACAGGGGGTAAATACATGAAAAATGTGTTTCCTCCGTCGCGGCTGGACATGTGAAATAATTATCAAGGGAGATATTTATGAGTATACCAATACCAAAAACCTCAGAAGTCGAAATTCGTTCAACTTTGTTAATAATAGTATGATCTTCGTATTTCATATTTTCTCCAATAAAATCGTCTTTGACATGTTTCTTGATGTGATTCGATCTGCTGACTGCATTTTGTAAATTGAATACAAAACCCTTCTGACATGAGCGTAGGTCTGTTTACCCAACTTGTTTTCTTTGGTATCAATAAAATTCGTTCCCACATTAAAATGTGATTGCATTCTAGAAAATTGCAATTCTAATCGTAAGTAGTAAATTTCAGACGTGACCATCCAACTTTAGTCTTCGCTTTCATGACCGTGATTTTTCACACTTCAATACGATTTAATACATTCATCCAATAATTATGGTTAAGAAATGATAAAACTATTCCAAGTACCCAACCTTACACAAACTCTACTATTCTTATTCACAGGGTGTACCAATCAAACGTGCTGACTCGTCACAATGGTGGGAATTGTTCGATACAAATACCCAACGTTTCTACTACTATAATGTTGCATCACAAACAACCGTTTGGCATCGTCCAAATAATTGTGATATTATTCCATTGGCCAAATTGCAAACACTCAAACAAAATACGGATCCCGGTGATAAGCGCGATTGTTGTACGCAAACATCACATTCAAAAGTGCGATTGCAAAAGACCCCATCCCGCGATAGTCATCACCGGCATCATTCATCATCCGGAGGTCATGCCCGGGTACAATCAGCTGGCGCTTCGGATGCCAAAAGCTCATCGGAATTGCTATCGAGTCCGCATGGGCGGCATAGTTACCGGTAATTTGAAGTTTACATGATTTGAATATCCAATTTATTTTGATGATGACTAAATCATGATCCTCATCATCATCACGAGCGTCTTGATCATTACTCTCATAATAGTCCATGTACCTCTGTACATTGTTTGAATAGTTTTCTTTTTTCGCACCTCTTCTTATGGCTCGATGTATTTCCTATTCTTCTTCCAGATTGCCATCGTCCGACACCTCGTTAGCTGGAAAGTCGGAAACATATAGATATTGTCGACATTCGCAAGGTGAGTTATTTCGTTGTTTTTGTTTTTTTAGCCTGTTTTAATTCATTTGCTATTCAGTGGCGAATTTATTGATAGAATATTTTGATTGAAAGTAATTTAGCGTATCGATTTGGGAAGCGAGGTAAAACTTTCCGGATGTATTATAAATTCTAAAATATTCGGAACGGTACGTGAACTGTTAGAATATTCATGTCGATAGTAGAGACTACTTCAAAACTATTAAGTGCTGAGTGAGGAGTGTAAGATTTAATATATTTAATATATTATTTTCATTAAAATTTTGTAAAATCTTCAATCAATTTTAGTTCAAGGCCGTTTGTTTTTACCTTCAGGCTCAACTACATCACATGGAAGCCATAAGCACAAAGATTCAGGCAAATCCAGTGATTCAAGCATTTCCAGTGCGCATGGTTATCGTCGATTGCATGAAGGTGGAAGCCTAAGAATAAGTAATTCTCAACAGCACAAAAATAAGCATTTATCCGATAATAGGTATGCGTTGAAACTCAATGAGGATTTATCTTGATAAAATGGTTCTTTTCTTGCAGTTATCGAATATTACAAGAGAGCTCAAGTTCACATAACATTCCGCATGTTCCTTACGGTACTGCTGAAAAGCATCAGCAGCACTATCCTCATTCAAAACTTTCATACTCAATATCGAATTCATCTGATTTGGGCGGATTGTCACCGACTCATTCAGCCAATACACCGATATTAAAAAAGAAGCTATCATCCGAAAGTTCAATTCATAGCAAACGTGATAGTTGTGGAGCAGGCGTATCAAAGCATCAAAGTTTTGACTATACAACGGGAAGTGAGTTAACCTTTTCCATATTTCGTGGTATCTTAAAAATTAAAATTATTAATCATCAGATGCTGCGATAGTGTCATTAACTCGGTCGGGTAGTTTCATGTCATCGCCAACATCGGCGCATCATCATCCAGCATCGTTCCAAGGTTCATTATCACCACAGCAACAACAACAACCCTTGTCATCTTCCCATCGAAAGGCCAACAACGATGGCAATGGTGGCGGTAGCGATGATTCAATGCATGAAAAATATTTTAAGTCTGTCGAAAATACTCCCGTATCGCGTAGACGTCACACAACTTCCGCAAAACTTAGCAATAAGAAACATTCAAGCGACTCGAGTCCGCAAAGTCCTATTAGTCCACAAAATCATGTAAGACTTACACACATATTTATTACATGTATTATAGGGTTGATAAATTCAAGCTTTATTTCGGTACGATAAACCTGAGCAAACTCTTCCGCATTTTAAGTTTTTATCACTTCGCAAACTCGAATGTGCTTTATCAACTATGAATTTCATGATTTTGTATTACTTTTCTAGACCCAATCCAATAAATCAGCTCGACCGTCTGTTTTAAGTAGTTTATCGGCTTTAGAGCCACCACCAAGCATGTGCTACAATATGTCTTCTAGTCATAAAAACGATCCAGATTTTATAAATATGGATTTGACATCCAAACCGGAAAAATATTTGGATAAAATGAAACTGGATAAACGGTCACCGAATGCCAGCTACAGCGGTGGCGGTAGCGGTAGTGGTGGAAGTGGAATCATTCATTCATCTCATTCTCCGATTGGTGGAGGAAGTGGCATGCTATCTTCGCAAGACCATCATCAGCAGAAAATCAATAATAGTAAATCGCCGATTGCTACTGGCGGTATTAAGAATTCAGCACAAATTTCATCGTCTAGTCAATATCCAGCTGTAGAAAAATATAACAAAAGCTTAGTAAGTAGAATTTAAATTTTTTAAAATTTGACTTTGCCGTGTTATCAGCGACCAATTAAATTTTTTTTTATGCTATTTTATAATTTTTCGTTACTAGGACCAGTATGCGAGTCGATCTAATACCGACCGACAAAACAAGGAGCACCGAAATTCGGAAAGATCAACAGGGAAACACCGAAAGAAACATCACCCTGCGAACAGTGATGCAGAATATGATAATGGAAACATATCACCACTCTACAGTAACTGGGATCAGGTAAGATCGTAATTATTTATATTTTGATAATAGATATGCCATTATTACGTTTGCCTACCGAAAATTCCAAAATTGTATAAATCCAACAATTTCGTGCATCATAGTGTTAAATTTGACTAGTCATATGCGTATTTGCTCGTAATTTAGGACTGATTTTTAACTGGCCTCCATAGGATAGTTGGTTATCAATTTCATCCGTATATTTTCAGGCCTTTTTTAAACGAATTTTACAAATACCTACTAGTTTTGCGTCCTGTCTGTCCATCCGTGCGTCTGTCCGTTGCGTTACACCAAGTATCCTCAGAAACTATAGAAGCTACAAAGCTCAAACTTTATGGGAAGGTTAAAAGTGACGGTCCCTCAAAAGTTTAGGTTTTATCAAACATTTCAGAACTTTTACGGCGGGTCCCCCGTCATGCTGAAGTGGCCCTTAAATTTTTTTCTTTGTCAAAGGTAGTCGAGTGGGGTATTAAATAAAAGGTCTGTAGTAGTACTTTTAGGATCTGAACACAAAAAAATCATTTTGTGCATCAGTGGATCCAGTTGGAGGGAAAATATAATATATATAATCCCCCTCCTCGCGATTGGATACCTTTGAGCCAAAAAATCTGAAAAATGTCATGGAGGTAGGTCCTTATGAGTACAAGAGTGTCGTGATTTTTTCCGAGCTGACCTGAGTTGCCCTTGCTTGACGACGCGTACGCGTGCTGGCACCTAGTTTGCTGCGGTGTCATGGGGCAAATTCTTCTCTCCAACGCAAGAACCACACTACAAAGATCTTTTCACGCGTATGAATTGGAGGTGAAACTCGGCCTGAAGAAAAACCGAAGGGGAATCTTTTTATATCCTGCATACGCTACTGATGATACACGTCATCTTTCCGTTTTCAACGCGGAAGCTAGCTACTACCTGAAAATGGGCAATCGGGTGGATTTGGTGCCCCCACGCAACCCTCTCAACCGGATTTCAGATGACTAGGTTCATCTTCAGGGAACTATCATCCCTTGGCGTGAAAGCCCCTTAACTCCAACGAATAATGTGGGCAACCCGGTGCTTCTGGAGTATCGGCTCTGAGTCAACTTATGGTCAACGTAGAGGGACCCAACCCATCAAGAAGACGCCTCTTGAAGAGTGCTGTAGGGTCAGTGCTACTGTACGGAGCAGAAATATGGGGCGACGCTCTCAGTAAGGCTGTGTACCGAAAACGCTTGGCACGGGTACAGAGAAGAAGAAGACTAAGGATTGTATCTTCATATCCGATAGTCTCTGATTCGGCGGTGAGAGTTATTGCAGGCGTGATACCCGCTGCCCTCCTTGCTAGAGAGTGCTGCGCTATTTACTTGCGTCGAAGTGAGGACGAAAGGGAGATAGCAGCCCATGAGGAGAGACAACGCTCAGTCAACGATTGGCAGGAGTCTTGGGTGAATTGGACGAAGGTAAAGTGGACTGCGCGCCTCATCCCAGATGTGAGACCGTGGCTAAATCGAGAGCATGGTAAGACTGACTTCTATCTGACCTAGCTTTTGAGCGGCCATGGGCGTTTTCAGTCTTACCTGCACAAGATTGGTAAGTCACGGTCCCCCGATCATCGGTTTTGATCAGGAGAAAATGGGGCAAGCTGTGACGGGATCTCTACAGGGAGACGGGAGAGCTCACCTCGGATAGTAAAGTCGCGGTGATGCTTGAATCGGTTGACAAATGCAACCATGTGGCACATTATGCTCGGGTAGTCCTAAAAGATAAAAAGAACTCACAACAGTCGGGGCTGGGGGATCGCTTGTCTGGCAATTCCTCTTCCCCTCTCCCCTCCCATTAGAGGAAGGATCCCCCAGCTTGAAGGCGCCTCACGGCGCAACAAAGCGAGACCCGGCCTGAAGTAATGTGTCAAACGGTCCCAGGCTGGGTTCTCGGGTTGACAGGGGATGTGTTTATTGGGTAGCTCATTCGCTTGCTAGCATGGAAGCTCCATACAGTGCGTAAATGGAGCTCACCTCCCAACCACAAAAAAAAACCTGTGACGTCTACATCAGAAGATGTATCCCCTCACGTTGCGTTTCCGAGATAAAGAAGAAGACCCAGTTTTTAAGGTTTTAACGTTTTATATTTCCCTAATTCGTATTTATTTCATCATAATCAATACGAATGAATTTATTTAATTTTAATTTTCATATTTACAATTAATCATTCATAAAACCATTAAAAAAATTATGTATATATTGTTACATGTCCACACAATTCTGCGAGCTACTGTCGCAATTGTTGTCGCAACTATTAATAATATCATGATCAATATTGATTGAAAAGAAGTTAAAAGATTAGTTGGCAATCTTGGGTTAGATTTATCAATCCTGTTCCGTTAATGTGGATGTCGGTTCATTGTCCACGGCAAAGGGTTTGAGCATGAACAGGTTGCGGGGTGACGATCAGTGAATTTGTACTGAAAAAAGTTTGTGGACACGTGGGTTGATTGTGTAAATTGTAGAGCTTTCTTACCACACAATGTGGTTTGGCTTTTAGGTCTACTAGAAATGTGTTGGATAATAGATAAACTCCCGTGGTCAGTTCTGCCGCTCGTGCAAGATCGCTGCTGCTTGTTTCAAAGTAGATTTGATCGTTGAAATTGATTCCGATGATAGAGTTGGCTATGTTAAATCGCTGTAGCCTTAACTAGGTCAAATCTGCGGTTGTCGATGATTGGCAAGTAGCCGTGAATCTTGAGGTAGGGTTGTGTTGGAGTCAGTCAGCAATTTAGAGGCTGCAGAGTGTAATATCCTAAGATGAGCTGATAGGAATGATTGTGTGTTTTGAATGGTAGACTGAAGATTGGCCAACTGAATACATTCCAGTATTCCTTCCTTGGTATTTACGACCTTCGAAATGTTGCTGTATTTGGCAGAGACTTCTTTGATGTAGTTGACCGCGCGTTGGTATGTGGCTAAGAATTGAATGCTTATTTGATTTGCATCCACTTTCGAAAACCATTTTTTTCGAATCGTTGATCTGCTCTAGTCCCTTTCTCAGTTGATCGGAGAATCTTTGCAGTTGTCTGTTGATTTTGCTGGTGGTTGTGTTTAGCGTTTTCGTGGCTTGCAGGATCATTTTGCCTTGATGGTTGATCAGGTTCTTGAACGTTTCCTGGTTTGTTGACAGTGTTTGTACATCTATGATAATTTCGTCGTTGACTCCAAAGATAGCAGTAAGCATTTGCCCGAATATTCCTCGTTTTGCTCGGCCATGCGCAAACCGTAGGACTTCGATTTTGTTTTGTGTACCATCGATCAGTTCTGAAATATGATGAACTAAGTCCGAACAGTGTACGCTTCCAGCTTGACTGCTTTGAGAACATAGAGAGTATAGGCTCGGATTCAAGTTGTGTAGGTTGTTTTCATCACAGGCTGCGTCAGAGAATGGAAGCTCGATGTTCAGCTGTGATGCTCCACGAATGATATTACTTTTTCCTATTTCTTCTATATAAAGACCACCATCCAAACGTCTTGTAGTGGCCTCTGCTATAGTAGGAGCAGGTAAGACTCCAAATACGAGTAGCGTGGAGAGCAGAACTGTTGAGAGGCTCGGTAATATTTTTGCTGGCTTTCTTTTCCATTCTTGTATGTCAATATCTCCTGGTTTTGGTCGTTTAACAGGCTTTGCATTCGTCTGAACGTTTATAGCTGATACTTGTGGGGTTTGTAGTTCCGTATCATTGAGCGGTAGTTTGCAAATTTTGACAATGGGACGTTTTTTAACACTTCCGTTCATTTTCACTGATACTGTTCGAACTAACCCGCCTTCTCCTGGGTGTATGGCTAGGATCTTTCCCAGTGGCCATTGCATTGACAGAATGTTATCAGTTTTAACTAGTACAAGTTCACAGGCTTTCGGGTTGTGTTACTTCTCCAACCATTTGGACCTGTGCTGCAAACGTTGCAAGTACCCTTCTGACTATCTTTTCCAAAAAAGATTGTTTCATTTGTTGCACTAATTGCCATCTTCTCAATAAAGCGCAGTTTGCTTCGCAAGGGTCATCTATTATTTCAAATACGTTGTCTCCAGGTAGGAAATGACCTGGAGTCAATGCGGTGTCATCACTTGGATCATCACTTATTTGCGTCAGCGGCCGTGAATTCATGCAAGCTTCAATCTGGGCTAACAGTGTGTTCATTTCTTCTATGTTCAGTATCTGATTTCCAATCGTCTTATAGAGGTGAGATTTCATTGACTTCACGCCGGCTTCCCACAGCCCACCAAAATGGGGGCTGCTGGGAGGGATGAACTTCCACTGTATTCCGCGATTGGCAACTTCTGATGAACAAGCTTGCAGTGATGCTTTGTAGATAGTTTGTAATTGTTTGTTAGCTCCCAGAAAGTTTGAGCCACAATCACTACATATTGTGTGACAAATACCTCGCAATGCCATAAATCGTTTAATTGCTGCGATGCCTGCATTTGTTGTCAAATCGGACACCAGCTCTAAGTGAACGGTTTTTGTCGCCATACAGACAAAAATGGCAATGTATGCTTTTGTAGTTTTGGAACCTCTTCCTCCACTACATTTAATGGTTATTGCACCTTCATAATCAATTCCGGTTTGAAAAGGGGTTTAGTCAGTTGAACTCTTGCGGCTGGCAGATTTCCCATAAATTGAGTCCTCGGTCTGGCTGTCATTTTAAAACATGTCATGCATTCCCGAAGCACTTTCTTGACCTGTGTTTGTCCTGATATAATCCTTACCTTAATGTATTCAGTCAAATGACAGCCACCGTGATGAGCTTGTCGAATCAACAACTTTGATATATGGCCCTTGGATATGATAGCAGGATTTTTCGCCGTTTCTGTAGTGCGTGCAAAATGAATGCGACCTCCTACCTGCACTGTCCATCCAAGGTGCTAATCTTTTTATAGGGCTGCTTCTATGTACGTCCTTAGTTCTTGCAAACTCCTCAATTTCGGTCTTGAATGCGTGACCTTGAGACATTTTTATACACAGATTAGCTGCTTCTTGAATTTCGCTTAATGATAACCTTCCCAAGCGTTTCAGATTGGAATTTTTCGTATTGAACGCGAACCGTTGGCACAGTTCTATAACTCATTAAGTTTTTTGAACGACGAAAATCTCATAAGAATTGATGGTTATTCCTCTATATTTGCAATTAAGGATGTTATCCTTCTTTCTTCTTCCCCTTGCGTTGTTGACTGTAGTGGTAGTGGCATTCGAATAAGACGTGCACTGAGCCAGGTTGGTCCTTTCCACCATAGGGTTAAGTTGAGAAGTTTGTTTGGAAGTAATCCTCGTGATGCAACATCAGATGGGTTATCATTGCTGGCCACGTAATGCCAGTTTTCAATTGAGCTGTGTTCTTGGATAATACTGACACGATTTGCGACGAAAACTTTCCTTTTGATGGGAGGACTTTGTATCCAATGAAGAACGGTGGTCGAGTCGCACCAGTAAAATCTAGGTACGTTTGTCCAATTATATGCTTTTGCTACTTTAGTCATACGTTCAGCTAATAATACTGATGCATTCAGCTCAAGTCTTGACACATTCCGGAGTTTGACTGGAGAAATCGTTGATTTGGCAGTGATGAACGGCACCTTTGTTGCTGATAGAGTTATGACTCGGAGGTATATAACCGCTGCGCGTATGCTGTAAACGAAGCATCACAGAAACCGTGAATTTTATGAGATGGACTGAAGTCAATCCACCGTTTTATCCTCAGTGTCTCGAGGACAGAAACTCTTGTCTTACTTTTGTCCAAAGTTTTATTGTCGCCTCATCCAAATCTTCATCCCAACCCTTGTTGTCTAGCCAAAGTTTCCTTATCGTCGCCTTACCAATGATAATACATGGCTGGAGCCAGCCAATAGGGTCGAATAGACGGGCAATTTCAGATAAAATAGACCGCTTTGAAGACGCTTTGTACTGGATTGGTCTTGCAATAATTAACGAAAACTCGTCTGTTGCCGGGTGCAATTGAATGCCTAACTTTTTGATATTTCCCGTAGCCGCTATATTCAAAGGAGGTTGTGTTTTTTTTATCTTCTGTTGGTATCCGTTCTAACAATGTCGGGTGATACGCATACCATTTCCTCAAGTTAAATCCTCCTCTTTTCAGGAAATTTCGGAGTTCTGCCTGTAGTTGCAGAAGACCACCTAAGTTGTCTGCTCCAGTCAGTATCTTATCAACGTAGAAGTCTCGAAGTAGTACTTTTGACGCTACTGGATACGAATTGATTTCATCTGCAGCGAACTGATGTATCGAAGATACGGTGCTCAGCTGTTCCGTATGTAACGGTGCTTACTGATCATGTAAAATAGGCTCATTATCGTTGAAACGCAATAAAATCTTTTGATAGTGCTGGTCTCGTTCGTGTATTGCAATCTGTCTGTACATCTTCTCGATTTCGGCTGCAACTACGTATCTATGCTGCCTCCATGGCATGAGAAGATGCAAGAGATTTCCTTGAATTGGGTCTCGCTCCTTGATGAGACGCGTTGAATACTATTCTTAGCTTAATATGTGAATACTCTTTTATCACGGCATGGTGTGGTAAGTAGTATGCTGTTGTCATCTTTACTCTATTTGCTGGAACTCTGTTCATATGACCCAAGTCAATATATTCTTTCATGAAGACTCTATATTGCTCGTAAATTTTTGGATCACGTTTTAACTGGTATTCCAGAAGTCTAAATTGTTTGTATGCGTCTGTTACTGTTTCACCAATCTCAGCTGTTGGATCTGCATTGCCCTTGAATGGCAAGCTAACAGAGTATCTTCCCGTGCTTTGCCGAACCACGTTTTCCACATAATAATTCTCGTTCTCTCTCTCTCTTCTTGTGTCAACCGATTTTTAAAAGGAATTTCTTCAGTCTCCCAAAATTGCCGCAAGGCTTCCTCTAAGCCTTGACAAGATACAAATGCGAAAAGTGATGTTGGTTGTTTCCAAACAAAACCCATCCAAGTTTTGTCCTTTGCGCGCATGGTTGACCGGAGAGAAGTCCTGGTAACAAAAACCTATCGTAGAGATCAGCTCGAATCAAAATGTCGAATGTAGAAGGCTCATTGAACCTTGGATCTGCTAAGTCACGGACCGTCAGCTCGTTGGGAATGATTAGTAGAATCTGAGTGCATAGAAGAGGAGCAGTTATTGTAGTAAGAATGAGTGGGGTGAATCTTAGTTCTTCTGGGTGACCGTCCGCAGATTGGAATAAGGCACACAGCTTCTTCTCTCCTCTCGACGTCACGTTCTCTACAGCCCCTATGCCACTGATCTTGATCTTGGATTGGCTGCGCTTTGCCCGCAGAAGACTGACAGCTGCTTTGCTAACGAAGGACCTCTACGCTCTAGAATCTAGTAGAGCACGAAACGCCAAAGATTCTCCATCTGGATGACCGATTGTCATTTGCGCGGTTGCGAGTAGCACGTAGTTTTCGTTGGTGTATGCACCATTAGTTGATGTTCCTCCCTTGATCCCTCAAAGAATGGAGTGATGAAATCATTAGCAAACAGAACCAACAAAATCGGATCCGCATGTTGTGCAGACCAATGAACAACTTCAACCCAAAAACCCCTTACATCTATACAAAGCCTTAATTAGACCCAAACTTGACTATTTTTCCGAAAAAATTGATGCCGTCAAAGCTAATGTACTAAAACTCTTCATCGGGCTCTCACGTAGTACCGCCAATGTACAGACATTTGAAATTGCCGAAAAGCTCATGACCAAGGATAGAGCTGAAGTGCTCACAGCAAGAGAGCGGTCTTCAATAATTACCCGGAAACCGATTAAGAGGAAGTAAAAAACACTGCCCATGTTTATAAGAAATTTAAGGCTTCCTTTGACAAAATTATTCCGCCTGTCGCGGTCAGTAGACCGCAAAACTTTAAGGTATTTCTGGAGGTTAGTAATCCGATTTGCAATACGCAAAATGATCACGGTGATACCCCTTTCAACGACAGATTTATCTCCTACGTGGAACAACGAAAAAATAAAGCTCAGCTGGTGTTGATTGCCGATGAAACAAAGAATATTGCCGATGCTGGTTGTGCCTATATCAACCCACAAACAACAAGGTCTCTACTTTCAGTCTAAATGAGTGCGTTTCCGAACTCAACGCCGAGGTGCACGCTATTTTGGCTGCCCTGAATGATCCTGCTGTAACCTCAACCACCATGTTGAATTTGTTCAAAGATTCCAGGGTTGCACTACAGAACATCGGAAATAACTTAAATCGTAAGAAAGTAATATATGACATCTGGCAGGTTATTAATACCAAACCAAATATAAAATTTAACCTTCGACGCTAAAGAAGGGGCTAGGTGATGCCCATTGGAACACACCCACTTGGAGCAGGATGATATGGATATTATTGCCTCAAGCATTAAAAGTGACTGGAGAAATCGCTGCCTAGAGAAAGATCGTGGACTTACTGAGTGTCTTTGGAAAAGAGCCCACCACTTGAGAGGGGAAGAACCATGTTTCCGCACCCTAGAGATTAGCCGTCCTTCCATTAAATCAATGAATAGAATTCTGATTAACAAAGGATATAACAACTTGAAACTTTTCATGGTGAAATGCGTAGATTCTGAAATGTGCAGGTTCAGCAATGACCTCGCTCACAAGTTTTTTAGATGTGGTATTATATACAAAACAAATAGAGACGAGTTTGACTTCTTTAACAAATTCAAAGGATTTGAGACCGCAAGGGACATCCTGATAAAAACGAAAGGAAGTTGATTATTGATTTCGGAACTTACATTGACGCTGCAAAGATTTAAATTTAATAAATGACATAATAAATCGCCATCAGCGCCAACATGATAAATAGTCATCAGCGCCAACAGATAAATGGTCATCAGCGTTCAGAGCCCTTGGAGGCTCTTCGGTCTACCTTTTTTACACTATTGATATTTTTTGACTATTGTCTGATTTTTCAGAGTTTTGACAATTGCTCGGAGAGAGATGCATATCAACTGGTTCTTTTATTCAGTTTTTTAACTTCTCGCAACTGACATAGAGTCTATGCTCTGCAATTACAGTCCCCGGTTTACCTTTTTACACCATTGATCTTTTTTGATTGTTTTCTGACTTTTAGCGTTTTTGACAATTCCTCGAACAAGGATGCATATTGACTGCATCCTTTTTTAACTCCTCGTGTCTGACATAGAGGTTATGCTCTGCAATTACAAGGATGTCCTTTTTAGGGTTTTGTAAAATAATTTACAAAACCCTACTAGTTTCGCGACCAGTCTGTCCGTCCGTCCGTCCGTCCGTGTGTCACAGCAGTTTTTCTCGGAAACTACTTAAGCTAAAAACATCAAATTTCGTTTGTAGACGTAAAGTGGTGATCTCTTCAAAGTTCAACTACAAAAAAATTTTATAAGGTATTTAAGGGGGGTCTCCCCATATAGGAGAGTGACCCCCCGAAAATTAAATTTCATTGAAGGTAGCCGATATGGGTATCAAATGAAAGGTCTTGATGAGAACTTTTCAAAACAGGTATTAGTTTGGCAAAATTTGCTTCGAGGGGTGCACAGGGAGGGGAAATACACGAAAAATTTGTGTCCCCCCCCCCCCTCGCGATTGGACACCTGTGATCCGAAAAATCTGAAAAAAAATCAGGAATGTAGGTCTTGTTGAGTACAACAACAACAAATACGTTAGAAGTCGCAATTCACTCAACTTTGTTAGTAATAGTATGATTTATCGATTTTATGTTTTCTTGAATAAAATCTTAACAGTACCCTTAAATTCAATGAAATTCAGTACGTAGATGTCTATTTATAAGGTTTCATAAAGATTGAATCATATTTAGCGAAGTTATAGCGGTTTGAATTTTCCTGTATTACTATGGAACAATATGCGCTGCATTTATTACTATGGCAACATATTGCTATGGAACAACATGCGCTTTTTACCGACTCAGACACTACAGTTTTGCTAGGATTTGCCTGAAAATTTCAGGAATGATAGGTGTCATGTATATCTTTAAGAATCGGTTCAGCTAGTGGTATCAGTAATCGTAAAACAAAATAGTGGCTGTTTTAAATGCGAAGCTTGAATAATTTTGAGTTATTTCTTCCCAACTTCAACGTTTAACGTGCATGCTTTGAACACTTGATTCAATTTAATGAATGACTGAAGATGAGTACCTACAATTAATGCTCATAAGTGAAACAAGTCAAGGAGGTGGGAGAGAGCTCCTAGCAAAAGGGCTTTGTAACCATTCTAGGATTCGAAAAAATTGGCCATTAATCGATGCTAACAGTACAGGAGAGTGGCCCCTGAAAAAAAAATTCATCAAACGTAGCCGATATGAGTATGAAATAAAAGTTTGCATGGGAGCTTTTCAAAACAGTTGTTAAACTGCCAGTTTTTGCTTCAGTGGGGGCACAGGGGGAAATACATGAAAAATGTGTTTCCTCCGTCACGGATGGACATCTGAAATAATTATCAAGGGAGATATTTATGAGTATAACAATACCAAAAACCTCAGGAGTCGAAATTCGTGCAATTTGGTGAATAATGGTATGATCTTCGTATTTCATATTTTCTCCAATGAACTCGTCTTTGACATGTTTCTTGATTTGATTCGATCTGGTGACTGCATTTTGTAAATTGAATACAAAACCCTTCTGACATGAGCGTAGGTCTGTTTACCCAACTTGTTTCACCCTTCTATCAGAAACAAGTCACACCAAATCAATAGAGAAACAAAGAGTTGCTCACTGCATGGGCCGTATTAGTTGTTTTAAACCATAGTATAACGATTTTTTAATTAATTAATTGAATGTATTTCACCCTGACCTTTTGCCCAAAGTTCATATCGGCTATTGCCTTGTTGTTAAATACAATTGAAAGAGGGTCACAGTCGTTCTCCCTGCCTGGCCCTCTAACTACCATACTAACATGACCCGAGTCCCACTTTTGTACCACTAACAAGTTCTTCGTATGCCCGCGTTTTGGGCTCAGTATATGAAGCATTCCTGCAGCAGTCGTATCGAACTCGTTGGCCAGTGCCTTATCTTAGCCCAGCCCATTTTTCGGACCGGTCCTTTTACCGGCCCCACCACGCAATTTAAAAAAAAGTGTTACTTTTCAATGTGTATATGGAAGCGCCATGATGTTATTACAGCGGTTTTGAGTATTTCGTTCCTTCCAACGATTTTAAAATTATTCTATTAAACAATTTAAAAAATAATCAAACGCAACTCGAATAATGAAGAAAAGATTGCAACAGACGTGATAATTATACAAGCTAGGGTAATCACTGCCACCAAAGAACCACAAGGAAAGTTAAATTCAACCGCTCTCGGTTATTCGCTAATGTTTCTATGCCGCCCGCAATGGCGGCCTGTAATCGCCACTTATAATTCCTTTTAGGGATCTTGCTAAGGTCTTTAGTTTATACTGATAACCGTTGACACCTTTGGATACCAATATTGTTCGTGTTTGTCTGTGATCATTTTCAAATTTTTTTTGCAATACAAACTTAATTTTTGATACTATTTTTTTTTACAATTTCGAATTATATCTAGGCGAAATACTCTGTATGCCATTTTAAATAATCAATTATGGTTTGATATCAGGTTAATTTTATTGTTCCTTTTTTCCCCACAGGAAATGCAAGAACACTTGCTACCCCTTCAACATTACATCATTGAACAAGCTAAATTATCCGGTTGCTACGGATTTGGTGATACAATCGATTCGGATTCATTTCATTCTGATAGTCAGTCAGAACATTCGTTATCCGGACATGAACCAGACAACGAAGATTCTGATCATTCCGATGGTCATGGTGACTACTTGACACATAGCTATGGTCTAATGGGTGACTATGAATCAAATATGGGCGATGGTGTATCATATTATAATTACTATATGGGTTATGATCATCGTAATGATCGAGAAGACATGTAAGTAATAAGAAAAAGGTTTTCTAATAAATTACAATCATAATTTTATTAATCAATTAATTCCAGTTCGGATAATGTCGAAGCGGTTCTAGAAAATGAAAAAGATACTCAAATATATAGTCCTGTACGCGGCCATCCATTTTATTCATCATCGGTAGCTCAACAACCAAAGCCCTTATTACCACCACATCAATTGCAACAGCAACAACATCAAATGAAAATTCCCTCACCACAACGTCATATACCCGTACCTGAATTACGTGAACCGCTCAAATCAAAACAGAACGATGATAATTTAAGCCAAAGTCAAAAATCCAATGCATCATCTCACCTGTCATCGTTAAGTTTAAGTGTTAGTAGTGGTGCTGGAGGTGGTGTAACTGGTGGACTAGGTGCAACCAAAGGCGGTAATGTATCGCAGTTGGCAATCATGAAGGAATGTGATATTGAAAAATTCGCACAAGATAATATCAATCTTCATTCGAAGGGGATATTTAGAAAGAAGGTATGATAGAAATTTTACTTTTAATAAATTCTTATTATTAATTTTTTTATTTTAATATCTTATTTTAGTCATCACTGCGTGATATGCTTAGTTGGACGGCGAACGCAATAAGCCGGCCTATGTTGGCACTGGCACGAGATAAAGCTGGTAAAAAAATGGCAACAGAACTGTTTAAACTTGTTCAAATTTATATGGGCGATCGCAAAGCTCGTGCTGGCATGAGTCTTAATTCAGTTGCTATTGATATAATAAATACAGCCTTAGGTCAGCAGCAGTAAGTTTGTTTTAAATTTCAACGTTATAGTTTGATTTAAATATTTATTAACAATTACAGGCTAAGAGATGAACTTTATGTGCAATTGTGTAGACAAACTACAGAAAATCCAAAGAGAGAATCATTGATACGAGGCTGGGAGCTGATGGCGATTTGTTTGTCATATGTTCCACCTTCACCAACTTTTCAACCTGCATTACTTAAGTGAGTTTTAATTCGAATTCTATCTGATTTTCACTAAATTCAATCATACTTTCAGTTATATGAATCGTCATCGTGACCCTACATTTGCTACTAGCTTTCCTGATGTGGGTAAATGGCCGATTCACGTGCAAATATCTCATTATGCAACAGTATGTTGTCGGCGATTAGATCGAATTGGTAATTCAAAGCGGCCTACTAAAAAACCTTCAGATGATGAAATTGAACAGGCTAGAGTAAGAGGCATTGATATATTCAAAAATATTGTTATTAACTATCTTTATATTTTGATAGGGTCAAATTCTTCGTGATAGCATGTTTGGAAATACCCTGAATGAAGTGATGGAACTGCAAAAGGATAAATATCCAGAGAGAAAATTACCATGGATACAAGTGACATTATCCGAGCAGGTAAATTTTTGCTCCCTAAATTTGTTGAAAATATATCCTAGCAATTACTGAGTTGAAAAGTCATAAATATGTTAAGTGGGTTTCTTGTTTTTCAATTTAAATATACTCTTGTTTGGTGTTAATCCCATATAATTGTAATTAACAGGTTCTGCTGCTAAACGGAAAGCAAACGGAGGGTATTTTCCGAGTGTCCGCTGATGTAGATGAAGTAAATTGCTTGAAGAGTCGATTAGATCGGTGGGAAGTTCCTGAACATAAAAATACAATGGGTAAGTTTATTAATCTTTGAATTTTTGGCATGTTAATTTTCGAAGCAAACTGAACTGTCGCAAATGTTTTAAAGTATTTGAAAAAGTCAAAATTATCTCTGAATAGTTCTTTAGACACTTCGCTAATTATTTTGGAAACTGCAATTGATGCAATTGCTCTTCACCGAATTATAAAAACTCAAACTTATATTTTATCATATTTCATAAATTCTTACAAGTTTAGCTTAATCAATTGGAACTTGGAAGTATGTACTATCGTTTAAAAAGTTGTGTCTGGTTCGAGTCTTTTTATTGACAATAAAAATTGTTCCAACTGAATTTTCGAAAGAACTTGGAGCCCAATTGAGATTAAAATCAGTACCCAGCTGAGCGGACACACAGTCAAGCTTGATGTTGATCATATTACTGGAATTCCGTTATGGTCACAGAATGAAATAATCTACAATATTTCAACGCAAAGAATGATGCAATATTGTTTTATAAGCATTATTCATATGATCTGTTTGAATTTTTTGAAAACCGATTTGTGTAACAACAATGCCAATATTCCGAAAACCAAACAAGAAAAAGTAAAAATAAGCCTAGAATTGTTAACAGCCGTTATAGTGTAGAGCTTTCAATACGACTCAGAGCTCTTCCGATTTGATTTGCAATTCATAAAAAGTGCTTGTGACTAAAAATTAACTGCTAAATTTCGAATGATTGTTACAATAACATTATAATAATTCAATTGTCATTCGCAATTTCGAGATATATCAAACGTTCTTTTAATCCTTTTATAATCGGTGCTGCCTGATTGTCTGTCCATCAGTGTGTCCGAAACGTGGAGATTTAGGGTTAGGGTATTTTATTCTATGACCGTAACGAAATTTGAGGTGATATGGTCAATATCACGCTCAACCATGTGATTATTACCTAATTTTTCAATTAGTTCCCATCACAGCTGTGTGGCCTGATAGTTTGACAGCAAAATCAGAAGCTAAAACTCGATGCCGCTACCGGGATCTTGGGAATTGCTGTCCAAGCGGAGTGTGCCGTAACCCATACGGACAACTACTGAAATTTAGTAGGTATATCAAAAGTGATTGAATATAGGTATGGAAAATATCATCAAATGTTCTTAAGAAGGCTCCTCATATAGAGAAGAGGAACCTTAACCGCTTCGGTACGGTAATCACTGGACACGAAACTTTTCCCGCAGCCGGTACTCATAGATCACACGACATTTTTATGAGTAAATTTTATCATTATTCAAATGAATCAACAACTTGGTAAGGACGTTTTTCAAATTTGTAGTAACACATAGCAAAAAGTTTGACCGTCGGCTAAAGTCGACGCTCGGTCGTGTGCGTTCATTTTGGGCTGTCGACTAAAGTCGACGCTCATATTGAAGTGGTTAAATGTTTTTTTTACCTAAAGTAATCATATTCGATTGGGAGCTGATTGCAAAGTGCTGCCAAAGTCGAACTGCCTCCGAAAATATTTTTAAATAACAGTTCGTGCTAAGTAAAAGCAAGAGTCGTAAAGGTCGCACGCTGAAAGTAGTACAAAAGGGCGCTAGAGGCCTACTTCCGGTTCCATAAAAAAACACTGAGATGCAAAATTCTCAGTTATAGTTATAGTGTCGGGTTGAAAGTGATATTCAATCTTATTGCTAGTTTATTAATTTAACATACTCCTGCGCACGCATAATCTTAAAAATATAACCTAAATACCTATTCGAGAACTATATTTCTAAGGTAGCAAGTAGACGAAATGAACTACTTTGCATGTTCGAAAGCTTGATAGCGTAAGATTGCAAGAAGATTTTGCTTGCTTTAGCACTACAACCCCTTTCGATTCTTCTCTTAGAGAGTAAGAATATCTCATCATCTTGATCGAATGTATAGGCACTCCAGAACGTGATAGGCTCAGTACCACGCTTTGGTCGTATGACCGTCCACCCAGCTGCGACACGATCTGATTTTAAATCATCACGTATCATAACTGAAAGGGCTTATAGTCCGACCGAAATATCACTTGAAACCGATCTCGTCACCAATGAGATGCGAACCAGGGACCTTCGGCTTACGCAGTGAGAACTCTAACCAGGAGGCTGCAAAGGATTTCTATTAAAAACCTTGAACGCGCAGCTTTTGCACCATCATCGCTTTGAAATGCAATGCTTTCCGGACGGAAAATACTCTTATTAATTCCATATATAGCGTGCAGCTTGTCAAAAAGCTGCACGCAAAACTGCCAAGGAATCCGCTGAAGCATCACTATTTCCTTTCAAATGACATTTTGCCCCCAAAAAGATGAATTGAATTACATTGCAGATCCGAAAACGTGAAAACTGTGCTGACACTCCTGCCCCGGGGGCATAAGATATACGCGATTTCTGTTGCAGACTCCAAAAACTTATTGCAACCCAAAATTTACAGTTATTGAGACATGCAGGATCTTATTGTAAATGCAATCTATTTGGCGAGGAAAACAATTTTAATAAACTTTTGTCCTAACAAAGTTTATTCTTACAAACCAACAAATAAACAAAGATATCAAAGCCTCGCTATCCTCTTATGAACCCTCTTTTTCTACGACCGCAAACATACAGCAAATAGCGCAAAATAAGTGTGTAGAATATCATACGAGGGGAGGTAATAAAGTTTCTTAATAGACAGGGAAGTGGTATTCTTCCTTAACTCGAATACATTTTTCATATCTATCAAATAATTTGCTAACACCGTAAAAAAAAAATGATTTTTCATATCTATCAAATAATTTGCTAACACCGTCAAAAAAAAAATGATTTGTCTTGGTTGTCAAAATAGGCCAACTTGACTTCAACATCATCGCTTAATTTCTTTGACGCAGCTCTTTCTTCAACTTTGGAAATAAATAATAGTCGCTTGGAGATAGGTAGGGTAGGTGATAGAGTTTTCAAAAGAGTATCGGTGAATGGTAGCCGTCGCAGGATGACTTGTGAGTACGGGAGCGTTGTCGTGCAAGAAGAGCACACCTTCTGCCAATTTTCCTCTCTATCCTTGATTGCTTCTTTTAATTGATATGGTAAAGAAACTTAGTACATTTCTGTTATGAAGGCATCACGTTCTTTCTAATCAATCAAAAGGATACCTTCTTCTTCTTCCTAGCACTACAGCCACTCTCGGGCCTTCGCTTCCTGCAAATAGCGCCTCCAACTGTGTCGGTCCATCGACCGCGTCCTCCAATTTCGAAATCCGAGCAGCGATAAATTACCTTCGTCGACCGAGTCAGACCAGCGTTTCCTCGGTTTCCCCACTGGTCACCGGCCTTCAGTTCTTCCAACGAATACCTTCTTGGGTATCTATTGTTCGTCCATACGATTCATGTGACCAGCCCATTGCAGCTTCCACAGCCTTACAATTATTGAGACCTCCGGTTCGTAAAAATTTCATACAGCTCATGGTTGCATCGAATTCGCCATTGGTCTCCGTCTAGCTTCGTTCTGATTATTCGCCTCAGGACCCGTCGCTAAAAGGTGTTCAATATATTTGCGGAAGCTTGGGTTAGGGTCCATGTTTCACATCCATAGCATAAGACAGGACTTATCACAGATTTGTATACTAGGCGCTTTGTTTTCCTGTGTATGCAGTTGGCCTTCAAGATCGTCAAAACTGAAGAAAATATTTTATTTGCGAGCGAAAGTTCTTTGGCAGTTGTTAATGACCGTGACAGAATGTTTATGTCACCCGGATAGGCTACTACTTGGCTCGACTTGAATAGTAATGTGCCTCGTGTATCGACAGGTAGCTTCCTTATGGCGTACTCCAGAGCCAAATTGAATTGCAATGGGGCCAGCCCATCTCCCTGCTTTAGTTCGATATTTGTGTCAAAGGCATCGGTGAGTTGGTTATTGATGCGGACTTGGGAGGTCGTCTACGTCATTGTCATTTTGGTAAGACGGACTAATTTGGCTGGGATGCCAAAGCAATGCATTACTTGGCACAATACGTTACGATCAATACTGTCGTATGCTTGCTTAAAATCAACGAAAATTTGGTGTACGTCTATGTTGAATTCCCAGCATTTTTCAAGTACCTGCTTGACTGTGAACAAATGCTCTATTGTCGATCTACCTGCTCTAAAACCAGCTTGATAATCCTATATAATACTCTTGGCGTATGATTTGATTTGATTTTCTAAGATTTTAGAAAATATTTTGTACGCCGTACAAAGTAGTGATATGCCTCTATAATTTTTGCACTGTAGCTTTTCACCTTTTTTGTGGATAGGGAATATAATTGATTGGCTCCACTCTTTCGGCATATGTTCTTGTTGCCAAAAGTGCTGGATGACTTTGTAAATAGCTTGATGAACACTACTGCCACCATATTTGATGAGCTCTACTAGAATCTTATCGATTCCCGGTGCTTTATTATCCTTTTGGGCTTTGATGATGGAACAAACTTAATCTAGAGTTGTTGTGGCCAATGGAAACTCTCCACAGGCATCTATAGGCTCCGATGTTCTGGAGCTGTGCGGAGGATTAAAGAGGTTCTTGAAATATGATGCCCATCTTTCCTTAATCTTGGTTTCATCAGCGCTATTGCCGAAGTCATCACGACAGAGCTGATAACCACGTTTCAGGCTTTTCACTATTTTGTATGCTTGTCTTGTGTTGTTGCTCGCTAAACTTACATCTATACTTCTCAATTGGCAATCAAAGTGTTTTCTTTTCTTAATCCTAATAATCTTATTCGCTACTCTTCTGAGATTTTCATAGTATTCTCTTTTTGTCCTGGTTTTCCTACCTACGTGTTCTTTGTACGCCTGATTCTTTTTATCGAACGCATTCTCGCACTCATTATCGAACCAATCATTCCTCTTGCGTTGGGCTTGATGTCCGATCGTCTGTTCTTCCACGGTCCTAATAGCCGCTTTCACTTCCATCCAGAGCTCGTTGCTCATCTTTAACGATGCGTTTGATAAGATGGAAGCAAGCTGGTTGTCGAGGGTCTCCGTGAAATTTTTGGCAACAGACGCCATTTGGAGCCGTTCGATGTCAAATTTTAGTAGCGGGTTGGTCTTCGCCGAATATGCCTTTGAAATACGACATCGATAGGTTAATTTGATCAAGTAATGATCTGAGTTACAATTGGCTCCTCGGTATGTACGGACGTCAAGTATGCTCGAGGCCCAACGTTGTTGAATCAGAACATGATCGATCTGGTTTTGTGTGTTGCCATCCGGTGATACCCAGGTCATTTTATGAATGCGTCAATGTGGGAAGCAAGTCGAACGTATGACTAGATTTCTGCTACATACAAAGTCAATCAGGTGTTGGCCGTTATCATATGTTTCATCGTGGAGGCTATATCCTCCCGTCGTTCCCCGATGAGATAGCTCATTGCCAACTTTAGCGTTGAAATCACCCAGAATTATCTTTGTGTCGTTTGTAGGCAATGCATCGACCAGGTGATTGTAGAACGTTTCCTTCGCTTCTTCGTCCTTTTCTTCGGTTATTGAGTCGATTTCGTTATCAGGCGCGGAAGATTCGCCTTCATGTGTAAGTAGGATTTAGTAGCAGAGATGTAGATGAATTTACAGTTATTAGCATTTCTCGGCATTTAATGTCACATTATTGGGGAACCAGTAAACCCAATGTGCGACCCCGAGAGCATTTACATCCATTTAATTGGGGGATTTGGGGTGACGAATTATGGAAGCTATGGGTTGGGGAAACAAAGGTATCTTACTTTAGTTAAGAACTAATATAAGGAGATATGAAAGAACCACAACCCAGCACTCCAAGAGATATGAAATAAAAACCACAAATTTACGCAGCAAATAGTATGAGCTGACTATTTAAAACTAATTTTACATCAAACATTAATAAAAGAGGGTACTCTTGTATTAATTTGAAATCGATATAAGTTTCTTGGCTTTTCTGTTCTCGCTTTACTTTTAAACTAGCTATTAAATCACAATAGACTCTGACATTTCGGAAGTTAATTATCGGTTTATCCATTACTTACTACTTAATTTCTTATACTAATGAGGGTCATATGTTCCTTTCCCATCACTGATGCCCTAATTTAAATACTAATTAAATACTAATCTAATTTTATATCTTCCATAAATAAGGAAGATTTCTGCAAGAAGCAGAAGTGAAGAAAAAAAAAACAAGATTTTGCCTCTGTCCACAGACTTGCTCACGCGAGTGGCAATGCTACTCTTCACCAGTTGCGCCAAAAATATATCTGGCTGGATTCTTTTGATATCTGAAGGCGGTCCCCTTGAAAGACATCACAGTAGACACAGTCGCCACCGCCTTTTTCAAAGTCTGGGTAGCTCGATTTGGAACCCCAAAAATCTTAACTACGGATCAAGCCACACAATTTGAATATTTCGAGCCCTCTCAAATCTCACCGGGACCAAACGTATTTCAACGACTCCTCCTTACTATCCGGTCTCAAACAGCGGTATTGAACGATGGCACCGAACATTTAAAGCGGCATTTATGTGCCACCAACCATTATCGTATCTCTAACTACTTCCAACAGTCTTACTCGGACTCCAAACGACTTTCAAGGAGGACCTAAAGCCATCGCCCGCAGAGTTACTTTATGGCGAACAATTATGAATCCCGGGCGAATGTGGTTAGTTGAAATTAGTTGTGTGGGGAATTTGTTAGTAAAAATACTTAAAGGGATTATTACAAGGAAGGTACCCCATGACCCTCTTTGAGATTAGTTGATTAACAAGAAGCAAAAAATTAATACGAATGGCCATCATATGGATTATGCCCAAATTTTAATTATATTTTAATATTTAAAAAAAAAGTTTATGGTAGAGTATTAAATCGATCGATGTTTTCAGCTCATAAGGCTTAAAATAAATAAAAGTAGCTTACGTCGTAAAAGAGTAACCTCTTTACATTTGTGATTGGCGCAATTTTGTGGTTTTTGGAGTTTTATTATTTTTATGATAAAGAAGAAAAATGGTATATTATTATGTCATTGGTCTAGATGTGCTCGGTTGCGGTTCTTTCGCAGCCTTATCTTGTCTTTGTTGTTTTGTCTTAATCAGGTATTCGGATAGTTTCACTAGTAGATTCATATCTATTTGTTGGAAGTCCCGAATCGCTAATAACTTGAGGTTTTTTTGTAGTTCATGAGCTATTTTCTCGATCTCTGATACCTTGAGCAGGTTGTTAGTTATAGGCTTGCTGGGTAGTTCATAGTTTTCCATAGTGGGGAACACGATTTGTTTAGTTTGTTTGGTTTTTTTTGCGATGCCACCACTTGAGCATATGAATGTTTCATTAGAACCTTTCGGACATCACCGACCGGGTTCCTTTTATTTGTGAACTTGTCTTTTTTCAGTTGAGGAAAATCCATTTGAGCTATATCTACGAGGTCAAGTTGTTTGCCTTTTCATGATCTCTCCTGTTCAGTCTTGTGTCGTTGGTTAGTTTGATGTTTTCTAGAAGTTCCATTTTGTTGCAGGGTCTAGCAATTTCGATTAACTCCTTCAGGTCAAAGTCCAATTCGACATCTCGAATTACCCCATACCTGCAGGTGAAGCTGCCTGGAATGAACGCATTAATGTTTTTTTCTTTCAGTACAATGGTATCCGTCGCATCAGTGACTTCTTTAGGTGTTTCAAAGAAAACTTTGAGCCTAAGTCCATTTTGCTTAACATTTGATATGTTGCATTTTGCATCCTTATTTATCATAAAAAATCGCGTAGGCGTTAATCTAACGGGTTTGCCGTTGATTCGCCATTCCATAATAACTGGAAAAATCACTAGAGTACAATTCGTATTTGAACGATTTGCCCTATGTTGGTGGTATTGACTTTTCCATCGTCGCATTTTCCTCATTAGCGATGGGTACATTATTATTTTTTCCTATTGGCGCAGGCGGTGTGAGTTTAAAATCTTTTTTTCTCTCTTTTGCTTCGGACCCGCTGGTGTCCAGCATTTGTTCTTCTTTTTTTCGTTGGCATTGATTTCACTATCACTGACACTAATTCGTTCATTAATCCCGGGTCGGGGGGAGTTGTAGTCTTTCGCACCATGCTCCATTTTGGGACATGCTTTTTTTTTGTTTTTCCATCAAAAATTTTCACTCACTTAACTGCACCAAAATCATAAAATGGAAGAGGATACTCATCTGTATCTCTTCGTGCTTGATGGCCAGCACTTAAGAAGTACTGATGCTAATCCTAAAAAACCGATGGTGTCGTGAAATGGATAGATAAATGTCCGTACAGGACTGCAGCGATGGTCTGCTGCCTCGGCGAAAGAAGATGGTGGGGTGGAAATGTGCTGGCAGGCTAGCATTGCGGTGTCGTGGGACGGGTTCTTTTGCCCAGCACAAGGACCCAATACAAAAAAATTTCCCATTCACGAATTGAAAGGGTCTAATGCCGATCGACTGGTGTCGAGGCCGAGGTAACCTACTAAGGGTTGAGCCAGTAACAAACTGGGCCGGGAGAAAACAGACAGACTTAAGGGCAGACTTTGTCGTTACCGACGATTCATATGGCCCCCAAATAAGAGTGGGGCATCCATGTGGGAGCGGTGCCCCCTCGCACCCTCCCAACCGAATCAAGATCCAATGTAGACGTGGCCATATATTTCCCGTTTAAGTGAAAAACTCATACAAACATAATTTGTATGAATTTTTCCCTTAAATGAGAAACATAAACGTGGCCAATTTATGTTAAAGTATTATGCGATGGAATCATATAACACTATACCACAAAAGGGCACGCGAGTGGAAGGCCACTCTACCTGGGCAAGACCACCTGAAACGCATCACAAGGGGAGAGCTCGCCCGATGGCTATGTCATTATAGTGGAGGGGCCGGCCATCGTTGCGGGTCCCATACCCGATCAGGTTTGATGAAAAGGAAAGACCGAGAGTATAATTTTAATCCATCATTTGTTTTAATTGAGATATTTACTTGAAAACACAATACACTCTTATTACCGATGTTTTCCTTAGCTTCTTAGTAAAAAAATGCAAATTGAAGTTTAAAATTAATTTAAAATAAAGTTCCCCCTTTTCATATTTAAATTGTTCAAAATACAAATTAAATACAATTCATTGGATGACAATTTAAAAACAACATGATTAAACATTTTAAGTTTTGGATTACAACGAAATTCGTATTGATTGATTTCACGTCGTTAACGCCTTTTTTTGCGTTTTGTTTTCTAATCAATCTTTCTCTCTAATTTCGAAAACTTCTGGTATATTTATATACTTAAAAAAAATGTATGTAATTAGGTTTAAATATGTTTGATAAAAAAAAAATATAAAAAAGAAACTAAAACGGTACTTACCCAACATTCTCGCCGGGCGCCCGCTGATGATGTGGGTAAAGCCTGAACAATTTTTCCATAAAAAAAGAAGCAGTCCATTCATTTGATTTGTAATCCCCTAAATATTAGCAAGGATTTCACATAGTTAAAAATATTCCGCCTTTAGTAGAACTTTCAAAATAAAAAAATGAAAGAAAGTATATGCCCTTTAATTCTACTATTTATTTTAAATTTCGTATACAATTGTTTCGTTCTCTACTTGAGAACTTCCTCAGTACTACTATTCCCTAAACTATAAGTATCCTAATATTTATACTGAACTCATTAACGTATTAATATGAATCTCTAATTACACCTAATCCCTCAAAGTACTTTTACTTAATCTCTAATTACCTGATCCTTTACCATTCAAAAATTTGTTTTTCCTTAATTACTACTTAACTACCTTCATTATTTTGTAAGCTTGAATAGCCAGGTGTATCCGTTACCTGGGTCGCCGTTCCAAATGTCCTGCGTCTTCCGATTGAATATCTCCAAGCTTTCTGCTACATCAAGCTTCCATCCGTTTGTAACCGTTTTCAGCATGCTTACGTTGTCCGCAGTGATGTCATGTTTTTCAAGGACTATATGCTCTGCTACTTTTGATTTGAAGTTTTTTGCATCCTGCTTTTTGTTTTTGTTGACTGCTTCCCTTAAGTGTTCATTCCATCTGACACCTAGTGATCTCCTCGTTTGTCCAATGTAACATCCATTACATTTCGTACACGATACCTTGTAGACTCCACTGCGCTCCATTTTGGGAATGGGGTCCTTGGTTGATCCAAGCAAGTTCTGTATTTTTGTGGCCCGGCTCGTATAAACTAGGTCGATGTCAACGTTCTTCATAGCCCTCTTCATTGTTTCCGTCCTTGAGTCAAACGTTACAACCAACCTCTTCCGTTGCTCGACTTCCGCAGTTAGCGTTGTGAACTTTTTATTGAAGATCTCCTTCGTTCGTTTGGCTATCAATTTGGTAACTTCATCCGTAGGGTATCCATTCCACTCGGCTAGCTTATAAATGTGGGACGTTTCTTTTTTCAGGCCTTCCTTATTCAATGGAAGCGTGAGCATTCGATTCACAAGCCAGCTAAATGTCGCCCATTTTTGCTGTTGGCAATGGTTCGAAGTGAAAGGAATTATCCGCATGGTGTCCGATGGACATTTGGAACGGCGACCCAGGTAACGGATACACCTGGCTATTCAAGCTTACAAAATAATGAAGGTAGTTAAGTAGTAATTAAGGAAAAAAAAATTTTTGAATGGTAAAGGATCAGGTAATTAGAGATTAAGTAAAAGTACTTTGAGGGATTAGGTGTAATTAGAGATTCATATTAATACGTTAATGAGTTCAGTATAAATATTAGGATACTTATAGTTTAGGGAATAGTAGTACTGAGGAAGTTCTCAAGTAGAGAACGAAACAATTGTATACGAAATTTAAAATAAATAGTAGAATTAAAGGGCATATACTTTCTTTCATTTTTTTATAAAGATTTCACAGACAAAAAATGCTTTGTTTAGTTTGGGGTACACGTTCAGCACCTGATGCAAACGTTAAATGCTTCCTCGACATAAATTCGTCGACAAGGTGGAAAAGGATGTTGTAGCGATGACGCGTGCAAACCAAGAGCATTTATTAATCGAAGCTCGATGAGGTCTCCTTCAGTGTGATCGAATAAATTGTTTGACTACTTCTCGAACAGATAATCCAAAATTTGTTCGATTTGAATTCGGACTCGGTCGACGTTTGAGAATTGGCTTAGCTGACAGAGACAATGCAAAGAAAACGACAAGGCCACCGTTTTTCACTAATTCGCTACATCCATTCTTCGCTAATGAGCCACTCTTCATAATTTTCACATTGGGTTGCAGATAATTGTTTTATTTTTAAATATTTAAGGATTACACCACCGTCCAATATTTGCTAGTTTTGCCCACGTAGGCTTATAATTCCTTCAGCCTTATCGTCACTTTCCGGATGAACCTACGTATATATTTTGCTGTTCTCTGCACACATCCTAAAAGCTCAACGCGTAATCGCATCACAACGTCCACCACTGATCATTTTATCGATGGTACAATGAAGCCATAAGATGCAAATGTATGGTTCAAATGATGTCCAGCGATTTTTATTTTTTTTTTAAATGTTGTTTCATAAAACGATAAATATCAAATTGAAAGTCTCCTCCCCAGTGTAGATCGCGATCTTCAAATTGAAATTTTTGTTCAGCAGCAACCAATGTCAGTGCAGTCTGTGCAAATGCTGAATTTGATCGTAGGGCATTTACCGTTTGCTAGTTCTAGCACGATGTAGATTATGTCTTCAGGGAACTTTTCAGGATGATCGTTCGTTCTCTGTTCCACAATTACCACGATATACAGGGTCTGAATAATAAGTAACCGGACTGACCTCAGGAAATTTTTTATTGGCAAAATATGTACAATTTTTCTTTAGAAATCTTCAAAGTAGTCCCCATTGGAGTCGATAACATGCTGATACTGGATTTTCCAATCCCCGAACGCTCCCTGGAAGTCGGCAACCTCGATGCTGTCTAGAGCCCTCGTCGTAGCACGTTGAACGTTTTCCAGAGCCCCGAACCGCGTCCCCTTAAGGTGTCTCTTGATCTTGGGGAACAGAAAGAAGTTCGCTGGCGCCATATCCGGGCTGTAAGGAGGCTGTGGCAACGTTGCCCTCGACTGTTTGGCCAACTGCTCGGTGACGAGCAGGCAGGTGTGCGACGGAGCATTGTGATGGAGGATCCACGAATCGGCAATCTCCGGACGGGCTCGGCGAACCCGGGCGGTTAGTCGACGGAGCACCTCTCTGTAGTACTGGCCGTTTACAGTTTGGCCGGGTGGCACAAACTCTTTGTGAACAATGCCTTTCACGTCAAAGAAAGCAATGAGCATCGACTTCACCTTCGATTTGCTCATGCGCGCTTTTTTCGGTCGTTGTGACGCCGGTGTGTGCCACTCCGAACTCTGCCGCTTCGTCTCAGGATCGTATTCGAAAACCCACGTCTCGTCTCCTGTAATAACATGGTTAAAAAAACTCTGGTTCGGTTGCTACGCTCCATTTTCACTCCGACGACCAACTGAACACGCACTCCGCTCTCGCTTGATGCTATCTCTCCAAGCGCTTGGAGGCAACTGCTGCAGCCCGGTTCCCTTTACCTAGACCCCCACCACCACTGCAGCACCAGATACCGGTTAGCAGACGCTTTGACGGCGCGGGGCAGGCTCAGTCCGGTTACTTATTATACTGACCCTGTAACTCCCACAACTCGATCAAGTGATCGGGGTAACGTCCTTGTACGCAAGAAACATTTTTTCCACGTCAAAAAACCACTAGTCATAAATTGTTCATCATCGCGTAATCGAATCAATTACATAGTAATAATAGTCTCCGATAAAATTTGTTCAAATGTTTTTTGCGGTTCGCAATTGACTTTGATTGAACCTTTGATCGGGATTATTTTCAACACGACCATCTCACCGCGAATAGTTTTATTCATGAAAACTTCACCGTAGACACCTTCGCCAATTTCACGACAATCTCGCAAAACATTCTCTGAATAGACAATGGAAAAATCTAACGGTTCAAATTGATTGCATCGGCGTAAGATGATGTCGTGGACTTAATGATATTGATAGGAATCCGCGTTCATATGGAATATGTCTGTAATCGGTGTAGTGAAGATTTTCGTCACTTAAACAATGTTATTGTCAATAGCGACACTATCTCTCGTTGATTTTGTTGGGTCGAAAACGGCACATCTCCTCCTTGTTTTAAACATTGACATGCATCTTCTTATGCTTTGACTGCGCATCTCTTTCGTATAGCCGTTGCCTATTCATTATCTGGCCTGAAAAATCCATGACTTTTATATGCAGTTATTGCCTGCCGACGATATTCTCCCAAATCAAAACTCTTGTATTGATTCCAATTCAGTTCAGATAGCGCGATAGTTTTTTTCATGTATAAGTTTTCCATGAAGCGGGCAGTCCAACCATCACGAAGACATGTGGTGCCGTAACTTCCTCTATCATTCGCTCACCTTATCGGAGAGTTTAATTTATTATTTCCCACAAAATTCCAGAAATGCATTTGATCCTCCCAAGAGCACGACACATATCAACACGTTTAACTATAACCTATTAGCACTATTCTGACAAGATTTTACCGTACACGAGAACACTATGATATGAGTTAATTAAAATTAAATTTTCATTTCCTAATTTTTCTCAAAATCTTGTACACAACCACTCGACAGCTCCTTGTGTACACGACCCGAAATCATTCCCGCTGACACCTTGACGATTCCGAATTCCATTTTCGCATTTCGTTACTTTACTTCATCGATTTATTTTTCTTAATAAATGAACAGGCTGATCTTAATTTGGATTTGCACGGTAGCCTTCGATCATTCGCGACGTCCGCCCTATTTCGCGATCACCGTCAGAGTCCCCTACATTCCCCTGGCGGGACTACTCCAACGGCATTTGACGAGCCTTCCATCCACTCTCAATTGGATTGCGGGAGTGCAATTCGTGAATAAGCTCCGTTGTAAAGGGTTTACCGTGTCCAAATTTCAATTGCAAATTTAAATGATTATTATTTTTAAATTTACAATTCAAATTCGGATCAGCATTATGGTGGTTTTCGACTACTCGATTACTACAATGTCCTCGGATTTGGGTTCCTCGAGTTCACTCTACTAGTTTATACAAAGAAAAATGGCGGTAAAATTCGCAGTGGTCTATGTAGATATGTGACCTCTAGGGCGTCTGGGATACGAAAAGTCATATTTCATCATCAAGGTCAAGGGACAAAACGGCACCGTCTCCACAGATCGGCGGAAACAAGTGTATTTAAAAAACAACGACAACGAAGGAAACCAACGCACACCTCTCAAAACATATTGTCACGCATTGTCACACAACAATGCTGATAAGGGGGTGACTGTGGCCGTCACGGCCACACTTCACGACAAGGTGGCGTTGATCTAATCAGAGAGAGAGAGGACAGTTCTAGAGGAGAACGATCATATGTTTCAATCCTTCTTCTTCTTAATTCTCTCGACCTGTCAACCAGGCAAACGAGATATTTGTTGCAAAAATTCAAGTGAATAAAGTGTTAATCATTGCAAATAGACTTTTATTTGAAGAAAGCATATTGTGAACTTGAAAACGAAAGTCTACTGCAGGTAGCAATATGCTTCAAGCTAATCCATTGGGAAAATGCTGAATTTCTTTTAAGGTACTGGAGTATCTTAATGACGATAAAATAAAACATATATTTATTTATTTCAGAAATCAACTTACAGACTAGTAGTCCACTAACAAGTCAATTAATATAATATATAAATACAAACATATGAATTCTAAATATGGCAGAAATCAAAGAAAAAAGATCACAATACGATATTAAAAATTAAGATTTATAGGAATATTTATAAATTTGATTTTTCATTGAAGTTTTGAATACGCCAAGAGATTGTGGTAGAGGACCAAGACTTTGCTGGTTGTGCATACGAGGTAAGCGTAGCAAAGGAGAGTGAAAGAAGGTGTTAGTACGTGCATACGGAACCTGAAATTAAAGCGAGGATCTATTAGGGCGAGCCGCGTCGATTGTATTTATTTGCCTGCATAAATTTTGAGGTAAAAGGCAATAATGAAGCTTGAACAAAAGACGTTCGTCAAGGAAAGACTGTCTGGACTCAAGGGTAGGAAGGTTCAAAGTATGAAGTCGGTCATCATAAGGGGAGTAAGGAAGGTTGAATTTGAAGAATAGAGACCGTGTGAATCTGCGTTGAACTGACTTAACAGCATCGATGAGCTTCCTGTGGTACGGACTTCAAATTTGGGAGCAGTACTCCAAATGACTACGTACTAGTGAGAAGTAAAGACACATACAGGATGTGATATGTTGAAATGACGAAGCGGATCGTCAAATAAATCCAGTTAAGCGAGAGGCTTTCTTAATAATTAGAGCAATGTGGAGATCAAACTCCAGTTTACAATCAAAAAGCACACCAAGATCCTTGAAGGAGGTTACATTGCTCAAAGGGATACCAACAAGCCTATACGTTGAGAGAAGAGGACATTTTTTTACAGGAGAATGTCATCTGATGGCATTTGGAAAAATTTAAGGAGAGACGATTTGATTCAAACCAGTCACTAACACGCTGAAGATCGGTTTGAAGGATATCCACTCTTAAAAGGGAATAAATAAATTTTGAAGTCATCAGCATAAAGCAGACAGGGGGATGTGATAACAGAAGGTAGATCATTGATAAAAATTAAAAATAGTATGGGGCCAAGCATTGAACCTTGCGGAACTCCCGAGCTCGGGTGAAATGAAGAAGAGAAGCAAGAGTGTAAAGTGACATAGGAGAAGCCAGGAATAGAGGCAACTAGGGACATTGAAACCTAAAAGTTTCTCAAATAGGAGAGAGTGATCCACTGAATCAAAGGCTTTAGAAAAATCCGTAAAAATAACGTCCATTTGTTGTTGTTGATCGAGGGCAGCAGCAATATTATGGGTAAAAGAAAGTAAATTTGTAAGGGTAGATCTGCCTCTGACAAAACCATGCTGTTAATCTGCTAAAGATGGGAGGACAAGTGGATACAGCAAATCAAAAACTATCTTTTCAAGAATTTTACTAAAACAAGGAAGAAGGGAAATATGACGATAGTTTGAGACGATATTACGATCACCAGATTTGAAAAAAATGTGGAAATTTTCCATTGGGCGGGAAAAACCCCACAGGATAAACTCAAGTTAAAAATAATCGAAATGGGAACACAAAGCGAAGAAGATAAAGATTTTTCTAGAAAATTTGGAATGCCACCAGGGCCCACACTGGTGCTGTTGTCAAGATTATTTAGGAGTTGTTCAACCTGCAAGGGGTTTGTACGAAAATTAGTAGAGGAAAAAGCGCAAGAAGATTGGTTGAAGGAGGGGGAATGTTCAGCCCTACCAAAAAAGGAAGAAAAGTAAAAAGCGAAGAGTTAGGAGAAGACGATGTCACACCATCTAGACTAAAATTATCAGGGGCTTGATGAGAGGTCCTTAAAGATTTTACGTACGACCAGAACGCACGAGTTTGATTCGACATTAACGAAGTTTCAATGTGGTTAACATATGCATGAAGTGCAGAAGTGGCAATTATCTTGGCCGCGGCACGACGCTCTTTAAACTTATTGAGGTCATTTGGAAGACCACTGGATAAGAATTTTCTATTGAGAAATTCCTTAAAAGAATGACATTTTACCAGAAACAATTGAAAACATTTAAGGGTGCAATGCTCTTCAATTTGATGCATTAACTATAAGAAATTACTTATAAATCTTACCTTTTTAATTACAGATGCGCATGCACCGGCTAGTTTACTTAAATTATGGTATCGTGAATTATACGATCCTCTTATACCAGATGAGCTATACAATGAATGTGTGCAGACCGAGGATCCCGATGAAGCAGATAGAATAATCAATAAATTACCCAGTCTAAATAAACTTGTAAGTATTTCATGTTTTTGTTTTTGTTTTCTTCCCATACATAAAAATGTCACTAATTCATCTTATTTGCTTAAATTAATGTTTTATTGATAAAAAGCATCTTTCCTCAATCACAATTCAATCCCAACTTAACTTTCTCCTCGATTTAGGTTCTTATGTACCTTGTACATTTCCTACAACAATTCGCCCAACCCGACGTTGTTCAATGCACAAAAATGGACTCATCTAACTTAGCAATGGTGTTTGCACCCAACTGCCTACGATGTACATCTGATGATCCAAAAGTTATTCTTGAGAATGCCCGAAAGGAGATGGCATTCATGCGAACACTTATCCAAAATATGGACACATCTTCTGTCGCAAATCTTGTTTAGTCACTAGATTATAAGACAATACATTTAGAATTATGCAGTATGTGAATAACATATGGCTAAAATCTTAAAAGATAATAAAAAGAGTTTAAATGATAAAAAAATAAATTAAACATGAGTGAGAAATCTTTGAAGTTTCAAAAAATTCATACGGAAAAATACAATAAGAAGTCACAACTAACACTCGATTGTAGGAATCTCGTTAAAAGCAGAACAAAAAAAAAAAAAACAAGAAGAAATCTCAAAGCTTTCAAAATGTCCAAGAATAATGTCACTTAAGAAAACAAAATCAAAGAAACAGTTTCAATGCAAATAAAAAATAAATATAACTGATTGTGAGAAGAAAATAGTCTAGCAAAGCATATTGGTAATAGCAAACAGAAGTTAAAACAATATCTAAAATACCGAAGAAAAGTGAAAAGAGTTGTTCCAAAAAATGAATACAGTAAAATATTGTTGATTATTAGAGAGAAAGTGAGAAAAATGAAATCCAACCATTCAATAGATAAACAATATTTCCAGCATAATTTTTAATACAAGACACTTTATTTTAAAATCTCCTTGAACAACGTTACATAGATTATGTTCCATAATATACATTTGACTTGGAATGCATGATTTCGAGAATGTGCTACCAACTTAGGATAATACTTATTTTGTTACTGCTTTTGTAGAATTCAAAATGATATAGTAATAATTTGCATGATGGTTTGATATTTAGAGTCGTTAAAACATTCGAACAAACTAAAATCTAAATCTTAATTGCCTAACCCTATTTTATCAAAATTTAATATATACACTATTTTATAATCAAGTTCCTGTTCATATTCTCTTTGGTGAAATTTAAAACATTTTCTTTTTTTAAACGAGCGGAATTCGAAAATTTTTGAAAATTAACAATAGAGCTCATGGACTTATTTTATAGACTTTTATTTGACCAAAAATTCATTTCAAAATATTTTCATTTATAAGATTCAAAAATATGGTTTCTACTTATGTACGTAGCCAGATCTCTTTTTCGACACTCACAGACCAACATGATTTTGCACCCTCTTTCATATATTTATTGCATTTTATATTTTATGTAATGTCTCATGATTATATCGTGTAGTTATACCAACTTAGTTCTTTTGTCATTGCTGTTGTCGTTTATGTGTAGTAACAAAAAATGAAACGATAACAATTTGACAGATTTTTTATATCCTGTTTTATACCTTTTGTTTTGTTCTTGTATATTTTTATATATATGTAAAATATATTTTATAATACCAATAATAGTTAATGAGTATTTCTATATTGATGGTTTTATTTATTTGTTTTAAATATTTCAGGAGGAGGTGAATCTTCTTGTAAGGGCGTTAAGTGTTGTTCTAATGTCTTTGTTTCGTTCTTATTTGGTTTTCTTGAAGTTAGAGCACCTTGTTTGGGGTGTAAGGTAACTTTTAAGCTCCGCTGGTGTGAAATAATGAAAGTGGCAGTTGGAGGGGACGTCATCACACTCAATGTATTAATACCAATCTGTTTTGAAGAGAAAAATGAGTAATTATCTGATGTTAAATAAGTCGAAGTTGCAGGAGAGTGCGCCTGCCAGGAGGGTTTTGTAAACCAATTGGTCACTCAAATAACATCTTCTGAACATCAAAATTTGACGCATATACAGATTCCATAAATTCAGTTTTAAAATTAAAACATGGTTCTTATGTATTCAAATTTTTCGCTATTTTGTTTTCAATGTGTTGACCTCATTGTTTGACGAGTCATGATATTATATTGTCGCGTGGTATGATTCGCGGCCGATAGGTTTAATGTCCTAGGGAAGTGAAAATGCACTCTCTTTTAAATTAAGTTAAAAGAGTTTATTTGCACAATAATTAAATTAACTATTCTACAAATAATTAAAATGCTATTATTTTTCACTTGTCTATAAATTTATGTATATGATGTCTTCACTATCAATCAATATCACCTTTAGTTCGCGCTCCACTCTTATCGCAGTTTTTAGTATTGCCCCCTTCCCATTCATTCAGCTCGGCTTCATATAGGGTCTAGTCATTCAATCCATTTCTCGTATATTGGCGAATGTTCTGAGGAGAACTACCTGGAATATTCGAGCAATTCTGAATACCTGCAGTGACGTCACTTTCAGCTATTGATCATGGATCTACTTGGTCCATTGTAGTCCATTCGAGTACATTCGTTTTCTTTTCTTGGTTGATCATGGTGCTATTTATACAGGGTTTTCCAATAAGAGATGTTATTTTGATATTAAAAGAAAAATGCAATTTTTTAATATAAATGATCGGATATTTATTTTATTATAAAGAGGAAGGTATGCCGTTTAATAGTGGAAAATAACATCAGGCAAATTACCATCACAACCACGCTTACACGACCATATCCTTTCCATGAAATTTTACATAACCAAATCGCCAAGTTGCTGCCCTATGTCCTCGATAGCCTCACCAATTCCATCTTTGAAGTCTTGAATCGACGCTGGGCTGTTGGCGTAGACCTTCTCTTTCACGTGGCCCCAGAGGAAGAAGTCGCAAGGTGTTAAATCACAAGATCTCGGTGGCCAATTGTGATTACCTTTTCGAAAGATAACACGGTCCAGAAATTTTTCCGTAAAAGATTAATGGTTTTGTTGCTTGTGTGGCACTTAGCGCCATCTTGTTGAAAGTATACGCTGCCCAGATCAATACCATCCAATTCCGGCCATAAAAAATCATTAATCATCTCTCGATAGCGCAATCCATTCACCGTAACAGTTGCTCCAGCCTCATTTTCGAAAAAGTAACTTCAAATGACTCCGCCTGACCATAAACTGCACCAAACAGTCACACGGTGAGGATAGAAAGGCTTTTCAACAACAACTCTTGGGTTTTCCGAGCTTCACAAGGACCCAAAAATGTTCGAGTTTTACGACCCGTCTCTGCCAAATTTTTTTTTATAGTGAATTTTAATAATTTCGATACGTTGTTGAAGCGTGTATCGTTCCATTTTTATTAATGGCGTAGTTTCTACTTGTCAAATGTCAAAAAATGACAGCTTCAAAAGTGACATCTACCAAAATAGCGGGCTATTCAAAATAAGACCTCTTATTGGAAAACGCTTTAATTGCGACAGTAGCTCCTAGAATTGTTTGGACATGCAACACTGCCTCCACCTCAGCTCTTTTCGCCCCGAAATGATGTGTCGCCGGTTGTAGTTAAGTCTCCCTGGATGGATTATGGAGCAAGACGGTCCAGATGCACGATTTTCTCTCGGTGTTCCTGTATGCGATATACGATGTCGTTGATTCGCTTTGTAATTCGGTATGGTCCCTTCCAATTATGCTGCAACTTCGGATACCTACCCTCCTGCCGTTGTGGGTTGTATAGCCATACTAAGTCATTTTGCTAGAAGCCAGTAGAATTTGCCTTTAGATCATACCTGGTCTTCTTGCGGCCAGTAGCCAATTCGAGGTGTTTTCGCACTGTCCGATGTATCTGGTTCAACCGTTGCCTTAGCTCACTTGCGTACTCCAAGATCATTTGGGGTTTCTCAGGGGGTGTTCCGAACTTTATATCAGCCGGCAGATGAATAGTCTTTCTAAAAATGACTCTGGATGGGGCTTGGCCCGTCGATGCGTGTTCGGCAGCTCTATACGCCATCAAGAATAATGGGATGTGCCGGTCCAGCAGCTCGCATATTTCGCCAAAAACTAGTGACTCAAAGTTTTGGCTTTGATCCGAATGTAGTTCACAAGGTACGCCGTACCTACTGGCCCAATTTAACACTAGCTGCTTCCTGGCCACAACCAGCTTGTATCGATTTGCCCCTTCGGATTCAGGAAAGGGTCCTGCTATGTAAACAGCAATCCTTTCAAACGGTACACCCACTTTGTAGGTTTGCATTTGTCCTCTCAGTCGTCGTTTTGGACCTTTGACGGAAGCGCAAATTGTGCATCTGCTACACCAGTTCTCTACGTCTTCTCGAACGTGGAGTCAGTAGAACTTTTCCCGCAATTTCGCTAAGGTCTTGTTAACACCAAGATGGCCTCCCGAGGATCCTTCGTGCATTTCCTTAACCACATCGTGGATTCGGCTTTTGGGAAGTATAGTTTGCATCCTATAGGAGCTGCCATTCGCCGTTTCCCATTTCCGCTTGAGTACGCCACCCTCCACCTGAAGGGAGTTCCATTGTGCCCAATAACTTTTCAGGTTGGCACCATGCATCGAAACATCCGTCCACTCAGGTTGCCCAGTTGTCTCCTTCCATACGAGCAATTGTCCGATATCTTCATCGGCTAGCTGGGTGTTTCGAATCTCCTCCAATGACCAAACTTCATCGAATTCGGCCGTTATCACTCGCAGATCAACGGTTGGCTCCTTTTCCTCAATCCGTCGGCAATGCTTGCAGTTCGGTGGACATGGAAGACAAGATAGGGCGTCTGCGTTTTCATGAATTCCGCCCTTCCGATGAACAATTTTGTAATCATATGACTGAAATCTTTCGATCCATCTCGCAACTTGTCCTTCGGGGTTTTTTGAAGTTAAGCAGCCATCTCAGCGATGTATGGTCTGTTCGAAGAAAAATTTTTTAGCCATATGGGTGCTTGTGGAACTGCTTGGTGGCCTCTATTATAGCCAATAGCTCCTTCCTGGTCACGCAGTAGTTCCTCTCACTTTTTGAGAGAACTCGACTGTAAAATGAGAGGATTCGTTCTTCGCCATCGATCTGCTGGGAGAGTACAGCTCGAATCCCGCCGTTGCTCGCATCGGTGTCAACTACAAACATTTTTCCGGGTTTCGGATATGCCAGCACGGGTGATTCACACAGCTTCTCCTTCAAGGTCTGAAAGGCTGCCTGGCATTGTTCATTCCAGAGATATGGACGATTTTTCTCGGTTAGCTGATGGAGACACTTAGCCAGAAAACTTCGTAGTTGACGCTTGTTTGGTGTTGGCCAGCTTTTCACGGCTTCAATTTTCTTAGGGGCTGTTTTAACTCCTTCTGCTGATACAACGAGTCCCAGATATTTTACTTCAGCTGCGAAAAGGGTACACTTGTCGGGACTGAGTTTCAAATTCACCAGTTCTAAGTTTCGCACATGCTCTTCGAACGTTCTCCCGATAACAATGATGTCATCTAGGCACACCAAGCAGGTTTTCCAGGATAGGCCTTGTAGCACGTATTCCATCACGCGTTCGAAGGTGGATGGATCGTTGGAAAGCCCAAATGGCATCACCACAAATTTCCACAATCCGGTCCCAACTAAAAATACGATCTTCTCTCGGTCCGTCTTGTCAATTTCTACCTGCCAGCAGCCACTCTTCAGATCGAGTGTAGAAAACCATTTTGCGTCGGCTAAAGTGTCCATGATGTCATCGATGCGTGGAAGCGGGTAACTATCTTTCTTAGTGACGTCGTTAAGCTGCCTATAGTCGACACAAAAGCGAGTGCTACCATCCTTTTTCTTTACTAGAACTACAGGCGTGGCCCATGGACTTACAGAAGGTTCAATAATGCCTTGTTTTTCCATGTCCGAGATCAGCGCGGTCACTTCTCCTTGTTTGGCTATAGGGAGACGTCTTGGTGCTTGTCGAATCGGCTTGGCTCCCTGTGTATCTATGACGTGAGTTACCAAACTCGTTCGGCCTTGGTCATCCGGGCTTGTTGAGAAGATGTCACTGTACTTGGTGACCAGATCAGAGGCTCGTTTGAATAGCTGCACCGGCAATTTGACTTGCTTCAATATTGCAGACGTGGATTCCCGGGCTTTGTCTGTGTCTTGTCTCCTTTTCCAATGATGGTTGTGAGTAGCTTCCAAAGAGGTGATGGTGGAAACAGGCTGGCAGCTGCCGATAACTTCTCCCGCTTTGATGCTCGTGGTTGAGTCTGCGGTGTTAAGGACTCTAACCGGCACATATCCGTTCCTTAAAGATCTTACAAGGCTTCGTCCTACAATCAAACTGCGCAATGCGGATGTCTTCGTTGGCTCTATCAGATAAGATCGGTGGTCTCGGGAATCACCATCAAGCTTGGCCCATACAATGCTTTCGGAAGAATTCGGTACATTAGTGTCAGTACATACCACTACATTCATCTTGGGGATTTGGACGCTGGGATCCTCCATCAGTACTTCGACATTCTGCCATTTCAATACACGTTTGCCCAAATCCAACGTGATTCCGTGTGGTCGCAGAAAATCCATTCCGAGAATGCAGTCATCCATAATGTTCGCGACCAGAAAATTATGTCGGAACACAAGGTCTCCCAACTGTATCTGGAGGTTGACCTCTCCATGAACAGGTGCAGTTTCTCCCGTAGCTGTCCGTAGTGAGAAAATTCTGCCCTTGTGAAGTTGTTGCTGTCTAATTAGGTCTGGTCGGATAATCGATCGGGTTGCACCCTGGACAATAGCTCGGTTTTCTTCGCTTCTTGCAGTCTCTTTGCAAGTGCCCCTTCTCTCCGCAATTCCAGCATCTAGGCGCACCATTTACATGCGGGTCTCGCTCAATTTCCACGCGTTCACACCTGGACTCGTCTGTCACTACTTCACGAGCCCGGGCAGTGGTACGAGTCACATTTTTCGCTGCCTCAAAGTTCAGACTGTAAGCCAATGCGTCCTTAACCGTTTGCTTTTGAGCTAAACGCACGGCTTGTTGCAATTCCGGGTCCTTTAGTGCGCTGATGAATGCTTCTGTCGCTGCATCATCTCGATGTTCTGGGTCGTAGGCTGGGTAAGCCAAAAGTGCTAGTCGCTCAATGTCTTGGGCTAGTTGCTGCAAGGTTTCACCAGTCTTCTGCACCCGATGCCTTAGCTGTGACCGATAAATCTGCTTTAGATGATCGTCTCCATAACGCATGTCGAGCGCATTCATTATAGCATTCGGGTTTGAGTGTAATTCAACGGGGATCGTCTGCAACTGCTCGGCAGCTGGGCCTCTTAGAGGAAGAATCAATGCAGTTGCTCGTTCCTGTTCATTCCAGTGATTTATGCGAGCGGCTGCTTCAAACTGGGTTTTGTAAATAGTCCAGACCGTTTGCCCGTCGAATATTGGTGCTTGCGCATTTCTAGATGAGCTTTGCGCTGCGGTTAGAAGTGGGGCTGGTGAGGCGGTTACTACTGCCTTCGCTGCTTCCAAGTCCTTTTTCACTTTTTCCATCTCATGGTTGATTCTCTCCTCGACCTGGTATACCTTTTCCTCGACGCATTTAATTTGGCTGTTGAGACTACTGAGCTCCGCTTTTATTTCGGTTGACTGTTTTTGCAAATCCGCCTTGATTTCAATCGCTTGTTGGTCCATTTTTGCTGATTGTTCATTTAGCTTCGCAGCTAAACTGGATGTCTGTTCATTTAGCTGCGCTGATTGTCCATTTAGCTTCGCAGCTAAACTGGATGTCTGTTCATTTAGCTGCGCTGATTGTTCATTTTGCTTCGCAGCTAAACTGGATGTCTGTTCATTTAGCTGTGCTGATTGTTCATTTAGCTTCGTTGATTGTTCATTTAACTTCGCTGATTGTTCATCTAGCTTCGTAGTTAAATTGGTCGACTGTTCATTGAGCTTCGCAGTTAAATTGGATGACTGTTGTCGCTGCTCTTGCTGCATCAGCATTAACATTTGCATCAGCGCATTTTCTGGTTCCTTTGGTTTTTTTGTTTCTGCTTCACCACCTTCTGCGCCTTTTTCTGCATCTGAGGGCTCACCCGAATCCAGATACGCGCCTTCCGATTCAATTGCGTCACGCAAGCGTGCAATCAGTGTGGCCTTTGTACCTTGCGTAGCCAGGTTTCGCTGTTCCAACTCTTCCTTAAGCTCCGACATGGTCAATTCATTAATTTTTAAGTTTAAGCTTCGTGGCATTTTTAATGTTTCTTTAAATTTTCCTATTGTGCACTATAAAAATGTTCAAATATTCACTTTCAAAATTTTTCTTTCGCACTTCTTGACACCACTGTCGCGTGTTATTGGTTCGCGGCCAATAATTTTAATGTTCCGGGAAAGTTAAAACACAATGTCTTTTAATTTAAGTTAAAAGAGTTTATTTAATTACAAAAGTGCACAATGATCAATTTAACACTTTCACTAATTTTAATTTTCACTATGAAAAATCTAACACTTGTCCATAAATTTTTTATCGCAATTGTCATCTAAATCACTTCACTATTACGAAAATCACTTTTCTACTACTCGAATAATATCGCTTCCCACATACTATCGCAGTTCTTATCGCGGTCGAATGAATGATCTCCCCATTCATTCAGCTCGCCTTTATATAGGGTCTCTACCTATTCACCCATTTCTCGTACATTGGCGAATGTTCTACCGTGAGGTACCTGGTAGATTCGAGCAAATTAATGAATGGAGTGACGTCACTTGCAGATGTTGATCATGCTTGTTGGGTTCTCGTGGGTTCGAGTAAATTCATTTGTTGACGTTCTTAATGATTATGAAAACAATTGCGACAGTAGCTCGCAGAATTATTTGTACATGTAATTATTTGTACATGTAACAATATTAAGCTGTAAATTTTCGACTGTTTTATTTGTCATTCGATTTGCATAATTAAATTAAATTAACTTGCCTTAATAACTTATAATTTCAAGTTTCAACGGAATCTGTTGAGAACCTTGGCTGCTAGAGGGCTACAGAAATAAAAAACATTGTATGCCACCCCCCTGTATGGGGAGACCCGCCTGTATGGGGAGACCCCCCTTAAATACCTTAAAATATTTTCTTGCACTGCAAATTTCAAGAGGCACCACTTTTGACCTACGTAGAAAATTTCCTCATTCTAGCTCATGTGCTTTGCGAGAAAACTTGTTATGACGCACGAACAAACGGGCGGACGGACGGACAGACAGACAAGTCGCGATTTTATAATTTTTTAGGGTATTGTATTGCAATTTCTCTGTCCCGGAGCACTCTGGGCCTCTGGTAGAGATCTTCGACTGGGGCCCTCGGACCCGGTTAGCCCAATGAAGAGGGGCCGTGCGCCACTCGCTTTTCCAATGGGCCCCACGGGAGTCGCCAAGCGAGAATCGCGACTCGTCAAAGACTCGTACCGGCACCGACGTTATTTCCGCGCTCGCGTACCGACTGAGTCGCCTAGTCCTCCCTACACCCACTCGCACACCTAAACAGCGTGTGGAACCTAAAGGGAATTTATGTCTTGCCGGACTCTTGAGCCACACCACGTGTTGGCGGAGCACCCTCGAGCCTTCCACACCTGGGGTACTACTCGTGCTCGCCCACTACGCCACTTCCCGAGCCAAACCTTACACTTTTGTACGCTCCACTTGTGGAAATAAATTCTATTAAAGCAAATGCTATTGGAACTAATTATTATTATCATGAAATTCCGATTTAACAAAAATAAAGTATACAAAAAAGAAATACTACCACGAAAAAAAAATCTCTTACGCTCGTATGTCGATAGTAGCTAACTATCCGGGGGCCCCCTAGTCTGCGGCTTCCAATCGTAACGTTCTCCTGGCCGTCCCGCCAACTCCAAAATTGCACTTTCTCCAATATTCCGCCTAACCTCCAAAAAACAAATTCCGCCAAAATCCTCGCCTAGTCCAATTCCCAGAATCCAAAGAAGAGAGCTTTTCAAGTTCCATCCGGGGCCTTTTATCGCTTCTCGTTGCCACGCTTTCCTCCCAACGAGCTTCCGAACGTGGCTCCACTTCCTCGTCCAGTGGAGGCGCGCGGCATTACAAACTTTGCTGCATTATCCGTAGGCGTTGTTGTAAAAGTTCAGTTGATCGCATTGATCATATGGCAGCTCAAAAGCTCTCGGTGGGAACTGTCATTCCCAATGTTTATTTAGTTGCCGAGACCAACTTTTGTTTTTCGTGTTGTGATCGACTCAATATAGAAGTATTAGGACTGTTTTCGTTGCATGTCGGATTTTCAACTCATTTCACAACACTGGGACTACTCGGACATGCATCGGCAGCAGTTAAAGGAGCGCCTTGCGTCGAAGTTAACGTTTCGATGGCTTCAGCTACTGGAGATTTTCTTATAGTGCGAATGTGTTCTGCGGTAGGTTTTTGAATATCACGGTCTTTTGAATGTGGGATTTTTTTCCGCTGTTGTTTGATGCTCTTCCACAATCGGATGAATCCATCGAGATTGGAGTCTTTGTTGGCACTTCTGCACTGGAACTTAACTCATTTGATGGAATGGAGCATTCGTTAGCTTGTTTAGCCAACTGATGCGCATCCGTTTTATTTTCTTGGTGCCATATTAAATTCGACTCTTTGCAGAATCTTTCGATGATATTCACCCAAGCGGTGAAAAGAGGATCAGCAATTCGAGCCTCAGTTAATACATTTATAAATGCGTCAACGCGCTGATTGATCAGCATATGTGGCCAGGCGTTCATGTGTGGAATCTCATTGGGGGCTATTTGATTTGATGCTTCGGTTGGTGTGTTGCCAGCTGTTGAGGCACAGCTCCTAGCTTCACCTTGTTCTTCGTCAAAGGGATTCGAAGGCTGTAGTACCTGAAGACCACCACTCAAGATTTTTGATTGCAAGAGATTCTTACATTGCATTTCGGCTGGTTGCAGTGGAGTTCCGTTTTGTGAGATGTTCACGCGCAGACCCAAAAGATAAGAAAGAGCGCGCTCGGAATTGAAATGAGTAAGTGTTTTGTTCTGTTGATTTCGTGACTTCTCTTCGCAATTACTAGGCCCATATTTTCCAACTTTCAAGTGATTGGCTATGTATTCTAGAGTTGACCGATGTGGATGAGTACTAAGTTCGGCGGTTAAATCTTTACCGATGCCTGAATGAATCAAATCGTGGGTGGATTGATTATCACATAAATAATCCTTCACATCGTATATATTGCCGTTTATGATTATCCATTCTCCGCCATCAAGAATGTGATTTTCCATATCACTCTTACGTATTATATGAGGTTCCTCCGGTACAGTCGTAGTTTTTACTGCACCCCTGCATATAATGCCAGGCCATCCCATATCGTCTGAATCCTGAATATCATAATCGCAAATAAGACGATTCAGTGAGTCTAAAGCATGAAGCAGTGGTACAAAATATTTTGTCCATTCGAATGATGGCAGTATATTTGGCGTATCACGATGAATCACGATCAGTCCAATTATCATTTCGTTTAGTAGAGTATCGGATATATCAGATTTCAATACCTCAGCAACGCCGTCTTTTCCTTGAAATGCGATTTCGCTGGCTCGTTGAACTGACACTGTACACAAACTAATTGCACTTTGAATGTATTTGCCCAAAAGCATTTCAGCTCCCGATAGATCCTCGCTTTTTGCTTGATGTATATGAGAGAAAAGCAGCCTCTGGAATCGATGTAACAAATCTAAGCTTGGTGATGTATGTTCCGGTGAGGTGGTGATGTAATTTTCATCCACCTTGCAACAAGATGGGTTTATGAGAAGTTGAGATAGCCTTGACTGGGTAAGCGCAGAGTTATTTCGTAATAGCTGTTTTATTAAATGCAGTAGTGGAAGATTATGTTCACTACTCATACTGTCGTCGGGTTCTGAATTTATTGCTTGGTTTAAGGCTGTTTCAAGTCCGCCTTCAGCCATCAGAGATCCTACGAGCAGGTCAGTCATGAAGCGATGTCCTGATGTTGATGCACCAGGTTCTGATGGTAGTAAAGATGTTAGTTTTTTTTTTTTCCGCCGCTTTTGTCGATTGCTTCCACTGTACCTAGTTCTTATATGTAAAGCTTGACTTATCTACGCAAAACAGCAAACTAATGTTTTATTGCTTTACACTAAATTTCGTGACTAGGTTAAGAGTTTCAACTAAAATTAACAAAAAAAGATTAAATACATTTTAAATTCCTAATTCCGCTTGGCTCAGGAAGTTATCCTCGCGGAGAACTTATATATATATATATATTTTTTTTTTTATTATACTTTTAAATACGACCGCGGCCACCCTTAAACTCGTGTGTGGAAGGCTCCCGTGACAATCCCCCCCTTACTTCAAGGGAATTTTCCTAAAATTCACTCATTGAAAAGCTATTCCTCAGACCAATATCTTAAATTGGATTTCACCCTTAACTATTCTAAGTCTTGTGCCTATCTGTTAATTCTAACCTACGCCTAACAATAATCTGCTACTTTTAAACTATTTACCCTAACGCCTATCGACCAGAATTTCCTCGAAGCCTCTCTTCTATTTCCCATTTGTCACTCCCCTTAACTCGAACCACATTAAGTTAGTCCTGATGCCAACGGTCTATTCTTTTTTTTTTTAGCTCAAGTTCGGATGAAGGAAGATAAAATAATCACCTTGTGCCGCGAACTAACGGTAAACGGAAAGGAAAAGGAGTCAACCAGGTCACTCCAGCTGACAATGTAGCTAAGATTAAGCAGAGACTGGATTCTAAATTACACTATATGTACCGCCTACTTTAACATAAGCATCGCCTAATTTCCTCCATTTTATACGGCCTATAATCTAATATAAGTCACAGTTTATGACTTCGACATCCTAATCTAGTCTAAACTGTAATACCGCTACATTCTACAACTTCCCCCTGCCTCAGGCTCGTAACGCCTTGCATAGCAACCCTGTGCGACCTGCCAGTACGGTTCCCGTCCGACGACTTCTTTTCCGAAAACTTCGCGTCTCCCGGAGAGTGAAACGTGATTTGACATAACTAGGCCAGTTAGTTAATCCCGATAGGATGTAAGACGAGGACCACGGTGTCCTTAGACCGTAGCGCGCGCGTCCCGATACGCGTTGCCATCGACGAGACTTACTTGCCGCATTACTAGCCGGTTGCGCATAATCCGCTTACTATTTAAACTAATACTATAACCCACCACCACCTTAAAGAAACTTAGCCCTAGTACCCTCCACCATCTTACTGATTAAACTTGTTAACTAACTTATTCACTAATTCGCTGCTCGGCCTCCCTCACACACTCGACATTGGTTGCGGTCTCAGGATAGGTATGGCTTGAGGTCCTTTGCGTGCCAGGTCCCTGCACTCCTTCCATCCATATCCAGTAGTCTGAACAGAGCTGGTGACTCGCGTTTTTCAATTTTGAAGGGGCCAAGGTACTCCGGTGCCAGTTTAGCCGAGTAGTACTGGGCCGCATCGGACAACCCGAAATTCCTCCTCCACACCAAGTCATTGGGGAGGAAGGGGGGGGTCCGCCTCCGAAGATTATACCGTTGGGTACTTTTCTTCGCGGCCTCCTTTAAACGCCTAAGCACGTCTTCCCTTACTTCCCTTAGTTTCACGGCCCTCTCTGCAGGATTTTTCAACGTGTTTTCATCCGTGGGTGAACTTGGCCCCTTCCGCGTAACCACCATCTCCCGACCGAAGTTAATGAAAAATGGGGTGCTTCCCATGGCCTCATGCGTATATGTACGCAACGCACATCCAATCTTCGGAAGCTGAACATCCCACTTCCGGTGATTGTCGCCTACATACGCTCTCAACATCTGCTTAATGGTCTGGTTGATCCGCTCTGCGGGATTGGCTTGTGGATGGTAAAAGGGCGTGAACTGTATTCGGCCTCCATACCCGGTCACTAGCTTGTTCATCTCTTTGGACCTGAATTGGACACCATTGTCACAGACAACCAAGGCGGGGACCCCGAACACCAGGAAGATTCGTTCCTCTAACAGCCTCGCTACCTGTGCCACTGTCGCTTGCCGGAGGGGAAAAATTAAGGGCATTTTGGAAAAATAGTCCACCACTGTCAGAATATGAGTATTCCCCTAAGTGGAACGCGGTAAAGGTCCCACCAAATCGACACAAATGACCTCCCAGGGTTCTTTGGTTTGCCCCGCTCTGGAGGCCATCGGCCCATAGGGAGATCTCCGCTCCACCTTGGTCGCTTGGCAGGTTCTGCACCGTGCCACATACCGACGAACGTCTGCCCTCATTTTCGGCCAGAAAAACCGCTGGGCAATCCGGTCATATGTCCGGCTAGCCCCCATATGCCCAGCCGTGGCATCGTCATGGTATTGGAGGAGGGTGGCCTGCCGCTCGTGCTTGGGAACCACCTGTTTCCATGAATTTCCCGCCAACTCCGCATGTCGACCTGGTAGATGCCTCCATAAGGTCTCTCCTTCCACTCGCCAGTCGGGGAACTTGTCGGGCTCTTCCAATATCTTGGCCCGCATGCCGTCTACCCACTTGTCCCCTTGGTTTCCCGTCTCTATCACGCAGACCTCTGGGATTGCTCGCGACAGGGCGTCGGGTACCAAATGCTCCTTACCCTTCCGGTGAATGACGTTAAAATCAAACTGCTGGAGCCTTACCGCCCAGCGCGCCAGTCGACCATTTGGGTCTCGCAGATTATTGAGCCACACCAGCGAGTGGTGGTCGGTAACCACCGTAAAGCGTGACCCTTCCAGGTAGGGCCTGAGTTTCTCCACGGCCCACAGCACCGCCAAACACTCCTTTTCGGTGGTGGAGTAAATCTTTTCCGCCTTGGAAAGGCCACGACTAAGGTAGCATACCACCTTTTCACCCTCTGGGTGGCTCTGGCTCAACACCGCCCCGACGCCATGATCTGAAGCATCTGTTTGCACCTTAAACGGTAGGGAGAAGTCCGGGCAGGTGAGGATGGGTGCCGTTGACAGCATCGTTTTGCAGCGCAAGAAAGCCAGCTCACATTGCTCCGTCCACTCGAACCTCTTATTCTTTCGAAGAAGATTTGTGACTGGTGCTGTCAACGTTGCATGGTCCGGGATGAATCGCCGGTACCAAGACACCATGCCCAGAAATTGCCGGACCTTCTTCACGTTGTTCGGCCGGGGGATATGCAGTATACATTCTACCTTTTCTGGGTCGACGTGTAGTCCACTTTCGTCTACTACATATCCCAAATATTTGAGCTGCGGCCGACAAAACTCACACTTCTCCCGTGAAACCCGTAGTCCAGCTCCCCTGAGACGTGACAGTACCACTCGGAGGATCTCTAGGTGTTTGTCGAAATCCTCAGTGACTACTATCACGTCGTCTAGGTACACGAACACGTATGGTTCTAACTCCGGCCCCAAAACGTGATCTATAAAACGCTGCCACGTCGCTGGAGCATTGTGCAACCCAAAATGCATGCGGTTAAAATGGAAGAGGCCTCGACCAGGCACAGTAAAGGCTGTGAGCGGCTTAGACGCCTCTGCCATGGGTATCTGCCAGTAAGCCGATTTGATGTCCAACGAGGAGAGGTAGCGTGCTGCACGCAACTTGTCTAATGTGGTGGCGATGTAGGGTAGTGGGTAGGCGTCCCGCTCGGACACGCTATTCAATTTTCGGAAGTCCACGCAAAACCGAAATTTTCCGTCCTTCTTCTTCACTAGAAGGATGGGTGATGACCATGGACTTCCGGAAGGTTCCACCACCCCCAGCCGCAGCATCTCGTCCAGCTCCTCGTTGATGTGTGCCTGCACCGCCGGAGACACGGGGTAATACCGCTGCTTAATGGGGTCGGCCGACGTCTTGATGACATGTTCCACCCCTCGAGCACACCCTAGGCCGTCTCCCATCAACTGGAATTCCTCCGCTACTAGCGATTCTAGGCGTGTCTCTTCATGTGGTGCCAACCTGGTCCTCCTCTGCAACATCTCACAGGAGGCCAGTGCCGCTAATTCCCACGATTCCCGGCCGAGATCCAGGACAATCCGGAATAAACGCAGGAAGTCCACTCCTAGAATCAGCGCTTGTGGGACTGCGGGCACCACTAAAACCCTCATCCATCTAGTGACCCCTTTCACGGTTATTGGAACCCAAACGTCTCCTTCACTTGGAACACAACCACTGTCCGCTAGCCGTATAACCGAGTGTCCTGCCTCCCGAAGTTTTAGCCCTTGTGCTCGCAGCAAATCCCAACTGGATCCCCCCAAGATGGTATGCGTTGCCCCGGAATCCACGAGCCCCAGCCACTTATTCCCCAATACCTCCACCTCCAAGTGAGGCCTATTGTCTCCACCCATATCTCTCAACAGAAAAGCTACCCCCGGTACCGCGGCTTCTTTCCCCCTTCTATACGTGCTCGGTTCGCCGCCTACTGAGCACCGCGGAAGTTTTCCGACGCTGGTTGGGTTGGGGTTGCATGCGATGGCCTCTCTCCCCCCATTCTCTCACTGGCCCTCCTATTCCCTTCAGTAGTCTCCCGCTGTCGCGGCCAATTCGACTTCGCGGCCTGTCGGCAGTTAGGACAATTGCTCTTCCTAACCCCTTCGCGGCCGCACCCAAAACATTTCAAAGGCGCAGCACACTCCCTTGAAGTGTGACCCAGGCCTTTACAGTTCCAACACTGTGTCCCCGAACTGTGCACCGCGGCTACCCTAGTCGCTCCTCGTCTTCCCGCGTAGGCCAAGTCGGGCTCCAGCAAGTGTTGGGAGCTCGCGAGCGGTGGGGGTCGATAAGCTTCTACTGATGCCCGTGTTGTCTCCAGGTTCCGGCCCAGTTTTACCAGCTCGGCCACTGTCTTCACCGACTGCAAGGACAACTGAGTCTGGTAGAAAGGCGTGAGATTTGCCCTGAGAATCTCGAGCTTGTCCTCCTCTGAGCATGTAATTGACCTGCGCCAAAACAACCCCTCTATTATCGCTACATACATCCCTACGGTTTCGTCGGGACCCTGGGTACGTTCCTTGATTTCCTCCAGCAACTTTTTATCGTAATTTGGAGGGAGAAACTCGGCTCGCAATTCTACCATCAATTCCGCCCATGAGCTCACCCTGGCACGGTTGGCGCGAAACCATACTAACGCTCGGCCTTCAAACAGCTCTACGGCCGATTGGTAGAGCCGCGCGGTAGACACTCCTCGAGCTAGTCGTAGCTCCTCGACCCGCACTCAAAGATCCCGAGTCCCCGCTGAACTTCAAACCCCATTTGTGGATGTCGAACCCTTTGGGAGTCACGGAGTCCACTCGAATGACTGGCTGTGGCGGCTCGCTCCTCCCGATTTCATGTAACGCGTTGTCCACCTCCTGTCCGCCATGGCTCCTCGATTGCCCCTCCGAAGTCCCTATGCCCCCTGTGGCTCTTGCATTGCTTCGGCGTTTCCTTCCTCTTGCCCTGGCAGCGGCATAGAACAGGAGCTCGGCTTATCTGGATCCGCTGTAGGCGCCTTCACTTCTACCTCGTGACTTGGGGTGTCCACCTCCTCCTCCACCTCCGGTGCTGAAGGTGATCCCGGGACTACTCTTCCTAGAGCCATCAACAGCCGTTGTCGCATCTTATCTATTACGGGGAACGAAGCCTCTGGGGAATTTGACATGTAGCGTAGTCTCCGTAGTCCAAACGCCACCTTTGCCCTAACCTTCTGGATGTCCCTTAGCTTCCGTTCTACCGCTGCCAGGCTCTCGACCTCTGCCACCTTGTCCGTCATTGCGGCCAGATCATCTGCATATGGTATCGGGTACTCCCTCGCTAGTAGGGACTCGTTGGCGTCATCCTCCGACCGAAGTGCGTCCCGCAGAGTTGTCCGCATAATCTCAACCGTTCCCGTTGGCAAATCACGTATGACCAGCTCGTACGCCAATTCATCTTTCGCGAGACGATCGACCAAGAAGCTTCCTGATTTCGACATCTTCTCTGAAAGATACGTACCCAAATTAATCACTATTATAATTTAATACGCAAAAAAAAAATCCTTAAGAACTAAGTAAATAGACGAAGTTTCTGCTGAATTGGAACTCTCTTCTTTTTTGTCAAACATGAATCCTTACATCGAATGGTTAAATTCACACTTCCGCAATGTAAAACACTACACACACGCCCGTTTCCCTCGCCGCTTGCACCAAGCACTTGACCCTGAATTGCACACCCCCGCAATAGTTAGCACAACACTCAGTTCGTCCTTTTTGCCACTTTCACAGAGCACTTTTCACTATCTTGCACACTCCCGCAATACCACACAATCACTTTCACTACTCACTTTCTTCGCAACTACTATTACTTCACTTTACCGGCCCCACGTTGGGCGCCATAATATTGCAATTTCTCTGTCCCGGAGCACTCTGGGCCTCTGGTAGAGATCTTCGACTGGGGCCCTCGGACCCGGTTAGCCCAATGAAGAGGGGCCGTGCGCCACTCGCTTTTCCAATGGGCCCCACGGGAGTCGCCAAGCGAGAATCGCGACTCGTCAAAGACTCGTACCGGCACCGACGTTATTTCCGCGCTCGCGTACCGACTGAGTCGCCTAGTCCTCCCTACACCCACTCGCACACCTAAACAGCGTGTGGAACCTAAAGGGAATTTATGTCCTGCCGGACTCTTGAGCCACACCACGTGTTGGCGGAGCACCCTCGAGCCTTCCACACCTGGGGTACTACTCGTGCTCGCCCACTACGCCACTTCCCGAGCCAAACCTTACACTTTTGTACGCTCCACTTGTGGAAATAAATTCTATAAAAGCAAATGCTATTGGAACTAATTATTATTATCATGAAATTCCGATTTAACAAAAATAAAGTATACAAAAAAGAAATACTACCACGAAAAAAAAATCTCTTACGCTCGTATGTCGATAGTAGCTAACTATCCGGGGGCCCCCTAGTCTGCGGCTTCCAATCGTAACGTTCTCCTGGCCGTCCCGCCAACTCCAAAATTGCACTTTCTCCAATATTCCGCCTAACCTCCAAAAAACAAATTCCGCCAAAATCCTCGCCTAGTCCAATTCCCAGAATCCAAAGAAGAGAGCTTTTCAAGTTCCATCCGGGGCCTTTTATCGCTTCTCGTTGCCACGCTTTCCTCCCAACGAGCTTCCGAACGTGGCTCCACTTCCTCGTCCAGTGGAGGCGCGCGGCATTACAAACTTTGCTGCATTATCCGTAGGCGTTGTTGTAAAAGTTCAGTTGATCGCATTGATCATATGGCAGCTCAAAAGCTCTCGGTGGGAACTGTCATTCCCAATGTTTATTTAGTTGCCGAGACCAACTTTTGTTTTTCGTGTTGTGATCGACTCAATATAGAAGTATTAGGACTGTTTTCGTTGCATGTCGGATTTTCAACTCATTTCACAACACTGGGACTACTCGGACATGCATCGGCAGCAGTTAAAGGAGCGCCTTGCGTCGAAGTTAACGTTTCCATGGCTTCAGCTACTGGAGATTTTCTTATAGTGCGAATGTGTTCTGCGGTAGGTTTTTGAATATCACGGTCTTTTGAATGTGGGATTTTTTTCCGCTGTTGTTTGATGCTCTTCCACAATCGGATGAATCCATCGAGATTGGAGTCTTTGTTGGCACTTCTGCACTGGAACTTAACTCATTTGATGGAATGGAGCATTCGTTAGCTTGTTTAGCCAACTGATGCGCATTCGTTTTATTTTCTTGGTGCCATATTAAATTCGACTCTTTGCAGAATCTTTCGATGATATTCACCCAAGCGGTGAAAAGAGGATCAGCAATTCGAGCCTCAGTTAATACATTTATAAATGCGTCAACGCGCTGATTGATCAGCATATATGGCCAGGCGTTCATGTGTGGAATCTCATTGGGGGCTATTTGATTTGATGCTTCGGTTGGTGTGTTGCCAGCTGTTGAGGCACAGCTCCTAGCTTCACCTTGTTCTTCGTCAAAGGGATTCGAAGGCTGTAGTACCTGAAGACCACCACTCAAGATTTTTGATTGCAAGAGATTCTTACATTGCATTTCGGCTGGTTGCAGTGGAGTTCCGTTTTGTGAGATGTTCACGCGCAGACCCAAAAGATAAGAAAGAGCGCGCTCGGAATTGAAATGAGTAAGTGTTTTGTTCTGTTGATTTCGTGACTTCTCTTCGCAATTACTAGGCCCATATTTTCCAACTTTCAAGTGATTGGCTATGTATTCTAGAGTTGACCGATGTGGATGAGTACTAAGTTCGGCGGTTAAATCTTTACCGATGCCTGAATGAATCAAATCGTTGGTGGATTGATTATCACATAAATAATCCTTCACATCGTATATATTGCCGTTTATGATTATCCATTCTCCGCCATCAAGAATGTGATTTTCCATATCACTCTTACGTATTATATGAGGTTCCTCCGGTACAGTCGTAGTTTTTACTGCACCCCTGCATATAATGCCAGGCCATCCCATATCGTCTGAATCCTGAATATCATAATCGCAAATAAGACGATTCAGTGAGTCTAAAGCATGAAGCAGTGGTACAAAATATTTTGTCCATTCGAATGATGGCAGTATATTTGGCGTATCACGATGAATCACGATCAGTCCAATTATCATTTCGTTTAGTAGAGTATCGGATATATCAGATTTCAATACCTCAGCAACGCCGTCTTTTCCTTGAAATGCGATTTCGCTGGCTCGTTGAACTGACACTGTACACAAACTAATTGCACTTTGAATGTATTTGCCCAAAAGCATTTCAGCTCCCGATAGATCCTCGCTTTTTGCTTGATGTATATGAGAGAAAAGCAGCCTCTGGAATCGATGTAACAAATCTAAGCTTGGTGATGTATGTTCCGGTGAGGTGGTGATGTAATTTTCATCCACCTTGCAACAAGATGGGTTTATGAGAAGTTGAGATAGCCTTGACTGGGTAAGCGCAGAGTTATTTCGTAATAGCTGTTTTATTAAATGCAGTAGTGGAAGATTATGTTCACTACTCATACTGTTGTCGGGTTCTGAATTTATTGCTTGGTTTAAGGCTGTTTCAAGTCCGCCTTCAGCCATCAGAGATCCTACGAGCAGGTCAGTCATGAAGCGATGTCCTGCTGTTGATGCACCAGGTTCTGATGGTAGTAAAGATGTTAGTTTTTTTTTTTTCCGCCGCTTTTGTCGATTGCTTCCACTGTACCTAGTTCTTATATGTAAAGCTTGACTTATCTACGCAAAACAGCAAACTAATGTTTTATTGCTTTACACTAAATTTCGTGACTAGGTTAAGAGTTTCAACTAAAATTAACAAAAAAAGATTAAATACATTTTAAATTCCTAATTCCGCTTGGCTCAGGAAGTTATCCTCGCGGAGAACTTATATATATATATATATTTTTTTTTTTATTATACTTTTAAATACGACCGCGGCCACCCTTAAACTCGTGTGTGGAAGGCTCCCGTGACAATTGTTAAAAATATTTTACAATATCTTAAAAATGATCTGGTTTATAAGTTCTTTCAAGTAAAGTCATTTAGAACATTGCCATGAAAAATATTCATTATTTCAGTTGGCACTAAAATAGCGAATTGCACTTGCCTTCAGACCTTTGGGGGCCGCCATTTTGAATGCATGCATTTGATTTTGGATTATTTTAAATCTTTGTATGCTAGGACCTCATCAATCAATGTACTATCTCGTTCAAAGAGGAGTTTCACTCTAGACAGGGCAAAATAATTCAATTTTTAAAGAAAATGGCAGCTAAAAATATTAGGCTTTAAATTTTCGACTTTTTTATTTTTCATTCAATTTTAATAATTTCCTGTAAAATACAAGAAAATAGTACAGAGATTCATAATCTCAAGTTTCATCAAAATCCGTTGGAAAATGTGACCGCTAGAGGGCCACAAAAACATGAAAAAAACGCATATTTAAACGGCCGCCATTTTGAAATTTGCTCATGCATGATCACCAAAATATCAAAGACTGTAGGTGTAAGTAATGTCTATCTTGAAACCAAGTTTTATATATGTCGGATCAAAATTGCGACTTTTAAAAGCCTTTGAAATTTTGACCTTCAACTGGCCGCCATTTTGTTTTTTGCTACCTGACCTCCAGTTTTTTTACGTAGTTCTCTAGATACTTATAATTTACATCAAACTACCGAATTTCATGAAAATCTGTTGAAAGCTTTGACCACTATTACAACAGCAAAATTTTGCACGTTTTTCGACCTTTGAGCGGCCGCCATTTTGTTTCTGCCGTACCGACTTTGGATTTTTTATTGTGAGATTCATCACATACATCAATGAACCTTTGTACCAAATTTCATCCAAGTCGGAGCTATACTTTGGTCAGCACAGAAATCACGACTTTTCGTCTAAAATGGCCGCCATTTTGTTTTTGCCCGGCCGATATAGCTGGTTCACGAACGTAACCGAGATAATTACCTAATACACCTTTCCTGAAAATTTGGTGAAAATCGAAGCAAAATTGCAACCTCTAGCGTTGTCACAAATTTCGTTATATCCCATATATATATATATATATATATATATATATATATATATATATATATATATATATATATATATATATATATATGATGCTCTCCGCAATAGGTAAATTTCTCTCGAGAAATTTACCTAAAAATCAGCCAAACTTTTCTGTGTATTTTTTCTTTTCGACATTTTTTGTTGATTACTGGTTCGTAAAGAATATGCGGCGATAGGCTGTTGCCACAGCGAGCTATAAGGTAACCAAGTTCAGCTGGATTGGCTTTACCTGGTGACGCGTGCGCGTGCTGGATGCTAGTTTCTGTTGTGTCGTGGGAAGGATTCTTCTTCTCAGCCACCAATATCTAAATTGCTCCATCTCAGCACGACCAGCCTCAACGTATCTAGCAAATGAGTATCTCCATTGGAATTTTTGGTCTCGTGAACTCAAATTCGGAGGATATTTTATGTTCTTTTCGGTGGTCCGTCTATATATGTGATACATGATTGGAACACCGGCAGAATCAAAAACATATCGATTCATGTGCAAATAACGAACGCTTCTGGAGGAACGAAGCCAATAGTGAGGTAAGTCACAATATCCCCGGTAGGATGGAACTGCAGTGAAATCCAGGGGTTTTCACTCACAGTTACAGATCTTGTGATACGATTCCGAAGAAGTTTTAGTATAAATATATCGACTCTCGTCACTTTAGCAGTTTGATAAATTTTTCTATTCGATATAAAGTGTTTCCAATCCGTCTTAGGCTTTCTGTACAAACCAGTACATGCATGAAGACATTTCCTTTAGAAAACTCTTAATTTTTCCATAGTTCTAGCACTCTAGTTGTACCAGATCTGACATCCATATGTCAAAACTAATCTAACCAAGTTCTTGTAACAAATAATTTTGACCTTTTGATCGATATATCTGGAATGGAAGCGTCTTCGTAGGGCCATGACTACCTTTTGTGCCTTACTGAGCATGATTTTGACATGTTCAGTATAGTACAGATACTGATCGAGATGAACACGAAGGTATCGAGTACAGGATTTATGTGGAACCCGTTCTTAACTACCCTTACCAGCCATAATGTGGAAGTCCTTCAAATTACGTTTCAGGTCTTGACTGGCCCCCTGCAGCTGTGTCCGAAACAAAATTGTTTCGCACTTCTGTGCATTGATATTCATTCGTCAATTATCGGTGTACAGCTGCACATCATTGAACATTTTATATGTATGTATGTAATAATGAAATAATAAATTTTGAAATTGAAACACGGATATTCTTAGGAAAACTCTTTTAATTTTGATCTTTCTTTAGCTCGTCTGTACACGGCACGTCTTACTCCTTTTAATATTGGAAATCAACTGCATTTCGTTGCATTCTACTATCAACAGCTCTGACTCTGTCTGTCACCCTCTTTCTCGACCTCATCTTTAGCTCGGTCCCGTAATTCATTTCAAGAATTCACAAAGTATTCAATGTACTCTGCTTCAATAAGCCGCTTCAGATAGACGTCTTCTCTAGTTTTCATCTTGATTCCTAACAGTAATTCGTATGGTGTCATTTTTATCGCTCTTTGGTATGTGATGTTAAGACTTCTTTGCACTCTGTTGGTGTGTTGATACCAAGTTTCAGGCCTGTCAATGCTCAGCTTTGTCAATAGACTGATGATCACCTGGTGAATTCGTTCGACCTGTCCATTGCCTCTTGGGATGCCAGTCGTTACGTGATGTAAAACAATGTCATTAGTCCTGCAGTAGTCCCTAAACTTTTCTGATACAAAGGCACCAGCTTTGTCAGCAATAATTCTTGACGGATGTCCAAATATATTTGCGGTGATATCCAGCTTTTGCAGAGCTTCCTCCACATTCGACGTTTTCGTAGGGAATATCCAAACGCACTTTGTAAATCCGTCGATGATGGTAAGGATGTACTTATAATTCTTTCCGGTTGACGTAAGAGGTCCCAAATGTTCGATATAAAACGTTTCCAACGGCAAATCTCCTTTAGGTATAGGATTCAGCAATCCTTCACGTTTACCCCGCTTTTTATCTGCTAGTATGCATTCGATGCAGCTATCAACACATTTTTCAATTCGTTTTCTCAGGTTGGGAATAAAAAACTGATTCTTTATAAGCTCCTTCATTTTAGTGAATCGAAAATGTCCTCGGTTGTGTATCTCTCTTAAAATGGTGTCTCTCATAAATTCAGGAATCAAAATTAATGTATCTCCATTCATCTGTTTGCAGATAAGATTATTCTCAAGTACATAATCTTTATACGATGTAGATTTCAGTATTTCAAATATAGCGCTAATCTGATCATCTTCTTGTTGAGCCTTACGTATTTTGTTAATCACTGTAGGATCCACACCAACATGACCTACTATCGGAAACCGACTAAGTGCATCAACGTGACGCATCTTATTTCCTGCTCTATGTTGTACCTTATAGTCAAATTCTTCCATGAACATAGCCCACCTTGCTATTTTCGTCACTAAATCTCGTTTCGCCATTGTCGTCGTATACGCCTTGCAATCTGTGATGATCGAAATTGGTTGGCCAAGTAAATATACTCTGAACTTCTTCATTGCTTCGTAGACGGCTAAGACTTCTAGTTCGTAGCTTGAATATTTTTCTTCAATGGGAGATGTCTTTCGACTCCAGAAATGGACAGGATGCAATTGTTGATCGTCGTCACTTTCTTGAAACAAAATCCTAGCAAGTCCATCTTTACTTGCGTCAGTATGTAACTCAGTTTTCGCACCATATCGGAAAATTTGTATTACAGGCTTTGCTACCAGCAAAGACTTTATGTTCTTGAATGACTGCCTTTCACACTCTCCGAAGACGAATGGAATCTCATTTCTTAGGAGATCTGACATTGGTTTTGCTATAGCAGCAAAATTTTCAATGTACTTCTGAAAATATCCAGCAAGTCCTAAAAATGATTGAACTGCTTTCGTATTGTTAGGTTCAGGATAATTCTGAACCGCTTTCAGTTTGGCGTCAGATGGTGTAAGTGGTGAGGCCACTTGTTCCGTCGCAAGGTTATAGATATTGCTTGACAGTCATCGACCGATTCTCTAGGTGGCCAGAGGCATTCCCCATTGCGGATCAGACCGCGGCTATCGTCGCAAAAGCATTGTTTAACAATTGGGTTGCTCGTTTTGGCACGCCTCGAATAATCACCACCGATCAAGATACTTAGTTTGAATCGTCACTGTTCAATGCCCTGGCTGCGTTTATCGGAAGCACGAAAAACAGGACATCACCGTACCACCCGGCGTCTAATGGATTTGTCGAGCGCTGGCATTGGACACTAAAAGCTGCGATTATATTGTCACTCTAACAATTCTTCCTGGCCCGATATCCTTCCCACCGTGATACTGAGATTGCGCACCAGCTTTAAGGAAGATTCACAGGCCTCGTGTGCAGAGCTGCTATACGGAACTACACTGTACATTCCGGGAGAATTCGTCAGCCCTAGCAGTTCTTCCGTCACCCAGCATGATTTTATTGTTTACCTTTGGGATGTCATGCCATCAATTAGGCCCATGCACACACATCGTCATGGCGACAGACCAATTTTCATCAACAAAAAGCTGAGTACATGCACACATGTTTTTATGCGCGATGCCAAGCCACTTTCGCCACCGTATACGCGACCACATCTTATAATGCATCGCCTATCGAACGTCGTTTACACGATCAAAGTAAATAGCCGACAAGTCAATGTATCGACGGAGCGCCTCAAACCCGCGTTCATTGAAGCTTCAGCAGACGAATATACTCTCGATCATATATTGGAGCCGATAAGAGTAAATTCGACACTCTATACGTCAGTAGCTATGCAGCCAGCCCATAGCCAGGAGACAACCAAACAGGTTATTCCTGCTCATAAACACTTGCAACCGACCTCGCAGCGATCTCCTCGTGTATATATAAAGCATCACCCGACCCCAATCAATACGCCGCCTGTAGAAACAAAAACGCACCCACCAATCAAAAAGCACGTATGTTCGAGGCACCATACAGATTATGACATTTTACTACCTTACCAATGTCACTCAGGAGGGAGTAGTGTGGTGACGAACGTTTTAGGCGTTGTTGGAAGAATAACGATAGTAAACTCTAATCTAACCGTACTTGTATTATTTCCTAAAATGTTATCACTTTGTTATGCAGTCCCTAAAATTAGGCAGTGTTTACCATATTGGTTAACTGTTTGGCCTTGCAAAATCCTACTTGTTTTGTGGCTGCTGGCTTCTACGAGTAGTTCAATTTGGTGAGGAAACCGGTCGTTGATTTAAAGGACAAGTACGTTTTTATCTGATTTTTATTGCCTTGCCTTGTATCCTTAATACTGAACGTGCATCAAAAATTTAATTGTAAATTAAGTTAGAACATTTCTCAGTCCTATGATTATTTGCGTAGTTCTAGTGTCTGTGTGGTCTAGTGGTTAGAGCATGAGACGCATAAGCCGAAGGTCCCAGGTTCAAATCTTGTTGGCGAACAACGCGATTTAGTGAAGGGAATTTTTCGGACAGACTACGAGTCCTGATTTAATCAGATCATATCATAGCTGAGCAGACGCACGGGAGCATGGTACTGACCAAACCAACTTCCGAAAAAATCAATACGGTCATGAAAATGGGATACTCTAATTATCTCCAAGCGAAGGCCTGAGAGGGGCTGTAGTGCTAAAAAGAAGAAAAGAAGAGTGGTTGACTCAAACAAACATATCAAAATCAATTCAGGGTGCATTTAACTATGAAAAACCACAAAAGGAATTTAAAAAACAGCAGCAGAGCAATACATTGGATGGCCGGTAACGATTTGAATTTAGCAAGGTTGTTGCATTGGAGTTTATTATTGGTTTTGTTATATTTTGTTTATTGAGTATTTTAAACTTTATTTTTTATAATTTTATCATAAACATAGTTTTTTTCGTCTTAAATACGGATTGAATGCACTATAAACACTACCATTTTGCTATGCATGCGTTTCAAATTTAACTTAACGTAACCACATGCTTTACACATGATTCACGTATACCTAAGTTATTATGGACCACTGAGGAAAAAACGTTATTGCAAATTAAGATTATCAAATTTGAAAAGAAAAGGTGGAATATTGGTTAATAAAAGAACCATGTACAGCTGAAAACAATAAAAACAAAAATAAAAAATGCTTTACACATATACATACTAAATAGGCCTTATCGGTTGCGTTATCAAAAATAAACAAAAAAGTCAAATGACAATGAAACTTTGTGAAATAAAACACGAACAATTATAGATTATTGTAGATTTTGCCTAATGTTTAAGGAATAAAATGATTTATTTTATTAATTTAAAAATTTCATCCAGTAAAAAAACAAGATCTAAACGGCTCAGAAATAGATCAAAAGGGGAAGGAATAAGAAATTTTTTTCTCGATTGTCAAAAATTATTATTTATTTCTTAAATCAACATAATTTCAAATAAAGATTTCTTCATGGAATAATATCTTAAACATTTCCGTCCTTTGATACTCACAAGGATATATTCATATCGTCCATAAGTTTAAAAGAGTCCAACACCTGCTAATCAGTTACAGTGGCCTTATATTGAGATTCTGGTTAATTGGAAGCTTTAAACAAAAATCCATTGATGTGCATTTTTCAGTAACGTAAATAAATTTATCAAAACACAAAGACAAAAAAATTTCATAACAAACTTAAAGAGAAATTTGTAAAAACATAAAAAAATGAATGGACAAAAGTCTATGACACTTAGTACTGGCTGACTTATACACAAAATATTTTCAACTAAACGTATTGGAAATTTTAAAAATGTTTGCTGGCTTAATATTTGGTTGGTACCCCTTTCGCATTAATACTGCTTGCAGTCTTCGGGGCATAGAGGCAACTAAATTAGCTGGTTCTTGCATGGACATCCTTTTTCCTTTTCGTAGCCACTTGTTTAGCCAAATCTGGAGCACTTATTTTTGGATTACTGCTCACTTCTTTTAGAATAAAACTAATGTCTCTGCACGACAACTTTTTTTGGGCTTATTTTCAATGGAACCACTGTTTTCAAAGTTTTTGATGGTAGTATACACAGAAGTTCGTTCAAGTTTCAGTGATTTCGCGATTTCCGAGCATGATTTATTGTATTTTTTATACGGTACGACCAAACTTCGGATATCATTAGAAATTTCTTTACGCGATGTCATTTTGCGGTCCTTGCAGTTAGATACTAGCGATAAAACTAAAAACAGAGGTGCAGCAGCACATATACGGAATGATAAAAACACCAAGTAAACAAATATTGATGACATTCCGTTACGTCTAGTTGGAAATTTTTTGTGTATAACTGAGTCAACACTGACTATCGTAGACCTTTGTCCATTCAATTTTTTATGTTTTTAGGACTTTCTCCTTAATTCTGGTATGAAAAGTTTTTAACGTTTATTTTTTTATAAATATATTTACGTTACTGAAAAATGCACATCAGTGGACTTTTGATTAAAGCTTCCAATTAACCGGTATCTCAATATAAGGAATTGTCGTAGACTTTTGTCCATCACCGTACATAATATAACATATTTTAATCATCTGTGCACAAAAAAAAAATTTTTTCATTTGGGGGATTATTTTAAATTCCTGGTTTTAATATTATTTGTATATTAACGCGGCAAAAGCAGTCCTTATTAGTTACTTACTAATTTCATCAACAATTTTCCAGTGAATAGATATATTTTCATAAATTGGGATAAATTACGAAGAAAATTTACTCATTTATTGCACCCATTCGGCTTACAATCTTCATTAGATATAAACCAAAAAAATAATCACAAAAACTATTTTCTAGATTAGAATCATATTGAATAAACGAAAAATGACAATATAATTTCTTTTCAACGTAAATTGAATTTGGCATTTGAGAAATTGATAAAATTAATCTTATAAGTTTTTTTTACATAAATGAATTAGATAAAAATTTCAAAAAAAGGAGGTTTGAAATAAAATTAAATATAAAGGGACAGATTCACAAAAAATTCAAATTCATGTTTTTCGATTGAAAAGAATAAATAGAAAATGGCCAGACATGTATCTTGTGCATCTAATATCCAACTCGATGCCTTCATCGTTGGTAAAATAAAGTATATAAAACCAAATATCAGTTCTTTGTAAATGTATAATGTAGATATTGTGTTATCATTGAAATGAACAAAATGCTTAATTGAAAATATATTGTATGAATTATGCAAAAATCATAATGATAATAAAACTATTATTTATCTAAGAATAATTTGGATTTTGAGTTGGGATCGGGAAATAATTCGGATTGAATCTGATGAAGTTTTTTTACTCTAAAAAATTATTGTACTCCCACTATCCTTAGATGGTCTGAAGCTCCAATGATTTGTGGTGATAATCTGTTAGCTTTGAATTCATTCAAAACAAAAGTCGATCTAGGATACCCTTCTTTGCTTGATGAACTGGCCTAGCTAGTTATGTATATATCTTGCTTACCACACGATTAAAATAAAGAAAAAGAAAAAAAAAGCACAAAGTTCTGACATTGCTTCACTTTAACTCTTTATTTATCCAAACTTTTCGTTTCTACACAAAGTTCCGGTATTAATTCACTTTAACTCTTTATTTATTTTAACACGTCTTATCGCCGCAGGAACTAATTAAAGACTCCTCGAGTCACGTATACTTTAAAACAACGAATGAATAGATTTTGCAATTTAGCATCTTGCTTTGAATTTCAAATTGGCGTAAACTGCTGACTGCATGTCTACGACGTATTCCAATATTCTGTGAACAATAAAATTTTCGCGTTACTAATGCGTCTGCAGGTGTATTTTTGCATCCTGCATAAATTTATTAAAATTATTGGCCGCGAACCATAACACGCGACAATATTTACTTGTTTATTTAGAGTGGTTATAGCCTTATGGTTGTTTGTTTTCAAAGTTTTTATGTGTTCGTCTAGTTCCTGTCTGTCAACGTCGTCCATAATCCCAAAAGCCACTTACGAGTATTTGCATTTCTAACGAGATTTATCAGTCCTCATCTAGTCCTGTTACTTTGTGGAATAAGCGTCTTTACTTTTACCGTCGTGTTGGAGTTCTGTCAACAGAATTTACTTGTTTTCTATGTCATAGGTATTTAAATTCATTCCGAACAATTTAATTACTTCTAAAATTTCGTCAGTATTAATTATATGTATTATATCTGTCCTTGTAATAATTCTAATTCTAGGTTAATCTCCGTAAATCCTGAATGTCTATGGATGCCATAGATGTTTAGGAGTCCTTTAACTGGGCTTATAGATATCAGAAGTAGGAAAGTCGATATGGACACCTGAAAGCAAAATTATAATTAAGTTAATATTTACAGTTAATTTGTCTATTATTTTAAAGTTACGTCTGCTCTAAGGGCTACTGTCTTCATGCCAGTAATTGTCTTTGTATGATTTCAAGGATCATTCCTTTTCTCAAACATTGGATATTTTCTTGTGTGAATGTTGGTTTCAGGTCGCGAGATATATATATATATATATATATATATATATATATATATATATATATATATAGGGTTATCTATTTTACGCTTGGGAAAGTAAAGCTAAAGAAAACACATAAAATATTCAGATGGAAACAAAATTTTTTATTCAATATAAAATTTAACTTTGCCATTATACTTGAAATACAACACTATTCAAATGTTCTCCACGGGACCTCTTACAGGCCTCAATCCTTTTGAGGTAATTTTCAATGACTTTTCGGCACACTTCCGGCAATATCTCGGCCATAACTTCACGAATATTGGTTTTCAACTGCTCAAAATTTTGAGGATTGTTCGCGTAAACACGATCTTTCGCATAGCCCCATAAAAAGAAATCCAAAGGTGTGAGGTCGCAGGATCTTGCGGGCCAATTGACATCACTCAATCTCGAAATTACGCGTCCTGGAAATTTCTCTTGCAAAAGTGCTCGATTAGCCTGTGTTGTGTGGCTCCGTCCTGTTGGAGCTGCATGTTCTCCAGATCATAATCATCAATTTTTCTTCAAAAATAACGGTTAACATCCGTCCATAGCGGTCAGAATTGACTGTAATGGCTAATCCTCAAAGATTTCTTTCATTGTGATATGACTACAATCTGGAAGGTAATAGGCTGTGCCAAATTTTGAAAATCTATCGATTATTTTAAGGAATTGTGAATTCTATGTCTAGCACTCGTTGTGTGTAGACGTGTTTTTAATCGCTCCTGTCATTAATTTTAAAAATTAATTAATTTTTCACAAGTCAGTTGAAAACATTTTTTTGTAATTGAAAACCATCACCTTCGAATTATTCGAGCATTTATCGAATACCTGAAATTCATTTCCTGAAGAAAAATCAAAAGTGGAAATACGTTCAAGGGAAGTCCCGGTTTCAGAACATTCCCTTAGTCTTGCTGCAAAAGCAACGAGATGGAGGAGCCCGATGGCTTCAGCCATCAACCAGAAGGTTCGTGCCCATCGCCAGCGATGACGGGCGAAAAAAAAACTAAAAAGAAGGTATGACGATAAAGAAGAAAAACCGACATTCCTATCGGTAATCAAAATCGAGCAGCTGATCAAAGATATAGAGAAAGCTGACAAAATTGAAAAAGAAAATGAAGAGCGCAAGCTTTGAGTCAAATCATTAGAAGCACTTGTTGGAACGTTAACATTCAACAAAGCCAAAGGAACCAAGAAAGGCCAACAAACAAATTCAAAAGCCGAAGATGAGAAAACTAAAAAGCCAAAGGAAGAAGCTGATCAAGAGGATGTCCTCAGCGCAGGCGGCGCAAACGACAGCAGAAATTACTATGCAGCGCTAGCTGGACTTGAAGACAACATTAGCATTGAAGAGGATCCAGGTAAAACTTCTAAGTTAGATAATGAGTTCATAGAATACCTTAAAATTAAAAATCGGGAGAAAAAACCAAAAGTTTTGTTTGCTGGTCCGCCCGTTAAGATTAATGAAAAAAAAGAAAAAGTCCCACCAATCAATGTATTTGGGCAAACGGGAAAAGATATGGTTCGGCTTTTGGCAGCCGAAAATAAGCTTAAAAGATTTTGAGATACTAAGAGTCAATGCCGATAAATTGACAATAAGGACTAAGTCGCTGGTTGATTTTCAGGCAACAAAAAGTGCGTTGAATTCTGGAGATGTTCCGCATTTTACATACACCCCCAAAAGTGAAAGAAACCAAACCTTTTTATTGAAGGGTCTGGACTGTGGTGGGGACACAGTCGATCTGCTTCAGGTGCTCCAAGAAGATGCACCAGAAATACAATTTATTTCAGTTAAAACTTTGCAACAAGGAGATCGATTGTGGAGCGCAAAAACTTGCCTCACTACTTAGTCCAGATTTCCAGCAAAAGTAGTTCAAGTGCCCTGCAAAAAATACGGTACTTGAACTTCCGCGTGGTGAGGTGGGAACGCCTCCAGAAAAGTGAGGTCAACCAGTGCTACAGGTTTCAAAGATTCGGGCATTCGGCTGCCAATTGCGCCATGAAATATAGGTGTGTTAAATGCAAAGACATTCATGCTCCCGGCGAGTGCAAATTGCCTCAGGCGGAGCCAAAAGAAAAACTATATTGTATGAACTGCGGTGCCTTTGGTCATCCAGCATCATATCGAGGATGCCCCCGGTATCAAGATGCAAAGGTTAAGGCCACTCCAAAACAAAATCAACCACACCGCAGTGTGATACCTACCTACTTCGTCAAGCCCGGGGTGTTATTTGCACTTGCTGCGAGAGGACCAGCAGACAATGTAAATAAAATAAATAATGTAAGTGGCAATAAAGAGCTGCTCCTTAAAATTTATCAGCAATTAAATTCCTTATCGGAGAGAATCAGTAAACAAGATTCGAAAATTAACAGTGTTTTTCAGCGTTTAGGGCTTTCAAATGCCTCAAAATAAGTTGTCATCCAGCTACATTCCCACGTATATGATTCGTCTCATCTCGATCAACGTCAATTCCATTGTTACTATACATCGGTGTGATTATCTCCTTGAATTCATTGCCAGACAAAAGCCTGACATCGTGCTTTTCACCGAAACCCACCTCAGTTCATGGCACTCCATGAGATTCAAGGATTTTGAGTTCGTAAGAAACGATAGGGTAACAGGTGATGGGGGAGGTGGCACCGGGATATTGGTTCGAAGACCCTTTCGTTTCCAAAATATTGAAAAAGTCGAATTCAAAAGCTTTGAATCTCTTGAAGTGTCCGTTATCAAAATCTCACTGCCAGGTGGGGATAACCTTTTCGTTATCTCTGCCTATGCAACTGGTGGAACTGTTCTCAAGCTCAAGGAGGAGCTCAATTCCTTGTTCGAAATACTCGAATTGAACAGGCTGCATAACTATTATATTCTTGCTGGTGACCTGAACGCCAAGCATACATCATGGCTGAATGCCACCAATAATCCAAGAGGTGTATTCCTGAAATCGTGGATAACAGAGAACCAAATTGAATACAGGTGCAATCTATATGGGTCGGAGTTCCCAACATACCCTAGGACAAATTCATATTTGGACCTTTGCATTGCTGACGCAAGACTCGAATTCAGCTTTAATAGTCCTCAACGGAAACTGATAGCGACCATAACGCAATCGTAATGGAAATCAATCATCACAGGAATGATTTCTTCCTCATTCCAGTTCAACATGAAAATCACCGGTTGGATTTCAAAAAAACAGACTGGGAAAAGTTTCAAAAGAAGTTTAATCAAGCCTGAACGGCCAATCAATTTTTCATTTCGATGAAACATTGCAACCGAGCTTGAATCTTATTGAGTATTATGTCAGCTTTGAAGACTTGTGTTTCATATTTCGCAGGATAAACAACATGAAATTATGTGGTACTGATGGTATTCCAAATGTAGTTCTCCGACATTTGCTTGAAGTTGCTTTTAGGAATTATTGCATATTGTTCAACAATATGTTGAACAATTCATATTTCCCAAATGAGTGGAAAAAGGCTAAGGTATTTCCGATCTTGAAGAAAGGAAAAGAATCTTCATACCCTAAAAGCTATCGCCCAATCAGCTTGCTGCCTAACATCAGCAAGGTGTTTGAAGTGATATTCAACAAAGCATTAAACGCCCACATTGAGGAATATGAGTTGATGCCGTATTGCCAATTTGGTTTTCGTGCCAGGCATTCGACCACACATGCAATAACGAAAGTAACCTCAGATATCTGTTGGAAACTAAATGATAGACAATGTGATGGAGCATGTCTCAGTGATATGGAGAAAGCCTTCAAAACGGTGTGGTTAGATGGGCTGGTTTTTAAACTCCTTCAGGACAAACTCCCCAGACACCTTGTTACCATCATGTGCAATATGTTATGCGTGAAATCGTTTGTTGTAACTGATGAAAATCTGACAACAATGCCCGAATCCAAGGTCTGGAATGGTCTACAGCAGGGAACAGTTACTGCGCCTCTGTCCTTCTCAATCTTCATTCGCAAGCTATTGAGCGGCTTTGATTTTAACGTCTCGCCAACGCGATCATTGGTAGCGTTTGCTGATGATCTGATCATCTATACGGCAGACCGAAAAGCTACGATACTTCAGAGAAATCTCCGAAAAATGTTCAATGATGTGCAGCTGTACACTGACAATTGGCGAATGAAAACCAATGCGCAGAAGTGTGAAACAATTTTGTTTCGGACCACACTGCAGGGGGTCAGTCAAGACCTGAAACGTAATTGGAAAGATTTCCACATAATGGCTGGCGATGATAGTTCAGAACGGGTTCCACATAAATCCTGTGTTCGATACCTCGGTGTTCATATCGATCAGCATTTGTACTATACTGAACATGTGAAAATCATGCTCAGTAAGGCACTTAAAGTAGTCATGGCCCTACGAAGACTCTTTCATTCCAAATACATTGATCAAAAGGTCAAAATTATCTGTTACAAGACCCTGGTTGAACCAGTTTTGACATATGGATGTCAGATCTGGTGCAACCGGAGTGCTAGTACTATAGAAAGATTAAGAGTTTTCAAAAGGAAATGCCTTCGTGCATGTACTGGCTTGTACAGAAAGCCTGAGACAGATTGGAAGCAAAATATATCGAATAGAAGAATTTATCAAACTGCTGAAGTGACGAGAGTCGATATCTTTATATTGAAACTTCTTCGGAATCATATCGCAAGATCTGTAACTGTGAGTGAAAACCCTTGGATTTCACAGCCGTTCCACCCTACAGACGGATTTATAGCGACTTGCCTCGCTACTGGCTTCGTTCTTCCAGAAGCATTCGTGTATTTTGACATGAATCGATATGTTTTTGATTCTGACGGGGTCTCAGTAATATATCACATATATAGACGGGCCGCCGATAAGAAGATAAAATATCCTCTGAATTTGAGTTCACAAAACCACAAATTCCAATGGAGATACTCATTTGCTAGATTCGTTGAAGCTGATTGAGCTGAGATAGTTAGACCGTATTGATTTTTTCGGAAGTTGGTTTGGCCAGTACTATGCTCCCGTGTGCTCGCTCAGCTATGATATGATCTAATTAAATCAGTACATTACACCACTGAGTGAACACTCGTAGTCTGTCCGAAAAATCCCCTGAACTAAATCACGTTGATCCCAATGGGATTTGAACCTGGGATCTTCGGCTTATGCGCTCATGCTCTAACCACCAGACCACTCAGACTACTAATGTCTAAATTATTCGTGTTTATTTTAGTTTTTTGTGTTTTCGTTATTTTGTATTTGAGTTTCAGCTCATTATTGCTACATTTAGTATTGTTGTTTATTTGAGTTAAAAATTAGAGATAGGTTAGGTATATGTTATGTCTATTTTATTAAGTTTAGAGATAAGGTAGAACGTGTAGGTTAGGAATATTGTAATAGATTTTTAGTATAAGATAAATTTTTTTTTGATTGAATTTTTATTAAAATTAGATTCTAATATTTTAGGTGTAGGATCAAAGTTCACTGTTGTGTTAAAACTATAAATAATTTTAGGATAGTGTTGGTTGGTTTTTTCTCCTTTTTCCAATCAAATCATAATATATGTAATAATCTTAATTAATTTGAATTTGCTGTAGTATTTTTGATAATATTTGTTTAACTGATAACGATAAATTTAGAGAGCCGTTTGGGCCATTAATTTTTTGTATTGTTATTGTTGGAAATTGCTTTTTATTCTTTAAAAATTTATAACGGTTAGTATTCAATAAATTGCTTTTCACTTTGAGTTTCACGGTCACTATCTTCGGGTTCGGCCACATTGCGATTTTACGGTCGTAATAATGAGCTAACTTTCATCCATACGTGAGTGAAGGACTTTTACCACATGCATGCCTTCCTCTCCCATATGAATTGAAATCCCCCCGCCTTTCACGCCGCTAGAGCATCCACACATCCAGGTTGCTCTCATGAAAATCTCACTCCCCTTGTACTTTAACCCCCGAATCGTCAACGAAATATTAACCATATGATTGAAAACATATGATTCGTGAAAATTCAACAATGATGGGAAACGTCTAATCAAGTTGAATTTGAAATTGTACACAAAACAATTTTTTTAAGGTAAACCGTGTTGGATCTAGTGCAAAAGCGTTGCAAATGTAATAATTAATCAAACTGAAAAGTTTGTTACGCATCGCGGGTGTTTATGTGTCGGAAAATGAAAAATGTTGTGATGTGTGTGGGATTGTAAAAATAGCTATAGGAAGCATGTCAGGGACGTATCCTTCGTAGGGTAAGTCATTTTCAACCTTTTATATCGTTCAAGTTAGAATACCCGCACAGAAAATTGATTTAGTTTAAGATGCGAAAATTAGTGGGAGAAGTCACGTCAAATTTATTTGAAATTAGAACCGACAGCTAATAACGCGCCAACTTCACGCTACATCATAAAGTGCTTCAATTCTCTCGATGCATTTCGTATCCATTCTTTCTGACATCTATGTTGACCACTAAGTCCTCGTGAACAGTTTGCCGATTATTTCACCAGAAGATAACACCTTCCACATGCAATTTAATTATAACTACTTTTACATAACAAAATGTAAATTTTCTTTGTAATTTTGTAGTTAATATAAAGATACTCTGCCACTCACTTGATACTCTTAGTTCTTTACTAATTTGGCTCCAAGCTTCACCGTTTTTTAAAACATTTTTGTAGAGCTGATGCAACGTGTCATACAAAAATGGATATTTCCGCCTCTCGTTCGCGGTCGAGAATCGCTTGCCGCAGTAGCGTTCCGCGTTCGGTGTAGCCTTTCATAATCACATTTTATGTACATAACTTGTAAATAGTATTTATGCAATGAAGCAACAATAAAATTTCGTATTTGCTTTCGAACCCTAGTGTTTAATTGTGAATACCTTCCCAGAATCTGAATTGAATAGGTGTATCACCAAGTCAATTATTTCTAATGGCAATTGGTGTTTCACCTATTGGTACTCCTCTTACTTAACACAATCTGTTTATCATAATCAATTACGAATTAAATTAATTCTCCCCCTAACTATTCTAAATTTTGTTGTGTATTTCCAGCGTGTACTAATATTATAGTGTTACGTTGGCACAATTAATGGCCCCTCTTTTTTTCAAACCTTTAAATACCCCAACACTGAGCTTCGCTTATCCGATGCAAAAACCAACATCATCTCAACGCGGCAGACGCAATCCAGCGCGCGTTGATGAAATGACGCGGCTGATGTAATCAAGCGGCTGAAGTTGAAATAACTTGGAGACGCGTTGATGAAATGACGCGGCGGAGGCAGTTCAGTTTGAGAGCGGATCGGAAAGAGTCGTGGTGAACGGACGTATAATTTTATGGCGTATCCCCTTTGTAGAAAAAAAAGCCCTGTGAATCTCAATTCAGAAAGTTCGTAGAAAGATAGCCTCTTTTCGTGTTTGCAACAAAGGATTTTGTGGAATTTATATTTAGTATTTCCAAGGATTGTGATAGTGTGTAAATCGTAATCAAATTTGTGTATTAATTGTTCGAGACATAGTTGTTCAGAATGGCGTATGCATATTTATTCAAATACTTTATCATCGATGACACGGGTGTTACCTCAGGCGGAATATAAATTTTCTAACGCATTTGCAATGTACAGCCTTGGACTTTCGTTTGGCTCCCTGAAACAGCTATTCGTTACTCCAATATTCTAAATTTAGTGGCTTTACTACGCATTTTGTAAGATCTGTATTCGTAAGTGTCATTTGTCTGGGCATCGCTGACGTCTTATTGTTGGAGTAATTTTCGAAGTATCAGCAAATGCACAAACATTAACATGTCTGTTCGCTGTTAACAGTATTCGAGGAAAGCCATCGAAGTCCTCCGACATAGACTAATCGCATATGAGGAAATTCGGTAACATATGTTACCACGGAAAATTTGCTGCGCTTCCTTTATCAGCAATATGTACTGCCGTAATCAATATTTTGCTTATTTACTTTTTCTCAAAAGGGGTCAGGAAGTCGTGTCTCTTGTTACAGTTCACGGACAAGCGTTTTCAACCCGTCCATGATTTAACGATTGGAGTTTGGTGCTCGCATGATAATAATTGATGGAAAACAAATAAAGTTGCAAATTTGGGATACAGCAGGCCAGGAGGCATTCAGGTCAATTACCCATTCCTAATATCGGGGTGCAGCAGGAGCTCTGCTTGTGTATGATATAACCCGTAGAGAAACATTCAACCACTTGACAACATGGCTTGCAGATGCTAGGCAACATTTCAAATTCGAATATACTCGAAATCTGAAACAAAAGTGAAAACACAATCTGGCATAGGTGAGCAGTATTTATAATAAATGATTTATGTTCATGTAGAGACCTTTCATAGATAAGAAAAAAGTCGTTTTTAAGATGAAACCCAATATTAAACCTTTTGAGACCAAAAATAGCGGAAATTCATTGTATAAAAATGGTTCTAAATTATTTAATGTGTTGATTAAATCATTTATTCTAGTTAGTGGTATACTTAGTTGAATTCACTGTAATTTGGACTCCAGTTTTAAGCTACATTTTAAAATTAAGTTTAATGCGTTTGACAAAGCATACATTTTTCGATAAAGAGGCTGATGAGTGAATCTGTCGATGAGCAAATAATAGGTGGAATCTGTTTAAAAATATAGTGCCGTTGTAGTTTGTATGTAATTATCCCAATTTGAAAATACTTTAAGACTCACTTGAATATTGTTAGAGCACTGATAAAACATTCTGAAAATAAATGTTCATTTTACAATCAAAACAGCCTAGAAAAATTGAAATAATTAAATAAGTTCAATGTGCTGGATTAAGCCCAGCTTTCATTTTGTTTGATTCAATTCAATTTAATTTCAGGAATTTATCAGAATCCATGACGCACTGGTGAATATTTTAGTGTGTGTGTGTGCGCGTGTTCGACATTATGGAGTTCTTTAAAAACAAAAAAAATCTTTCTGTCTCTCAACCCACTCCCATACGCGGTGAGCTAGCCGTGGAACCAAAAAGATCTCCTCTTCAGTCACCATCATGTGACTTTATGTGGTTCCATAAGGAAACTGTTTTTGTTTAGTCAGCAATCTTTGCTGAATACCGTTTTTTTTGCTGCGAGAGCAACTCCTCAGTTGCTATTACTACATCCATCCTGCTTTTCTTGTTAATGCATATTATGTTTTTTTTTTATTTTTCCTGCGGAACACCAGCACATAACAATAGATGTCAGAGAGAATGGATGCGGGAGAGTTGAAGCATTTCAAGATGTGGCATTAAGTTGGCATGTTATCAGCTGTCGGTTCGAAATTCAAATAAATTTGGCGTAACGTCTCCCACCGAATTTCGCGTCTTGAACTAAGTCAATTTTCCGTGCAGTAATTCTAATTTAAACGAAATAAATGATTCATCATGACACGCTTCGAAGGATACATCCCTGGCATGGTTTTTATAGCTGTTTTTACAATCCCAGACACATCGCTCAATTTTTGTTTCCTCGACACAACAACACTTGCGATCACAGTCAAACTTTTCAGTTTAACTCATTACCACTTTTGCACTACATTCCCAAATTCAATTTCATTGACAAGATGTTTCCCGTCATCTGTTGAATTTACACGAATCATATGTTTTTTTCAATCATATGGTTGAGTTTTCGTTGACAATCCGGGGGTCAAAGTATAAAAGGAGTGGGATTTTTGTAAGAATAACCAGAGAGTCACTTGAGTGCTTGGATGCTCTAGTGGCATGAAAGATGGGGGGGTTTCAATTTGTATGGGAGAAGAAGGTATGCATGTAGAAAAACACCTTCACTTACGTATGAATGATAATAAGCACATTTTTCGTCCATTACTTTAAATGTCTTTGACTAATATCTTCGCTCGCTGAGGCAGCAGACTATTGGACTTTCTATCCCAATTAAACACTACATTTGTTGGGAGGGAACAACTGGCGGACAAGGTTGCAGAACCGTGATGATTGGAGGAGATTAATCCTGGAGGACAAGGCCCGGCTTGAGCTGTCACGCCGAAAATGATGATGATGATTTGGAGATGAAAGGTAAAAAATTTTAAATTGAAAGATTTGAATCTAAGGAAGTGGCGTAGAGTGACCATCATTCGGCGTTTTTTGCGTAAAAATTGATTGTCAAGATTGACCTCATATTGTAGTGAAAAGATTCTCGTAAACACTTCATAGCTTTTACATCAAGTTTAAGCTTTTTGTGAGCTTTAAAAGAGAAATGAAGGAAAATCAGCAAAGACCTTTAAAAATCACAATTGTTATAAACTTTAAATTTACATATGGTTCTAGAGATAAACCATTCATAAAAACTGCCATGTGAAGACAGTTGGCATCACAAATGCAGATATTCCAGCTTGATATTAGCGTTATAATCTTCGTTTCCCCACATATTCTCGATTCAAATATCTTTCATTTCCTGAATGTGATTACCACGAATTTAATCTTCCCTCAACTTGTAATTATCGGTAACATGAGAAACATCCATTAAGTGTGTAATATTCTATTTCACACATCCTTGAAACATACGGAAGTAACTCAACTCCCCTAACAATATCTTTAGTACAATTTCTTTTTAATCCTTATCCCGACTACAAGTATAATGCAAGGATGCGTGTTTTTGAGTTGATTGTCCTCACGCGAAGGAGCACAATACGTATGAGTAGATGTGTTAAAGTGTTAAATCCACTGTAAGTCGAGTGCATAAGCAAAAGTGTGATGATTTTAAGATGCTTTAGACTCGTAGATTGTACAAATGATTATCCTCCTACGATGAGGATCTATCAGAGACACATGTGCAATCCCTGCACGGTAAGGATCTTTAAAAGAAAGCAAAAGATACAATCTTCCGCAATAATCATGTTCAACACTCCAGCAATATGGGGTATGTGGAGCAAAAGAAAAGAAAGATTTTCTTATTGTCCTTAAGATAGTGTTATATTGAAGTGGTGACTAATTTCGTAGTTCCGTTATTGTTTCTATGAGATACTGTGCATCAATGAGGAAAAAAAAGATTAATTACACTAGAAATTACCAATTAAATAACTTTGTCATGCGTCTTAATTAATCTTGCTGCAAAAGTTTTGATATTCTTTACGAAAAAGGATAGTTGCATTTAATCCTTTGTTGATAGCTTCAGATCACAGGACTAGGAAGTCATCCTTACCTTCTAGTTAGAAAGCTACTCGTAATGTATCAACAAAATGATCTCTGCAGCACATACGAGTGCATAGAATTAAATTCATATGTTTTGTGAAATTGTACGCGTAAGAATCTCTTCTTCCAGGATATGTGCAAATGTGCTTCAGCATATTTTTAAGTTTTCAGATAACTTTTGTCATTTTATAAGTTTCTCTTGAGAGTGCTAGGGAAAAAGTGATGCCTGAGTTTATCTGAAGTTGTCTCTGCCCTTGGGATATGTTGTCTTTGCATGAAAGAAAAAGTTTTAAAAGCATGTAGGTAAGGTGAGTTCCTTATGTTGGTTGAGAGTTGGAATCTCGGAAGCAATGTTTTGTAGGTTAAAAACTGAGAAAATGGGCTTGTGAAATCGTCAGCGGGTCATAAGGTCTTTTGGAAATATTTAAAATCATTTCCTGGCGATGTCGGTTTTGTATGTTGAAGCTTGTTGCAAGGAAATTAGTTTACGTTGATGCAAAATATATAAAGCTTTTCATTCCTTGAATTGGATGAATGTGTAGAAATTCTTGAAAAGCAGAAAATGTTTTTCTTCGTATTTTTTATGACGCCGGCGACTCTGGAGCCAAGTATTTACTATTTTAGTAAGAATTCAATAACGATTATGAGTGCGAACGATCTCTCATTTTCCTAATTTATTTTTATTCAAAATTCACCACGGCTCTGACTAAATTCTTGAAACTACTAACCTTAAATAAGCAGCCCATTTTTTTCTTATTCAGGATAAAATCAAAATTTACAATATTTTCATCTAGATATCCAATTGTTATGACTTTGGATCTCGTTTAAATTAGGTAAACATTATTTATTTCAAAAGCTTGTTCTAATTCAAGGGCTAAATTAATTTCAGAAACTTTTCTCTACTAGTTTAATCTGTTAGATGAACACTATTGTGGTCGGCATTGATTAAAATTTAATAGATTTTTCACCCTTATAAGGCACAAATCATCAAGTTTAAAACAAAACAACTGTTCAACTAGATTAATTTAATTAGGATGTTAAAAATGTATTTTATTCTAAACAACACGTGCATTTCGGTCGATATTGCCGACCATCTTCAGCGCTAGACGCGAAACTACAAATGAAACAACTATACATAAGCAGATCCATTCGCTAATAACAGTTAATTTTATCATATATAATTCAGTTGGATTAAATGAAATATAAATTGCCGGACTATCCTCAATATTACATGAAAGTTCTGTTATTTTATTTCAATATACATATTATGAGTTGTGAAAATTGATGTGAAGGCTAATGAAATTAACCGTTAATATATATTGTCTAGCCAAATTAAATGAATTTGAATTTATTGGGCTATTGTCGATATTCACTAAATTGTTCGTTATATGTATGAATAGAGATTCATATGAGTCGAGTTTTCGCGGATTAGTTACACATTTTAATAATTGAAAATTATCAACGAACGGTCCCGTGTGGTGTCTTTCTGAGTTGTCTAAATCCAATGCATGTACAGCAATACTTTTATTAACGTTTTTATTCTTGATGTATCTTCATGTTCCTTGAGACGAAATTCTACTGCACGTTTAGTTTGTCCAAGACTTCATACCACATTCTGTTCAATCGACTTGATAGATTCCGCTATTTTGTTTTGGTGAAAATGGATTTTTCGTAGAGCGAAGGAGTGAACCAAGCTTGCAGGTGTTATTATGCACAATCCTACGATAGGTTTCGCTGAATTCCTTCTTGAGAGAGTTGCAAATCTTTGAAACATATGCCATAGATACACGCGATTGAATATTGTTTGCTATAAAGTTTTAATGGAAAAGGGTTGAAGCTCTTTCTCTTTTCGCGTGTATTTAGCCATAGAGTTATAAGCTCACCAAAGGGAGCAGAAACTGAAATCTTGCTTTGACCAGGTGTCCATAGCTAAATGAACCTAAGCTTGAAAATTTCAGGTAAGGTTCGTTTGGCTATCGGTGTTTGGTCAAAACATGAACTAAATTTCTGCCCTCTTTGATGGATTTCTAGTCAATTTGCACGAAATGTTGGGAACGTGGAGTAGCAACTTGTGAATCATAAGCATGATGTTTAAAAGATGATGAACATGTGGATATGAAAAATTCTTATTTATTAACTTATTTCATACGAGTACCATCATCCCATTGATATATGAGCATCTTCATGAAAAAATGTCTTTTTAGCTACCTGAAATTAAATTTAGGTTCATATAAATAACAAATAAAAACTAATAACTCACAACCCAAATGAATCGTGATCACTATATTATACTGTCGCGCTTTTCTCAGGAGCATTGTTCCTACTTTCAAGTGAAAACACAATGTTTAGATAAAATGCACTAAGTCTATTTATTTGCATCAACTAATAACAAAAACAACGCTATAATTTCCACAAAATTATACTCGCGTTCACTACTTACTTTCGCCACCGTCGCTGGTATCACCGATAGATTACCACAACTCGGCAACTTTACTCAACCGTCTCAAATATATATATATATATATATATATATATATATATATATATATATATATATATATGTATATATATATATATATATATATATATATATATATATATATATATATATATATATATATATATATATACGGCGAGTACGTATCTAGATTGATCTACACGCATCACTTTTGTGTATTGGTAATTTCTGGAAACGTCAGATCATTCATTCCATTATGGATCATCTGTTTTTGTTTACGTCAAAGCTTGCAATAACAGTGCAGCGCGATGTTATCCAAACAGCTGACAATACAAGTGATTAATTCAATTCAAAACTTATAAAACAACCTTCTTCTAACATTTTTCTTCTCTAATAATTTTTCAGAAAAATTATTATTCAAAATATGCAACTCATTTATGTAGCTGCAAACAATTCCATGAAAAGTAATTTTATAAATACAAATTATATTGCCCCCTAATGTTGACAGTTTGAGCATATGTCAATGAACTGCAACAACTTAATGTAAATCAAAGACAAGTACAAGCCAAGTACTTACAGGAGAAAATTAACCTGAGCATAATTCGAAGTTACAAAAACACATGAAGTTCGCATAAATAGGAAAATTAAAAAAAAAATTTCAAAATCTGGCTGACAAATGTTCACGCCCTCACCAAAGAAAAGGACGAAGAAACCAAGATAACGTTTTGAAATCACCTGGAAAGACTAGTCAATTCATTGTCGACAAACGACACATAAATAATTCTATGTGATTTCAAAGCTAAGGTTGGCGATGAGATATCTCATCGAGGAACGACTGGAGGATAAAGCCTCCACGATGAAACAAATGACAACGGCCAGCGCCTGATCGACTTTGCTTGTAGCAGAAATCTAGTCATATGTTCAACTTGCTTTCCACATCAACGCATACATAAAATGACCTGGGTATCACCAGATGGCAACACACCAAACCAGATCGATCATCTTCTGATCCAACAACGTTGGCCCTCAACCATACTTGAAGTCCGTACATACCGAGGAGCCAATTGTAGCTCAGATCATTACTTGATAAAATTAATCTTTCGGTGTCGTATGTTGAAGGCATATTCGGTGAAGACCAGCCCGCTACAAAAATTTGACATCGAAAGGCTCCAAACGACGTCTATGGCGAAAAATTTTACGGAGAGTCTCGAAAACCAGCTGGCTCCCATCTTATCAGACGCATCGTTAACGGCAAGCCACGAGCTCTGGATGGAAGTGAAAGCAGTTATTAAGGCCGTGGCAGAACAGATCGGACGTCAAGCCTGGTGCAAGAGAAATCATTGGTTCAATCAGGCGTACAAACAATACTTAGGTAAGAAAAATCAGGACGAAAAGAGAACACTATGCAAATCTCAGAAGAGTAGCGAATAAGATAATTTGAATTAAGAAAAGAAAATACTATGACCACCAATTGAGAAGTATAGATGTAAGTTTAGCGAGCAACAACACAAGGCAAGCATAAAAAGTAGTGAAAAGCCTGAAACGTGGTTATCAGCCCAAAACCACGCTCTGTCGTGATGACATCGGCAATATCATTGCTGGTGAAACCAAGATTAAGGAAAGATGCGCATCATATTTCAAGAACCTCCTTAGTCCTCCGAGCAGCTCCAGAACATCGGAGCCTATAGATGTCTGCGGAGAGCTTTCATTAGCCCCACCAACTTTGGATGAAATTTGTTCCATCATCAAAGCCCAAAAGAATAATAAAGCGCCGGTTATCAATGAGATTCCAGTGGGGCTCATCAAATATGGTGGCAGTAGTGTTCATAAAGCTATTCACAAAGTCATCCAGCACATTTGGCAACAAGAACATATGCCGAAAGAGTGGAGCCAATCAATTATATTCTTTCTCCACACGAAAGGTAACAAGCTACAGTGCGAAAATTATAGAGGCATATCACTACTTTGAACCGCGTACAAAATATTTTCAAAGATCATAGAAAATAAAATTGGATCATACACCAACAGTATTTTTGGGGGGCATTAAGGTAGTTTTAGAGCAGGTAAATCGACAATAGCCCCATTGTTCACAGTCAAGCAGGTACTTGAAAAATGCTGGGAGTTCAACATAGACGTACACCAAATTTTTGTTGGCTTTAAGCAAGCATAGGACGTAACGTACTGTACCAAATAATGCTTTGCTTTTGTTATCCCAGCCAAATTAGTCCGTCTTACCAAAATGACAATGACGTCGACTACCTATCACGTCCGCATCAATAACCAACTCACCGATGCCTTTGACACAAATATCGGACTAAAACAGGCAGATGGGATGGCCGCATTGTTTGGCTCTAGAGTACGTCATACGGAAGCTACCTGTCAATTCACGAGGTACATAACTAGACAAGTCGAGCCAAGTAGTGGGCTATGCGGATGACATCAACATTTTATCACTGCCATCACTGAAAATCGACAGCGAAGCAAAACTAGTAGGGCTACAAATCAATGAAAATAAAACAAAGCTCATGATGCAGGAAACCGAGGAGACGCTGGTCTGACTCGGTCAACGAAGACCGTTCATCGCTGCTCGGATTTCGAAATTGGAGGACGCGGTCAATAGATGGACACAGTTGGAGGCGATTTTTGCAGGAAGCGAAAAATCGAGAGGGGCTGTAGTGCTACAAAGAAGAAGAAGAAGAATAAAAATGATAAATGAAGAATTAATATTACGCGGATGTTAAGAAAATTAAGCTGTGAGCCAATTTAAAGGCTGATAGCCTTCTGAAACCCCGTTAAAACTTGTCTACTAGTCTCTAAGTGTGAACAAAGTGAGAAGTATTCTAACCCTTTACTGCATCGTAGTACATATACAATCTAAACGATAGTTTCACTCATAATTCACAATCGATTCACAAGGCGTATGGGAAATAACGGTATTGTAGCTAAATAAAATGGGTTATTTTGATGACACTTGAAAGTGTGAAGTGAACCTGCTCCGGCTGTTATCCGCGGAGCATCCTAAGCATATGTGGGGGTTTTTGGTTACTGGTATTCCGTGATTCTTGCTGTGAATTATTATTATCAGTGGAATTGCAGGGGCAAAATGTCAAGTGACGAGCGATAGCCAAGGAAAAGGAAATGATAACGATCCAAGTGGCGACACAAAAGAAAATTTCACATCGCTTTGTTGTTTATGAACAGAAAAAATAATATTCAATACTTTGCCATTTTGTGTGTTAATCCCTTAATTATACACTCTACACTGCTGAGCCAAGCTGAATTTATTCCTCCATGCCATTTAAGAGCCTAATTAATCGTGATTATGAAGCAAAATTTCCGCGAATTCTCAACTAAGGCTGTTGCAATACCCGTATACGCCATGTATACTGGCATACACTGTGGGCTTGATATCATGTGTATTCTATATACACATCAAGGCGCCCAGGGAAAAAAAGAATTCACTGTTTAATACTTACCTGCTACTTCATACTTGTCAATTATATTAATAAAAAGGTGTTTGTTTATTTAATGACTTAACTTTTATTTCGTTCTTTGTAACGTTATGCAATTACACATTCAGTTAACTATATAATATGAACATGACATTTTACTAATGAATTCTTCTAATAATTAATTTATTACAGAGACAATTAATGAGTTTTATATTTGCATGTATATAAAGTTGGAGCATTAATGGAGCTGTGAAATTTTTATGATTTATATTTACTTTAATTATATTTGCTAGTCATTCAGAGGGAAAAGGAAATTCGAAGAAACCAAGCTATTAAGACATTAACTGTTCACCTCGGGCGTAAGTGCCTTAGGACGCTAATACTCGGGCTGACGCCTTGAGTATGCAGTCAGATAATACTTCTCGATTTTCTTGCTTCTTTAATTAAATAATAAAGACATTTAAAATAGTCAATGGTCAAAGTTCAAAATGTAATGTTTGTTAATGTCATCTCTCTGTGACTGGTGCAACCACAAAGCTCAAGCTTCCTTTCGATTTGTCTAATTGCAAATGCGTGTAAACAATTCGTTCCACTGAGGCGGTACGTTCGATTGCGAAGTCTTGTGTTTATAGGTTTAATACTTAATACGAGTATGGATACACACCCACTTCTGCTAATGCATGATACGATGCCGCACCCATAGATGCTTTGATTACAATTCGCAGCTTTTTGTACAAGTATGTTGTCATTCACAGTACCAAAGAGGAACGATGGAACCTGGACCGAGTAATATTTGGACTGCGGCTCCCGTAACTAGGCCGTCCCGGGAGCTGACGACAGTCCAAGTATTTAGCTGGAAAAATTAATCAATGTGTGCGAGAAAACGAATTTCTGAGACTCTAAGAAATTCAAGATTGGAAGTGGATTCGTAAAGGTGAGATATAAGGCTTAGAATATTGCCAGTGAGACAAAATAACTCATCATGCACAAGTCAACACAAATTAAGGTAATAAATAATATAACATGGACAATAACCCAATAAATAAATGGCTCTGCGTATGTGAAAATAAGATCTTGGACATTCAAATCAACCATGGCTAATCAAAAAGAAAAGATTTTATTCAAAATAATAAAAAAGGTCAAAAAAATAGAAATAGACAAAAAATAGAATTTTATAAGAGGAACAAAAGATGTTAGCAAGGGAAATGAACGAACGACTCAAAATGGAATTGAAGAGTTCTTCCCTTAATGTATCAATCAAATGAGGAAAATATATACTTTTAAAATGCATAGCAGTAAACTAACAAAAAATAACATTTTCATAATTGTAACTGTAATAATTAAGTGGAATAAGATACATGTGCATATGAGTATGTCTTCGTATGTCGATACAAAATGTGTTAAAGAAAACGAGAAAAAATATATATATCGTATTCTAATTGAATACATAAACAAAAAACGCAATGAAAAACTGATTTTTGTTATTTTTCGCTAATTTTCTTACCGGAAGAAACAAAGGCTTCACATAGTTGCTCAAGGATATGCTGGCTAATCCATTTGATTCGCCACGCCACCACCCTGGCTCATTATGACCAGGAACATCGTTTATCTAAAATCTAAAATCGTCTCTGTCACTTAAATTTTGCCTATTTGAAACTAGAGTGTGGCGTCTGCTATTGAGTCCGCCTTGCAATGATAATTGTTCGTTGATCGTAGCCTCATAAAGAGCTATTCATTGAACAATCTTGGGCTTCTTCGCTCGCATTCCTGGAGTTATGGAAGAAGTTTTTGACATCGGTTGACTGTAAGTTTCTTGTGCAGGATCAGCATTTTTCTGTTGCGCAATGATTTGCAAAATTTACGTGTCTAGATATTCTTGATTTTTTTGCATCGTCCGCGAGAGCAGAATCAGTTGTTGGAGAATTTCTTGGTTTGTAGCTTTACTAAAGATATTTGTACTCTCCTGTTGCACTTTGGAAGACAATTAAAGGATACGCTTATACAGTAAGGGCTCTTCTCCTTCTTCTTCGTAGTACTACAGCTCCTCTCGGGTCTTCGCTCCTGCAAATAGCGCCTCCAACTGTCTTGGTCCATTGACCACGTCATTCAATTTCGAAATCCAAGCAGCCATCAATTGTGCATCGTCGACCGAGTCAGACCAGCGTTTCTTTGGTTTCCCCACTGGTCTCTGGCCTTCAGTTCTCCCAACGAACACCTTTTTGGGTATCCGTTGTTCGTCCATACGATTCATGTGTCCAGCTCATTGCAGTTTCTGCAATCTTACAATCCTTGAGACCTCTGGTTTGCCAAAAATTTCATACAGCTCACGGTTGTATCGAATTCACCATTGGTCCCCGTCTAGTCTCGTTCCGATAATTCGCCTCAGGACCCGTCGCTCAAAGGTATGCAATATATTTGCGGATGCTTGGGTCAGAGTCCATGCTTTACATTACAGATTCGTATACTTGGATTGTTACTGAAGCGACCGATACAAGGGTCGCAAATCCCGACATTGCAACGAAAAATTCAGAAGCCAAATAGGAGATTACGGCACTAAAAGCAACAAGTGACCAGACACCGCGTGATTGCACCGCCAACGTCGAAAATGTGGCGGAAGTTCTGCACTCGGAAACGGAACGCGATAACCTCTCCCAAGGATGGTTGCAAGGTACAATTACGGCCCAGCGATATGAAGAAGAAAGGCTACTCCGAAAAGCGGGAGATGTTCTGAAAAGAATACAATCTGCATGCGACTCCCCAAAAATCGGCAAAGCAGCAAAGGTTAAGGGCCGAAGACGAACAGAAGGCCAAAGAGGCGCTTGGGGCAAAATCTAAAGGCGACATGCAGATAGCTCCACCATTAAAAGTCAATAAAAGAATGGCGTCTAGCCCAATCGAAGGAGATCGGGATAAAAGAAGGAAGGAAGAGGCACTTGATGGGCGTGGAGCACAAGATCACGGGTTCCAGACAGTGCTTACAAAAGGAACAAAGAAAGCCGCTAAGAAACCCCTTCAAAAAGTGCTAGAAAGTAAAGTTCTCACGGACGCCCAATTAGAAAAAGGACCTGATGCAAAACAGGAGAGGCAGAAGCCTCGACAAAGACCCCGCCAGCAGGCAAAGACCCCGCCAGCAGGCACTGCTTGTAAAGCCCCAAGATGGCCGACCCTACGCGGAGGTACTGCGGGACATCAGGGGAAACGTAAGGCCCGAAGACACCAATACTACCATTAAAGTAGTACGACTAACGCGGTCGGGCCACAAACTGGCCGAATTTGGAGCAGAGGCCAGCAATAAAGAAGCATTGTGTGACGCAGTAAAGCAAGTCCTCGGCAAAAGCACAACTATAGCCCCACTCGAGCCGATGGCAACGATCGAAATACGAGACATTGACTGCGTGACGAATCTGGCCGAGGAAGAAGAGGCCAACAAAAGGGAGTTCCCTAGCGTGGAAAGGATCAAAGCGAGACTGACACCAGAAAACAACAGGGGACAACGCATGGCCGTAGTTGACTTGACCGAAAAAGACGCCGAACAATTCCTGAACAAGAGCAAAGTACGGATTGGGTGGGTTGTCTGTAGGATACGGCAAAGAGCACCGCCTCTTCAATGTTTCAAATGCCTTGGTTATGGTCACACCACTCAAGTATGCAAAGGACCCGATAGGAATTCCCTATGTTACAAATGCGGTGAAATGGGACATAAAAGAAAAGAGTGTACGAAGGAGGCACACTGTATCCTTTGCAAGGATGCTGATCCAAAACCTGATTTCGGACACGTCTTGAGATCAGGAAAATGCCGGGGGTTCCAGGAAGCCCTAGCCAAGGCAAAATCAGAGCTTCGATGACCCGCATCCTGCAGCTAAACCTACACCGCAGTTCAACCGCCCAATATTTGCTTGAGCAGTTTGTGAGGGACATGAAAGCCGACTTCTTGCTGCTGAGTGAGCAACACCATAATAAAAGTCCTGCATTATGGTATTCTGATGAAACTGGTGCTGCCGTCATCTGGGTGTTCGGAACAGTGACTTTCAAGCGGAGAGTTGTCGACGGGGGGATGGTTTCGTGTGGGTTTGGCGCTCAGGGACCACCTTCTTTAGTGTGTACCTAACGCCTAACGAATCGATATTATCTTTCCAAGCCAAACTTAATGCTTTGGAGGGTGCTGTCTCGAACGCAGAGGGCAAAGTGCTCCTTGGGGGTAACTTCAACGCAAAAGCAATCGAATGGGGCATACCTCAGACGGATCCGCGGGGAAAACGAATCCTGGAAATGGCGGCCAGGACGGCCTTCGTCATACTAAACTCCGGAAATACGCCGACTTTCCGCCGTATTGGCTGTGGGGGAACCATAGCGGTTGTGACACTCACCTCGGAGTCCTTGGTACGGAGGATACACAGCTGGAAAGTATTAGAGGACTACTCAGCCAGTGATCATCAGTGCATTCTGCTTGAGATAAGTGATGCTATCTCCCGACGTCCGTGCTCTCGGCCTTCTATAATCGGATGGAACATCGGAAGGATGGACGTCGAGAGGTTCGTCAAGGTTCTCACAGCAGGTGAGCCGCTGCAGCGAACTTCGAAGGGGACGGAAGAACTGGCAGTTCAAGACGTGATGAACTCTACTATGAGCATCATTACGACTGCTTGCTGCGCTTCTATGCCCTGTCGAAGACCCCGACACGGCAAGCCCCAGTGTACTGGTGGTCGACTGAAATCGCTGAAAAGCGAAGGGAGTGTCACATGCTTCGATGTGAGGCTCAACGGGCGCGGAACGGTGACGAGGCCTGCAACTGGGTGGCAGCATATAAGTCAGCCTGGAAATGCCTTCGCAAACTGATCAACAGTAGCAAGGCTCGCTGCTGGCAAGACCTAGTGGACAATGTGAACAAGGATCCGTGGGGCCTTGGCTTCAAGCGGGTCATGGGGAAACTTGGTGCCCTACGGAAGCCTTGTATACATGACGCGGAAAATATGGACGCGATAGTGCGGGGACTCTTCCCCGCCCATCCCGTCCGTGTTGACGCTGTCCATGGTGAAACAGCAGTCGAGTGTCCACTCTTCAAACAGCTGGAACTGGAGGAGGCAGTCCTCTCATTTAAAGCGAGGAAGGCTCCAGGTCCAGATGGTGTTCCAGCTGAGGTTTTGCAGCTCGTCTATCACCATTGTCCTGATTTGCTGCTCAGCACATTCAACGCTTGCCTACGGGACGGGGTTTTCCCAGTACGATGGAAGGTGGCGAGGCTCATGTTGATCAGCAAGGGGAAGGGAAATCCCGGATCGCCGTCTGCATATCGCCCGTTATGCATGCTAGACACGGCTGGGAAAGTGCTAAAGAAACTCATCAAGGGAAGACTCACTGACGCGATTCGTGCTGCTGGGGACTTATCTCCTCGGCAGTACGGCCTTAGAGCAGGACGTTCTACTATTGATGTAATTGCGGAAGTGGTGAACGCGGTCCAAAAGGCAGAGGCATCTAGTCGCACCAAGCGACGGATCGTCCTGTTGGTGACACTCGACGTCAGGAGTGCCTTCAACTCCACTAGATGGGTGGATATTCTGGACACGCTGGAAAATTCAAGTTCCAGAATATCTAATGCGGTTTTTGAGGAACTACCTTAAGGGCCGAAGCCTGCTCTACGACACGACACAGGGCCAACGAAGGATGGAAATTACATCGGGTGTTGCCCAGGGATCTATCCTTGGTCCGGACCTGTGGAACGTGTCTTTTGACGGGCTATTGAGACTTGAGATGCCAGATGAGTCGCGCTTGGTCGGCTATGCAGATGATGTTGCAGCTCTGGTTGCTGGACGCTCCTTTGGACAAGCGCAACTTAGGCTAGGTATGCTAATGCGCCGAGTGAGGGACTGGATGACTGCTCGCGGGCTGAGTTTAGCACTGGAGAAAACCGAAGTGGTCATCTTGACAAAAAAGAGAATCCCTAGAGTAAGGATGTTCAGTATTGGAGACATGCCAATCGAATCGAAGCCAGCGGTGAAGTACCTGGGGCTACTGATCGACTCAAAGATGAGTTTCTCTGAGCAAATCAGGGCAACGGCTGAGAAGGCTGCTTTGGGAATATCGGCTCTGAGTCGACTTATGGCCAACGTAAGGGGACCCAGCCCGTCAAGAAGACGCCTCTTGATGAGTGCTGTAGGGTCAGTGCTACTGTACGGAGCAGAGGTATGGGGCAACGCTTTCAGCAAGGAGGTATACCGAAAACGTTTGGCACAGGTACAGAGAAGAGGAGCACTGAGAATTGCATCTTCGTATCCAACAGTCTCCGACTCGGCGGTGAGAGTTATTGCAGGCGTGATACCTGTCGCTCTCCTTGCTAGAGAGCGCCACGCTATATATCTGCGCCGAAACGAGGATGCGAGGGAGATAGTTGTCCACGAGGAGAGACAGCTCTCTTTGAACGATTGGCAGCAGTCTTGGGTGAATTGCACGAAGGGAAGGTGGACTGCGCACCTCATCGCGGATGTGAGGCCGTGGCTAAATCGAAGGCATGGTGAGACTGATTTCTATCTGACCCAGCTTTTGAGCGGGCATGGGTGTTTTCAGTCTTACCTGCACAAGATCGGTAAGTCACGGTCTCCCGATTGTCAGTTTTGCCCAGGAGGGGAGGACAATGCCTGTCACACATTTTTTGCGTGTACAAAATGGGTCGGGCTGTGAAGGGAACTCTGCAGGGAGACGGAAGAGCTCACCCCGGATAATATAGTTGCGGTGATGCTCGAATCGGTTGACAAGTGGAACCAGGTGGCACATTATGTTCGGGCAGACCTAAAATATAAAAGGGACTCACAGCAGCCGGGGGTGCTGGGGCTGGGGGATCGCTCTTCTGGCATTTCCTCTTCCTCTCTCCCCTCCCGCTAGGAAAGGGACTCCCGAGCTTGAAGGCGCCCACGGCGTAACGAAAAGAGTCCTGGCCCGAAGCAGTGTGTCAAACGGTTCCAGGCTGGGTTCTTAGGTTGACAGAGGAGGTGTTTAGTGGGTAGTCCAGTCGCATGGGAGTCCCACACTCTGTGCATAAAAAACATTAACCTCCCTACCACAAAAAAAACTTGGAGCTTTGTTTTTCTGTGTATGCAGCTGATCTTCAAGATCGCCAAAACTTTTCATAGTGTCCTCTCTTCATCCTGGTTTTTCTACCTGCATAATTTTTGTACGCCTGATTCTGTTTGTCTAACACTCATCATCGAACCAATCATTTCTCTTGCGCCGGGCTTTATGTCCAATCGTCTGTTTTGTCATGCTCTTAATAACCATTTTCACTTCCATCCAGAGCTCGTTGCTTGCCTTTAACGATGCGTCTGATAAGATGATAACCAGCTGTTTGTCGAGGGTCAGCGTAAAATTTTTGGCCACAGACACCGTTTGGAGCCTTCGATGTCAAATTTTTGTAGCGGGCTGGTCTTCACCGAATATGCCTTCAACATACGACATCGATAGATTAATTTTATCAAGTAATGATCTGAGCTACAATTGGCTCCTCGGTATGTACGGACGTCAAGTACGGTTGAGGCTCAACGTTGTTGGATCAGAACATGGTCGATCTGGTTTTGTGTGTTGCCATCCGGTGATACCCGGGTCATTTTATGAATACGCCAGTGTCGTAAGCAAGTCAAACGTATGACTAGATTTCTGCTACAAGCAAAGTCGATCAGGCACTAGCCATTGTTAGTTGTTTCATCGTGGTGGCTATATCCTCCAGTCGTACTCCGATGAGATAGCTCATTGCCAACCTTAGCATTGAAATCACCCAGAATTTTTTTTGTGTCGTTTGTCGGCAATAAGTCGACTAGTCTTTTCAGGTGGTTGTAAAACATCTCCTTGGTTTCTTTGTCCTTTTTCTGTTCGGGGCCTGATCATTGGTCAGCCAAATTTTGAAAAATTTCGCTTTTATTCTGGTCGCTCATAAATGTTCGTTTATTGCATTGAAATCAATAATGTGCTATTTGAACTCCCTATCCACAATGATGGCCACTCCGAATTATCGTTTTTCAGTAGGTTTCCCACTTTTGAATATTGTGTGCAATCTCATGTCTTGAATATCATTACCAGTCCAGTTCGTTTCCTGGATCAGTATTTTTAATGTATATTGACTGGCCTGTTTTAACAGGTCCTTAACAGTACCAGGGTAATTGAGTGATCTGAAATTCTAGGATCCAATGCCATATAATAGTCCTTTTCCGATTGCGAGGTCGGGGAGTTATAATGAATTATCTTTTCTCAGCATCATATTCATCAGAACACCTAAAATGGTTCTTTATTTGAAAATAATTTTGTAGCAGTTCAAGGCTTTTCAAAATTATTCCCGCCCCTCGGAAGGAAGGAAATCATAAGTATTCAGTATCAATCTAGTTTACTGTTTAGTTGAGGGTTACTGTTGCCATTAAAAATAATGAAATTATGAAAATTTTAGAAAAAAAAGAACCGACTTCAAAACGCACTAAAATGGGTTAAATAAAATTTATGGAACTGCTCCCAAAACAATTTCCCCATTTTGAAAAATGAGTAGCAGCAGTTGGTTGATCAATTGCAACTAAATCAGGAAAATAATGATTTGGTTATAATCTCATAAAATTTAATTCACTAATTTTGGCGCATTTTGAAGTTAATTTTCTTATTTATCTAGATAATTCGTCACCCAACAAATATACAAACTTTAATTTCATTAACACATGGTGTACAAATTATAAGCAAACAGCTTAGAAACAAAGCATAACATTCTTCAACAGATCACAAGTCTATATTAACCTAAAGAGGTGAATGAAAGGAGCTCAAGTTTTCGATCTATGAATATTTAAACAGTCATACACATTCATAGTTCACTGACATCATCCATAAATTTCAACAATCTTCCATTATTGTCATGCGGACACTTTTTTCCTGCAAAATGCATAGAATGGACACATACGAGTACGAATCGAGTACAAAGTCAACATTTCTAAATCATGGGTGCAGCGAGAGGACACTCGTTCATTTCATTTCTTCCGCCCATTCAGGCCTTGTACTTCACCTCAACGAGACCCGTAAAATTTCATTTAAAATTCCACTCATATCATCACTTGGAACACGGAAGGAAATCCAAAGGACTCTGAATTTCGAGGAGAAAAGGCAAGTTTTCGTCGAATGATTGCCAGAAAAGTCAGCCCGCAACGGGGGCCCAGTGCTTTTGACTTGGTTGGTTCACCTCAATTCGAGCTGCGGCTTAAACCAGGACTCGTTCTGGGGGCTATAGTAGTAGCTACATGTGATTTACATACTCATCCTTGAACCTTGTGGATAGTTTTACTCGTATATGTACGAGTATGTAGGACATATCTCACAGGTGAAATATATTCAGAGCTGAAAGGCATGGCTAATAGCATAAAAGGTGATAATAATGGTTTCACCGCGCTACGCGCACACTGAATACATCTTATCCCAATGCTAACCGTGTCGAATAGATTCGATACGATAGAATTTTAGTTAGGTATATGAAGTACATAACGGATCCGGATATGCATCGGTGATAAATCCCTTGCGCGGGAATATGCATTGAATGCGTTCAAGATATATTCCAATCTTAATGGTGTCACGTCTTGGTAACTTTTTAGAATCCTTTATTATGGTTGAAGGGGATAAATTGAATTTTATTAGCTTTTTGTGATGAATTACAACAATTTTGTAAAGTTTAATAGATATTAATAGTTTTTATATCAATATAAAAGTTGAAAACTTTCTTTTCCAATACGTTTTGGTGTACAGTGAAGACTAAGTCTTAAACTAATATATAAGCCAGTATCTTCAACGTTGATTTGGTATTTATTAAATTCTTCTTTATAATTAAATAGAAATTTTATATCATTTTTTTTCTATATAAAATTTCAACGCTTCTTTTTAATCATATTTTTTATGATATTTATCTTTTTATAATTATTTTAAATTGTTTTCATTTTTTAACTCCTATTAATTTAAAAATTCAAACCAGCAATCACAATTTCGAACATGAAAACACTGAGATAATACAGCCATCCATGTATTGCATTGCTGAATGCAATCTATCATGGCTGAGCTAGCAGCTGGTCTCAATTTACCGGTGCGGCACAGAGATTCTGCTGAAATTTGGATGGATCGTGGAGTTTGTTATTGATCGTCACCGCGAACACGTCGTGCGAAGCGCGCCAGCAGCTGGACAATCGGAATTAGCGATAAGAAGGAAAAATTATATCATCGTGCGATAGACCATTGCGGTTGGATAGTGGCTGCAAAAAAACTATCAAAATCGGAATAGTATTGCTTGTATCGTTTTCCTAGTGAGATCATTCATGTTGTGTTGCAAAATTGACGAAGTGTAATCTTTGAGTGGAAAGTGAAGTCATTGGACCAATGGTCAAAAGTGCGTGGATCAAGCTGTGAGCCGTCAATCGCCTGTGGATTATTATCAGTGGATTGGCTCTGGTTGATGCAGCATCCGTGTGGATTTACGCTCTGTCGTTGGAGCTGTGTTTTTTTCGATTTGCTATTTCGTTGCAAGCGGTTTTTCTATGAAAACTCCTCTACCCATGGAAATTATACAAATCTATCTCCCAACTAAACATTAGAATTCTTTAACGGTTCTCTTTAATCATATAAATTCCTTCGAAATGCATCGAAATAGTACAACCTAAACGGAGTGTACTTGGATGTGTGTGAAGTGCAAAATTTCGCTTGTTACCCTGAGCGTCACCCTCGGCATGAGAGTTACTTCGGATAAGGACCTCGGACCCGGTTTGCCGTCACAGACGATCGTGGGAAGCGCCAATCGCTTATTCCCTGGTCCTAAAAAGCCGCCAAGCGAGAACGCCCCTCACACAATTCAAAATAACACTCACAATTTTCCCCTAACAGGAGAGGATTAATCTCACCGGGCGACCACTTGCACAACTTTGCCGGGTTCAGATTACCCGTAGTAACCCGCACCGAGCAACAACCTGAATACACCCGGGCTAAAAATCACGAAATATCACTGAAATATATTCTCGGACACACCCGAGCCAAGTGTATAGTGCAATTTATCTTCGTGGCAATATTTTTTTAATGACGAAAAATATATTCAATTACTTGATTATTTATTTAGTAATAAAATGCAATAATCTTAAAAAAATGGGCTTTAGCTAAACAATATGCAAAGTTTAACTTACGTCTACCTATTTGGGAGCTCCCCGAAGTAGTTTGCGTCGCGAAGCTCTACTGCCAGCGCGCTTCTTGTTGAGCTGATGTCACCAATCTCACTTAATTATTCCGCTATCGCTGTTTGAAAATTTCTCTGTAGTAAATTTCTGCTCTGGATGAATTCTAGTAAAAATTTCGTGCCGTTCACCACACTTGTCCTCTGCTGTTGATCCCAGTCCGCCAAAAAAGAGAAGAGACCCGTTCTTTGTTTCCAGGTTTTTCATCGGCTCGGTTTCGACTCGCGAGCCGTTAACTTTTGTTCTGGGCGATTCAACGTTCAATTGCGATCCCCCAACTGATGTTCATCGGGCAATTGAAACCCAAATTTCCCTTCATCTAGTACATTCGCCCCTCCGATGTAAATGTCAAAGTGACTGACACTCTGTCAGTATTGTGTTTTTGTAGCAAATGCTCCAAGCGATGTGGCGATAATTCAGCTTTATCTTTTCGTACTATGGATGAAACTCTCTGCGGTAATTGATTTAAATTCAAATTTTCATTATTTACTTTATTGTCTGCCATATTTCATATTTCCTGACTTCAAGATAGGCAAATGTTTCCTCGTATGGTTATCAATTTTTCCAACCAATATTCAGCATATTGTTTATTCACTGGGCGTGTTGTAGTTGATGACGATACAAAGTTTGAATCTTCATATTTATTATCACCACCGGTCTCTTCTCCTTGGACTTGCACCTTTCAGAAATGGAGCTACTTCAACGTCTGGATTACTCGTCTTAAAATCATATAGTTTCGCTAGTCCCGGTTTGCTTGTTTCTTTATCAGATATCAATTTGAACATTTGAGACATTGCCTCTTGTATTTCATTTGACATTCTCTTTGATTGGTCTTTACTAGATGATGATCTGGCGGGTGAGGCACTTGTCTGTCCATTTGCATCTTTTTGTTTGTTTGTTAAAATTTTCAAGCAAATTCCATTTATCACTTTCGTATACTGTCCATCTTCGCCGGTTTCTGATCGGCCATTACATCGAGCAATACTGACATTTCATTTTTCAGGGTCGGAATGCTTAAGGATTTGCCGAGAGTTTTTGAATTGAACAAGTTGAAGTAGCAGGAGAGTGCTCCTGCCAGAAGGGTATTGTAAAACTGAATTTCGAAGTATCAAAACAAAGAAGTGTCAGTTTCAGCTCTTTGAATTTCTTGACTTAAGTGAAGTTATAAACTCTGTCATAAATTATAATCAGCTGTGTGAAATAAGTGAAGTGGTCACTAGTGTTGCTCTATCAAGTTTTCGAGATAAGTAGCGATCTTTCAAGTCATCAATTTCATTGATTCAATTTATACTTAGGCGAACGAAAATTAACGGAACCGGGAATTCTTGCTTTGGTCTAGGAGTGAGATTCCCGTGTAGCTAAATTTATTCTAAAAAATTTTTGAATTTAATTTTAAATTTATATTTTAATATTTTAAATTATTTTTTTTTTGCAAGTACGGATTTCTACGTTTTTTCACTAACTGTATTAAATAAATCAAGGATAGTAAAAAATTTTATAAAAAGCAAATAATTGAAAAAGTTAAAAATATAATGGCTACTAAACCAGCCAATGATAAGTGCGGGAAGCGTAGGAAACCCGTGGAGGATATCCACTCGGCTATGGGGTGTGATGGCTTCTGCCTCAAATGGTTTCATTTGAGGTGTATCAAAATGTCGGAGGAGAGATATCGGGCTATTATGGACATCACCGAAGATGTGATCTGGATGTGTGCCGAATGTAGAGCTCAGCACCGTAAGTCCAAAGAATACCAACTCTTCCAACAAATGAAAAATTTGCAAAGCCAAGTCGAAGAGATGAGCTCAAATGTCACCTTATTAATAGATAAATCTACGTCTGCGAGCAAGCCCTCATATGCCGAAATTGTTAAAAATTCTACTTCTCCTTCATCAGTGCATCGATCAACTACAATATCGCAAAAAGGGATTATAATTAAGCCTAGAAATCACTCTTCCTCAGAAAAAACACTGATTGATTTTAAGTCGAGCATCAGGCCATCAAAATGTAAAATTCCTCTACAGCTAATGAGGCCTATTCGTAATGGTGAGGCGATTATCAAAACATCAACAAATGAAAATGCTACTTCGCTTTTTAATATAGCAATGGATGCAATGAAAGAGGAGTATGATGTTGCTGAGACCAGATTGCGACAGCCTAGACTTGTCATCAATGGACTAGAAAAACAATACGAAAATAATGAAATAAGAAATGAGATCCAGTCATTAAATCCCAATATAGAGGAGTGTGATTCTATGGAACTTGTACATGCTAGGCGGACAAGAAATGGAAGGTGGTTGCACATCATCCAGATTAACGGGAGCATGTATAAGAGGCTTGCAAATAGATACATTAATATAGATTATGGATTGTATTTTGTGAAGGAGGACTTCAACGTAACGAGGTGTTATAAGTGTCAAAAATACAACCACAAAACATCTAAATGTGAAGGGGAGCAAATATGTGTAAAATGTGGCGGAAAGCATGACCTAAAGGACTGCAAAAGCACGATTGAGAAGTGCTCGAACTGTATTGGTAACAATAATAAGGCTGATCATTCTCACAGAGCTGACTCTGTAGAGTGTCCGGAGTTTCAACGCAGAATATTGATCGCCAGGAGGAGCACCGACTACAACTTTGATGATTGCTAATCTTTCTAATCAATCAAGTGGAACAAATTTAATACTTATGTATGCTAATATAAGAAGCTTAAGACATAAGCTAAGTGATATTCAGATTTACCTGCAGCAAAATCCTGACATAGATTTGATTATTCTCAATGAAATCTGGATTTACCCAGAAGAAGCACGGTTTTACAATATTGAAGGATATAATGCGGTATTCTCCTGCAGACCTGCAAGAGGTGGAGGTACAGTAATGTACGTAAAAAATACAATTAATTTCATTACCAAGAGAGTGACGCCTGATAAGTATAACGTTATAGTAATTGAAGTACGCAATGCAGGTAAAAAAATAAAATAAGGGACGTACTACAATCCCAATCGTATGAATGCGCAAGATTTTTGTACAGTAATAGATACATTATTCTCAACTGAAAAAAATTTAATCACAGTAGCGGACACAAACATGATGTACTAACGGAATCACCAGAAACACGGATTTATAAGGATACGCTAGAAACGAATGGAACGGTAATCATAAACAACAACCAAATTACTCGCCCAGTGTCAAATACCTGTCTGGATCATATAGTAACCAATGATTTAAAAGTCGCTGAAAGCATGACATACATATTTGAGGACTGGCCGGAACTGGATCATCGTGTGTTAAAAATTGCTATTCAGGGCCAAACCCTGAACAAACAGAAGCCGACCTACATCAGGTGTCGACAACGGACTTGGATAACGAAAAAAGTAATTGATGCAAGTATTAAAAAAAGGAAGGCATACATGGACTACAGGAAGAACAGTGGAAACCAGGCTTTCAAGTTTGTGTATATGCAAGCGAAAAAAGAATCGAAACGACTGGTGAAAGAGGCTAAATTCTTATATTTCTCAAGAAGAATAGAAACAGCGGCTGACAACTCCCGCGAAATATGGAAAATAATAAATGAGGTAAAGGATAACTCTTCAACCCAGGGTATATCACAAAACTTTCAACTGAATCCTGATGGGCCCTCTAACACATAGTGTCCACGTGACGCGGCGAACTCATTGAATAACTTTTTTTCCACAGTTGGTGGAAGAATCACTAAAGAAATCGTTGCCAGTTCAGCAGGCAATGTAAATAATACAAATATCGCAATAAATTCCATCCTTCACATTCATCAAACAAATAAAAGGGAAGTCTTAAATGTAATCAATGAATTGAAAAAGAATACGGCGCCAGGCATTGATAGCATCACGATGAATGAGATTAGTATAATAAAGGAGGACATAGCCCAGATTATGGCAAATTTTATAAACGTGCATATTAGGAATGGAACTTTTCCGGAAGAAGAAAAACTTGCAAAAATTGTTCCTATATTTAAGGATGGTGATCATCTTGACCCGAATAACTATCGCCCGATTGCGCTACTGACGGGATTTAGTAAGATATTTGAAAAAATACTAAACAATCGATTAACACCATTTTTAGTTGAAAACTCTATCATAAGCCAACATCAGTTTGGTTTTCAAAAGAACAAGAGTACTTTGGATGCCCTACATTCTATCACACGTTTCATCAATCTAGGACTTGACAGGGGTGATTATGTCATCGCAATTTTTGTGGATTTGAAAAAAGCATTTGATACAGTTGATCATGACCTCTTGCTTCGTGAACTTGAATCGTACGGTATTCAGGGTAGTCCTAAGCAGTTGTTTAAGAGTTACTTGGAAAGAAGATCGCAGAGAACTTTAATCAACAATGTCCTGAGCGATCAAGCACCTACGGAAACAGGAGTTCCCCAAGGTTCAATACTGGGTCCAACTTTGTTCCTGCTATACACAAATAATCTAAATACATGTGGGCTGACGGGATATCACACATTATATGCTGATGACACAGTTCTACTTTATTAAGGACGAGACAAAACTGCCATTGAGAACACTATCAACGAGGATCTAGGAAAATTCCATCAGTGGTTAATTGGAACCAAACTAGTATTGAACACTTCAAAGACAAAATATATTGTTTTTAAGCAAAAGAACAAAGGAGACATAGATGTCGACCTAAATATTAATGGCGGAAAATTGCAAAGAGTGCTAGAAATGAAATATCTTGGTCTTATCATAGACCATCGTATGACCTGGTTACCACACATAAATAGCTTAAGAAGGCAATTAGCCCCAATAATAGGATTGTTAAGAAGATATGAGGATTTTCCAATGCACATCAAGAAACTTGTTCTAAATGCGTTTGTCCTGGCGAAATTGCATTATGGAGTACTCATTTGGAGTCAATCAGCAAAGCAACATTTAAACAGTATATCCAGGCTGCTGACCAAAGCGTATATAAAAACATTCTGAAGCTGCCAATGCTTACTCAAACTAGTTTGGTTTACCAATTGGCTAAATCATTAACCTTTAGTCAAATTATTATTATGGAGAAAGCTAAGTTTATCTACAGAAATTCAAAAACTAATGGATCGGAACGAGCGCTATTTACTAAGGTATCACAGATCAACCCATATAATGCGAGGAATGCAGATCAATTCGTAATACCTTTTGCCAGAACGGATCGTCTAAAGAACGATGCAACGAATGATGCTTTGCGTATATATAACAATCTACCAGAGATTGTAAAGGAAGCAAACTCACTTATGGTATTTAAGAAAAGACTAAGGGAGCATTTAATGACCACTGATTGAAGTGTGGACCTGTAATCCTGCTTTTATGAGCCCAGTATCTTAGGGCGCTCTTTTTTGACCCTATCGGCGAGATACTGAAGTGACAGTTACTCAGAGTTTTTTTTTTTGAATGCGTCGTATTATTTTGATTTTTTTTTAATCCTGATCATGATTTTTTTTGGACTAGATGTTCATGAAAAGGACTAGTTCACATTATATTGTGTGCCCCCTTATACCGATGTGTTAAACATTGTCTGGGTGGCACAAAGGACCAAGTGACGTAATGTGAATGCAGATCGCACGAGCGTTGTGCGACGACGAAAGAGCGATGGAGAGAGTGGTAGGGAATGGTGGTATTTAAAAAAAAAAAACAATTAGTAAATCAAACAACATATTCTGCATATCAAAACTTGACTAGTATACAGATTCCATAAATTGAGTTGGAAGAATTATTATGGTTATTATATTTTTATATTCACCGCCATTTTGTTTCAAGTGTTTTGATCCCGTCGTTTAATTCATCATGATAACATATCAATATTACAACCCATTTCTATAATTTTTATCAAAATTCCTACATATTTATAGTGGCTAGGTCCGTTGCAAACGTGTATCTCCATAGTATCATGTGTTAATGTGGTTATAATTGTTAAATATTCAGAGCACATACAATTGTTTTAAAAAATTTTAAATTGTAGTTTTCATGAAATTTAAGGGTCCCATTTTGATTTTATAGGCAAAAACATAAAATTCATAAAATGTACTATTATTAACAAAGTTGATCGAATTACGACTTCTAAGGTATTTGTTGCCCTTATACTCCTAAAGTTACACATCTGTGATTTTTTCAGATTTTTCAGGACACCAAATTTTCGTACATTTCCCTTTCCCCTGCACCCCTCAAAGCAAAATTTGTCATTTTAAGACCTGTTTTGAAAAGTTCTCATCAAGACCTTTCCTTTGATTTCCATATTGCCTACATGCGATGAAACTTTTTTTTCATTGTAACTTTTTTTTATGTACCTAGTTTGCGAGAAAAAATGGTGTGACACACGAACGGACGGACGGACAGACGGACAGACTAGACGCGATTTTAGAAGGGTATTGTAAAATGATTTTTCAAAACCCTAAAAATCAATATGTAATGGATAATAGTGGCTGGTACATGATAAACGACTTAAATTGCGTTAAGATGCTTTCAGCAAACAGTTCTTCATAGTCTCTTAAAACGGCTTGTTTTTCGGGTGAATCAACAATATCGGCAACTTCATCCATTGCTGCTCTCGCTATATAGGCCAGGTTACCTACAGCTCAGACGATTTTCACCAAATTTGGATCCAATTTAGGCAATGTTGCTGCCAAATTCGATGAGGTACTGCTAACAACTGCAGCTGTACTATTTAAATTGCTTTGCGAGAAACTTAAGCTTGATGCCTCGAAAGTGGATGACAACTGTTGGACTAGGCTGTGGTGGCCTCGTTAAGAATCGGGTTTAATCCTTTACACATAGTGCATTTCAAAGATGATTGAAAATTCTCATAGGTGCAATATTCACAGATCCATTTTTGGGTGTCGAGTGGCGATGGTTGTTCGCACATTGTTATCTCCTGGTTGCTATTTTCTTTTTTGTGTTTTCTTTTTTGTGTTTAATGTAATCATCTTTGTTTTCGTTTCGTTTTTGTTTATTTTCACTTAAGCTCTTAACATTTTTATTTTATTATTTTAACTTTTAAACATTTTTATTTTAAACCTTGGCGCGGGCGGTATTTTAACGACTGCAGGAAAAAAAAGGTACAAATGGTTTCCGTAACACGCTCTATATAAAAATGAACTTCCTGAGCAATCAGCGACAAACTTTCACTCATTTGATGCTGACGTATTTCTACTTATTTGGTTTGAGACTCGTTACATGAAGGCTTGCATGAATGGACGAACGCGCGAACCAACTACCAGCGATTTAGGTCGTGTAGACACATGTTGATTACGATGCTGGAATTTTTCAGACATTTTTTCCGTTACATAACTCATTCATGGTGCTTTAGTACAATTATCTTTTTGCATTCCATTCAATTTCCTTGCATTGAATTGGTCGAATTGTGTCTTGGTGGGCTAATGGGTTGATCGACGTTTGATTCGTGAACTATTGTGGGCAGTTGAGTGCAGTTTCAGTTGATGAATTAGCTTTTGATGCAAGAAACTTTGTTTGAACATTAATTTTCTTCCTCTCGGCGAAGTAGATACAAATCCCAGTTAAACTAGTTTAAGCAATTAAAGTTGATATGAGGTGTATTTGTATAGTAATAACTGAATTTGAGTTTTCAGGCATCGCCATATCACCAGCGGATGTCGGTGAGTGCCCGTTTGTATTTTCTAAATTTTTTATATTGTTTTAAATATTTTTTCTACTATATATTTTTTATTAAAAAATTATTATTCTATAAAAAAAAATAAAGGAAACGTACGCAAATTCCTCCAAACAACTGTAATATTCAACATTTAACTTTTTTTGGCATGTTATTACAAAATAAAATTATGAACTTTTGGGGAAGCGGTTGTTGCGTACGCAGTAATACCACGCTTTCAAACGAGCAAATCAAAAGAAGAAACGACTTATACAATTAACTTTAAGATCATTTCTACACCCTTTGAAACTCAGTTAATTGCATCAATATTTTATAAATTTTTTTTTTAATTAAATTCTATCTTGGATTAAATTTACATTTTTTGTTATGTTTATGTATGACCCGTATTTTTAATTAATTTTTGTCATTACTGTTAAACACATTTAGACTTTTCGTATTGTTGGTCACTTATTACCGAGATAAAAATGGAAAGATAATTCAAAATCCGAACTCGGTCAGCAACGATGGCTGGCCCCTCCACTATACAGAGCTAGCCATCGGGCGAGCTCCCCCTTTTGATATGTTTCAGGTGTTCCTACAGGGTAGAGTGGCCTTTCGCTCACGTGAACTTTTATGGTATAGTGTTATGTGATTCCATCGCATAATGCTGTAACATAAATTGGCCACGTTTATATTTTTTCATTTATGGGAAAAATTCATACAAATTATGGTTGTATGAGTTTTTCACTTAAATGGAAAATATATGGCCACGTCTACATTGGATCTTGATCCGGTTGGGAGGGTGCGAGCGGTGAGACTTTATCGTTGGGAAAGGAATTCATTATTCAGGATTTGGATGAGTCGCTCGTTTTCATTTCTCCCGATATAGTGAGCACTCACCGAAGACGCATGGATGATTTAATTGACAAAATTAGTATCTCATTCCAAGAAAAGAAAAGTAACCCTTAAATGAGATGACGTCGGATATTCGAATAACATATGAAAACTGAGCCTTATCCAGAGAAGATGGGCATGATTGCGTTTAAGCTAAATGGATCATGACTACAAAATCGTACGAAATTCCAAATCTAGATGAAATTGTTGAGGAAAGATGTGCAGTACTTTTTGAATCAGAAACTATACAACCTCGCAATATCCATGTAGACTTCACTCCTTCATGTTGTGTTCATCCTACTACAACAGTAACCAATTGCCCAACATTGAAATTATTTACAGGGAATATAAATGAATACTATAAAACATACTACGGAGAAGGAATCTCTTTTATTCCGTATCGATATTCAAATAAGTAATGCGATACTATCACAGTTCAGTTTAAAATTCATACCAAAAGACACGAATCTCAGGATATATTGTATTCAAGTTGCGATAAAACCCAATTCAAAGGTCCAAGATGGTCACCATGGGTAGGAAATACCACTCTGATTCAAAAATTAGCAAGAGAATTCGGAGGGTTTCATCTTGCGTATGAATATTTATCAAAGAAGTACAACAGCCCTGTCATTGGACTAAGAACTTGGTCAGGTGTATGTGGTAGTAGCTCTTGGCTACAAGATGGTTCATGAAATCCACACAAGGGAAGAATTTCAAGGTCTTTCCATTTGGGAATCACACGCACCGATGGACAATTGTAGTCTGAGCACTGAAATTTCACCAATCGTCACTTACGACAGGCAGATTACGCTAGACAGCCAATGGAGTAAGTCAAACTTTTAGAAATTATCCATGATCTCAAAACCCAACTAGTATTTCCAGCAACTTTTCTTTCTCCGAGTCTCATCAATGTTTTATGGACTTTGACTACAAGCAAGCGCATTCCGAGAAGTGATGCAAGCCTCAGCAAATTACTTACCACGCTAGAAAAACGATCTAAGACGTTTGATGCTGCCGGATAAATCAACAGATGATCTCGTGTACGCATATATCGCGTTATCATGCAGGGATGACCCGCAAAATATGTTTACCGACAAACAACTGGATATTTTCATTGCTGGGTCTCAAACTACAAGCAACACACTTAATCTCACGCTAATAATGATTTTGATCAGGTCGGATATCCAAGAAAAAAAACATCAGTGGAATTGATACTCATCTGCCTGAAACTATTTTGCCCAAGCACCTCCATCAAGGCGGTTAGATAAAAAATTGAAGCGGGGACACTCCAAGATGTGAATTGTTTGTTTTGCTTACGCTCCCGAAGTGTGAATACTGCGCGAATCGACACTTATGAATGATAATCCATCGGACAATCAACGACGGCGAAACCCGATGAAGTGAATGTGGAACTAGGTGCGTACCCGATGAACGCCAGTTGGGATGTCACTGATGGAAGCCAGCACCGCAATTGAAAGTTCAATTGCAATTGAAATTTCAATTGCCTCGAAGAGAGAAATGAACGGGTCGCCAGTCTTGAACAGGGGGCTGACGAGGAACCTGTGGACAAAAGACGGTTCTTTTTTTTGATGGACGAAGATTGATAGCGGAAGATCTACAGAACGATGAAGCTAAGTATCAAGGACGAGTATTATAACTAGCAGCTCAACGGAGGAATTGTAGGCAATTGGGTGGAATTTCATCACGCCCCAGCGACGTAAAATATTGGATATGGAAGTTTGACGATTGGTGCGCTGGAGCAGTTAACTTCGTGACGCCCATAGATATAGAGAGTACTGGATCCGCAACCGGTCGTGAGAGCCGAAGCAATTAGCAACCTTCGCTAAAGTTGTGTGAAGTTGAGGTTTGAAGGGATATGCTATTGTTTTTGCACTTTATTCATTCCGAAACACGTTCACATTTAAAAAGTTTATAATTTTGAAGATCGCGTGTACGAAATCGGCACTTTAAATCACTGTTTTTATTAAAAATTTACGAATTTTCCATCCGCTTTGACACATGAGTTTTCCCGCGTATTTCGCGCCTCTTTCTTTTCCTTTTGAGTTGACGTTCGAGTTTTCTGTGACAGTCGTTTGTTGTGTTGTACTCAAACTGTTTTACGAATGATAACGAAGGCGCGATCGTCTGCACGTGAAATGAAATTTTGTCAGTGTGCGCGGGTGTCAGTGGGGGAAGTGATTCTTCTGAAGAGAGGAAAAAAAACGTGTATGGAAACAAAGGGGATGGAGAAGCAGAGGGAATTATATAGATTCGAGAGCGTAAGTTATTTATAACTTATTTATGTGGCAAATTTACTTCTCACATGGACGAGTACACAGATTCTCGTTGCTCGTCCATTTATTTATATGTCTTTGGTGACGCTACTCAATTCGGGGCGCTCCTAATCAGAAGAATAGAAGTAAGGAAAGGTATAGTGGATTTATTGTTCAATTGTATTATGACAAAACAGTGAATTATATTTTGCATTTGAGGGTGAGTATTCTTTGTGCGCCTTGTACACTTGGCTCAGGTGTGTTTAAGTGTCCTGAGTAAACTTTGAAGGGGTTTTCAATTCATTTTGCATCGTGTTAAACATACATGGTAAAGAGTGCGAAGTGGTCGTCCCGTCCTTGAAGACTACGAAAATTACCCTTAGCTGTCACGGAAGGGTTACAGGCGTATTTAATGTGAAATTTCTCGTGAGATTCAGTGAGGTAGTAGTTTTGTTTAGTGAGATAGAAGTTTGTCATAGAGCTAAAGAAACAGTGAGAGTGGGGTGGGTAATTCCAATCGGGGAAGCTCCGCTACGTTAGTGAAAAAGGAATTGATTTCAGCTTTGCGGTGGCTGCGTTTCTCGCTTGGCGGCTACTTGCAACTAAGGGACAAGCAAATGGCACCTCCTACAACCGTCTGTGGTGGGCAAAACGGGTTTGACGTCCCAAGCCGAAGCATCCTCAATGTGGAGGGTAACAATGTGTATGAAAAATATGTGTATTAAGGTACCAAAATAACGAGAATTGGTAATGAAAGAGGTGAAAGACAGCTCGTAAAAAAGTATTTTATTTAGTTTTGACGATCTTGAAGACCAGCCGCATACGCAAGAAAACAAAGCTCCAAGTATACAAATCTTTGATAAGCCCTATGTTATGTTATAGGTGCACAATATGGACCCTAACCCAAGCATCTGCAAACATAGTGAACGCCTTTGAACGACGGGTCCTGAGGTAAATAATTGGAGTGGAGACAAATGGTGAATTCGACACAACCATTAGCTATATGATATTTTTGACGAGCCGGAGGTAATAGTAAATAGATAAATAGCAAATAGATAAAGAAACATAATACTAAATAGATGAAGAAAAGAAAACCTCGGTCTTTCCATTTCATTTCGAAACCTGACCGGGTATGGGACCCGCCTCGTTGGCTGGCGCCTCCACTCATAAGCTAGCCATCAGGTGATGTTACAGGTGCTCTCGCAGGGTCAAGTGGCCTTCCGATTGTATGCTCATTCATGTTATAGCATTATGTGATTCCATCACATAAGAATATAACATAAATTTGCAACGTTGATGGTTTCCATTATAGGGAAAAGTTTTTCATTCTAATGAAAAACATCTCGTCATTTTTACGATGGGTCTTGATCCAGATGGATCTTGATCTTTAGTCAAAGCATGAATTAATAAATAAAAAAATGCTATTTTAGGAAACCCTATAGAAAGAATTCTTATTATGAAACCAAGCTGACTTAAAGTAGAAAGAATAATATTTTTTTTTAATCTAGCTCAAAATTAGCCACCAACCCAGATATAAATATCATGAATCCTCCTAATAACAATGAATTAGGGAGCACCGCTTCCCCTAGATACAACACTTTTATTTGGGGGCCATAATTATCGTCGGTAAAGACGATATACTCCCAAGTCTCGTCTATTTTCGTCAGGCCCCATTTGTTGTTTGCTTTTCACCCTTAGTAGGTTACCTTGGCCTCGACACCATCAGACCGAGTGGTGTCATCCAAAATTCATGAATGCAAATTTTTTTTTGTAGCGGGTCCTTGTGCTGGGGAAATGAACCCGCCCATGACTCCGCATTGCTAGCCTGTCAGCGCATTCACGCATCCTTATATAAGACCGATCACTGCGAGCACCACCATTCTCTCTCGTCGAGGCAGCAGAGTATCGCTGCAGTCCTTTATGGACGTTTTATCCATACAATTCACTATACCGAAACCGACTTCAAATTGCACGTTATTGATTTTCAGACAATCAATGAACGCTTGTATGTGATCCGCATAAAAGCGAAATTCTTCAAAATTTGGCTGATGAATGTACAGGCCCCGACCAAAGAAAAGGACGAAGAAATGAAGTAAACGTCCTACGATTACCTAGAAAGACTAGTCAACTCATTCCCTACAAAAGACACGAAAATAATTGTGGGTGATTTCAACGTCAGGATTGCCAATGGGCTATCCCATCGTGGAACGACTGGAGGATACAGCTACCACGATGAAACGAATGACAACTGTCAGCGCCTGATTGACTTTGCATGTAGCAGAAATCTAGGCGGGTATCACCGGATGGCACACAAAACTAGATTGGCCATGTTCTGATCAAACAACGTTGGGCCTCGACCATACTTGACGTCCGTACATACGGAGGAGCCATTGGAACTCAGATTATTACTTGATCAAATTAGCCTACCGATGTTGTATGTCAAAGGCATATTCGGCGAAGACCAGCCCGCTACAAAAATTTGACATCGAACGCTCCAAACGGCGTCTGTGGCCGAAAATTTCACGGAGACCCTCGACAACCAGCTAGCTCCCAGCTTATCAGACGCATCGTTAAAGACGAGCAATGAGCTCTGGATGAAAGTGAAAGCGGCTATCAGAATCGTGGCAGAACAGACGATCGGACATCAAGAGAGAAATGATTGGTTCGATGATGAGTACCAGAATGCGTTAGACACAAAGAATCAGGCACACAAAGAAAAATTAAGTAGGAAAACCAGGGCAAAGAAAGAATATTATGAATATCTCAGAGGAGTAGCGAATCAGATAATTAGAATAAAGAACAGAAAATACTATAACGACCAATCGAAAACTATGGACGTAAGTCTAGTGAACAACAACAAGCAAAGTAGTGAAAAGCCTGAAACGAGGTGATCAGCCCGAGATCACACTCTGTCATGATAACATCGTCAATATTATCGCTGATGAAAACAGGATTAAGGAAAGATGGGCATCATACTACAAGAACCTCCTTAATCCTCCACACAGCTCCAGAACATTGGAACTTATAGATACTTCCGGAGAGCTTCCGTTGGCTCCATCGGCTCTGGATGAAGTTTGTTCCATCATCAAGGCCCAAAAGAATAATAAAGCGCCGGGCATCGATGAGATTCCAGTGGAACCCATTCAATATGGTGGTAGCAGTATTTTGAAAGCTATTCACAAAGTCAGCCAGCGTATTTCCCAACATATGCCGAAGGTGTGGAGTCAATCAATTATGTATATTCCCTATCCATAAAAAAGGTGACAAGCTATAGTGCGAAAACTAGAAAGGCATATAGCAGTTTATTAAGGCGTACAAAATATTTTCAAAAATTTAAGAAAAAATTCAGATCATACGCCAACAGTAATATTAGGGAGTATCAAGGTGGTTTAAGAGCAGGAAGATTGACAACAGACCAATTGTTCTCCGTCAGGCAGGTATCTGAGAAATGCTGGGAGTTCAATGTAGGCTTACACAAAATTTTCGTTGACTTTAAGCAAGCATAGGACAGTATTGATTGTGACGTATAATGCTAAATAATACTTTGCTTTGGCATCCCAGCCAGATTAGTCAATCTTACCAAAATGACAATAATATCGACGATGCCTTTGACAGATACATCGATTTGGGTCTGGAGTATGTCATAAGAAAGCTTCCTGTCGATACACGACGTATATAACTATTCAAGTCAAGACAAGTAGTAGCCTATCCGGACGACATCAACATTTTGTCACGGTCATTAACAACTGCCAAAGAACCCTTCCTGAAACTCGACAGTGAAGCAAAACTAGTAGGTCTACAAATCAATGAAAGAAAAACAAAGCTCATGACGCAGTCGAAGAAAAATAACTCACACACACTTGGCGAATGCAGTATCAAAAATGTGAGCGAATTTGTGTATTTAGGCGCCAAAATAACGAAAACAGGTAATGAAAATATTTTATTCAGTTTTGACGATCTTGAAGACCAGCTGTATACACAGGAAAACAACGCTCCAAGTATACAAATCTGCGATAAGACCTAGGTTATGCTATGGGTGAGGAACTTTGATCCTAACCCAAGCATCCGTAAATATATTGAATGCCTTTGAGCGACGGGTCCTGAGGCGAATTTGATACAACCATGAGCTGTATGAAATTTTTGACGAGCCGGAGGTCTCAACGATTGTAAAACTGCGGAAGCTGCAATGGGCTGGCCAAATGAATCGTATAGACGAACAACGGATACCCAAAAAGGCATTCGTTGGGAGTACTGAAGGCTGGAAACCAGTAGGGAAACCGGGGAGATGCTGGTCTGACTTGGTCGATGAAGACAGTTCATCACTGCTCGGATTTTGAAACATGAGGACGCGGTCAATGGACCGAGACAGTTGGAGGCACTATTTGCAGGAAGAAAATACTCGAGAGGAGCTGTAGTGCTAAGAGGAAGAAGAAGTTAGTTTCTCCGCACCTAGTCTTTTGATTTGGCAATTGCTTAATTTATTTTCAGCTGCCAATAGCCGAAGCATATCTCTTCCACTTTGTACGAATGCATTAATTGGTGTAACTTTTTCTGTGTGTTACATTCTATATCTGAGGAACCAGCAGAATTGCGAGTTGGCTTCTTCTCTTTATTTTTTCAATATTGTATAAAATTTAAATTACAATCTATCTCAGAGCTCCTTCAATACGTTCTTCAATTTCCGTTTTTCACGCCAGTCCTTTCATTGCTGCAAAAAAGTTTTGACTTTCATTGGTGTCGCCAGCATTTATTTCTTCTGGGATCATTTGTTTCACATTCACCTTAATCTTTGTTTCCTGCTGAACTTGATTTTGCTGCCGCGGTTTTTGAATCTTCATCCCTTTCTTGACTAGCTAGCTCTTGAAGGAGCTGTATTCGTAGTTTCAATTCATCGTTTTTTTTGCGTAGTTTAATCATTTCTTCATTATTTGCAATTATTTGTAATTTACATCCGCCATCTGCAGAGCTTCCTTGTTTATGTTATGTTTTGTTGGCAATTGTTGCCAGTTTCATATTTGACATTTCCGTAGGTTCCGCCAACGGTGGGAAGCCGTCAGGCTCCTCCTCTGCACCAGCGATCCCAAAGATGTCTTGAGGTACTTCAGTTTTCTTTATGTATCGAAGTAAAATTACGATATTCGAAATAAATTGCTTGAATCAATTGCTTCGACGATATGATAAGCTTTTTCCAATAAAAAATTAATTTCCGACCGACGTTTTAAAAATTAGTGCCAGGAGCGATTAAAAACACGTCAATACGCAACGGGTGCAAGATGAAGAATTTTGTTATTGCATCAGGCTCGTGTGCGTGGTTTTTCAGGTGCGTTGGGTAGTTGGAGTTTGACTTGGTGTGTAATAAAAATTGCAAGTGCTTTTTTTATCTAGTCATTATTACCGTGTTGTCCTTCCTATATATACTATGTCGCAATCCTTGCATGTCAGTTTGTATATGCTGCTATGCTCGTATAGTGATGTCTCATTCAGTTTTGGTTTCAACTTGCTTCTAATGCTGCTGTAAGTTTTGAATGCAGTTTTTAGTTTGTATTTCTTAATGAAGTTTGGGAATTTGTATGTCTCTTTGCCTGTTATATGTTCAACAATATAAACAGACGGGAAAAAATGATTTGACGCTGATTCCATGAAATTTGTATCACCCTTATAGAGCACTTTGAAGTTGTTTTATATTTATTTTTGCAATTGTTGAAGCCTAAGGACCCCTGATTAAGATACATATCAAACGCTACGGAATGCAGATATGATGATTCATTCTTCAAACAAACTTATGCTCCTGTAATTGGCTTACGCATTGCAATCCTAGACAGAATTACAAATAAGAAGAAATAATATTACAAAATATCATAAATTGAACTTCTGATTGCTCAAAAAATTAATCAGATTATGCGCAATTTTTGAGTATGTTTTTGCTTTGAGACATTGGGTACCTTGGAGTAAATTAAAGAAGTTTTTATCTTCAGTGAAAATTTTCTTTTGATCCAATTATCACATTGAAACGCATTCATCAACCTAAGTACCAATTCCACCACATATTAAAGCTTATCCTTTTGAGCAAACACTCAACTCGTTAATTTATCCTACAAACCGACAGATGTCCTTTTGTATGTATTCAAATTCAAATAGAACAAAATACTTCCTCAGCTAATCATTTAATTAAAATTCCTGAAAACTATCCACAACTTATTCGAAAATAGAACATTACTTATTCAGCGAAAAACAATTAATTAGATTAAGCAAACAACAAAAACACTTCACCGAGTGCATAATTCCATTTCATAGGGTCAAACTTAGTTCACCTGTTCAGCGGTTGTGCCAACGTGTAGCGGAGCTTTTTATTTGAAAATCGTTTAGAGATTTACTTTTATAACGAAGTATACCAACAAACACACGTACTCGTATGTAATTCGCATTCTCACAATGAAGCAGCAGCGCAGGAGAAATGGTAAAAAAATCGATTTTCAACTTTATGCCTCGAAGACAGACAAGTTAAATAATGGCAGCAGGCAGCATGCACCACTTTCAAAGTTTGATGTGCGCATTAAGAATTTCTCCGCCATTTTTGACGGTACAGCGCATCAATAAAAGTTTTCTTGGTTGAAAAATATATGCAAAGACATGCTTAGGCCGTGTAGCAACAACATACACATTGAGAAAATATCCTTGCTTAACGTAAGACTGGAGAGCCGGCCATTACTGGAAACTTTAACCTACTAGAAAGTTTTACCACCCGGATAATTCTTGGGGCTGCTAAATTTTAGATTGGGGTTGATGTGGATGGTGGAAATAATGGAGTGTGGATCAATCGCAAGAATGGCGGTTTGGATAAAAGCTCAATTTTATAATGCATGCAAGGGGGTACGTTATTATTAGCGTTAACAATTTGGATGACACGGAATATTCCTATGGGAAAATTCTTATTATTTTGAGAGATTTGATTCTAGATCCAATTCAAGTAGTTTGATTCATGTTATATGAGATCTTCATAATTAGGAGTAACTGCAATATCCTCTTCTTCGTAGCAGGAAGCGAAAGCCCCTCTCGGGCTTTCGCTTCCTGCAAATAGCGTCTCCAACTGTCACGGTCCATTGGCCGCGTCCTCCAATTTCGAAATCCGAGCAGGGATGAACTGTCTTCGTCAACCGAGTCAGACCAGTGGTTCCTCGGATTCCCCACTGGTCTCCAGCCTTCAGTTCTCCCAACGAATGCCTTTTTGGGTATCCGTTGTTCATCCATACGACTCATGTGACCAGCCCATTGCAGCTTCCGCAGCCTCACAATCATTGAAACCTCAGGCTGGTCGAAAATTTCATACAGCTCATGATTGTATCGAATTCGCCATTGGTCTCCGTCTAGCTTCGCTCCGGTTGTCCGCCTCAGGGCCCGTCGCTCAAAGTCGTTCAATATATTTGCAGATGCTTGAGTTAGGGTCCAAGTTTCACACCCATAGCATAACACAGGTCTTTTCACAGATTTGTATCCTTGAAGCTTTGTTTTCCTGTGTATGCAGCTGGTCTTCAAGATCGTCAAAACTAAATAAAATATTTTATTTGTGAGCTCTATTCTTCGGCGTATTTCATCTCTTTCATATCTGGTTCTCGTTATTTTGGCGCCTATATACACAAATTTGCTTATATTTTCGATAATGTATTCGCCAGGTGTGATATTTTATGTGCTTGAGGTATTTTTCCTCTTTTGTGTCATGAACTTTGTTTCTCTCATTGATTTATAGCTGTACTAGTTTTGCTTTGCTATCCAGTTTCAGGAAGAGTTCTTTGGCAGTTTTTAATGACCGGGACAAAATGTTGATATCCTCATCATAGGCTACTATTTGGCTTGACTTATATAGTAATGTACCTCGTGGATCGACAGGTAGCTTCCTTATGACGTACTCCAGAGCCAAATTGAATAGCAATGGGGCAAGCCCAAGTCCGTGTTTTACTTCAATATTTGGGTCAAGGGCATCGGTGAGTTGGTTATTGAGGCGGACTTGGGAGGTCGTCAACGTCGTTGTCATTTTGGTAAGACGGACTGATTTGGTTGGAATGCCAAAGCAAAGCATTACTTGGTACAGTACCTTACGATCAATACTGTCGTTTGCATGCTTAAAGTCAACAAAAATTTGGTGTAAGTCTATGTTAAACTTCCAGCATTTTTCAAGTATCTGCTCGACTGTGAACTATCGGTCTATCTTCGATATATCTGCTCCAAAACCACCTTGATACTCTCCATCGATACTGGTGGCATATGATCCGATTTCATTTTCTAAGATTTTTGCAAATATTGTATAGTGTACGCCGTACAGAGTCGTGATATGCCTTTATAATTTTCGCACTGTAACTTGTCACCCTTTTTTGTGGATAGGGAATATAATTGTTGATAGCACATTTAAACAAATTATCACAGACTTCAACCCGTTAAAGAAAGGCTCTGTGCAAGTAGTATTAAAACCAAATTCTTTGATGTCTGGCTGGTCAACAATTACGCACTCACAGAAGACAAAAAAGAGGCAATCAAGGACAAATTTTACAGCACTCTGGAACACACAGTCGATGCATTGCCATCAAATGACATAAACATTTTCTGAGTGGCTTCAATGCAAAAATTGGCCAAGAAACTGCACACACATTTAACCAGATCGACCATGTTCTCATATAAAAATGACCCACCACCAGCGTTTTCGGCGCATGCTTGTTCTGTGGCGCTGACCGTGATTCTGACCACTACCTTATAAGGGTCAAATTCCGATACCGCATCTTCAAGAGCTGTAAACAGAAAGCATCAGTTATTACGAGGTACTAGGTACACAAGCTAAATGATAGCTCAATAATGTCCATATACATGTCAGCACTGGAAAATCGAATCAACATGTTCCCGCAGGTGGGAGATAATGACGATGACATTAAAACCACGTGGAAGACAGCAAGACATGTGGTAACAGAAGAAGCCAAAGAGGTCTTGGGGCACCAGCCAAAGAAAAGTAGGAACGACTGGTGTGACGAAGAGTGCAAGGAAGTATTGAAAATTTGAACCAGGGGCACAAATAATACACTCAATAACCAACCCAGGTCAAAGAAGAATAATATAAAAATCTTCGACTACAAGTTAAAAAACGTGCTGAACAAAGAAACGACTATACATCAACACCAAAATACAACTAAGAGATGGCTTCAATCCACAAACAAGTCATTGCAAAAGTGCACAAGTAGCAATCATATGTAACTCTGTCAAAATCAAAAACAGATGGCTACAACATTCCCAGAAGCTATTCACAGCATCCCCAACAACAGCTGAAGCTGTGCACATTCCAGAATCAGGAGAAAAGGTCCCAGTTTCACCACCAACTAGAAACGAAATACAGGCAGCAGTAAGGAACCTCAGAAAAAATATGGTTCCTGTTATAGATGGAATACCAGCAAAACGTCTCCAGAGCGGGTGCTTCTATCTAAATAACCTTCTGCATCGACGTTAATGCAGAATTCAGGTCGTACTATACATGTATTATAAGAGAGTATCAGAGAAAGAGTGGACTGTCTACAACAAACCAAATATTCTCAGTAAAGCAGGAGCTCTAAATGTGCTGGGAATCTAACAATAATGCTTGATTGTGGCATTCCAACGAAACTAGTCCGCAATGTCAAGGTTACGATGCTAAACACATAGTTCCAGGTCAAGGTAAACAGTCAACTAACGGACAGCTTTAGAATGGAATCAGGCTTAAAACAAGCGGATGGACTTGCCCCTATGCTCTTTAATATTGCACTAGAACATGTCATCAGGAAGACATCAGATGAAACCTCGAGTGCACTAATGTTTAAGTCCACACAAGTGGTAGCATATGCTGATAACGTCAATACTATGGCACGTTCAATTTTATAAGCCAAAGGAGCATAACCGAGTCTATAAATGATGCAAACCAAATTGGCCTACGAGTCAATGAAACTAATCCTAAATTCATAACTCAAACGACAAAGAAAACTCCAGTTCGAAAATACCTGGCCGTAAGCGACTATAACCTTGAAAGTGTGGATAATTATATCTACCTGGGGGTCAGCTTGAATAAAACATGCACTAAAAAGGACGAGATTGTGTAATGATTTTTCATTGTCCATCCCGTTTTGGTTCGAGATTTTCCGAAGGAAGTCTAAGCCGACCTTTCAGTGCCCAAAAGGTCAATAAGTCCGGACACATTATGTCTACTCCAAGGTGCTACTTGGGAGAGGTCTTCTGCGAGCGGACTAAGGCCGAATACATATTTATCAGCCATCGATTCAAATGTTCAAGTGAAACACGTTAAATTGACTCCCAATAGTTGATTTTACTTTACTGTACTCTAATTCATCTACCTTTTCTTTTAGTCCGTACGGCAAGTCCAAAAGAAAAAGAATAACAAAAACCATCTTCAACCCAAAAACCACGCGTTCCGAATGTTTACCGACGTGGTGTCAGAAATAAACTAATTGAATCCAAAACCGGATCAATCTACTCTTATTAAAAACGTTAATCCAATCTTCAGTACCACGTACCGAACCAAGACACCGGACCAATCAATCGTGAATTATCGAAACCCTACTCCCTCGGTGGCATACTCATCTTCGGCTTCCTTTCCTCCTGGAAAAGAATGAACACTTACTGAAAAGGAAAGAGTTTAGTTTGGTTTAGCAATTTATTTCAACTTTAATTTATTTCTTTTATCATGAAAATTACAAACATTGTAAAATAGAATATTATTGCGAAGAAAAAAAAATGCTGGAGTGCGTGAATCAACGTATTGATTTAGAAAGTCGTTAAATTGAGACAAGAAGAGTTTTTTATCTTATCCTTTTTTTAGGGTCTTTGTAAAAAAATTTTTATAAAGTCTGTTTGTTCATGTGTCCGTCCGTCCGTCTGTCCGTGCGTCATAGCTAATTTCCTCAGAAACTATAGAAGCTAGACTCCTCAAACTTTGTGAAAAGGTCAGAAGTGATGGTCTCTCAAAAGTTAAGGTCATAACAAAAATTTAAACAATTTTTAAGGGGGGTCCCACCTAATAACGAATTGGCACTTAAAAATTTTTTTTAATCAAAGGTAGTCGAGTGGGTCATCAAATGAAAGGTCTTGATTTTATGGATTGCGGGGTCCAGGGCAAGGCAAAATGTACCAAAAACTTGTGTCCCCCCCTTGCGATTGGACACCTTTCAGCCGAAAAACCTGAAAACTATCACGAACGTAGGCTTTAATGAGTATAAGGGCAACAAATACCTCAGAAATCGAAATTCACTCAACTTTGTTAATAATAGTATGATTTGTAGATTTTACATTTTCACCCATAAAATTAAAACGGTACCTTTAAACTTCTTGAAATTTTGCAATTATATAGACTGATATAAGATATTTACGTTCACAAAATTTAATTGAGATCCAATCATAATCAGGTGAGTTATAGCCGTTTCAATTGTATGGAATTACAACAACAATAACACGTGTTTATGGTTGACACATATTCAAAATTGACCTAGGCACTTTTATTTTCTTTCAGTTTTCATGAAAGTTTAGGGAATAGTGTTTAACTTGAACATGTTCAATCGGCCGAGCATTCAGAAAAAGCATTTAAGCTAGGTCAAAATGGCGGCTGCACTGTGCATATGAAAGAAACTGTGCATCTTTTGCATAAATTTGAACGATTTCATATCCAAGTATTGGATGAATAATTCAAGTTATCAATTCACGCTATTAGAAAACTTGTTTCTAACCCTAGGATGTTTACAAAGACTTTCTATTAGGAACACTCCCCTGCTTACACAACTTGTTCTATTCTTCTTTTAATATATATAATAATAATCCATCGCACAACAGTCCAAATCTAAACCTTGAGGTTGAGATTTATTATTAGGGTTTCTCATAGACATGTGAAGGTAGTTCCTATGATATTACAAACGCTTCTCAATGGGAGGATCGAACATTGGCATGCCCTGGGGAAGGTAGAATGCTTCAAGCAGATCTGAGACTGCATGGATGTGTAAATTATCAGTCACTGCGTTGACAAATATATCAAGGTCAATAACACTGGGCTTTTCATGCTGGTTGAAACTTTGTTCAATGTCATAATACGGAGAATCCAAATTCGTCCTCTTATAACTGTGCCCAAAAAATAAGTTGACATTTGAATTTAAACTGCGCGCGTCGAACGATTTGGAGAATTATTTTTTTAAGGTTGGTAGTACTGTCAGTGACATCTATGTCAAATTTACATGCCGTTTGCGCAACGCTATCTGCCTAAAAAGACCGGAATTGTGTAAAGACAATTCTTGGTTTTTTCACCACGATAATGCACCATCCCAAACTGCACTCGTAATCCGTGATCATTTCGCCAAAAACTCAACCCATAACGTTCCGCAACCACCGTATTCACCTGGTCTGGCGCCGTGCAACTTTTGGCTGTTCAGCAAGCTCAAAAGACCGTTCCGGGGACACCGTTTTGATCCGATGGAGGAGATTCACGCCACAGCATAGACGGATCTGAAGGCCATCCCGGAAAGTGACAACAATCAATGTTTCGAAGAGGACAATCCATTGGCATAAGTGAATTGCATCGGGAGCGGATTACTTTGAAGGAGATGAAACTGATTACGAAGAATAAAAAAAGAATTTTCAAAATAAATTCAATGTCACTTTACTTTTTGCGTGCAGTATTCAAGCTGCAAGTAATTTTTCCTTACCTGAGTTCATTTGTAGATTTCAGACCAGTATGTTAGCCGGTATTTTGTTATTCCTAATAACATCGAGAAAAAGACTGGCTTTACTCACTTTGCATGGCGGTGGAATTACCTAGGATCTTCGTCAGAGACTCATTGGCTCCAAATCGTCGGCATTTGATCTCGATTCACTCCTGCTCGTGCTTCCAACTTTCCCTTTTCCATTCGCTTTTGATTTTCTGGCAATGGGCTCCACGTTCAGCCCAAACACATGTGCTGGGATGTCACCCTCCAGTCGAACTTGAACGAAGAAATCAAATTGAGGTTAGACATGCACAGGAATATACTCGTAAGGCACCATGAATTAACTATAACTTTTTTCTCAAATTGATTTTTTTCCCTTCCAGGTGAACTGTACAAATTTTGCGTGGCCGTTACACAATACATACACCAGATCTTCTATAGATGCGGGGTTTCTATCTCCGAGCCACTATCACACCACGCGACTGCACCATTCACGATACCAAAGCTCGCAACTGACAGAGATCCGTCATCTGAGACTTCTCAAATGGTAAGCAAGTTGTGCAAGGATGACAGATCGGTAGTAATCAAGCAGTCGCCTAGGCAAACTGCTGGAAAAACGAACATAATACCGCTCCAATTTTAATTGTAAATTTAAAAAAATAAATATTTAAATTTACAATTAAAGTATGGACACGACAACCCGCAATGAAAACTACAGTTAATGGATGCGTGGGCTCGTGAAGTAACCACCGTTGCGACAGAGAGAAGAAAGTTGACGCGAGTGAGGCCGTTCGTTCGGTTTGGTTGAAAATGATCACGGGTGTGTCGTAAAGGAAAAGACGTTTACAGTGCCGAAATTGCATACGAAATGAAAATCTTCCGTAATCAATAATTACTTACTTAATGCCATTTTAAGAACATAAACAAAAATTCGGAGAGAAAATTGTGTGAAAACATGTGCCATGGCAAATTGTAGTGCTTGTGATGGCGAAAAGGCCAAATGAAAAGTTAGACAGAAGTGAAATTCCCCTACAAATGATGATAACTAGCGAATATTTATTTGGATGTCTCAAAGAATTCCAAACATGTCTGAGTAGGCACAGTCAGCGTGTTGAAATTAGAACGATTTACGACGCGGATTATGATTATTATGAAAATTTAATGCTAAATGTTGCTGGGAGCAGCGAAGACGGACAAAGCCAATGGCATCTCTCATGCAAGTGCTGAGTGAAGGAAATTTGAAAGTAGGTGATTGGTGTGATTGTGATGCAAGTAGTACTCAGTGGATTTCTGTGGTACGCCAGGAGTACGGTACAAAAATAATGAGCACTACTCGCAAACGCATGTTGATAGTGGATATGCAGAAGAACGTGTATAAACTCCCTCAATATTTCAAAAATCTTACCTCAACCAACACAAATCGCCAGATATTAAAGAGCTGGTCAACGCAAAATTGACATTTCATTTGGGTTGTTTAATCAGATACTTTAGGCTGTGAAATTATTATTAAATTTTTGCTGGTAAAGTGGCAAAATTGGATGACACTTCGTTTTACTAATTGTTGAGTGTTAAATAAAAGTACAGAGCAACAGCTGGGGAATCGGATGCAGTGTGAAACTCCTCAATCAGCCACCGAGCACCTTTCCCCAGACATAAGTGAAGAAAACTCACGACTTTGCTCCCGCTTGCACAGTGGCAGTGGAATTGTCACGTTTGTCATCTTTCTGTAGAACTTTACTGCACTTCTGAGGGGAACGAGCTTTTATATGACTTTTGAACGGAATCAACGGAACGCCCGTACTCCAAAGAGGTCATTTGTCTCCACCGATTGGAAGGAAACAGTCCAATAATCAAATCGGCCATAAGCAATCTGACGGCTCGGAACCAAGAAAACTTATTTTACGTGATTTCCATCGTGTACAGTGGCATTCTGATATATATACGAAGTGTGTTCTTCAGTTAAAGCATCAGGATTAAACACCGAATGTCTTGGCGGTGGGGGGTAGTTCGAATTGAACATTGTTCTGATAATAAAAAAATTAAAGTTTATGGTTATTCGCAGGCATTTGGAAAAGCTGACCACTCGAAGGCAAGAGAGATTCTGAAAGAAAAATATTCAAACTACGGGATTGAAATTTCTGATGATGGATATTGATATTCTTGTTTGTTTTCAAAATAAATTATTCGTGCTTTTCAAGTATTTAACGAACGTGAAAGTGTGAAATTTCTGAATGTCTATCTCCATACGAATTTAGCACCATTTTGAATGAGTTTACAGGCTCTTACCCCATCATCTACGAACGCTTGTCGAGAATGTTGGGTAAGCACCCTTTTGTTTCTTTTTTCTTGTCAATACATCATAGATTGTAAAGATTTAAGAATTCGATTTTTTTTGCTATGAACTTTATCTGGATGGTTAAATTGAATAGTAAAGTACCTCATGCATATTCATATATACGAGTATATATATATATATATATATATATATATATATATATATATATATATATATATATACATATATATACATATACATATATATATATATATATATATATATATTTATATACATATATATACATATATATACATATATATATATATATATATATATATATATATATATATATATATATATTTATATAAATATATATACATATATATTTACATATATATATACATATATATATATATATATATATATATATATATATATATATATATATATATATATATATATATATATATACATACATTACTGTTAAACTTTATCACGTAGAAAAAATTTATCAATAAATATAGAAATTATATCAATAACGCGTGGATGTAACTTTGGACATGATAATATTAAAATATGAATGAATAGATAATCGCAGAGAAAAACTCGGTCTTTCCATTTCATTTCGAAACTTGGCCGGGTATGGGATCCGTCACGTTAGTTGGCTCCTCCACTCATGAGCTAGCCATCGGGTGAGCTCACTCTTTATTTTGACGTTACAGGTGCTCTTGGAGGGTAGAGTGGCCTTCCGCTCGCGTGCTCATTTGTGTTATAGTATTGTTTGGTTCCATCACATAAGACTATAACATAAATTTGCAACGTTGATGGTTTTCATTTGAGGGAAAATGTTTTGTTTACATGAGTTTTTCATTCAAATGAAAAACATCTGGCCATGTCTACGATGGATATTGATGTGGATGGGGGGTGCAAGGAGGTACCACTTCTACTTGGGTTCCCAACCCTTATTTGGGGACCTGAAGTATCGTGGGTAAAAAGTATATACTCCCAAGTCTCGTCTGTTTTCACCAGGCCCAGTTTGTTGTTTGCTTTGGCAATCTCCACTCGAAGTAGGTTACCCGAGCCGCGACACGTGTTGATCTGCATTTTGTCTGTTAACTTGTGAATGCCAAATTTTTTTGTAGTGGGCCCTTGTACTGGGGAAAAGAATACGCTCCACGACACTGCAACGTTAGCCTGCCAGCGCATTTACGTATCCTCAGACAAGGCCAATCTCGGCGAACATCACCATACTCTCTCGCCGAAGCAGCAGACCATCGCTGCAGTCCTTTACGGACAGTGTTATCCATCCATTTCACTACAGAGCTCTATCAGGTATTGCTCCAAAATATCGGAGGTTATTACAATTGGATGCCGTGTAAATGCTGGAAATAAAACCTATTACTCCGTACTTCACATTCTTAGGTCCAGAATTGTGCACAGGCAAAATAAGCTCTGCTTTAACAAAACACTAGTCAAACCGCTTCTGTTATATATATGTAAGACATGGACCCTGATGAGCAAATCCAAAAGAAACGTGGATATATTTGAACGCTAAGTGCTCCAGTAAATTGACGGCCCAGTGAAACAAGAAACAGAGTAGAGACCACGTTACAACGATGAGTCGAGTAAGTGAATTGACGATTCATCTATTTTCTCTTGCGTGAAGTTACGTAAAGTGAAATGAGTGGGCAATAAAGACAGAATGGAAGAAAACCGGCTACCCAAAGTAATATTAATGGGTAGAGCACAAGGTAGACGTTCAGTGGGGAGACCGAGAACTCGATTGGAAGACGCAATAGAAGTAGACAGCAGGTCCTTGTTGGATGTGAACAACTGGTGGACAAGGTCGCGTTACCCTGATGATTGGAGGAGATTGATGCTGGAGGCCAAGGCCCGGCTAGGGCTGTCGCGCTATTGATGATGATGCAAAAGGATGTAGATTAAGTGATAAGAGGGGAAAAAATATATTGAGAATTTTTTAAGAGGGAGACAGGTACAATGCAAGCGATATAAAAAGCTGAAAATTGTTGCTACTAAACCATACCAAATAACGCTGAAAAAGGAAGAATTCTTACCTCCAAAATATATGTGTTTTTGTAAACCTAAACTTATTTGCGTTTTTTGGGAAAATTTAATTTGGATCAATCTAGAAACATAGCCTGGGATCAATTGATACATTACTAATGGCTTTTTTTTGTCGTAGGGAGGTGAAAGCCATTTATGCACAGAGTGTGGAACTCCCATGCTCGCAAGAAGGCGACTGGATTACCCACCAAATACCTCTCCTGTCAACATGAGAACCCAGCCTGGAACCGTTTGACACATTAGTTCAGGCCAGGTATCGTTTTGTTACGCCGTGAGGTGCCTTCAAGCTAGAGGATCCCTTTCCTAGCGGGAGGGGAGAGAGGAAGTGCCAGAAAAGTGATCCCCAGCCCCAGTGCCCCGGCTGCTGTGAGTCCCTTTTATATTTTAGGACTGCTCGAGCATAATGTGCCACCTGGTTCCATTTTTTCAACCGATTCGAGCATCAGCGTGACTATATTATCGGGAGTGCGCTCTTCCATCTCCCTGTAAAGGTCTTTTCGCAGCCTGACCCATTTTTTACACGCAAAAAATGTGTTGCAGGCATTGTCTTCCTCTCCTGGGCAAAAAAGACAATCGGGGGACCGTAACTTATCAATCTTGTGCAGGTAACACTGAAAACACCCACGCCCGCTCAAAAGCTGGGTCAAATAGAAGTCAGTCTTACCATGCCTTCGATTTAGCCACGGTCTCACATCCGGGATGAGGCGGACAGTCCGCCCTCCCTTCGTGCAATTCACCCAAGGCTGCTGCCAATCGTTGGGCGAGCGTTCTCTCTCCTCGCCGGCAATCATCTCCCTCGCATCCTCGTTTCGGCGCAGGTAAATAGCGCGGCGCTCTCTAGCAAGGAGGGCGACAGGTATCACGTCTGCAATCACTCTCACTGCCGGATCAGAGACTGTCGGATACGAAGATGCAATTCTCATTGCTCTTCTTCTCTGTACCTGTGCCAATCGTTTTCGGTATACCTCCTTGCTGAGAGCGTCGCCCCGTACCTCTGCTCCGTACAGTAGCACTGACCCTATAGCACTCATCAAGAGGCGACTTCTTGATGGGCTGGGTCCCCCTACGTTGGCCATAAGTCGACTCAGGGCCAATATTCCCAAAGCAGCCTTCTCAGCCGTTGCCCTGATTTGCTCAGAAAAATTCATCTTCGAGCCGATCAGTAGCCACAGGTACTTCACCGATGGCTTCAATTCGATTCGTGTATCTGCAATACTGATCACCCTTACGTTAGGAATTCTCTTTTTTGCCAAGATGACCACTTTGGTTTTCTCTTGTGCAAAGCTGAGACCGCGAGCAGTCACTCAGTCCCTCACTCGGCGCATTAGCATGCCTAGCCTAAGTTTTGCCTATTCAATGGTGCGTGCAGCGACCAGAGCTGCAACATCATCCACATAACCGACCAAGCACGACTCATCTGACATCTCAAGTATCAGTTGCTCGTCGTAAGACACGTTCCATAGGTCTGGACCAAGGATAGATACCTAGGTGACATCCGATGTAACTTTAATCCTTCGTTGGCCCTGTGTCGTGTCGTAGAGCAGGCTTCGGTCCTATAGGTAGTTCCTCAAAAGCCGCATTAGATATTCTGGAACCTGAAAATAGTTGTCCAGCGTATCCAGAATATCCACCCATCTAGCGGAGTTGAAGGCGTTCCTGATGTCAAGTGTCACCAGAAGGACGATCCGCCGCTTGGTGCGACTATATGCCTCTGACTTTTGGACCGCGTTCACCACCTCTGCAATCGCATCAATGGTAGAACGTCCTGCTCTAAAGCCGTACTGCCAAGGAGATAGGTCCCCAGCAGCACGAAGCCCTTAATGAGTTTCTCTAGCACTTTCCCAGCCGTGTCTAGCATGCATAACGGGTGGTATGCAGACGGCGACTCGGGGTTTCCCTTTCCCTTGCTGATCAGCATGAGCCTTGCCACCTTCCATCGTACCGGGAAAACCCCGTCCCGTAGGGAAGCGTTGAATGTGCTGAGGAGCAAGTCAGGACAATGGTGATAGACGAGCCGCAACACCTCGGCTGGAACACCACCTAGACCTGGAGCATTCCTCGCTTTCAATGAAAGGACTGCCTCCTCCGGTTCCGGCTTCGTGAAGAGTGGACACTCGACTGCTGTTTCACCATGGAAGAGTCCCCGGACTATCGCGTCCATATACAAGGCTTCCGTAGGGCACCAAGCTTCCGCATAACTAGCTTGCAGCCAAGGCCCCATGGATCCTTGTTCACATTGTCCACTAGGTCTTGCCAGCAGGGAGCCTTGCTATTGTTGATCAATTTTAAAAGGAATTTCCTGGCCGACTGCTGTGCTGCCGCCCAGTTGCATGCCTCATCACGGTTCCGTGCCCGTTGAGCCTCACGTCGAAGCGATTTCACCACCAGTACACTGGGGGCTTGCCGTGCCGGGGTTTTCAACGGGCCACAGAAGCGCAGCAAGCAGTCGTAATGATGCTCATAGTAGAGTTCACCACGTCTTGAGCTGCCAGTTCTTCCGTTCCCTCTGAAGCTCCCTTCAGCGTCTCACCTGCTGTGAGCACCACGACGTCCATCCTGCCGATGTTCCATCCAGTTGTAGAAAGCCGAAAGCACGGACGTCGGGAGACAACATCACTTATCTCAAGCAGAATGAACTGACGATCACTGGCTGAGTAGTACTCTAATACTCTCCAATTGTGTATCCTCCGTACTAAGGACTCTGAGGCGAATGTCGCGTCCGGTATGGTTCCCTCACAACCAATACGGCGGAAAGTCGGCGTATTTCCGGTATTTGGTACGACGAGTGCCATCCTGGCCACCTTTTCCAGGATTCGTTTTCCCCGCGGATCCGTTTGAGGCATGCCCCATTCGATTGTTTTCGCGTTGAAGTCGCCCTCAACGATTACGTTGCCCTCTGCGTTCGAGACAGCGCCCTCCAGAGCATTAAGCTTGGTTTGGAAAGATGATATCGAGTCGTTAGGCGTTAGATACACACTAAAAAAGGTGGTCCCTGAGCATCGAACCCACACGAAACCACCCCCCCCCCGTCCACAACTCCCCGCTTGGAAATCACTCCTCCGAATCCAGATGGCGGCATTACCAGTTTCATCTGGATACCATAATGCAGGACTTTTATCATGGTGTTGCTCACTCAGCAGGAAGAAGTCGGCTTTCATGTCCCTCGCAAACTGCTCAAGCAAAAATGCGGTGTAGCTTTAGCTGCAGGATGCGGGTCCCGATGTTCTGATTTTGCCTTGGCTAGGGCTTCTTGGAACACCCGGCATTTTCCTGATCCCAAGACGTGTCCAAAATCAGGTCTTGGATCAGCATTCTTGCAGAGAATAAAAAATTCTTTTATGACCCATTTCAGCGCATTTGTAACATAGGGAACTCCTATCGGGTCCTTTGCATACTTGTGTGGTGTGACAATAACCTAGGCATTTGAAACATTGAAGAGGCGTTGTTCTTTGCCGTATCGTACAGAAAACCCACCCAATTCGTACTTTGCCCTTGTTCAGGAATTGTTCGGCGTCCTTTTCGATGAAATTAACTATGGCCATGCGTTGTTCCCTGTTGTTTTCTGGTGTTAGTCTCACTTTGATCCTTCCCACGCTAGGGAACTCTCTTTTGATGGCCTCTTCTACCTCGGCCAGATCCGTCACGTAGTCAAAGTCTCTTATTTCGATCGTTGCCATAGGTTTGAGCGGGGCTATAGTTGCACTTTTGCCGAGGACTTTCTTTACTGCGTCGTAGAATTCTTCTTTATTGCCGACCTCTGCCCCAAATTCGACTAGTAAGTGGCCCGACCGCGTTGGTCGTACTACTTAAATGGTAATGTTGGTGTCTTCGGGGCTTACATTTCCCCTGATATCCCGCAGTACCTCCGCGTAGGATCGGTTATCTTGGGGCTTTACGAGTAATGCCTGCTGCCGGGGTCTTCGTCGGGGCTTCTTTTTATCCTTTTTTGCATCAGGTCCTTTTTCTTGTTGGGCGTCCATGCGAACTTTATTTTCTGGCACTTTTTGAAGGAGTTTCTTTGCAGCTTTCTTCACTCCTTTTGTAAGCACTATCTGAACCCCGTCATCTGGTGCTCCACGCCGGTCAAGTGCCTCTTCCTTCCTACTTTTATCCTGATCTCCTTCGATTGGGCTAGACGCCATTCTTTTATTGATTTTTAATGGTGGGGCTATCTGCATGTCGCCTTTAGATTTCGCCCCTAGCGCCTCTTTAGCCTTTTGCTCGTCTTCGACCTTTAACCAGCTCCTCCGATAATGCCCTATGCGATCTAGAAGCTCCTTTAGTTCAAGGAGCCCAACCTTTACTGCTTTGCTGATTTTTAGGGAGTCGCATGCAGCTTGTATTCTTTTCAGAACATCTCCCGCTTTTGGGAATAGCCTTTCTTTTTCGTATCGCTGGGCGGCAATTGTACTTTGCAACCATCCTTGGGAGAGGTTATCGCTTTTCCTTTCCGAATGCAGTACTTCCGCCACATTTTCGACGCTGGCGGTGCAATCACACAATGTCGTTTTATTTTTCTGGTCACTCTTTGCTTTTCGTGCCGTAATCTCCTCGTTGGTTTCAGGATGTTTCTTTACTATGTCGGGATTGGCAACCCTTGCATCGGTCGCTTCGGTAACGATCGCAGCAGTGACCATCGAATTTTCGATGCTCCCTATATTATCCTGCATCGCTCGAACACCTGAAGCGTCATGCAGAGTTTCCCGCTTTTCCTTAATAGGATGCTTTGGCGTTCGCATAAGTTTTTTACTGCGCCCGAACGCCACAGGAATCTCAGTCTGAACCAGACTGTCTGCCAATCTCCGTTTTTCCTCCGTCTTCACTGTCATTGTATTATTCGTCGTTTTTGTCATGGTTAGTACTGCTCACCATGTACTGTTAACATCGTGGCTACAACCGCTGGTTGCGTCGTCATTATTATTTAGTTTATTATTTTTGATTTCTTTTTTAGGGTTTTGAACTAAAATACAAAACCCTATTGCAATCACGACCTGTGTCCGTCTGTCCGTCCGTCCGTCCGTCCGTCCGTCTGTATGTCACAGCACTTTTTCTCCGAAACTGTAAAGGCTACAGCCATGAAACTTTGTAGAAAGGTCAGAAGTGGTGACCTCTTGAAAGTTCAAGGTTGGAAAAATTTTTCAAAGGCGTTTAAGGGGGGTCTCCCCATATAAGGGGGTGACCCCTAAAAAAAAAATTTTCACCATTGGTAGTCGAGTAGGGTGTCATTGGAAAGGTCTCAACGAGATCTTTTCGAAACAAGTCGTAAAATTGTCTTATAACTACCGAGGGGGGCAGGGGAAGGGGAAATGTACGAACTTTTCGCGTACCCCCCCTCGCGATTGGACACCTTCCATCCGAAAAATCTGAAAAAAATCATGAATGTAGGCCTTAATGAGTACAACAACAACAAATACATGAGAAGTCGAAATTCACTCAACTTTGTTAGTAATAGTATGTTTTATTGATTTTGTGTTTTCTTGAATAAAATCTAAACGGTACCCTTAAACTCAATAAAATTTAGCAAAGAGATGACTATTTATAAGATTGATCTTTTCTGAAAGTTTCATAAAGATCGAATAGTATTTGCCGAAGTTATAGCGATTTGAATTTTCGTATATTACTATGGAGCAATATACCCTGTATTACTATGGAAACATATTGCTATGGAGCCATATGCGCTTTTTACCGACTTAGACACTACAGCTTTGCTAGGATTTGCATGAAAATTTCAGGAGTGATAGGTATCATGAAGATGAGTACATACAATTGAAACAAGTCGAAGAGGCAGGAGAGAGCTCCTAGCAAAAGGGCTTTGTAACCATTCTAGGATTCGAAAAAATAGGCCATGAATCGATGATTACAGTACAGAGGAGTGGCCCCTGAAAAAAAATTTCATGAAAGGTAGCCGATATGAGTATCAACTGAAAGTTCTCTATGAGAACTTTTCAAAACAGTTCTTAAACTGACAGTTTTTGTTTCAGTGGGAGCACAGGGGGGAAATACATGAAAAATGTGTTTCCTCCCTCGCAAATGGACACCAGTGATCTAAAAAATCTGGAAAAAATATCAAAGGAGATATTTATGGGTATAACTATATCAAATACCTCAGAAGTCAAAATTCGTTCAACTTTGTTAATAATAGTATGATCCTCGAATTTCATATTTTCTCCAATAAAATCGTCTTTGACATGTTTCTTGATTTTATTCGTTGCTTGTTACTGCATTTTGTAAGTTGAGTACAAAACCCTTCTGACATGAGCAAAGGTCTGTCTACCCAACTTGTTTGATCTTTTTTTATGTTTTTTTTATATGGTATTGGTGATCTTTTTTATATGTTTTTACTTATGGCTTTTGGAGTGTTGTTTTCGGAACGTTTAAAGAAGATTAAGAGCCGTTTTTTAAGGTGACCATTTAATGTGCATCACGTCGAACTATTTACTGATTTTATACATTGATAGCGTAGGAAAACTGTCTGTATTTCATAAATTCATTACAAAACCCTTTTTACAGCTGCATACTGTTGTCTCAGTTCTTTCTAAAGCTTTCAATTGATAATAGCTAAATTTGATGCTTATTTTCCGTTTTTTGTAGTAAAAAATTATCTTTCAACCCGAGAAGAATAACGGTAATATCCATCCATCCCCTACAGGAGTCAAGCCCCATGTGGATTCATTCAATTCGAATATCCACAAAACTTTTCCCCCACAAGTCAAAAGCACACTCCCTTAAACCTCGCAAGCTTGCATAATTTTCATTGGATCGCTCCACACAACCCCCAAGTTCCACTAATTCGAAATGAAAGTGCATGACTAACAGCTCGTCCTTTGCCACTATAAGGGTAGTCGATTTTCATCTGTGACGACGGTATTCGAGTGTTGGGATCGGCTTAAGCTCGTTCCATAGTACGGTTTTGCAAATAAGTTGCAAACTTTTTTATTTCATCTTCAGATGGTGGAAAATTTTTAAACAAACGAGCATCGAGTTTCATTTTCCCCGCAGAGCGCATCGTAATCTCATGTGAATTCCTGCTCTGTACGTAAGTACGTACGTGTAATTCGGAGTGTCCTGTGTGACAGAAAAGTTGTAGAAAAAAGTGTGTGCGCGCGAGAGGGTCGCCAAAAAGGAGTTTTAAGGAGTGACTTGCAAAGCAAACAATTTACCAAATGGATTAGGGAGTGTTCCGATGTTTTCAATAATTATTTCCAACTGAATTAGAGAATTAGAGGCGCATCCTTGCGAGACAAAATACAATTTTCGTTCGATTTCCGTTCGGTGATTCGCGATTTATCATAGCAAGTGTAAAATTATTTTTGTTTTTGGTCGGAAACGGAGGCGACAAAGTTCGTCACGAAAAGCGTTTCCTTTTTCTCTCGCTCGACAACGTCTTGAGTAACTCCGAAGGAATCGCCTTCTTTCGTCGCTAGCGAGGTACTTTGAACGGTACGACAGCAACAACAACTACAGCGCCAGCATAATGAAGCAGTGTTTACTATTCGCGAAAATCCTTTTTATAGTGTTTGTGTTTGTGCTTGTGGTGGTGGACGCCAAGAAGAAGAAATATGATGGTGATTTTGAATTTATTGACGAGGTAAGAATGAATGATTGATGGTTTTTTGTATGTTTTCCTTTACCGTTGACACCAACTAAGTGGCAGAATTCCATGCCAAGTGAACTGATGAAGCCTGGCAGGTTACGGGTGCGGGATTTCAGGTTAAGGGAAAAATCAATAATACTTGACTGGTGGAATGCTTGCACTTATGACATGTTGTGAATCATATAGTGACGTATTATTCGAATTATATTTAATTATAGCCGTACGAGTCCTCCATTTGTTATGTAATGAGTAATTTAGGGATACGAATGGCTACAAGGACTCTCATGGGCAATTGGACAAATAATATGCGCTCTACTTGTTTTATGCTAGTTCCAGCAAAATTAATGCAATTGAGCGTAAATGTTGCTTATTTGAATTTAATTGCAGAGGATACTTATATAATGTATCTATTGCGTCATATGTTATATAATATTGCGTTTATGAAGCGGAAACAACCATGCTCGGAAACATCCAAAAGTAATTACGTATATACACGCTGAATTATATGATGCATGTATTTTAATGAGATTTTAATTCCCTTGATCTACATACTCGTACATACGAACTTGCCGCATAAGTGAGATATCCTATTTGCTGCTCACTTCGTTCTTTTAATTCGCACGTAGAACGACTGGCTCTGGCCTTAGAATTGAAGATGTTAATTTCATTTCTGCACTTCTTTGAAAACGTAACATATATACAAACTGACTTTGAAGCATTAATTCAAAACTATCTGCTGAATTTTACTGCACAAATTCAAATAGTGGTCGGCTGCATTTAACTGGGACAGGGTCATCGAAATATTTCCTTCACATTATATAAAAGGTGTTGGTTGAATATTTCTGGTATGTCTAATGTATTTTTAAGTTCTTTTCAAACAACGTTTTTGAGAATACGGCCAATGAGCTTTGGAATTAAATTCCAAATATTTCTAGGAAAGCCCGAGGGCTCCAGTCCTTTCTTCAAAAAGGTGCAAACCAATTTCTGTAGTCAAAAGGCAGACCTGTGAATTTTGTTACGGAATTAGGCATCCATTACAATGCGCTAAAGAAAGAAACAAGTTAGATAAAATATAAATGGTGTCGCAATCTACTAAGGTGACTTCAAAGCATAAAACAATAAATATTTTGTTCAGCTTAATTTAATTACTAACTTCAAGTGAACATTTCATGTCTTCATCAGTGTTTCATTTTGGGTTTTACATATATCTTCAAAGTAGACAAGAAAATTCTTAGAAAAAAAGTAAAAGGTAGAAAAAAAAATGAATGTACTATTGAAACGCCCTCAAAAGGATAAATAAAAATTTGTGGAATTGGTAACAAATGATGTTTCTCGTTTAAGTTATTAATGTTTAAGAAATGGTTGTCAATCACTTTTCCAATGCTGGAAAGCTGATTTGGCAAGCATTCCGTAAAATTTATTTCATCTTTTTTAGGGTATTTTGTTTTATTTTCATGATTCTTAATTGTGATCATTTTGATCTAAATAAAGGACGGTATTTTGCGCCATCTTAAACTGCTTCATAATCATTGTCAAATGATCAGCTTATTTTAATGTTGAGTTTAAAAGTTCAATGATTTGGTATTGCAATTAAAAGTCAAATTGCAGATATTCAGACCCAGAGTATCAAAAATTTACATAAAAGCTGAATGTACGAGACGCTGAGCACAACTAACTTCACAACGCAACAAAACACCTCCCAAATCTCGAAGCTGATAGCAAAAATTGAAGGGTTAGAGAAAATATTTGCCGACATGGAGAATATAGTTTTGGTAGTATACAAAGGTTGATACGTCCACAACCTAGTAAGATTCCTAGAAACGAGAATGATCAGAAGTATATTAAAACGAACGTTGAAGTCGAATGCCTATTTAAATGACTTAAAAGCTATTTATACAAATTTACAATTTTACATTTTTGATGACTCGATATAAAACAAATTGATTTGTTGATAGATAGCTCATGAACATAGCTATCCCATAACGTAAGTATTGGAAAGCCTATTTCATAGTCCAAGCTATTCTTAATGCTTTAGAGTTCATTAACTTTTTGAGCGGACTTACGCATTGTTTGCACACTTTCGTTGACTTTCCCAATATTTTGCTTGCCGAGTTTGAGATCAGTCAATGGCACTTTGAAATGTAGCTGTAGTGCCCCTCGTAGAAGGTTAGCTATTCCAACATTTTCGATGTATAGTCCTCCCTTTAAAGGTGAGATAGTGACGGCAGATGAGCTTGGCGATATGCAGCTTTCTAGTGTGAGCAGGGTGGAAAGTACAACAGTGGCCAGGCTGACTGACTTTGATCTTGCTTTTTTTATACATGGGTTCACTTTGGTTCTTGTATGCGGAGCCTCTTTTGCATGATGAAGAAGGTGCCTTTCCCAAGAATGGATCGTAGTAGTCTTTGCGTATTGACGTCTTTTAAATCGCTCCTGTCAAAAGTTTTCAAAAATTAAATTAATTTTTAAAAACGTTAGTCCGAAGTTAATTTTGATCGGAAAAAATCTTATATTGTCGAAGTAATCGACTCAGGAAATTTCTATCGAATATTTTTACTTCGATTGGTAACGAAAAACAAATTACCAAAGAAAACTTCGCCGCTGGTATAGAGGAACCCGACGGCTTCCCACCGTTGGGGCAACCTGGGGAAACGACGAATGCGAAACTGGCGATAAGCACCAAAAGAAAACATAACGAAGAAAAGCAAGCTGCAAATAATAGCGGACAATCAACAAATGGCCAAATTGCAGAAAGAAAATGATGAACTAAGGCAAGAGATACAGTCTCTCAAGGATCTCTTCAAGAAATTTTGCAGCGCTAGAGGGATTAGCCGAAGATATGGAAACTGAAGAAAACATCGGAGGTATTTTTAATCAAGATAATGACTTAAATTTTATTCAATATTTAAAGAACAAAAATAAGGAGAAAAAACCAGTCCGCAGTTCTGCTGGTTCCTCTGAAAAAGGTGCCTACAAGACAAAAAAAGTTCCGCCAATCAACGTGTTCAGACAGACCGGGAAAGATATGGTTCGGCTATTGGCAGCCGAAAATAAACTGGCCAATTTCGAAATCAAAAGAATTAATGCCGAAAAATTAACTATAAGGACGAAATCACTGGTTGATTTCAAGTCAGCGAAAGGTGCGCTGATTTCTGGGGAGGTTCCACACTTCACCTATACCCCAAAAAGTGAAAAGAATCAGACCTTCTTGTTGAAGGGCTTGGACAGCGGAGAGGATACGGTCGATTTTCTTCAGGTGCTCAAGGAGGCTGCACCAGATATTGATTTTGTTTCAGTCAAAGCCTTTGCGACAAGAAGGTCGACCATAGAAAGGAAGAATTTACCACTTTACCTGATACAAATTGCAAATCAGAGCAGTCCAAGTGCCCTTCAACAAATAAGGTACTTGAATTTCAGAGTGGTGAGGTGGGAACGCCTCCAGAAAAGAGAAGTCAACCAGTGTTATCGGTGTCAAAGATTTGGACGTTCGGCTGCCAATCGTGCCATGCACTATCGTTGCGTTAAATGCAAAGACTTTCATGCTCGCGGTGAGTGCAAATTGGCTCAGACGGAGCCTAAAGAAAAATTATACTGCGTTAACTGCGGTGTTTTTGGTCACCCAGCATCATATCGAGGATGCTCCCGATATCAAGATGCAAAAGTTGAATTTGCTCCAAAGCAAACACAAGTACACCGTAATATCATACCTTCCAACTTCGTCAAGCCCGGAGTATCATTTGCACTCGCCGCTAGAGGACCAGCAGAAAATGCTGGAAATAATGTAAATAATGTAAGTTGCAATAATGAACTGATTCTCAAAATTTACCAGCAACTTAATTCTTTATCGGAGAGAATCGACAAACAAGGTTCAAAAATTAACTTTGCTTTTCAACGTTTAGGTCTTTCAAATGCCCAACAATAACTTGTCATCCAGTCATATTCCCATGGATAGGCTTCGCCTCATATCGAACAACGTCAACTCTATCGTTGCTATACATTGACGTGATTATCTCCTTGAATTTGTTGTTAAGCAAAAGCCTGACATCACACTTCTCACTGAAACCCACCTCAATTCATGGCATTCCATGGAATTCAAAGATTTTGCAATCATAAGAAACGATAGGGTAATGGGTGATGGGGGGGATGGCACCGGGATATTGGTTAGAAGACCCTATTGTTTCCAAAATATTGAAAAAGTCAAATTCAAAAACTTTGAATTTCTTGAAGTGTCAAAATTTCACTGCCAGGTGGGGATAACCTCTTCGTTATCTCTGCCCATACAACTGGTCAACATGTTCTCAAATTCAAGGAGGGACTCAATTCCTTGTTTGAAATACTTGAATTGAACAGGCTGCATAGTTATTATATTTTTGCTGGTGACCTGAATGCCAAGCATACATCATGGCTAAACGCCACCAATAATCCAAGAGGTGTATTTCTGAAATCATGAATAACAGAGAACCAAATTGAATACAGGTGCAACCTATATGGGTCGGAGTTCCCAACATACCCTAGGACAAATTCATATTTGGAGCTCTGCATTGCTGACGCAAGACTTGAATTCAGCTTTAATAGTTCTCAACGGAAACTGCAGGTGCTTCCTTACGGTAGCGACCATAACGCAATCGTAATGGAAATCAATCATCAAAGGGATGATTTCTTCCTCATTCCAGTTCAACATGAAAACCATCGGTTGAATTTCAAAAAAACAGACTGGGGAAAGTTTCAAAAGAAGTTTAATCGTGAGTACCAGAAGCAATGTCCCTCTTCTGATGATGGCAACGCTTGCTCAATGGTTCCTAATAACAGAAATCTAACTGACGATGAAATATATCTCTATTTGGCAATGCTAGAGAAGCTGACGCTGGAAACGATTGAGAAAGTTGTTCCCAAGATTAAACATCGAAACAATATGGAAGGATATGAAACACCAACCATTGCAAGGTTGAAAAGATTGAAAAGCCTTCTTCTCACACGCGTCAACAATATTTATCGACGATTTTTGGACTACAACCATCCCTCGTTGGCTTTGTTGAAATTACACCTGGAGAATGTCCGGAACTTAATCCGTTCATACTTCACGAGTGGGGTCAGCAATCAATGAGCAATGGGAAAAATTGAGGGGTATCAGCCCAAAGAAATTAGATGGCGAGGGGTACTAGCCCACAGGACCCAGATGGCGTTTTCGCAAAAGTGAATAGCTTATTCCGCAAGAAGTCTCGAGTGAAGGTATCGAATCTTGAAGTCGCTAGTGATGAGATAAATCTTCTCGATAGGGCTGGTATCGAAATTAATAGTACGACTCCGGATAGAAATGGAAACAGGATTATATGTGATGGATTGCAGAAACTTGCCCTGATTGGAACACATTTTGAATTGGTTCATCTGCCAAACCCAGCGAGGACTTCAAATCAAGCCTGAACGGCCAATCAATTCTTCATTTCGATGAAACATTAACATCTGACCTCATACCGACCTTGAATCTTATTGATTATTTTGTCAGCTATGAAGACTTGTGTTTCATATTTCGCAGAATAAACAACAAAAAATCATGTGGTACTGACGGTATTCCAAATATAGTTCTCCGACATTTGCCTGAGGTTGCTATTAGGAATTATTGCATATTGTTCAACAATATGTTGAACAATTCATATTTCCCAAACTAATGGAAAAAGGCTAAGGTATTTCCGATCTTGAAGAAAGGAAAAGCATCTTCATGCCCTAAAAGCTATCGCCCAATCGGCTTGCTGCCTAACATCAGCAAGGTGTTTGAGGTGATACTCAACAGAGCATTAAACGCCCACATTGAGAAATATGAGTTGATGCCGAACAGCCAATTTGGTTTTCGTGCCAGGCATTCGACCATACATGCAATAACGAAAGTAACCTCAGACATCTGTTGGAAACTAAACAACAAAGGATGTGTTGGAGCATGTCTCATTGATATGGAGAAAGCCTTCGATACGGTGTGGTTAGATGGACTAGTTTTCAAACTTCTTCAGGACAGGTTCCCCAGACACCTTGTCACCATGATGTGCAATATGTTACATGGGAAAATATTTGTTGTAACTGATGGAAATCTGACAACAATGCGCGAGTTCAAGGTCTTGAATGGTCTACAGCAGGGAACAGTTGCTGCGCCCCTGCTTTTCTCAATATTCATTCGCAAGCTATTGAACAGCTTTAATTTTAATGTCTCGCCAGCGCGATCATTGGTAGCGTTTGCTGATAATCTGATCATCTATACGGCAGACCAAAAAGCTAGAATCGTTCAGAGGAATCTTCAAAAAATGTTTAATGATGTGCAGCTCTACACCGACAATTGGCGAATGAAAATCAATGCGCAGAAGTGCGAAACAATTTTGTTTCGGACAACGCTGCAGGGGGCCAGTCAAGACCTGAAACGTAATTGGATGGATTTCCACATTATGGCTGGTGAGGGTAGTTCAGAACGGGTTCCACATAAATCCTGTGTTCGATACCTCGGTGTTCATCTCGATCAGTATCTGTACTATACTGAACATGTCAAAGTCATGCTCAGTAAAGCACTAAAAGTAGTCATGGCCCTTCGGCGACTCTTTCATTCCAGATACATTGCTCAAAAAGTCAAAGTTATTTGTTACAAGACCCTGGTTAGGCCAGTTTTGACATACGGATGCCAGATCTGGTACAACCAGAGTGCTAGTGATATGGAAAGATTAAGCGTTTTCGAAAGGAAATGTCTTCGTGCATGTACTGGTTTGTACAGAAAGCCTGAGACGGATTGGAAGCAAAATATATCGAATAGAAGAATTTATCAAACTGCTGAAGTGACGAGGGTCGATATCTTCACATTGAAACTTCTTCGGAATCATATCGCAAGACCTGTGACTGTGAGTGAAAACCCTTGGATTTCACAGGCGTTCCACCCTACAGACGGGTATATTGTGACTTGCCTTACTACTGGCTTCGTTCCTCCAGAAGCATTCGTGTATTTGGACATGAATCGATATGTTTTTGATTCTGACGGCGTCCCAATCATATATCACATATATCGACGGGCCACCGATAAAAAGATAAAATATCCTCCGAATTTGAGTTCAAGATATCAACAATTCCAATGGAGATACTCATTTGCTAGATTCGTTGAAGCTGATCGAGTTGAGACGGGGCAATCTAGGTATTGGTGGCTGAATGACAATGTCTAACTTATTCGTGTTTATTTTCTGTTTTTGTGCTTTTTCTCGTTACTTAGTTTTTTAGATTCATCTCATTATTGCAACATCTAGCATTGTCGTTTTTTTGTATTATAAATTAGGTATAGGTTTCAATATAAAGTAACGCTCTTTTTTTTGATTGAACTTATTTAGAATTAGGGTGTGACATATTAGGTATCGGATATAAGTTCATTGTTGTGTTAGTAGTATAAGTAATTTTTGAGTAATGCTGGTTGGTTTTTTCTCCTTTTTCCAATTGAATCAAAAAATATCTAATAATCTTAATTAATTTAAATTTGCAAGTGTATTTTTTCATTAAATGTGTTTAACTGATAACGTATAAATTTAGAGAGCCATTTGGGCCATTAAGTTTTTTATAGTTTTATTGTTTGGAAATTGCTTTATGTTCTTTTAAAAATTTATAACGATTGGTATTAAATAAAGCGCTTTTGACTTTGACTTTGACTTTGAGGTGATGAGATTGTAGAAGTGGCTATTTCGTTCGATGTTGAAAAGAAGACTGCAGATTTTGGTTAGCGCTCGTTTGGTCAGTTTTCCATTCAGCTTCAGAGTTACAAATCTCACTAAACCATCCATTCCAGGATGAGTAGCGATTACCTTTGCAAGTGGCCACTACATGAATGGTATGTTGGCAGTTTTTACCAGCACGATATCACCTTCCTTGATATTGGGCCGCGGAGTGAGCCACTTTGGTCTTTGCTGGAGACGATTCAAGTAATTGCGTGACCATCTGCACCAAAACGAGTGCTTCATATATTGTACCAGCTTCCATCTTTTGAGCAGAGTAGCGTCACATTTACTTGGATCGCTTTTAATTTCAAACAAGTTGCTTCCATTAAGAAAGTGACCTGGTGTTAAAGCGCTCACATTCGATGGGTCTGAAGTTATGTCGGTTATGTGTCTAGAATTCAAACGCGCTTCTATCTGAGCCAGAAGGGTGTTGAGTTCTTCAACCGTCAAAATCTGCTAGCCAATTGTTTTGTACAGGCGTCGCTTCATTGGTTTGACGCCGGCTTCCCAGAGGCCACCAAAGTGCGGACTACCGGGAGGGATGAACTTCCACTCAATGTTTCCTTGGGCTAGCTCAGTGCCAGCTTGGCGTGGTACCTTTTCGTATTCTTCTTTGAGCTGCTTCTCTACACCCCAAAAATTGGTGCCACAATCGCTGAATAACGTGCGACATTTACCTTTCCTGACGATGAAGCAGCGAATCGCTGCCAGGCACGTAGGGGTCGACAAATCCGACACCTGCTCGAAGTGGAAAGCTTTGGTAGCCATGCAGACAAATATAGCCACATACGCTTTAGCTGTCTTTGAACCTCGTCCTGCATTCCAGTGTATGTTGATCCGACCTGCATAATCCACACCTGTCTCCAGGAATGGTTTTTCAAACGGACTCGTGCTCGAGTCCCATGAGTTGTTCATTCGGTTTAGCTGTCATCTTGAAGCATTTTATGCAGTTTTTTTAGAATGCTTCGTGTTATCGTGGTGCCAGAGATGATCCATTTCTTCAAGCGTAATGTACTTAACGTTAGTAAGACCCCTCCATGAAGTGTTTGTAGATGTGCTTCATTAATGAGAAGCTGAGCTAGTGCTCCCTTTGGAATATTGACTGGATGCTTCCTTTCTTCGCCGATGAGTGCATGATGAATTCGGCCACCTACTCGTAGGACACCATCTGGGTCAAGCCATGGGGTTAGGTATCTTAATTTGCTACTGTCTGGTACTGTATTTGATCGCTGAAGATGTTGGATTTCTTCGTGGAATGCATGGGTCTGTGCTAGTCGAATGCAAAGTATTTCTGCATCTTTAAGTTCTCCACTGGTGAGCTCCCCTGTTCGTTTGAGCGATGTGTTTCGCGTGTTGTGGCTGAAGCGTTGACACAATGCAACTATCCTTTTCAGTTTTCTGATGCATGAGAAGCGGCTTAGGATTTCTGGATCCAAGATAGATTTATTGATTGCAAGTGTAACCTGATGGATGGATCCGTTTTCCGCATCGTCTGTGGTGGGACAACAAGATCCTATAATAAACGTCTTAAGCCAGCTTGGACCATTCCATCATTGATTTAAGTTCAGGAGATCTTTTGGGAAGACACCTCGAGACGCAAAATCGGCTGGATTATCTTTAGTTGCAACGTGGTACCATTATTGTGAACTACTCTTTCGTTGAATACTTCCTACTCGATTAGCAACAAATACCTTCCACTTAGATGCAAGGCTGTGAATCCAATCTAGAACGACGGAAGAGTCTGTCCAGTCGAATTTCGGAACATGCTTCCACTTATGTGCTTGTACCACTTGATCCATCAGATCTACTAGTAGCTGGGCTCCACATAACTCTAGGCGGGGTGTGGAGCGTGTTTTCACGGGTGCTACTTTTGCCTTTGCTGCTACCAGGCTGATACTCGAAGTACTTGCAGATTTTACCTTGATGTAGATGACGGCGGAGTAGGCCATAGAAAAAGCATCGCAAAATCCATGTAATTCAATGTGATTTTGATTGGAGCAGCCAATACATCGTGGAATTTATAGTTTGTTTAAAACTGGTAGTTGTTTATGAACAGTAAGCCAGTCTTCTACATCCTCTTCTCGCAGAGTATCATCCCAGTCACACTACATTAGCCAATTTTTCCTATACATGGCTGGATCCACCCAAGTGGATCAAATAGCTTAAATACTTTGGACAGAATGTTTCGCTTGGTAATTTCCTTGGGAATATTGCGATTAATTGTAAAAGTAAAGTGGTCTGCACCAGGATGCCATTGTAGTCCCAGTACTTTAACGGCTCCTTTAAGGTAGATGTCAAACGACATTTGTGTCCCTCTGTCCTCTGGTGGAATGTGTTTCAGCAGATCGGGATGGTTGGATGTCCATTTTTGTAAGTGAAATCCACCACGTTGCATGACGTGCTGCAAACCAGCTTGCAGTTTAACTAGTGCCTCCACCTCATCCGCGCCTGTTAACACATCATTAACATAGAAATCTCTGAGAATCACGGCAGCTGCTTCAGGGTATTTTGACAGCACATCTGATGCTAATTGTTGAAGTGTTCTAATGGCTAAGAATGGTGCACTTGACGTTCCGTATGTGACAATTTTGAGATGATAATGTTGGATAGGTTCCTCTGGGTTAAAACGCCAGAGTATCCGTTGGCAATCCATATATTCCTCATTGATCCAAATTTGGCGGTACATTTTTTCAATGTCCGCCGCAAATACGTATCGATGCTGCCTCCAGCGCATAAGCACATGTAGAATATGTTGCTGAATGGGTGGCTCAGTTAGCAAAATATCATTCAAAGCCTTTCCACCCTTTCCCTTTTGAGATGCGTTGAAAACAACTCGAAGCTTGGTAGTCGAACTGCTGTTTTTCACGACTGCGTGGTGTAGCAAATAATAGCTTGCTTTTGTATCAATATCTTTTGATGGTAGTAACTGCATGTGACCTAGCCTGAGGTATTCCTCCATAAACTCTTTATACTGAGCATATAGGTCAGGATTTTGGATGAGTGCCTGTTCTAGTCTGCAAAATTGTATTTAAGCAATCTTAGTGGTTTCACAGGCCGGCAGTTCTTCTCTCGCTTTAAACGGAAGACTTACAATGTATTGACCAGAATCCGTACATTGATAGTGCCTGGTATAATGTTTTTCTGCTAGTATTTTGTCAGCAGTCAAGGATTTTTCTTCCGTAATATCTTCAATTTCCCAAAACTGTTTTAGGTGGTCATCAAATTCTTCAAAAGAAATCAGAGCATTGATTGGTTGTGTTTTGGATGGAGCCGCAGTAGGTCCGAAAAGAACCCAACGAAACTTTGTATTCTGAGCGCATGGATTTCCAGCACGAAACCCTGGTAGTAGAATGCGACCATACACATCCGCGCCCATCAATATGTTGATTTCAGCCGGGATATTGAATGATGCGTCCGCCAAATCTGATTGTTTTATCCCATCTGGAAGTGTGTAAGCTACTTGAAGCGCAGGTATTAATGCTGTAATTTTTTCTAAAACTAGTGGCTTGATTTTGATGCTCTCTGATTTTCCATTTTCGCTTTCCACCAAAGCGGTGATTGAAGCCCGACCGTTAGCTGCGAGTTTCTGATTCCCTCCAACCCCAAAATTTGATGTTCTCAGATTGACAGGGGAGGTGTTTAGTGGGTAGTCCAAAGGTATCTTCCATGGGAGTCCCACACTGCCAGACTCGGCGGGCATAAATGCCTTCACCTCCCTACCACAAAAAAAAACCCCAAAATTTGATGCGTTCACCTTCTTTGGCTGGATACCAAGATGTTTAACTGCTGAAGTGGTGATAAATGATCATTGTGCGCCCGTATCGAGCAAAGCACGTAGCGTTGCTATTTCACCTGTACGTTTTTGAACCCGAATAATTGCTGTTGACAGCAACACGTTCGTCTAGTTATGAGCGTGGTTTGCTTGTGCATACTGTGCCTTCACTTTGACCGTTGTGTTTACTACTTTCTTAGCCTCATCATTGTGTAGCAACGAATGATGGTGCTTTCCACAAGTTTTACACTTATGTTTCGATGTGCATCCAGTTACTTTGTGCTTGTCACTTAGGCAGTTGTAGCAAAGCTGTTTTGACAAAACGAAATTGTGCCTTGCTGGAAGTTCAAGTTGCTTGAAGGAGTCACAACTTAAAAGACGATGGCTTTCCTTGCATTTTGGACAACTCTGCTTGACCTCAACATGGGATGTGTGTACGCTAACTGTCCTTTTATTCCATGATTTGAACTCCCAGATAATGCTTCAAGCATCATCAATCTTTTTTGTATGAACTCCAAAAACCTTGAAAGTGTTGGCATAGTCGAGATTCCGCTAATCTCTTTTTGCCAATCCTTGCGAGTTTCTTCATCCAATTTTTGGTTAAGAATGAAGATTGGCACAACCTCACGCAAAAACCGCAGGCCTCTAGGCCTGCGGTTTTTGCGTCCTCGTTTCACAGGCCTAACCTCCATTAAAGCTTGGAGGTACGCGTCTTGTGTATTTTATTTTCCAAAGAGTAAAATGTTTCCCATAATTCTCGTTTTATTTCATCCGTAAGTTTCAAATAACATTTCGAATTGCACTAACAGTTTACAGCATTCAGCAAGGTTTTGCTGGGAACTTCTTTTCCTTTGTACGAGATGTACTGCCGAGCCGATATCTGAACCAAACTTTTGGTACCTGTCAACGAAACATCCATTGCCTGGAATATCTATTTTTTTTTTGCTTTGCCAAGTACACTTCACTCCTGAGTTGACCCAGTGTAAAACCATGCTATCTCCAATTTACGTTCTAATAAAAATTTAATTTATAGTGGCACGCAGATGTAAACCTCAAACTAAGTGAGACAAGTAAACAAGCAGAAAGTGAACTTTACAATTTAACGGGAAATTCCGAGTGAAAAGTGAACATTTTGTACACAAAAAAAAAAAACATTCAGTGAAAACAATAAATACCCGCTGGTCGAATAATAAGAAAGTGTTAACACCCCAGGACTAACTTATGACCGACAAACCTTTCAGCGCGGGGGACATTTTTCACCATTCTACGGCTGCAAGTAAACCCAGCGGAGTCATCTTACGGAGTGGAAGAATACTAAAAACGCAAAGAAGTAAGTCTGAATCGTCAGAGACCACTAACCAAGTAACCAGAGCCCAGGTTCTGCGAGATTTCCAAGAACTGACATCATATCAGACCCGGACAGACACCGTAGAGGAAATTCACACTCGACGATTGGAGTTCATCAGTAAATTCCGACAGCGCACAGAAGACTTTAAGAGAGAAATCAAACAGTTCAGAGGAACCTCGCATAGCCAGACACTAAGCTCAGACAGCATATCGCAATCACTTGACCAATTAATAGCTTCCAGAGACTGGAAAACCTCTCTTGAACTAGGTGATACATCATTTGCTACTAACGACTCAATGGTAGGGGGGACATCCAGCAAAATGGTAGACTACATGAAAGTAGCCAAACTAATGGGGCATATTACCCCCTTGCTCTCATGAGCCCCAAGATCGACCATAGTTTACGAATTACAAACCTTTCTAGGATGCAGCAAACAAGTCTGGCAATGTTTGAACAAATTGGAGCAATCTGCGTTTATGCAACTCTTCCCAATGAGGCTGCGTGGTGTAGCCTACCAGTTGATTTCCTCTAGCTACCCCACAACACTTGACGCTACTGAAGAGATCCTAAATTGATTGTATCTACCTCGGGAAACTTATCAGGAGTTAGTTATCGGATTAGCCACAACCAAGCAGTTCCCTACTGAAACGCTTACTGCTTACACCTCACGAATGTGACAACTATTGAAGCGTAGCCAGGAGGTGACCAATATCAAGTATGGAAAGGAGGCAGTAAAGGTTTTAAGTCAGCAATTGAAGGATTTCGCTATGACATCCCTAAAAGATGGAGTCACGAATCCTCTTCTACGCCAGTATTTACTGCCGTTGGAGAAGCTCACATTTGAGGAATTCATATTTAAGGCTTTGGACTTGGAGAAAATACAGCAAGGGGCTCAACATGTTCAGTGGACTTCCCACTGAATCATTAATCTAAAACGACCTCAAAGTGTTCATATCAAACAGATTAAAGTGTTAGAAAAAGTTTCTGAACTTACTTCAGTGTCTGTTTGGATGGGGAGAGAACTCTAGGACTTATAGTAGGAAAATTTAGCTTCGACACCCCTTTTTTCTATAACTTTCAAGTGGTGGATGAAGTATCCGGAGTCACTGATGACGGATTGTTGGGCAATGATTTTCTAGCGAAGAACTGCAACGTGGAGCGTCCCGCTCAAGCTCTCAGATTTCCTCGCACAGAAATGAACATCAGAGAGTTTTCCCTCCCATTATCCCTCCCTATGAATGGGAACCATCTAGAGCAGAGATACAAGGAAGCGTCGAATAACGCAGGCTTAGACCTTGGTAAGGAGCAAGCAGGCGTGACGCTCGAGCCACACAACCACGGTCAACAAAGCCAAAAGTTAGGTACGACCAGTAAAGATAAGGAAGGTGGGTGGTACATAATTACTTTGGAAAAGGCTATCACCTTGTGGCCCCGTACCCAGCAGATAGTGGAAGTGCCCCTAAAATTGCTGCAGGAAATGATGTGTCATTTGCAAGAAATTCGTGACGGAGTTTTTATAGCTAATTCCCTACTGAACCCATCCCGAGTATTAATCGGAGTACTTAACACTACTAGTATACCTATTATCTTGACACATGTGGATCTTACCCTGGAAGCAGCCACCCAATTACACTATTAAAGAGCTAAAAGCTGAAAAAGAAAAGTTAGCAGGCTACCCTACAGCCAACGATAGTAATTCACAGGTTCGAACGGAACAACTAGGACTAATTTATAATCCAACTGAACTCGATTACAGCACCCTTGAGCAACGTCTGGCAAATAATACAGAATATACCAGTCCACAAAGGAATGCTAGACTGAAGAATGAATTAATGTTCTACGAACATCTGAATCCTGAAGAAAAAGCGGCTATGACGCAACTATGTCAAGAATTTAACCATGTATTCTTTTATCAGGAGATAAACTTACCCACACGAACGCTATCCAGCATGAAATACCATTGATCGCCAATCAAGCCCCCATAAATCAAAAAATGTACCCGCTAGCTGCTCCACAAAAAGAAGTCATTGACGAGCAGGTGAAAGAAATGCTGGACAATGATATCGTGCAGCCTAGCAAAAGCCTTTGGAACGCCCTCTGTTGGTGGCACCAAAAAAGGCAGGGGCCGACGGGAAAAAATGGCGTGTAGTCATTGAATTTAGGGAACTAAACGTTAAGACTACTAGAGACGTTTTCCTCCTGCCTTGCATCGAGGGTATTTTGGATCAACTGGGACATTCACGCTATTTTAGCACATTCGATTTAGCAAGTGCCTACCACCAGGTTCTCGTACAACCCCAAGATCGATCTAAGACAGCTTTCAGCACAAGCAATGGTCATTATGAGTTGAAACGCATGGCTTTTGGATTAAAGGGGGCCCCTGCTACTTTCAAGCGATCAATGAATTACATCCTAACTGGCCTTTAGGGTTTTGATTGTTTTGTATATATAGACGATATAGTCGTCTATGGGAAAAACTTACGCGAGCAAATTTACAAACTTAGGAGAATATTCTACCGACTAAGGGAGAATAGTTTACAGCTACAACCGAAAAAGCACCAATTCCTGCATCCTGAGGTAGTTTATCTGGAACATATCTGCTCCCAGGCTGGTGCCCGCCCGGACCCCAGCAAAACCAACTGTGTCCAAGAATTTCCCTAGCCAAACACGGTAAGGAAGTTGCATTCTTTTCTAGGCCTGGTAAACTACTATCGCAAATTCATACCGAACTTTTCAAAAGTGGCCAAAACACTAACAAACCTGCTCAAGAAGGGTGTTAAATATAATTGGACAGACAAATGCCAAGAACCATTTCAACTTCTTCAGACTGCGTTGGTTGAAACACCTCTACTAGCCTACCCCAATTTTAGTGAACATTTCAGCCTTACCACTGGTGCCAGTAAAGAAGCTCTGGGTGCAGTTTTATCTCAAGGGGAAATAGGAAAAGACAAGCCAATAGCTTATGCCAGTCGGGCATTAAATAAAGCAGAATAAAATTACTCCACTATCGAAAAAGAGCTATTAGCAATAGTCTGGGCAGCCAAAAATTTCCGCTGTTACCTGCTAGGCCGTAAGTTTACAGTATACACTGATCATAAACCGTTGAAAGGAATCTTCAATATTAAGGACCCTACCACATGCCTGATCAGGTTTCACCACAAACTGTCAAAGTACGACTATAGTATAGAATATAAGCCCGGCAAATATAACACAAACGCCGACGCTCTCAGCAGAATCCCTGTTGAGGAGCCTGTAGTTAAAGATACGGTACATCAGTGTAATATTACTACACGATGTCAGCAGAAATAGACAAGAGTGCAACAGGACATACCTACTCCACCTTTCGGGCAACCCCCGAGACAAGAGCAACCCGACCCAGTTACCCACCCTGACACATTAAGTACTACAAATAATGAGTTGTCCAAGGAATCAAGTCAACATCAAGAGACTCAGGTGGTAACTTCAGAAATGAATGAGTACACCATGTTACATACTCCTGGGTAGATTGAGGCCGTACTCCATGAATTTCACGACTCTCCTTTTGGGTGTCACCAGGGAGTTTCGAAGACATACCGGAAACTTAGAAGAGTTTTTAGATGGAAACACATGTTAAGGGATATCAAGTCTTATATAAAAAAGTGCCAAAAATACCAAACAATGAAGAACAGTCCCCAGTATCGTATGCCAATGATGATTACAGATATAGCTGATGAACTATTCGACAAAGTATACCTTGACAACGTAGGCCCCTTAGTTGAGTCCTCAGCAAAAAATAAATATGTTCTCACTTTTCAGGACAATCTGACCAAATTCGTTGACTGGTATGCAATGCCAAATGCAGAGGCTGAAACAGTAGCTTGAATTTTTTTTGGAGGAAATAATAACAAGATACAGAATCCAAAAACAGGCCGTTACGGACCATGGGACGAATTTTGTGGGTAATTTGTTTGAGCAATTGTGTAAGCTACTACATATTAAGAAGTTACAGAAAACTGCTTATTATCCTCAGTCCGATGGGGGCTTTTTTTGTGGTAGGGAGGTGAATGCTATTTATGCACAGAGTGTGGGACTCCCATGCGCGACTGGACTACCCACTAAACACCTCCCCTGTCAACCTGAGAACCCAGCCTGGAACCGTTTGACACATTACTTCGGGGCAGGTCTCGTTTTGTTACGCCGTGGTGCGCCTTCAAGCTGGGGAGTCCCTTTCCTAGCGGGAGGGGAGAGGGGAAGAGGAAATGCCAGAAGAGCGATCCCGCAGCCCTCGCGCCCCCGGCTGCTGTGAGTCCCTTTTATATTTTAGGACTGCCCGAGCATAATGTGCCACCTGGTTCTATTTGTCAACCGATTCGAGCATCGCCGCAACTATATTATCCGGGGTGAGCTCCCCTGTCTCCTTGTAGAGTTCCCTTCGCAGCCTGACCCATTTTGTGCACGCAAAAAATGTGTGACAGGCATTGTCTTCCTCTCCTGGGCAAAACCGATAATCGGGAGACCGTGACTTACCAATCTTGTGCGGGTAAGACTGAAAACCCCCGTGCCCGCTCAAAAGCTGGGTCAGATAGAAGTCAGTCTCACCATGCCTTCGATTTAGCCACGGTCTCACATTTGGGATGAGGCGCGAAGTCCACCTTCCCTTCGTGCAATTCACCCAAGACTGCTGCCAATCGTTGAGCGAGCGCTGTCTCTCCTCGCGGGAAACTATCTCGCTCGCATCCACGTTTCGGCGCAGGTAAATAGCGCGGCGCTCTCTAGCAAGGAGGGCGACAGGTATCACGCCTGCAATCACTCTCACCACCGAGTCAGAGACTGTGGGATACGAAGATGCAATTCTCAGTGCTCCTCTTCTCTGTACCTGTGCCAATCGTTTTCGGTATACCTCCTTGCTGAGAGCGTCGCCCCATACCTCTGCTCCGTACATTAGCACTGACCCTACAGCACTCATCAAGAGGCGTCTTCTTGATGGGCTGGGTCCCCCTACGTTGACCATAAGTCGACTCAGGGCCGATATTCCCGAAGCAGCCTTCTCAGCCGTTGCCCTTATTTGCTCAGAGAAACTCATCTTCGAGTCGATCAGTAGCCCCAGGTACTTCACCGCTGGCTTCGATTCGATTTGAATGTCTCCAATACTGATCATCCTTACTCTAGGGATTCTCTTTTTTGTCAAGATGACCACTTTGGTTTTCTCCAGTGCAAAGCTGAGACCGCGAGCAGTCATCCAGTCCCTCACTCGGCGCATTAGCATACCTAGCCTAAGTTGCGCCTGTTCAACGGTGCGTCCAGCGACCAGAGCCGCAACATCATCCACATAGCCGACCAAGTCCGATGGGGGCTTAGAAAGAGCTCACTGAGCTTTGGTTGAGTATTTACGGACCACCGTGGATGAGAATCCGCAAGTTTGGGATCAGTTCTTAAGGACTGCCGCATTGGTCTGTAATAACAGTGAGCACGACAGTACTAAACTAACCCCAATGGATTGTTTGTTTGGTTTTGCAGCAGATACTCCATCTAACCTTAAAAAGGACCCTGTTCCCTTATATAACCACGAGAATTACTTCTATGTTCTAAAATTTAAGCTCCAGAAAATTTATGAAACAGCTCGTAAAAACTTACTTTCCAGTAAAATCAAATCTAAAGCAAACTACGACCAAAAAGCTAGGCCAATAACTTTTCATGTAGGGGATAAGGTATTGCTGAGAAATGAAAATAGGAAACACAAATTAGTACAGGTATGGAAAGGCCCGTATATCGTTAAGAAAATTTCTTCACCGGTCAACACCACGATTGCGATGGGGAAAAAATACATCAACATACATAACAATAGATTAAAACTTTTCATGAATAGATTAGCGCCTTCAATTTTATCATTTCTTTCTTATTTTCCCTTTTTCTTATCAAACAGCAATGGGTTGCCTTTGGATTATTACCCTTGTAACGTTGGCAATTTTGGAAAGGATCACACCGATAAATAATACAGGGGTTCTGTTAGAAACCAAAGGGGACCTGTTATGCTACCATAGCTCTTGGAGCATCGTGATGGAGTTCGACTTGGGAGAGATAAAAACTCAAATATCGCTTGCTGAACGGGCAGAGCATCTGATGCAGTTACTTTATTCCTTCAACAATACGGAATGCCAAGATCAGGGCAGGCACCTACACAGTTTAGTGGAGAATTTGAAGTACCGCTCTAGTACACTTTACAAATCATGGATGCCCCGAAAATCTAAACGGTCGCTATTCCATGGGGTTGGTTGTACTATGCACTATCTATTCGGCACAATGGACAATGAGAACGAAAATGAGCTATATAGTAGACTGCAGCATGTGGAAAAAAATGAAGAAGAACTAGTTGAACTAGAAAAACTAAGAATTAGTGTAGTTAAAACCTCTTTGGAAGAGCTTCATAGACCTTTAGCCCACGTTATGGACAGACAGCAACAATTGGCTATGCAAATCAGGGATAATGAAAATGTCACCAATGTTTTATTGGTGAATGAACGGAAAACGCAGATAATTACGACTCTGCTTGCTCAAATAATAGAAATAGAGTCCAGGTAACGAACACTTATTGATATTATAGTCTCGACTAACAATAATAGAATACACCCCTACAAATATCCACGAAAAAGCTCCAAGAAGTGATTAAGTGATTAAGGAGCCAACTAACAACCGAAACGAAGCCTCATGGGATAGGAAATGACAAAACATAAAGAGTTTTGATAAAGAGTTTAACCTAAGGATTTTTCAAAACAAAGATGGGGATGGCATCGCTGCAGGTAGAAGCTCCATGCCAAAACGGCCTTGAATGATGTGGAAAAATCTAGATGATTTTGTAATATGTATGTAGTTCAGTGCGTGAGAGAAACAGAGATGATTTGTATTCTGAAACAACTGGTGCGCAGAAAAGGAATGAACTCGTAAAAAAAAGTACAAGGATAACTTTTATTATTCTTTGCTGGGTATTTTAACTGAAGAGCATAAAATAAGGTTCAGCGGCGAAGCTTCGGAAATCGCTAATGCTAGCGAACAGTTATCCGCTGGAGCAGAACCATCCATTAAAATATTTTCTATATCTGAAGTTGATACAAATATGCTGAAGGCAAAAATGGCAGTTTTGAGAAGAGTTGTGGAAAGTTCTGGTATATGTGTGCCAACAAAACCGCTGAAGGAAACTTTGGCAAAATTAATGGAAGCGGTATTAAAAACCGGCTCAGAGACTTACAAAAGTTATGGTGCCCTTCTGAAAATTGCTCTCGTCTTGCCATCAAATAGTGCCACCTGTGAGAGATCTTTTTCAGCAATGAAGCGGATTCACAGCTGATTGCGGTGCACTATGGGACAAGAAAGGGTGAACACCTAATGATCCTATACTCTGAATCAGATGGTGCAAGAAAATTGGACTTAGAGAGTTTGGTTGATGTTTATATGTAGTAATCGAGCAGCTAGTTAAATTTATTATTTTATTACTTTAAATTATTTGATAATTTCATGGTGAATTTAAATTTTATTTTTTTAGGTCAATTTATAGATTTTATATATTCAGCATAACTAAAACTGCTCGATTAGAATTCGACGCAGGCAAAGGGTTAAAAGAAATTCATGCATAATATATCCCAGATCAACTATATCACTACATAACCAGCAAATCATTTCCATATAGAAAATTCGGTTATAACTAGAAAGCATGGAAATTACAGATTTTCGATTCCGCTCATCCGAATGTTAGTCAATGGTGGAGCGTGATCGTGTGAGGAAGTTTTGGAGGAAGAGAGACCGTCGCGATGCTAGAAGCGTGAACGGCACAAATTCGTGAGCGTCGGACAGTAGAAGAGGCAGTGAACTTCAATCGAACCGAATGTACTCGGCGCAACGAAAATAAGCGTTAAATTTTTAAATGTGTGCTATTACGCAAATAAAGTGCGAGTTACAACTCAAATTTCCGCGATTTATCTCTCTCCGGGGGTGCCCGTCGTGAACCCTTCTTTGAATTCGGAAGCGTCTGTTCCGCTTCCCATCGCACTTTACCGGTTCTGCCGTGTTATCTTGCACACCTGAAAACAAAACGCCGCTGCCGCGTTTCAATCCAATATTTATAGCTGTTTATCACCGTCGTCACATCATTCCCCGCGAAAACAAACAACTTCAAAGGACTTTCCGCGGACAATCAGCGGGCGGATTAGTGCTTTGAGTTTGAGTGCGGCCAGAGGAGTTGGGCACGTCTTGTGGAGTAGCGCTAGTGCAGGACCCGCCATCGTGCGTGTTCCTCGCAAATATCTCGTGTGCGCCGCACGAACTTTTCTTGCGTCACGTTTTCCGAAAAAGTGGAATTTTTGGAAGAGCGCGCTCTTGCCGTCGCGGAGTGCTATTGTAGCCAGAATACTGTTAGAACAGTAATTTATCTACGAGCGAGCGCAGGGACGTGGAAATTATGCACCGTGTCTTGTAGCACGTAGGGTGCGAGATAAAGAATTGTACGCAGTGCGCCGAATGACAACAGAGCCGCGTCGTGGCGGCACTGCAAAAGCTAAGACAGCGGGAACGGAGGCGGCAAGAAATTGTTCCGCAATTTATGGACTCTACGGGACATGACTAATGGGCTTTTTCAGGAGCAGCGTTAAAAGTGAGTGTTAAACAGGTTATATGGGCAAGAAGAGTGAGAGGCATTGAGGGAACCTGATGGTAAAAACAAGCCAAAATTATTTAGGGTGAACGGGCGTAACGCACATACACAAATGCATTTTGTTGATCATTTGGTGGGGGAAATTTTACAGAAACGCAGGTAATCGTCCCGAATTGAAAATTCGGTGAGGAAGGTAGTCATCATGAAACGATTGCCTTTCTTTAATTTGCGTGCAAAAATGGATGCGTGGACGCGAAAAGTTACGCGTTATTTAATAAATTTATAAAAGCGGAGGCCATGTTCAATTTCAGGAAGCAACACGACGAATATCACGATTTCAATAAAGTTGAATTGCCTTTTGTAAATCCATAGAAAATCAACAGTTCGCATAATCTTTATAGAATCACATTATAATAAGCCAGTTGACAACACAACAAGAAAAATATGCGACTAAAAAGGATATTCAAATTTGGAATATATTTTTCAGAAAGCGGGAAAACACGGAGGTTTTAATAAATCCAATAGAAGTTTGAATCGACAAACTTTAACAATCATAAAATACATTTTTCATTCCAGTTTTTGTTACCCCGTGCACAATTCAAGGCTAAAACATCAATTCTCAGTCGCTTATCTCTCTGTCTTCGCTTCATGTTGTCCGCACGACGTTTAACGATCAAATGATCCTTTTGACACATACACTCGCAAGACGTGTATTGTATACAAAAATAGGTTGGTTGAACTATGCAACGTGTAAACATAAGGGCGTAAGCGCGAAACCTGTTTGGATATGGATTTTTACCATTCCCATGTAAAAGAGCCCATTGAACATGATGTTGTCAAGTTGTTATTGGAGCATGAATCGCTTGAAATATTCTCCGCGCTCCAAAAGCCTAACAGTTCAACTTATGTGATGACGAAATTGGTTCGAAACTGTGAAAATTTCAGTGATCATTTTTCGATCCTGTAAGCTAATTCAATGAACAGAGAATTATCAGATGCTATTGATACAAGGATTGCATTTCGTGTAAAATATTCCCTTCTCGACGGTGAACGCGATTCTAATGTCATTTTCGCGACTTATTCGCGCATGTTTGTTTAGTGAGAGGGTTAATAGACGCGTTTCAGACACCTTCCCCAGCCCATGATGCTACGCAAGAAGATACATCAACGTTGACAAATAAAATCGTGAAATGGGACTCGAATATTTTTGAATAGTAACGGTATGCTGTTGCAGTATGAACCAAGATCCCGAGATACTTATCAGAATGTAATTGATGAATTCCTCCAAAAATATTGCTCCAATTCTAATGCCCTCTCGTGATCCCTCAACATTATTTTTTTTGCATCGCTTCATGAAGTCGAGAAATAACTTTTGGCGTATCCATCCATGGTGAATGCTTGAAACGAGTGATTGGTGTGTGGAATGTAATTGAAACTAGTCAACTCGGTGGTGATCAGAAATTGATAGAAAAATAGAGTGAAGAAGATTCGTGGAACGAAATCGGTAAGGAGACATTAACAACATTATTGAAACTATTTATGCGAATCGCTAGAAGTGCTAGTGAAAATGAACTTAAGGCATGTTTGCAAGTTGTCGAAAGATCATCTATTGACGCGATGCTGAAATCCATATCCAAGGTTGAAAAGGTACAAATTAATTTATTGCGAGCATTAGAAAAGTTTGAAACTCAATCTACGGCAGTTGTTAGGTACTGTAACTGGTTTTTTAAGAAATTTGACAATTTGAGACACATTTGATTTATTTTCAAGTTAAAAACATCAAAATGCCAAGAAAGTGGATAAAATTTCTCTAATATGAGAGCATAACGTTCCTAGTATGAGTAAACCAAATTTAAACTAAATATCAGGTGCATAGTTCAGCGAAAGATTATTTAATAAATTTTATGACGTTAAGAAGAATAGAAGAATAAAAATTAATGCAAATTTTTTTACGTTGTTGTTGAGTATCGACAAATTCGATAAGTAAGGAAAACGTTTTTCTTATCGTTTAAAGTAGCGGTTACGTTATATTTCACATAATTTAATCTCAGATCAGGTCAGATCAAATACCAAAAAATTGTACGTTTTCTTGTTACTTCAATATTAGCATCAATGATAGAGAAATAAAAAACCATGTTGCATTAAACGTACAACTTCGGTCTTTTCATTTCTGCTCTTTTGACCGGGTATAGGACCCAGTACGGTGGCAGTCTCTCACCACCAAACATGAGCCAGCCGCCGGGTACATATTAACTTCTTTGTTTCAGGTGACGGCGCGGGTTGAGTGGCCCGAGCAAGGTGCGTCTTTATGACATATGATTATGTAATCGAATTGCATGATTCTATGGCATAAATTGGTCACCGGGGTACTTCTCTTCTGATGGGAAGGCTAATGCAAGTAAAGTTGTATGAGTTTTCCACTCAGAAGAGGAATACCTGGCCACTGCAACAATTATGGATTTTAATCTGGTTGGGTGGGTGCGCGGGGGGTCTATCACCACCCGGTTGCCGCTCTCTCATTTGTGAGCCATGAGCCTCTCCGGGTAAGGACGAGGTTACCCTGCTTCCACTTCTTTTTACTTGTTTCTCTTGTTCCATGAACAAGTCAGTTGCCCCTGGTGCAGTTGCCTACGATTTTTGCGACTTCGGTCGCCTTGCTTTTCTCGACCCCAGAAATTCGTGAATGCAAAATTCTTTGTAGTGGGTCCTTGTGCTGGGGAATGAACCCGTCCCACGACACTGCAATGCTAGCCTGCCAGCGCATTCACACGTCTCCAGACAAGGGCATTCTCGGCATATACTGACACCTTCTTCTGCCGAGGCAGCAGACCATCGCTGCAGTCCTTTACGGACTTTCTGAATTACTCTTTCACTACATATAGCTCAAAAATGGAAAGAAGAAAATTAACCCTTACTTGAAACTAGGCCTACACCCTACAAGTATTGAACATGAACTGATGAACTAAATATTTTCAAATGTAAAAATATTGATTTTAATTACACCGTCTTTTTCTTTAGGTTTTTAATGCTGTGAATTTGGCTATCCTTTTTATTTTCATGACTTTAAATGTATTGTTTTGTATCTTTAAATACGTTTTGAAGATATAAAATTGATATGATTTGTAATTAAATGGACCCTATTTCATTATATTTTATGCATACTATCAGACCCCAGCATGGCCCCCCCAACATCCAGTGGTAAACTCTACCCGTGTATATTAGGCAAATCAAACGATTCGCGAAAATTAGGTGGCAGGAACACATCCAAGAAGCGGAACAAATCAACAAACCAGGTTCAACGGAAACAGCAAGATCTGCGGTATCGAGGCATATAATTGAAGGAAAACATAAAATTGCATGAGAAAATCTGGGAATAGCGCAGGATCTACAAGATTGAAGGAAGCTAGATGCATGCGAAAGTTTGTGGATATCGCGAGTCCCGGAAAGAAAAGGATGAGCACAGACGTTGGTAACGGCTTCACTGACTTGATAAGGCTAGCGTAGTCGTAATAAGATAATTTTGTAATTGTGATTTTCTGTAAAATTCTTTACGTTAGTCACCTTAGTTACATTTGAAATAACTATTGATAACAAGTCTTTTAAGTTAACTACCTTCTATCGACCTAAATAAAACCTTTATCATAAAAGCTAATGTGAAGAGGACACTCGACGTCAGGAATGCCTTCAACTCCGCTAGATGGGTGGATATTCTGGACACGCTGGAAAACTCTTTCCAAGTTCCAGAATATCTAATGCGGCTTTTGAGGAACTACCTTAAGGACCAAAGCCTGCTCTACGACACGACACAGGGCCGACGAAGGATGGAAATTACATCGGGTGTTGCCCAGGGATCTATCCTTGGTCCGGACCTGTGGAACGTATCTTACGACGGGTCTCGGAGACTTGAGATGCCAGATGAGTCGCGCTTGGTTGGCTATGCGGATGATGTTGCGGCCTTGGTCGCTGGACGCACCGTTGAACAAGCGCAACTTAGGCTAGGTATGCTAATGCGCCGAGTGAGGGACTGGATGACTGCTCGCGGGCTGAGTTTAGCACTGGAGAAAACCAAAGTGGTCATCTTGACCAAAAAGAGAATCCCTAGAGTAAGGATGATCAGTATTGGAGACATACAAATCCAATCGAAGCCAGCGGTGAAGTACCTGGGGCTACTGATCGACTCGAAGATGAGTTTCTCTGAGCAAATCAGGGCAATGGCTGAGAAGGCTGCTTCGGGAATATCGGCTCTGAGTCGACTTATGGCCAACGTGAGGGGACCCAGTCCATCAAGAAGACGCCTCTTGATGAGTGCTGTAGGGTCTGTGCTACTGTATGGAGCAGAGGTATGGGGCGACGCTCTCAGCAAGGAGGTATACCGGAAACGTTTGGCACGGGTGCAGAGAAGAGGAGCACTGAGAATTGCATCTTCGTATCCAACAGTCTTCGACTCGGTGGTGAGAGTGATTGCAGGCGTGATACCTGTCGCCCTCCTTGCTAGAGAGCACCGCGCTATTTACCTGCGCCGAAACGAGGATGCGAGGGAGATAGTTGTCCGCGAAGAGAGACAACGCTCACTCAACGATTGGCAGCAGTATTGGGTGAATTGCACGAAGGGAAGGTGGACTGCGCACCTGATCCCGGATGTGAGACCGTGGCTAAATTGAAGCCATGGTGAGACTGACTTCTATCTGACCCAGCTTTTGAGCGGGCACGGGTGTTTTCAGTCTTACCTGTACAAAATCGGTAAGTCATGGTCCCCCGATTGTCGGTTTTGCCCAGAAGAGGAGGACAATGCCTGTCACACATTTTTTGCGTGTACGAAATGGGTCAGGCTGCGAAGAGAACTTTACAGGGAGACGGGGGAGCTCACCCCGGATAATATAATTGCGGTGATGCTCGAATCGGTTGACAAATGGAACCAGGTGGCACATTATGCTTGGGCAGTCCTAAAATATAAAAGGGACTCACAGCAGCTGGGGGATCGCTCTTCTGGCAATTCCTCTTCCCCTCTTCCCTCTCGCTAGGAAAGGAATTCCCCAGCTTGAAGGGGCTCCACGGCGTAACAAAGCGAGACCTGGCCCGAAGTAATGTGTCAAACGGTTCCAGGCTGGGTTCTCAGGTTGACAGGTGAGATGTTTAGTGGGTAGTCCAGTCGCGCATGGGAGTCCAACACTCTGTGCATAAATAGCATTCACCTCCCTACCACAAAAAAAAATTTAAGAGGACTTTGCTTCAGAATATCGTCACTAATGAATGAGAAAATTAGTCTCCGAAATATCAGGATCTGGCAAAAAAAGATAAAAATAGTGCTTTTCAATGAATATTTTTAATCTTTCTTTTATACTCATTTGTGATTTACAAGGATCAATGTTCACAAAAAATAAACGCTTAAAATCCACGGAAATCTTTCTGTGATACATTCATATGTAAATTATTAAAGCCAAACTGAAAGATGACTTCATATCTGAAGAATGGTTACTATCCATCTACGACTTGTGTAAGTATCTGTTATATGAAATGAGGCATGTGTGCATTGAACACGGAAACCAACTGTTCAATAACGGGTTGGGTTCCGGGACGGAAACTGGGTCATGACTACAGTAACCAGTAATTGCAATGGCAGCATTGTTTGCTTATTCATCAGCCACTGTAATTGAAGTCCTAGCCAATGTAAAATCCTTTGATGGTGATGTTTGACGTGAAGTAATCAACTCCCAGGAAAATCAATCACCGATGAATTGGGTTGGGCAGGTGTGCGGCTGAAAAAGGTTTGTTTATTTATTTGTTTATTAATAAGTGGATGTTGCGAACTTAATTTAATTTTAATTAAAATTAAATATTTTGAAGGACAAAATTCGGATGAGTAAGTTTTGGTTATTTATGAGAGCTAGAAAGACTCTTTCAAGGCATCTCTGCTGTCCGTTCATCATTAGCTTTCTTTAGTATTATTCAAAATGGCTGATTTTTTTAAGACCCAAAACCTTATCATCTTAATAAAACAATGCAACTTTAAAAACCAAAAGAATACACACTACTTGAGACATTTGACCTGAGAAGACTCAGAGGATCAATATCCTAGAGTGAACGTTGCTGCACTCTTTCGCTGGTTAGGAAGCGGAAACTTAAGATTTCTTTTGAATCTTTCACACAAGGGATTAGTGTACATTTCCTAGCTATGCTTCCTTCCTTATTTGACTGCCATAGCTACCACCCACCCCATACTGCCAAGACGAGCTCGTAGTGGCGTTGCTACCCTTTCATTTCAAATAATCATGAATGCAAGTACGAGTATAGTTATGAGAATTCTGGGAGTCATCGTGGTCACGTTGTGAGCGAAACTAAAGCTCATGAATGCATTATGTCATGTAAATTGCATCTCATGTTTAATTAAGATTATGCACTGGGCATGCCATCTACGCTATAATAAGAGCTATCAACTGTCTTTGAATGACAGGGTCTTGTGTGTGCATAGATTACAACATTGTACGAGTACATCCAGACGTCCATCTCCAGTGCCAGCAAGGATGAATGTTTGCTTGGGGATCATAAACATGCAAAACAAGGAGCTTATTGGTGGAGTCAGGCAACAAGTAACATGATAAATCTCCCAGGAGATATGATCGTGTGATGGACAATTTGCTGTAAATAAGTTAGTTTTGATAAGGATATTACGAATAGTCGTAAACAATGATGAACTGGATGAAATTCACTCCAGACTAAAAACTCTTTCACGAAAGCTCTTTATGAATAAATACAACAGAACTTTTGTCATAAGTTTCCAGGATTATCATTCCTCCGAAAATTTTCAATGAAAGCTCACATAATCCCACATTTAAGCTGTATCACCTTTGTAAATACATTCATATAATAAAATTTCAAAGGATATTAAAACAACAGCACGCAGGAAAAAGAAGACATTAGAGAGGACACTTTTTTTTGCAAAACTGAGTGTACTGAATGAAGCTGAATCGCATACTTTACGAGGGGATTTTGTTGAGGATATTCTTTTTAATTAGTGCTAATCGCCCCCCCCCCCCCCTTTTGAGTGAGCAATGGAAACAGTCCTATACAAGAAAAGGATCTAAAAGAACAGGAATAAGTGCGAGACAGTGCTTAACAATACGAATGGTGCGAAATGCGTAAGGCAATTCTAAAGTGTGAAGAAGAAGAAGCAATGAATGTTGTCTGGAGGGTTGTCAGGACACTATTCGCAGCCAACGGTATTCAGCGGGAAAAAATAGGGCTTTTATATTTGTACTGGCTCGGAGTGAAAATGGTTGACGAACAAAATTAAATTTTTAATTTATGCTCTATTTTGAAAAAAAAAGAGGAAACAAAATAAGGAAATACAAGGAGCAAGTTAAGTGGATTTGGGTGCGAGAAAAACTCGTTTGCATTTTTTTGTGATGCGAATAGATTGGCCTGGGAAATTTTTAATTAGATTTTTGCTGATTTAGTTATTGAAATACTCAGCACTTTATTATGAAGACTTAGGGACTAGGGTCTTTCAAATTATGGTTGAATAAATATTTCATGATAGTTTCTCCGAATAAAATAATAAAAAATTGCTTTAAGTTTTAATCAAGCCTTCTATTCAAAATTGCATGAAAAAATTATGGGCAATGAACAAAAATGCATATATATTGCCGCGTGTTATGGTTCGCGGCCAATAATTTTAATGTTCCGGAAAAGTGAAAACGCAATGTCTTTTAAGTTAAATTAAAAGAGTTTATTTGATTAAATTACAAATACACAATCACTTATTTTACTGTTTCACTATTTTAACTAGAATCTAACTTTCACTTGTCCATAAATTTCTATTGCAATTGTCTTCCGAAATTACTTCGCAATCACGAAAATTACTTTGCTATTACTCGAACAATATCGCTTCCCACACACTATCGCAGTTCTTATCGCGGTCGGATGAATGATCCCCCCATTCATTCAGCTCGCCTTTATATAGGGTCTGTAGTCATTCAACTTTCGTGAATGAATGGAGCAGTGACTCACTTTCAGATGTTGATGCTTGGTGGGTTCTCGTGGATTCGAGTAAATTCATTTTGTTGATGTTCTTAATTGTTGTGAAAACAATTGCGACAGTAGCTCGCAGAATTATTTGTACATGTAACACTGCCCCCACCTCAGTTCTTTTCGGCCCGAAAAGATGTGTCGCCAGTTGTAGTCAATTCTCCCTGGGTGTAATATGGGGCAAGATGGTCCAGATGCACGATTTTCATTTTGGCTTTCGGCTTACGATGCTCCTGTATTCGGCATACGACGTCATTGATTCGCTTTGTAATTCGGTATGGTCCCTCCCAATTATGTTGCAGCTTTGGAGACCTACCCTTTCGCCGTTGCGGGTTATATAGCCACACCAAGTCATCTTGCTGGACGCCAGTAGAATTAGCCTTTAGATCATACCTGGTCTTCATGCGGTCAGTAGCCGACTCGAGGTGTTTTCGCACGGTCCGATGTATCTGGTTCAACCGTTGCCTTAGCTCACTTGCGTACTCCGAGATGGTTTGGGGTTTCTCGGGAGGAGTTCCGAACTTTATATCGGCTGGCAGACGAATAGTCTTTCCAAAAATGACCTTGGCTGGGGCTTGGGCCGTCGATGCATGTTCGGCAGCTCTGTACGCCATCAAAAATAGTGGGATGTGTCGGTCCCAGTCCCTTTGGTTCTCGTCAACCATCTTGGTCAAGTGTTTATTGAGAGTGCCGTTGAAACCATTCCATCGGATTGGGGATGCAGCGGTGTTGTCCTCGTTTTCCGTATTCCCAGCAGCTCGCACATTTCGCCAAAAACTAGTAACTCAAAGTTTCGGCCTTGATCTGAATGTAGTTCGCAAGATACGCCGTACCTACTGACCCAATTCAACACTAGCTGTTCGGCTACAGTAGTTGCTTCCTGATTGGGAATGGGGTAGACCTCGGGCCACTTGCTGAAATAATCGACCACAACCAGCGTATATCGATTTCCCCAATCGGATTCAGGAAAGGGTCCTGCGATGTAAACAGCAATTCTTTCGAATAGCACGCCTACGTTATATGTTTGCATTTGTCCTCTCAGTCGTCGCTTTGGGCCTTTGACGGAAGCGCGAATTGTGCATCTGCGACACCAGTCCTCTACGTCTTCTCGAGCGTGGAGCCAGTAAAACTTTTCCCGCAATTTCGCCAAGGTGTTGTTAACACCAAGGTGGCCTCCCGAGGGTCCTTCATGCATTTCCTTAATCACATCGTGGATTCGGCTTTTGGGTAGTATAGTTTGCATCCCATAGGAGCTGCCATCCGCCGTTTCCCATTTCCGCTTGAGTACGCCACCCTCCACCTGAAGGGAGTTCCATTGTGCCCAATAGCTTTTCAGGGTTGCGCCATGCATTGAAACGTCTTTCCACTCAGGTCGCCCAGTCATCTCCTTCCATACGAGCAATGGTCCGATGTCTTTATTGGCTAACTGGGCGTTTCGAATCTCCTCTGATGACCAACCTTCATCGAATTCGGCCGTTATCAATCGCAGATCAACGGGCGGTTCCTTTTCCTCAATCTGTCGGCAATGCTTGCAGTTAGCTGGACATGTACGGCGGGATAGGGTGTCAGAATTTCCATGAACTCCGCCCTTCCGATGAACAATTTTGTAGTCGTATGACTGCAATCTTTCGATCCATCTCGCAACTTGTCCATCGGGGTTTTTGAAGTTGAGCAGCCATCTCAGTGATGCATGGTCCGTTTGAAGAACAAACTTCTGGCCATATAGGTACTTGTGGAACTGCTTGGTGGCCTCTAATATAGCCAATAGCTCCTTCCTGGTCACTCAGTAGTTCCTCTCACTTTTTGAAAGAACTCGACTGTAATACGAGAGGACTCTTTCTTCGCCATTGATCTGCTGGGAGAGTACAGCTCCAATACCGCCGTTGCTCACATCGGTGTCAACTACAAACATTTTTCCGGGTTTCCGATATGCCAGCACGGGTGACTCACGCAGCTTCTCCCTCAATGTCTGGAAGACTACCTGGCATTGTTCATTCCAGACATATGGACGATTTTTCTCGGTTAGCTGATGGAGACACTTAGCTATTTTGGCAAAGTCTTTGACGAATCTTCGATAGTAGGTTGCCAGACCCAGAAAACTTCGTAGTTGGCGCTTGTTGTTTGGTGTTGGCCAGCTTTTCACGGCTTCAATTTTCTCAGGGTCTGTTTTGACCCCTTCTGCTGATACGACGTGCCCCAAGTATTTTACTTCAGCTGTGAGAAGGGTACACTTGTCAGGACTAAGTTTCAAATTTGCCAGTAGCAATCGAGCGAAAACCTCTTCTAAGTTCCGCACATGCTCTTCGAACGTTCTCCCGATGACGAGGATGTCATTTATGTATACCAAGCGGGGTTTCCAGGTGAGGCTACGTAGCACGTACTCCATCAGGCATTCGAAAGTGGCTGGAGCATTGCAAAGCCCAAATGGCACCACCACAAATCGCCACAATCCGGTCCCAACTGAAAATGCGGTCTTCTCTCGGTCCTTCTTGTCGATTTCTACCTGCCAGTAGCCACTCTTGAGATTGAGTGTGGAAAACCATTTTGCGTCGGCCAAAGTGTCCATGATGTCATCGATGCGTGGGAGCGGGTAACTATCTTTCTTAGTGACGTCGTAAAACTGCCTATAGTCGACACAAAAACGAGTGCTAGCATCCTTTTTCTTTACTAGAACTTGTCTTTCCATGTCCAAGGTCAGTGTGCTCACTTCTCCTTGTTTGGCTATAGGGAGACGTCTCAGTGCTTGTCAAATCGGCTTGGCTCCCTGCGTATCTATGACGTGAGTTACCAGACTCATTCGGCCTTGGTCATCCGGGCTTGTTGAGAAGATGTCACTGTACTTGGTAACCAGATCAGATGCTCGTTTGAATAGCTGCACAGGCAATTTGACTTGCTTCAATATTGCAGACGTGGATTCCCGGGCTTTGTCTGTGTCTTGCCTCCTTTTCCAATGATGGTTGTGAGTAGCTTCCAAAGAGGTGATGGTGGAAACAGGCTGGCAGCTGCCGATGACTTCTCCCGCTTTGATGCTCGTGGTTGAGTCTGTGGTGTTAAGGACTCTAACCGGCACGTATCCGTTCCTTATAGATGTTACAAGGCTGCGTCCTACAATCAAACTGCGCAATGCCGACGTCTTCGTTGGCTCTATCAGATAAGATCGGTGGTCTCCAGAATCACCATCAAGCTTGGCCCATACAATGCTTTTGGAAGAATTCGGCACATCAGTGTCAGTACATACCACTATATTCATCTTGGGAATTTGGACGCTGGGATCCTCCATCAGTACTTTGATATTCTGCCATTTTAATACCCGTTTGCCCAAACCCAACGTGATTCCATTTGGCCGCAGAAAATTTATTCCAAGAATGCAGTCATCCATAATGTTCGCGACCAGAAAATTATGTCGGAACACAAGGTCTCCCAACTGTGTCTGGAGGTTGACCTCTCCATGAACAGGTTCAGTTTCTCCCGTAGCTGTCCGTAGTGAGAAAATTCTGCCCTTGTGAAGTTGTTGCTGTCTAACTAGGTCTGGTCGGATAATCGATCGGGTTGCACCAGTGTCGATTGTTATGGTGCATTGTTCTCCGTCAACTTGACCCGGAAGGCATAAGTCCGCTTCTCCACGATGTTGTCTTGACACGGTGATGGTGGTGCTGAGGACGTCGATCCTCCTAGCCAACCTCTGCCTCACGAAGTTGGCTCTTACCCGTTTCCCGACCCCTCTGTGTGAAGGGCTTACATTCTGGGCTCCTGACTCGGTCTGGATCTCCTCCTAGCTGCACACCCTGGACAATAGCTCGGTTTTCTTCGCTTCTTGCAGTCTCTTTGCAGGTGCCCCTTCTCTCCGCAATTCCAGCATCTAGGCGCACCATTTCCATGCGAGTCTCGCTCAATTTCCACGCGCTCACACCTGCATTCGTCTGTCACTACCTCACGAACCCGGGCAGTGGTACGAGTCACATTTTTCGCTGCCTCAAAGTTCAGACTGTAAGCCAATGCGTCCTTAACCGTTTGCTTTTGAGCTAAACGCACGGCTTGTTGCAATTCCGGGTCCTTTAGTGCGCTGATGAATGCTTCTGTCGCTGCATTATCTCGATTTTCTGGGTCGTAGGCTGGGTAAGCCAAAAGTGCTAGTCGCTCAATATCTTTGGCTAGCTGCTGTAGGGTTTCACCAGACTTCTGCACCTGATTCCTTAGCTGTGACCGATAAATCTGCTTTAGATGATCTTCTCCATAACGCATGTCGAGCGCATTTATTATAGCATTCGGGTTTGAGTGCAACTCAACGGGAATCGTCTGCAAAAGCTCAGCAGCTGGGCCTCTTAGAGCAAGAATTAATGCAGTTGCTTGTTTCTGCTCATTCCAGTGATTTGCCGTTGCGGCAGCTTCAAACTGGGCTTTGTAAATACTCCAGACCGTTTGCCCATCGAATGTTGGTGCTTTCACATTTCTGGATATGCTATGCGCTGCGGTTACAAGTGGGGCTGGTGAAGTGGTTACTACTGCCTTCGCTGTTTCCAATTCTTTTTTCACTTTTTCCATCTCATGGTTCATTCTCTCTTCGACCTGGCTGATCTCATAGTTTATTCTCTCCTCAACCTGGCTGACCTTCTCCGTGACCTGGTAAACCCCTTCCTCAGCGCATTTAATTTGATTGTTCAGGCTACCGAGCTCCGCTTTTATTTCGGTTGACTGGTTTTGCACTTCCTTGATTTCGACCGCTTGTTGGTCCAGCTTCACTGATTGTTCATCTAGCTTCGTAGTTAAATTAGACGTCTGTTCATTGAGCTTCGCAGTTAAACTGGATGACTGTTGTCGCTGCTCTTGCTGCATCAGCATCAACATTTGCATCAGCGCATTTTCTGGTTCCTTTGATTTTGGTGTTTCTGCTTCGCCACTTTCTGCGCCTTTTTCTGCATCTGTAGGCTCACCCGAATCCAGATACGCACCTTCCGATTCGATTGCGTCACGCAAGCGTGCAATCAGTATGGCTTTTGTACCTTGCGTGGCCAGATTTCGCTGTTCCAACTCCTCTTTGAGCTCCGATATGCTCAATTGATTGATTTTTAGATGTAAGTTTCCTGGCATTTTTATTGTTTCGGCAATTTTTCCACCAGTTTCCACGTTAATTCTCACTATTGTGCACTTCAAAAATGTTTAATCGTTTTCACTTCCAAAATTTTCTTTCTTACTTCTTGACACCACTGTCGCGTGTTATGGTTCGCGGCCAATAATTTTACTGTTCCGGGAAAGTGAAAACGCAATGTCTTTTAAGTTAAATTAAAAGAGTTTATTTGATTAAATTACAAATGCACAATCACTTATTTTACTATTTCACAATTTTAACTAGTATCTAAGTTTCACTTGTCCATAAATTTCTATCGCAATTGTCTTCCAAAATTACTTCACATTCACGAAAATCACTTTTCTATTACTCGAACAATATCGCTTCCCACACACTATCGCACTTCTTATCGCGGTCGGATGAATGATCCTTCCATTCATTCAGCTCGCCTTTATGTAGGGTCTGTAGTCATACAACCCAGTTCTCGTACATTGGCGAATTAGCGGGAACTATCGTGAATGAAGGGAGCAGTGACTCACTTTCAGATGTTGATGCTTGGTGGGTTCTCGTGGATTCGAATAAATTCATTTTGTTGATGTTCTTAATTGTTGTGAAAACAATTGCGACAGTAGCTTGCAGAATTATTTGTACATGTAACAATATTGAATAGTCTAAAAAGTTTTTGTCACTAGATGGTGTTCGCTGTCATATATCGGGGAATACTAATCAGATTGATTCAAATTGACATGCGTTTGAAAGGTGACATTCCAGTCTACAACTTTCGTATGGGCAGTTTTGTATTTCGTCATTCATATCAAAAATTGTATTCATTTAAAAATGAGTGAAATTTCTGAAAAAATTCGCAATATTTTACAATATCACTACGATCAAGGTGACAATGCATCGCAGGCCCGTGTAAAAATTTGTGGTGTCTACCGTCAAGATACTTTATCAAAAGCTACAGCCAAGAGATAGTTCACTCGCTTTCGTTCGGCAAATTTTGATGTCAAAGATGTACCTCCCTCAGGTCGACCAATCATTGAAAAAGTCGATGAAATCTTACAAAAAACTGAAGAAGACCGACACATAAGGAGGCATGATATTGCTAAGGAACTGAATATCCATCACCAAACAGTTTTGAACCATTTGCGTAAGGCTGGGTACACAAAGAAGCTCGAAGTTTGGGTGCCGCATGAACTAACACAAATAATTGATTGACTCCCCTATATGGACAGACCCCCCTTAAATAATTTATAAAATTTTTGTGTTATTGAACTTTAAAGAGAGCACCACTTTACACCCGCATACAAAATTTGATGTTTCTAGCTTATGTAGTTTGCGATAAAAAGTGCTGTGACACACGGACGGACGGACAGACAGGTCGCGATTTTAGTAGGATTATTTTACAAAACCCTAAAAATGTTGATATACGAGGTCACCACCTGATGGTGCTACTATTGCAAGAGGGATTCACTATAGTGTTGTACATTTTTGCAGATGGCTCCTTTCCAAATTTCAACCGAATCCGACTCGTAGTTTTCTTTTGACCGCGTGTAGAAGTGGAGTTGTCCGCGGATTTTAGAAAAATGGAGAAAGAGCAATATCGGTCGGTAATTCAGTTCTTGTTTTTGGAAGAGAAATCGCGCAGCGTAGTCAAGGAATGCTTCGATATTGTGATACAGTGACTTTACGCCTGCAATGGCGACCGTAAAAAATTGGTTTAATGAGTTTCAACGTGGTTGCACGTCGTTTTTTGATGAGCCATGCCCAGTCGCTGCAAAAACGGCTACCACGGAGGGTAACGTGACTAAAATCCATCATTGAAGGTATGCGAGATAGCTGAGACAGTAGGCATCTCAAAAGACCACGTGAATTATATCCTGCATGAAATTTTGGGCATAAGAAAGCCACTGCACGATGCTTGCCGCGTTTACTCACTCCGGACAGCAAACGCAATCATGAGACAGCTTCAGAGCAGTGTTTAACGCTGTTTATGTGCAATTCGAAGAATTTTCTGCATCTTTTCGTAACTGTTGAAAAAATTTGGCTCCACTAGTGCACATCAGAGACAAAGGAGTAGTCGAAACAATAGGCTTTATCTGGCAAACGTACTCCAAAGAAGGCGAAGACTGTCCTATCGGCCCGAAAGGTAATGGCCACCGTTTTCTGGGATTCACAAAGTGTGATCTGCATCAAGTACCTAGGAAAGGTTAAAATGGTCACAAGGCTTTGGGCAGATTCAACGCCAAATCGCAGAAAAAAGGCCCTATTTTGGAAAGAAAAAAGTGCTCTTCAACCATAATAACTTACCGGCTCAGACCTCCGCGGTCACCATGGCCAAATTGGTTGAATTGAGTTATGAACTGCTACCCCATCCACTTTTTTTCTAGAATTGGCCTCGTGCGACTTCTTTTTGTTTCCAAACTTGAATAAATCACTCGGTGGGCAGAAGTTTGAGTCGAATGAGGAGGCCGTCGCCACCACGAAGATCTCAAGAAAACGTTTTATTTCCTTATTTATTCGCCAAATCAAGGCATATCAATTTTAATAAAATTTTACGATACAATTAATTTAATAACAATCATTAATTAATTTTACAATGTTCAAATATTTGACGGGGAAAGGGAATTTAATACTTTGGATTTAAATAGGACCTTGGAAGGGTATGGGGAGTAATAATCACTATACATGTCAAAGCACCTACAGCATATGTGTTGATTGGCTCATTGTCTCCTTAAATGGTATGGTGTCTCCTGGTGGCAAGCATGGTGGAGTACCTTGTGCTTGTAGCAGGTTCATTCAAGTGGATTCTATCACAGATAATTTTTACCTTAATATTGCCCTTCAAGACATCAAAAGCCAGACATGCTGACAGTGTGATTCTTCTGGAAGAGAGGCTAGTCAAATTCAACAACAGGAGACGATTTTAATACGGTGGTCAGTTAATAAAATGCCAGGGGTTGTAGAGAGACCTCGAAGCAAAGAGTACAAACTGCTTCTACACAGACTCCAACCTATTGTTGTGAATATCAAAAGCGGGATTCCAGATTAGGTGAGCATATTCAAGAATCGGACGTACTAGAGATATGGCTGCCCAAATATTCTTGAATTCTTTGGCCCTTCTTTTGATAAAGCCCCTCATTTTATACGCTCTAGAAAGAACTTCATCGTAATGAAGGTTTAATCGGAGCTTTTTATCCAAGACTACGCTAGTCAAAGGGGAACTATTAATGTGGAATTCGTAGAGGATGGCATTCCTTTTTCGAGTGAAGCTGAGTACCTGGCATTTGTCCAAATTCATGGAGAGTTGGTTGTCATTACACCACTAAAATAAATTATTCAATTCATCCTGGAGAAACAATGCGTCAGTTTCAGACTGACCTACATGATACAGCTTGAAATCGTCCACGTAAAAAATATGTGATAGATTAGGTGATGCCACTGAAAGCTCAGAAAGAAAAAAAATTGAAAAGCAACGGGCCAAGATGACAACGTTGAGGTACCCTAGAGGGACATGAATTTCTCTGGATAAACAACCTTGAAACTTGACAAACTGTGTGCTGTGCTGCAGAAAGGACTGAATCCAACTTAGGAGGGACCCAGTAATACCAAATTACTGGAGTTTCTTTATCAGAAATCCATGTTTCACATGTCGATTTGCTAAAATCGGTGTAAATAGCGTCTATCTGTTAACCTTTTTCCAGAACACATAGAATGTCTGATGTCATAACCATAAGGTTTGTAGTAGTGGACCAATTTTGTCGAACACTATGTAGTTTTTCATTAAGGCAAAGTTCAACGATTGGAGAAAGTTTTCAGCATATAATCTGCTCAAAAAGTTTAGGAGTGGAAGATAGTGTAGCAACTCCTCTGTAATTAGTAACAGATTTTTTGTCATCTTTTTCATTTATTGGAATTATGTAAGATGGTTTCCAATATGAGGCAAAAATTACACTTGAGAGAGACTTATTGAAAATAATAAAGGGTTTTCCAATAAGAGGTGTTATTAGGATATTAAAAGAAAAATGCCCTTTTTTTTATATACATGATCGGATGTTTATTTCATTATAAAGAAAAAGGTATGCCGTTAATAGTGAAAAATAACATCAGGCAAATGATCACTGCGACACGCTTACAGGACCATATCCTTTTCATGAAATTTTCCATAACCAAACCACAAAGTGGCTGCCCTATGTCCTCGATAGCCTCACGAATTCCAACTTTGAGGTCTTGAATCGACGCAACACTGTTGGCGTAGACCTTCTCTTTCACGTGGCCCCAAGAAAAAGAAGTCACAAGGTGTTAAATCACAAGATCTATTCAAAATAACACCTCTTATTGGAAAACCCTATATGAAGATGCAGAGCTAGTATATCCAGACACTTTATTCAAATCTAGACCCTCAATCGCCTGGCAAATATCTTCTTCCAAAATTGCAATGTTGTCAATTAAGGTCCTTGGAGATGTTATAGTAGACCCTAAATTTGCTGAGGCTAAGGGATCGTGGTCAACTTCCTGAAAATGATCAGCAAAAAATTGACGGATTTGATCTGAAGAAGTTGAAGTGGAACCTTTGTAGGTCATCGTGGTGGGAAAACCATGGTTTTTACGTTTGTTGTTTACGAAAGCAAAGAACTTGAATAATATTTTGATCAAATGCGTTAACGTACGGTTCATTCGCTTCTCTAAATTTAATCTTGAATTCAGTGTCAAGTTCATGATATTTGTTATTGATTTTGTTACTTGTATTTTTGTTCCTTTTTATAATTTTGCACAGCTTATTTCTTTGATTTCGTAAAGACCTGAGGAAAACTTATCTTTTTTTTATTTTAAGTGCAAATCTTTCAATTATCTTCTTCTTTGCAGCACTACAGCCCCACTTGGGCCTTCGTTTTCTGCAAATAGCGCCTCCAGCTGTCTCGGTCCATTGACCGCGTCCTCCAATTTCGAAATCCGAGCAGCGATAAACTGTCTTGGACGACCGAGTCAGACCAGCGTTTCCTTGGTTTCCTCACTGGTCTCAGGCCTTCAGTTCTCCCAACGAATACTTTTCTGGGTATCCATTGTTCGTCCATACGATGCATGTATTCAGCACATTGCAGCTTCCGCAGTTTAACAATCGTTGAGACCCCCACTTTGTCAAAAATTTCATACAGCTCATGGTTGTATCGGGCTCACCATCGGTCCCCGTATAACTTCGCTCCGATAATTCGCTCAAAGGCGTTCAATATATTTGCGGATGCTTGGGTTCATGTCTCACATCTATAGCATACCATAGGTCTTATCACAGATTTGTATGTTTGGAGCTTGTTTTCCTGTATGTACAGCTGGTACTCAAGATCGACAAAACTGAATAAAATATTTTTTTTTGCGAGCTGTATTCGTTGGCGTATTTCATCTCTCTCACTACCGGTTTTCGTTAGTTTGGTGCTTGAATACACAAATGTGCTCACATTTTCTATATTGTATTCACCAAGTCTGATATTTCGTGTACTTGAGGTATTTTTCCTTGACTGTGCTTTGTTTTATCCTCATTGATTTGTAGCCCTACTAGTTTTGTTTCGCTGTCGAGTTCCAGGAAGAGTTCTTTGGCAGTTGTTAATGACCGAGACAAAACATAGACGTCATCCGCATAGCCTACCCCTTGGATAGACTTGTATAGTAATGTACCTCGTGTAACGACTGGTAGCTTCCTTATGACGTACTCCAGAGCCAAATTGAAAAGCAATGGGGCTAGCCCATCTCCCTGTTTTAGTCCGATATTTGTGTCAAAGGCATCGGTGAGTTGGTTATTGATGCGGACTTGGGAGGTCGTCGACGTCATTGTCATTGTGGTAAGATGGACTAATTTGGCTGGGATGCCAAAGCAAAGCATTATTTGGTACAGTACGTTACGATCAATACTGTCGTATGCTTGCTCAAAGTCAACGAAAATTTGGTGCACGTCTATGTTGAACTCCCAGCATTTTTCAAGTACCTGCTTGACTGTGAATAAAGTGGTCTATCGTCGATCTACCTGCTCGAAAACCACCTTGATACTCCCCAAAAATACTGTTAGCGTACGATCTGATTTTATTTTCTAAGATCTTTGAAAATATTTTGTACACCGCACAAAGTAGTGATATGCTTCTATAATTTTCGCACTGTAGCTTGTTACCTTTTTTGTGGATAGGGAATATAATTGATTGGCTCCACTCTTTCGGCATATGTTCTTGCTGCCAAATGTGCTGGATGATTTTATGTTATGAATAGCTTTATGAACACTGCTGCCACCATATTTTATGAGCTATACTGAAGTCTCATCGATGCCCGGCGCTTTATGATTCGTTTGGGCTTTGATGGTGCAACAAAGTTCATCCAGAGTTGGTGGGGCCAGTGGAAGCTATCCGTAAACATTTATAGACTCTAATGTTCTGGAGCTACGTGGAGCATTAAAGAGGTTCTTAAAATATGATGCCCATCTTTCCGTAATCTTGGTTTCGTCAACGTTGATATTGCCGATGTCATCACCACAGAGCATGGCTTTGAGCTGATAACCACGTTTCAGGCTTTTCATAACTTTATATGCTTGTCTTGTGTAGTTGATTGGTAGACCCATACAATGCTAATCTTCTCTGAGTTTTTCATAATGCTTTCACTTCATCCTGGTTTTCTTACCTAAGTATTGTTTGTACGCCTTTTATCCAACGTATTCTAGCCCTCACCATCGAATCAATCATTTCTTTCGCACCGGGCTTGATGTTCAGTTGTTTGTTCTTCCATGGTCTTAATTGCCTATAGCTCGTTGCTTGTTTTCAACTATGAGTCTGATAGAATGAGAGTCAGCTAGTTGTCGAGGGTCTCCTTCAAATTTTTGGCTACAGGAGCCTCGTGGAATCTTTTGATATCGAGAGTGGTTTTTGCTGATTACGCCTTTGACGTATGACTTCCATAGGTTAATTTGATTAAGTAATGGTTTAGGTTACAATTGGCACACACATTCACTCAACCGTTGTGTATGATCTCATGTCTTGTATATCATTTTCAGTCCAGTTCATTTCCTAGATTCCCAGGATGTTTTATGTGTATTGACTGGCCTGTTCTAAAAGATCCTTAATAATTCCAGGGTAGTTGAGGGATCTGACATTCCACTATCCAATTTTAAAGTCCTTTTTCGTTTACGGAGTTGTTGCCGTGAGTCCAATCCATTCCAAAGCTCTTCTGCGGGTTTCAAAACAATGCAGGGTTTTCCAGGGACGGGGGGTTAGCCCATCCCCAACCTCCATTCCGGTGGTATGTTTATAGCTTCGATATCAATTATCAGGTACGGAAGACACTCCTTCACCCACTTACGTCCCCACAAAGAAGGTGTAAGTAGGATTTATTGGCATAGCTGTAGATGTATTTTTAGTTTTTGGCATTTCTTGGCATTTAATGTCCCATCATTGGGGAACCAGTAAACCCAATGTGCGACTCCGAGAACATTTACTACCATCTATTTGTGGGGCCAAAGATGATAAATTATGGAAGCTGTAGGTTGGCAAACGAGGGGCTCCCTCCTCCTTTCGCAAACAGGCGGGGGACCATCTACGGTGGAGTTACCCCCTTTGTTACCGCAAGATATACGAGTGTGGTCGGATAAGTACTCAGCCTCACCATTTCATGGCGCTACTCCCGCAAGATAGATTCACTAGCATATAGTACGTTTTTGCAGACAGCTACAGTCAAAATTTCAGCTGAGTCAGAGTCGCAGTTTTGTTTTGAGCGCATGTGAAATTGGGCATGTTCGCGGATTTTAGAAAAATGGAGAAAGAGCAATATTGATCGCCGATTCGATTCTCGTTTTTGGAAGGGGAATCGGGAAGCGAAATCAAAGAGCGCCTCGATGCTGTATACGGTGACTTAGCTCTTGCGATAGCCACCATAAAGGATTGGTTTAACTAGTTTCAAATTGGTCGCATGTCGGTTTTTGGTGGGCCGCGTCCAGGTGCTCTAAAAACTGGTATCACGGAAGATAACGTGACAAAAATCTACGAACTAGTATTGGCAGACCGCGGATTTGAGGGGCCCGAGATAGCTGAGACAGTAAGTATCTCAAAAACTACATGGGTCTTATCCTGCATAAAATTTTGGGCATGAAAAACTGTCGGTGCAATGGGGGCCGCGTTTGCTCACTCCAAACAACAAACGTAACCGTGAGACCACTTCAGAGCGGTGCTTGAAGCTGTTTAAGCACAACCCGAAGGATTTTCTTACTGGTTTTATGAGAGTCGATGAAACATGGCTCCTCACCAGAGACTAAGGAGCAGCCGAAATAGCGGACTACATCCGGCAAACGTGCTCCGAAGATGGCCGGAAAGGTAATGGCGATCGTTTTCTAGGATTTATAAGGTGTGATTACATGGACTACCTAGAGAAGGGCAAAACCGTGTCTACTACGTGTATGTTGAATTATTGTGCCGATTCGACACCGAACTGCAGAAAAAAGGCCCCATTTGACAAGGAAAAAATTGCTCTTCCACCACGCACTGGCTTACACCTTCGCCATCGCCACGGCTGAATTGGTCGAATAAGGCTTTCCAGCGGATTCTCCAGTTTTGGCCTCGTGCGACTTCTTTTTGTTGCCAAACTTGAAAAAGTCAGTCACCGGGCAGAAATTTGAGTTGAATGAGTAGGTCATTACCGCCTAGTTTGTAGACCTCGAGAAAACGTATATTTAAGACGTGTTAAAGACGTTGGAGCATCGCTGAGTCAAGTGTATCGAGCAAAGAGGAGATTATTTTGAGAAGTAAATTTTTTCTTTTGTAGGCTAGTTACTTATCAGATTGGCCTTGTGCATATTAGGTGAATACATAGGAAAACAAAGCTCCAAACATACAAGTTTGTGATAAGACCTGAGTTATACTATGGGTGTGAAACATGGACCCTAACCCAAGCATCCGCAAATATATTGAACGCCTTTGAGCGACGGGTCCTGAGGCGAATAATCGGAGTCAAGCTAGACGGGGACCAAAAGTGAAATCGATACAACCATAAGTTGTTTGAAATTTTCGACGAAACGGAGGTCTCAACGAATGTCAGACTGTGGAAGCTGCAATGGGCTGGCCACGTGAATCGTATGGACGAACAACGGATACCCGAAAAGGTATTCGTTAGAAGAACTGAAGGCCGGGAACCAGTGGGGAAACCGGTCAATGAAGACAGTTCATCGCTGCTCGGATTCCTAAATTGGAGGACGCGATCAATGGATCGAGACATTTGGAGGCGCTATTTGCAGAAAGCGAAGGCTCGAAAGGGGCTGTAGTGCTCAGAAGAAGAAGATATTAGGTGAGTGGTTATATTTTCTATTCTTTTCGATTGGATTAGACTAAGCAGAGAGATTGTCGAGAGTGATTAGTTATCGCTAAGTATGCGGTTAAATTTTTGCTCGATTTGAAATTAGTAGAACAAATGAAAGAGTAGTACGTGAGAAATGTGGATAGAGAATCGTGAAACTGAAATGAGTTATTGAAGTGGATATTAAGAAATGGACGTTGTGTGAGCTGCGAGTAATGAGTCATTGAATAGTGGACTAAATCTGACCAGTGGGGACAATCAAATTTAATAAACGGACAATTAACGCGGTAAGCTATAGGTTTGGGGAAGTAAATTCAGGGATTATGGGCATTGTATTAAAGGAGACCACAGAGTAGTTTCAAGCGAATCAGTGGGCTTTGCTGTTGGGTTCAAGTATGAGTAAGGCGAAGTATCGAGTGGCTAAAAAAGAGGCCCCCAACGATACGATTTTCCTTTGTGAAAGAAGAATCTAGCTTTTGTTTTCTTGTAAAGCAAGATTGGTATATCCAGCTCTGGCGTTAATCACTGACTAAATTAAGACTTTAGCAATAAAGGAATTAGTGAGCGTAGGGAAGGCCCACCGACAGGAATGGAGTCAAGGTACGAGATCGCATTGACTCCAAATAAACCTCCACTCGAAGATATATGCCGACAAATTTTTTGGAGCATAGGCATGAGCGGTTTCAAATAAATATCAACATTTCATATGTTTGGTACCAAACCCTTCAGATAGAAGCATACTCCTGCTTGCATGACTTGTCCTATGCTTTTATCTGAAACCTCATCCATTAATCCTCTTCTCGGCAATTGATCCGTTTTTCAATTGAGCATACATTCAAGCTTTTGTCAATCAACGAAACCCATTCACAGTTAGGCAATATTGAATATTTGAATTTTCAAACCAGCAACATCAACCGAAATAGAATATTTATTGTAAAGCACATCCTGAAATAATTTATCTTCCACGGTCAATGTCTTTCCGGTTTGAATACTAAAGCAACCTTCATAGTCCCTGAATGAATAATGGATCATTGAAAAATTTGGTATCCTTTCCGGCCATCTACCCTCGATTTGGAAAATTTTTCTATTAACTTCGCCGAAAACGTCCACGTCATTCAATCCTTGACAATAAAAAAAGAAGCAGATTGTCTAGTCATGATTTATTTACGTGTTCCACATAGATTATCCCTTTTCTCCATTACGACCCATTCTTCGGTGCATTTCCTTCTAATTATCTATTTGATCCAAATGTTTTCCATTAAGTTATAAATATTTGATGTCCTTTTTCCTTTTGTTTCTTCCCAATGGAAATTCCTCATTGCAATTGTAGATGTAATTTTTGGATAAAATCTCCACAAATATTATCTGTGTGCTCAATCATCCCTTTTGTTAATGAAAAAATACAAAAGAAAATGTGGAAAAAGGAAGAATGATTTGCAAAAATCGAACAAAATTAAGGATAACGTAGGCAAAACGTGAATGAGTTCGCCTAAATGTAGTCAGGCAAACTGAAACCTCTTCCCTCCTCCGGAAAGCTTAATAGGGTGCTTTGATAGTCTGGCGTTAAATTTGTTAGATTTCATCAAAAATAATTCATTGAATTTTAGACATTAGAAATTCATTAGGACGCACACGAGCGCACACATACTTGTACACGCCGAAAAATAAAAGGTCGAATAGGCATTGGTTGCTTTTCGACGAAAGTCAGAGAATTCGTCGAGAGCATGAGTTGGAAGAAGGAAATGAAAGGAACCTAAAATGTATAGAGGAAACGTATGGAGACTCGTTAACAAAATGAAATCGTGCAAACATAGTAATTTATTCATTTTGTTTGTGTATATGTGTGAGTTAATGTAAGTAGAAGTATGTATAGCGAGTTTGTCTACTTTTATCCATTTCGCCATAACAAACATTTTTTTTTTGATTTAGAAGTTTTTCGTGGCAATGATGGTAATATGGCAGTAGGTAAGTGACGTCTTACTGTTTCATTTCGCTTTAGCTTTTTCCTTTTAGCATTCATGGCACTAACGCGTTTTTCTTGGAAAATTGTATTCCTTATTTTCAAGGATTTATGGAGAGGTTGTAAGACTGCAATGTTATTCTACATCTAGTCGTCAGTTGTTTATGTACTTATCATTTCTATGGTATTTTTTCTTTTGAGGAAAAAAACAAATTATTGATGATGTTGTGAAGAATCATCGAGAAATGAATTTGTGTTACCAAGCAAATGGCTGTTTCATCGGATTGAAATTTATAAAAGACTTAAAGTAGTCTGGAAAAAACCAAGTTCTTTGGGGAGTGCCACTTTTACGTACCCGAGAAAATGGATGGTTTGAATGCTTTTGGGCTGGCACATATGTACATATAATGTTTTAGACCTAGTTTTTTTGCACAGTAACGCGAAGCGAGCGTGAATCGCTCCAATCAAACAATCATACCATCTTCGCTTTGTAGGCCCCAGGGTACGTTCAACTTTTGCACCATTGTGTTGGTGATGTAGGTTTGCTTAAGACGGACTCCCGCTTAGTGGCGGTGTGGCTCTGACCACCTGTCCGGATAAGAGCTTGTGTCAAACATCGCATGGCCTGCCTGCTGCGCAAAGATAACTATGGGACCAAAGGGTAGCTGCTCACACAAACGGAGATAGCGGCTAAACAAAAACATCAATGACAATTATATCAACGACAGCAACATCGAAAACCAAAGGCATAAAGAATACTGGATCCGCAACCGGTCGTGAGAGCCAAAGCAATTAGCAACCTTCGCTTAAGCTATGTGAAATTGAGGTTTTGAGTGGGTACGACATAGATATGTGCTTGTTTTTGCACTAAACTTCACTCCGAAACACGTTCACGTTTATAAAGTTTTTGATTTTGAAGATCACGTGTACTATAGTTCATGTTTTTTATTCAAAAGTTACGAATTATCATCAGCTTTGACGTGTGAGTTTTCCAACCTCTACGTTTGCTGTGTTGTGAGAGAACGTTTGTTATCCTGATGGAATGTGATCCCGCAATGAAACAGTGCCTTCTCTACCTCGATGAGACTTTATCGTAGGTCAAGAAAATTATTATTCAGGGTTTAGATGAGTCGCCCGTTTTCATTTTTCCCGATGTAGTTGACACTCGTTAAGGACGCGTCGATGTTCTCATGGACAAAACTATTTTCTCAGTCCAAGGAAAGGTCTCAGTTCGAATGCTTTACCCAGACTGAGTTCATATACCCACAATTGAAGTGAACATTATTATGTCGACAAACATTAGCTGGTGACCCAATTAATTTCAGAATACTACAGTTTACCTTGAATAGTCAATACTACTTGGAAGTTGAAGACGATAGTGTTGTTGATATTTATGGAAACAGTGCGACAGGATTACGATTAGGACGAACAGTGTTGATATTGCATGATAATAACGTTTAAAGTAATGGTTGATTTACTGCTGATGGCGATTCAAGTAAATCATCTACTCCATGGGCTACAATCACTGTCTCAACAGCTAACAAAATCTCTATAAGTTTGCTACCTCATAACAACTGCGTCACAATTGAGGGAGAAAAACGTTAAATCGCCATCGATTTCTATACACATGAGGATCAGATAACATGTCTTGGACCTTGATATTACGTAGAGTCATCAATTCAGGACTCTTTCTTTTACATCCTTAAAGAAAAGTCAAAATGGTAGTAGAATTTATGGTGAAACTGTGAAACATGCTGCTACACTTGTTACTGGAATATTCAATAAACGTACTGCAAAATCTGGACTTCAAATCTGACACTTACCCCTACAAGGGTCCTCTTACTTTTGAACCGAAATAACCCAAGACGACAACAAATTTGCTTTACAGCTACTGGAAGCGATGAATCTTATGTTTGGTCATCATAAAAACCTAAGTTGATTTTCTCTACCTCGATGAGACTTTATCGTAGGTCAAGAAAATTATTATTCAGGGTTTAGATGAGTCGCCCGTTTTCATTTTTCCCGATGTAGTTGACACTCGTTAAGGACGCGTCGATGTTCTCATGGACAAAACTATTTTCTCAGTCCAAGGAAAGGTCTCAGTTCGAATGCTTTACCCAGACTGAGTTCATATACCCACAATTGAAGTGAACATTATTATGTCGACAAACATTAGCTGGTGACCCAATTAATTTCAGAATACTACAGTTTACCTTGAATAGTCAATACTACTTGGAAGTTGAAGACGATAGTGTTGTTGATATTTATGGAAACAGTGCGACAGGATTACGATTAGGACGAACAGTGTTGATATTGCATGATAATAACGTTTAAAGTAATGGTTGATTTACTGCTGATGGCGATTCAAGTAAATCATCTACTCCATGGGCTACAATCACTGTCTCAACAGCTAACAAAATCTCTATAAGTTTGCTACCTCATAACAACTGCGTCACAATTGAGGGAGAAAAACGTTAAATCGCCATCGATTTCTATACACATGAGGATCAGATAACATGTCTTGGACCTTGATATTACGTAGAGTCATCAATTCAGGACTCTTTCTTTTACATCCTTAAAGAAAAGTCAAAATGGTAGTAGAATTTATGGTGAAACTGTGAAACATGCTGCTACACTTGTTACTGGAATATTCAATAAACGTACTGCAAAATCTGGACTTCAAATCTGACACTTACCCCTACAAGGGTCCTCTTACTTTTGAACCGAAATAACCCAAGACGACAACAAATTTGCTTTACAGCTACTGGAAGCGATGAATCTTATGTTTGGTCATCATAAAAACCTAAGTTGATTTACGTATCACAAGCAGGAGTAGCTGAGATGCGAATCATACCTAATCTTGAAACCTTTTGGATGAAAACAAAAATGTTATCATAAAACACACAAGATATAGTTTTGTCAAGAAATGTTAAAATCTCCCGATCTGCAGTGAAAATCCTACTGCCAGTAAAATGAAGTATTAAAAAGTACAATTTTGGGACAGCCCTAAATGACTACGTGAAAATTCATCTGTCTTTATCTTCTTACTTGAACGGATTGTTCATTCCTTTTACCAATTGTGATAATTTGCATTTCGATTTGCTATTCAGCAGTCAAATCCTTCGAGTGGATACAAAGAAAGAACCGATCAAAGAAGAGCTAGCCAAAGATGCATGTACAATTTTATATCTTAAATGGACAAGTTTGGGAACAGCTCAATTGAAAACATCGTATAAGTTTATGGATAAGATTAGAAGAGATGAAGGTACTTTGGTGATGTTAGATTTTAGATCCAGTGCAAAACGAAGTTGTGATGCTGATCAGTTTATCGAGAAATGTTATATATTTTAATGGTCCACAAAAATATATAATATTGACGATAGGCTGCAACGACGTATTGAGTACGACACAACTATTACTGATGTTACCAAAGCTGATAGCGATGCTTCCAAATCCATTTTGTTTTGCAATATTCTTTGCACCAAAGTCGGTGAGACAATTCTTAATTTACAAACCTACAACTCGCTATTAATAGCAAGCGTTGAACCATTTTCTTCGTCATATCAGACTAAAATCTATCGTGCTAAGCTACGCTTCATTAATCTCTATACTACTGAAAATTGGCAACAATGTTGTCTGATCGGCATGAAAAATTCTTTGCTTGCACTCCTGACGTGTGGACGCTGCGCGAATTGACATTTACCGATGACAATCCATCGGACAACCAACGATGTTGAAACCCAATGAAGCGAATGTGGGACATAGGTGCATATCCGATGAACGCCAGTTGGGGGGTCACCGATGCAAGCCAGCACCGCAATTGAAAGTTAAATTGCCTCGAAGAGAAAAATTAACGGCTCGCTGGTTAGAACCGAGCTGACGAGGAAATTGTGGACAAAGGACGGGTTTCTTTTGGTGGATGAAGATCAACAGCGAAGGATCGACAGTGCGGAGAAGTATCAACGGAGGAATAGTAGGTAATTTGGTGGAATTTTCATCAGCGACGAGGAAAAATGGCTATGGAAGTTTGACGAGTGGTGAAACTTGGCGACGTGACTTAACTAAACGGTAAATTATATTTTCGATTTGTTTTCTTTTTTAAAAGCATGTTCATTCGAGCAAAATTATTCTAGTGTTGATTGTACACTATGCTCGGGTGTGTTTCAGTATCCGAAATAAACTTTTGGGGGTTTTCAATTCGTCTTACGTTGGGTGAACACATAACGGGTAAAAAGTGCAAAGTGTTCGCCTCGTCCTTGAATAATTGTTCTTTCGGCGTGATTCGTATTGGGGAGGCTTCGATAGGTTGGGATAAGAGGTCTTGATTCAAGCTGTATGAGGGGTGTTTCGGTGGCTGCGTTACTCACTTGGCGGCTACTTGGGACCAAGGGGCAAGTAAGACGGGCAAACCGGGTCTGAAGGCCCAAGCTAAGGGATCCTCCACGTGGAGGGTAAAAAGTGATCTAAAAGATGCTGCTCCTCAAAGTCCAAAGCTAAAAATTCCTCCAGAAATTGTAGTGTTTGAGTATTGGAATTGGTCGTTAAGGACTGCAACGCGTAAGCGAGCTGACAGCTAGCGTAAGCGAGCTGACAGCTAGCGTTGTGGTGTCGTGGAGCAGATTTTTTTCACCAGCGCAAGGACCCACTACATGAATTCGAAAATGTCGCTGGCCGAGGGAACACACCGAAACAGTTTACAGGCGAAACGATATTGCAAATACCCTGTTAATCGTTCGCGTAAGACGAACCCGTCTTTGCTAAGAAAGTTCACTGTCCACAAGTAAGAGTGGGGCATCCCAGCGGCCTGAAACTTCAAAAACTTCTAAATCCCAATGTTGTTAGAGTATACATACAAAGCGATCATTAGGTAGAACTTAGTGAAGTTCAAGCTAGGCTGTTGTCACAGACACCAAGTATTAATTCCATTAGATTACAAATTCGGGCAGCTAGAAGGATGTTATATTCACTCGTAACAAAACTATTTCGGGACACACAGCGATTTAAGTAAATCTAAGAATTGAAAAACTTGAGATAGTTCACGTTTACGAATTTTCCGCAAATCGCACTATTAAACAATGTCTACGTTAAAATTAGCATTCTACCAGTATGTACGAGTATAAGGTCTCATTAAAATTGTAAGCTACTGCGTATTGCATAGAATCTAAAAGTTTCTGGCTTTAATATGATTGCCGTCCGGAGCTAAATAGAAAATAATTGTATTCGCATCTGAGCTCATCACCACAAAATAAATCCATCGTTTTTATTTTGTTGCTAGCAAATTAAGCAATTGTAAGCATGTTGGTCCCATGTGTGTAAGCACATTCCACATATACAATAGTATATCATGTTTTTAATATTCATAAAAATTACTCGGTCGCGTGACGTTCTGGCGCCAGCAGTTTTCGTTGGTCATGAAGCATTATCAAGATGCTGATGCGCCATCTGCATTTTTCGGTGTATGTTTGCTTGTCCGTGAAGTGGACGTACTTTATGAACACGTAAGAGTCAGAATTTTAGTTTTATGCGATCATGCAATCGAGGAAAATGTTGCAAGATCAGTCTAGTTCAATCTTAGCAAGCAAAAAGGAGTGAAGTATAATAGGAATTCTATAGCCACGAGTTTTAGATCTAGTGCACAAAAGAGAAAAGAAGAACAAGTGTTTTTGAATAGAAGTAGAATCTGTGAATTTCATTCGCTGAAGGGCTACTTATTAGAGTAGCCGAAATTAAAAACAAGGGAAGGTATCGGGGCCAGAATAAAAGACTAACAACGACCTCATCAATACTTTTTTCTTTGGACAGTGCAAAGCCAATGTCTACATGGGTTGCTTTTGCTGTGATTGGATCAACAAGAATTTAATGGAATTTAAAACAATATACAGTACACTGAAAGTGTACTGCACCGAAAATTACTACTACCGAGCGCTGTTAATGGTTTTCACTTTGCTTTACTCATGAATATCTGTTGTTACCAGTGCAATAATACAACGTCCAAAGCTTTCTAAATCCCAATTCTGCCGTACAAATCAGCGCACTTTCCACTCCTCTTTGCTACTGCACTTGCAAGTTCTATTGGAATCCAATAGAACTTGCAAGTGTCATCTCCACCGAATGCACTTTTGATTGATTTTGCAATGGAACTCGGATTATCCTATCACTTTTCACCGTTAACGCGGCACTTGTCTATTCACATTTCTTTTCAATCCTAAGCCCACAATTTAGTCAATAATTGTTTATTTGCAATATGCAACGATTTAAAGGGGTCAGCACTTGCTCTGCTTTCTAACCACTTAGTATCACATTTTACTCTTCCATTCGGTTGTAGATATTAAAGCAGAAATTGTAGCGAAAACGTTACATTGCAGCTCCTTTTCGATACTGTTTGGTTATGCAACTCCCTTACCAACTCACACACAATATCACGTTCAGAGTTGGGATCTGTTTTTCACACGTTGATTTGATTCTGGTTTTTGGAAGGGAAATTGCGCAGCAAAATCAGAGCGCTTGAATGGTGTATGCGGTGTCTTTGCTCCTGCAATAGCAATTGTGAAAAATTGTTTTAGCGAGTTTCAACGTTGCCGCACAACGGTTTTTGATGAGCCACGCCCAGGTGCCCCAAAAATGGCTACCACGGAGATTACCGTGACAAAAATCCATAAGCTCGTATTGGCAGACCACCCATTGAAGGTATACGAGAAAGCTGAGACAGCAGGTATCTCAAAGACCGCGTGGGTCATATCCTGCATAAAATTTTGTGCATGAGAAAGCTGTTAAGACGTGGTGCCACGTTCGCTTACTCTGAACAACCAATGGAACCATGAGACTACTTCAGAGCAGTGTTTGACGCTATTTAAGCCCAATCTGAAGGAGTTTATGGCTTGTTTTGTAATCTGAAGGAGTTTATGGCTTGTTTTGTAACCGACCAAGGAGCAGTAGAAATAGTGGACACCCCCAGGCAAATCTGCTCCGAAAAATGTGAAGGTGGCCGGAAAGGTGATTCACAAGGTGTGATCTGTATCGACTACCTAGAGGAGGGTAAAACAGTCACAGAGCTCTACTTTGCCGAATTATTGGGCCAATTTGATGCCGAATTGAAGAAACAAAGCCCCATTTGGCAAAGAAGAAAGTGCTCTTCCACCATGACAACGTACCCGCTCACGCCTACGCCATCGTCATGGCCAAATTGGTCGAACTGAGCTACGAACAGCTACTACATTCACCTAATTTTCCGCTTCTCATTTTCTGGGATCTTTTGCTTCTATTTAGCGCGTTTTCAAACTATTTTAGCTCATAACCTTTTTTTACAAGTTCATTTATCACTGATCCTTAGACCACTAATAGGCCATTTATTTATACTCAACAGTTTTGATCGATATCACTTTCACTCTACGCTCACAGTTTTTAGGGTTTTGTAAAATAATTTTACAAAACCCTACTAGTTTCGCGACCAGTCTGTCGTCTGTCCGTCTATCCGTCCGTCCGTCCGTCCGTCCGTGTGTCACAGCAGTTTTTCTCGGAAACTACTTAAGCTAGAAACATCAAATTTTGTGTGTAGTTGTAAAGTGGTGATCTCTTCAAAGTTCAACTACAAAAAAATTTTACAAGGTATTTAAGGGGGGTCTCCCCATATAGGAGAGTGACCCCCCGAAAAAAAAAATTCATTGAAGGTAGCCGTTATGGGTATCAAATGAAAGGTCTTGATGAGAACTTTTCAAAACAGGTCTTAGTTTGGCAAAATTTGCTTCGAGGGGCGCACAGGGAGGGGAAATACCCGAAAAATTTGTGTCCCCCCCCCTCGCGATTGGATACCTGTGATCCGAAAAATCTGAAAAAAATCAGGGATGTTGGCCTTGGTGCGTTCAACAACAACAAATACGTGAGAAGTCGCAATTCACTCAACTTTGTTAGTAATAGTATGATTTATCGATTTTATGTTTTCTTGAATAAAATCTTAACGGTACCCTTAAATTCAATGAAATTCAGTACGTAGATGTCTATTTATAAGATTGATCTATCCTGAAAGTTTCATAAAGATTGAATCATATGTAGTGAAGTTATAGCGGTTTGAATTTTCCTGTATTACTATGGAACAATATGCGCTGCATATATTACTATGGCAACATATGGCTATGGAACAACATGCGCTTTTTACCGACTCAGACACTACAGTTTTGCTAGGATTTGCATGAAAATTTCAGGAATGATAGGTGTCATGTATGTCTTTGAGAATCGGTTCAGCTAGTGGTATCAATAATCGTAAAACAAAATAGTGGCTGTTTTAAATGCGAAGGTTGAATAATTTGGAGTTATTTTTTCCCAACTTCAACGTTTAAGGTGCATGCTTTGAACACTTGATTCAATTGAATTATTGACTGAAGATGAGTACCTACAATTAATGCTCATAAGTGAAATAAGTCAAGGAGGTGGGAGAGAGCTCCCAGCAAAAGGATTTGTAACCATTCTAGGATTCGAAAAATTGGCCATGAATCGATGATTTCAGCACAGGAGAGTGGCCCATGAAAAAAAAATTCATCAAACGTAGCCGATATGAGTATGAAATGAAAGTGTTCATGGGAGCTTTTCAAAATAGTTGTTAAACTGTCGGTTTTTGCTTCAGTGGGGGCACAGGGGGGAAACACATGAAAAATGTGTTTCCTCCGTCGCGGATGGACATCTGAAATAATTATCAAGGGAGATATTTATGAGTATAACAATACCAAAAACGTCAAAAGTCGAAATTCATTGAACTTTGTTAAAAATAGTATGATCTTCGCATTTCATATTTTCTCCAATAAAATCGTCTTTGACATGTTTCTTGATTTGATTCGATCTGGCGACTGCATTTTGTAAATTGAATACAAAACCCTTCTGACATGAGCGTAGGTCTGTTTACCCAACTTGTTTTTTCTTTTTTGCATCTTAATGCATATGATTTATGCATTCAAATGACTTGATTGCAATGAAGGTCTCATAGATATTTATTGTGTACACGTTTCATTCCGCCAGTGCTTCAATTATAAACTGAAAAAAAAATTAGCAACAAAAGGTAGGTAGTTTATAACTCGATTCGCACTCACCCTAGTTTTAGAGTATCGAGCACCGATACTCGTAATTGCAATATCAAAGTGAGGACAATCAAACCACTGCTCAAATCAATTTTGTCGATAGACAAACCTAAAAGGGATCAATAAACTCATCTCGAATTATTATAAATTGAGTAATAAGTTATGCGTGCCAAAAGTCAACCAGAAACGAAAATGCTGACTTCTTTGCTTACTCCAAAGACATATAAACAAATGGACGAGCAACGAGAATCTGTGTACTCGTCCATGTGAGAAGCAAATTTGCCACATAAATAAGTTATAAATAACTTACGCTCTCGAAACTATATGATTCCCTCTGCTTCTCCTTCCCCTTTTTTCCAGGCAGGTTTTTCTTTTCTCTCTTCAGAAGAATCCCTTCCCCCACTGACACCCGCGCACATCAACGAAATTTCATTTCAGTTTGAGTATAAACAACAAACAACTCTCACGGAAACTCGAACGTCAAAGCAAAAGAAAATCGAAAAGAGCGCGAAACACGCGGGAAAATTATGTGTCAAAGTGGATGGAAATTTCGTAAATTTTTAATTAAAACAGTGAATTAAAGTTCCGATTACGTACGCGCGATCTTTAAAATTAAAAACTTTTTAAATGTGAACGTGTTTCGCCGTGGATAGAGTGCTAAATTAAAAGCATATCGCCTCAAACCTCAACTTCACACAACTTTAGCGCAGGTTGCCAATTGCTTCGGCTCTCACGACCGGTTGCGGATCCAGTACTCTCTATATCTATGGCTTACTCGTTACAACACCATGACGATGCTTGATTGTGTCAAAGTTCAGTAAAGGGTCCCTCGTAAATGTTCGAAAAAATAAAACCGTACATTTGCATTTCACTTAAAAGTAGAGTTTTGAGAGTTTGAGTTTCTTTGTTTAGATACCTTCCAAGACGTTGATTTGGGATTGGCATGGAGGATAGATTTGAATATGGGAAACACATGGACGGAAGGTTCCCGGTAGCAGGGATAGTTGCTGCATTAATACCATTAATACCTGCTGTTGTTTATGTGAGCATTTTTGGGTCTCTGCTGACTTTCACTATTTTTGGTGCGTGTTGCTAGGTGAATAAAAGCAATTCAGCTAACGGATTCGACTATTGACGACACTTAACTGTCCATTCTTCGTCACTAATCCTGTTCTAAACTCCGACAAATCGATTCGGAGCCTATTGATATTATACTCTTCTCTACTACGATTAAACAATCACGTATACAGTTATTTTTCTTCCGACTAAAGTGGGGACTATTCTCGGCACTAATTTTACCTGATTTTGATCAAGCCTTTGCCACAATATTAACTCTTTAGAAGTCTTCTTTGCCCCTAAGAGTATCAAATAAGGGCAACACGTCAGACCATGCTACCGAATATTTGATGATTTATTAGAAATCTGCAACTGCTCTAAATTAGTGATGCTTCGTGCAGGCAAATATTATTCACTATTTCAATTGCTTCTAAAGTATGCAATATTCATTTCTTTTAATGAGTTTTAAATGCAGTAGCTAATAGCAAACTTCTTTAAATTTTGGGGGCCACAACGAATCCATGCTCGCGTTCAAATTTTCCATATGGATAGCCGATGATGTAGTCCGTGTGGTGTAGTGGTTAGAGCACTAAGCCCGTAAACCAAAGGTCTCTGGTTTGAGTTTTGTTGGCGCCAACAAGATTTAGTTCGAGTGATTCTTCGGAGGAACTATAAGCCTGTTTAGTTATGATACTTGCTGGTTTAAAATCAGAACGTATTGCAGCTGGGTTGATGGACGCACGGTCAAAGCACGATAATGATCATATCACCTTGTGGAGAGCCGACACATTCGATTATGACAATGAGATACTCTAACTATCTCTAAGTGAAGGCCCACAAGGGGCTTTAGGGCCACGAAAAAAAAATTCCGATGGTAATCCGGGACAGAGACTTGGGTTTTGACTAACGTCACGGGAAGAAGGCAGTGGCCAGGTTACGGGGTGATTTGCCAGCACACACTTTTTTGTGTCGAAAATTATTCAAGAAAGAAAAAAAATTTTTTACTTTTTATTACAGGGGTGTTTTGTTAATTAAGTTTTCGGGAGCTGCTGTTCTATAATTTGAAGATTCTTTCTGATGGAGTGTGTAAACGTTTTGTCAAGAACCCAGGGGGCTATAACTCTAGCTCGCAGATGACTGATATGGTTACTTTAAAAGAAGCAACGATCCAGTTCGGAAAATTGTCCTTCAAAGGCAGTTCGTGATAGCTTGTTTCGTTCCCCGCTTATCTTCTATGTACTGTATAACTTCATCAACAGAAGTATAATAGTACAGGCGAGAAACAAATGTTTGAAGAGAAGCCTTGGCAACTTTAAGTTTGTGCCTAGAAGGTGTATTTTTATCCAAGGTTAGTTGTGTAGACAATGTCAAAATGTGTAGACAATGTCCAGAAGGCACTGAAACGGGTAATAACAAATGATTTGCAGTGAAAAGAGCACCATTACATGAAGCGGCTCACGTCCCATAAGATATGGATGATACTGTGGTCCTTCAGGTGTGGGATTACGTGGAGCTAATGCGATTTAGCACTTTTGCTCCATTTCTCTCTGTGAGTATCTTTGTACCTAACTAGCCTATAGAAAACAGTACAACTAGTTTCTGTCCTATATCACAATGTTAATGATCTGAGGCTAGAGTAGGTGAGCCTCTGCTCGTTATTGGTTGGTCTTAGGAGATCCAGGGTACTATTAGGGTGTTCATCTATTCTGTCGATTCTGTCTAGTATATATTTGTAAATAGTGTCTAGTTTGAGATCTTTATAAATTTCAACATTCCTAATGTACCTGGGGGTTTTAAAAATTCTCCCAGGGGCCTTGTTTTGTAGGGATTGAAGCAGTTCTTTGTTGAATTTTGAGGTCTGACAAAAGGCTCTGCAGCCATAGAGAAGAGAGGGTCTTATAAATTGTTTGTAGATGAGGAGTTTGCTTTCCACGTTCAGTTTTCCTGATCTTAAGATGGGGTGCAAGGAGGACAAAATACCTAAACAGTGTTGTCGCTTGTCACGTATGTGGTCAGTCCATGTAAGTCTAGTGTCAAATTTTAGTCCTAGGTATTTTGCTGTTCTATCAGTTTGAGTCGATTTGTAGTTCAGGAGGTTGTTGTCGTCATTTTCTTGTGATAAAAATGACTTGTGTATTGTCAGCGTTAATTTTTATCTTCCACTCTTGAAAGTGTCTCAAAAGAATTTCGGTAGATCGTTGCAGAGATAAAGATATGACGTCTGCTTATGGCGAGGTGTAATATATGCAAGTGTCTTCGGCATACAGGGAAATTTGAAGGCTGTTAGGCAGACGTGGAAGGTCCGCAGAGTATAGGATGTACAGTTATGGGGAGAGTGGTGAACCTTGTGGAACTCCAGCTTGAATCGGTTACATGTTGGATAGTGTGTTATCAGTTTTTACGCGAAAAGATCTGCCCTGCATGAAAGAGTTGATAATTTTTATCAAAGGTAGTGGAATGGAATTTCCATGCATTTTAAAGATCAGCCCTGTATGCCAGACTTTTGTTATGTAAAACATAACTAAGCCTGTTGACTTACTGCGATTTAACCCATTTCTAATATGTTGGACCACCCTTGTTAGCTGGAGTTTAGTGAAGGGCCCAGCTCAAAAGCCGTATAGTTCATCTGGTATAATTTCATTGTTATCAATATATTCGGAAAATTAAGTTAACAGTGCTTTTTTGTAAGTTGGGAGAGAGAGAGAGAGAGAGAGAGAGAGAGAGAGAGAGAGAGAGAGAGAGAGAGAAGACAGTAGACTTATTTTGCGTCAATTTTGCGGGAAAATAAGATTCTTATCTGGTTCCAGGATGACGATTATAATTACCGTTTTACACGACTGGGGAGTTTACGTAGGCGAAAGATGGTGTTGATGATGTCCATCAAGGCTTGCAGTATGTTGTCTGATAGCCATTTCAGCAAGGTGTTTACCAAAGAATCAGGGCCTGGGGCTTTTCATTTGTTCAGCGTGCTTATCATATCTTTTAATTCCGGTAAGTCTAGTGGACGGGTTCCGTTAGCGATAGTCCGCTAGAATGCTAGCAGTCTTTGCACAGATGACTCAATTTCATCTATAAATTCATGGCTCACCTCAATGGAATTGTTCTCATGGAATTGCAGTTCAAGAGTGTCTGCAAAGGCTTCGCCTTTTCGTATGCTGTCGGAGCTTGATTTTCAAAGTTATAATCACCAGGTTTGAGGCTTTGCAAAAACCTTCCCAATAGGTGATGCAAAATTCAAGAATTTGATCACGTTTTTTGTTGGTTAACCGGTTGGCTTTGCTTTTTATCCTAGGATTCCCCGTGTTCCTTGCTCATCTCCGTAATTGATTCCTCTTCCTTATGAGGAACCTAATCTTTTGAGAAAGTTTATAGTTCAATAAGGTGGAAGCCTTGCTGCTGAAGATCTTCTTTAATTTCCTCCACGTCCGTGAAGATTGCGAATTATCACGTTAAATTTTTTATCTTCAGAGAGGAAGTAGGTGTGATACTGCCATTTTTGCTCAGTTAACCATTTGATAATTTTTCTGTGATTCGCGGAGGATCAGGATATAATCTGGATGCCCAGATGTATGCGTTTGGCAGAGTCGTACCTTACATTTAACTGCTGCCTAAGCGCAGCTTCTTCTTCATCTTAGCACTACAGCCCCTCTCGGGCCTTTGCTTCCTGCAAATAGCGCTTCCAACTGTCTCGGTCCATTGACCGCGTCCTCCAATTCCGAAATCCGAGCAGCGATGAACTGTCTTCATCGACAGAGTCAGACCATCGTTTCCTCGGTTTCCCCACTAGTCTCCGGCCTTCAGTTCTCCCAACGAATATCTTTTTGGGTATCCGTTGTTCGTTCATACGATTCATGTGGCCAGCACATTGCAGCTTCCGCCGTCTTCTAATCGTTGAGACCTTAGGCTCGTCGAAAATTTCATACAGATCATGGCTGTATTGAATTCGCCGTTGGTCCCCATTTAATTTCGCTCCGATTATTCGCCTCAAGGGCGTTCAATATATTTACGGATGCTTGGGTTAGGGTCCATGTTTCATACACATAGCATAACACAGGTCTTATCACAGATTTGTATACTTGGAGCTTTGCTTTCCTGTTTATGCAGCTGGTGTTCAGGATCATCAATACTGAATAAAATTCTTCAAGATCGTCAATACTGAATAAGAACTTACCTTCGTGCCTTTCTTCAGACTCCAGCTTCAGCTCCCTTTGCACATCTTGATGGACAAAATGGCTTCTTTGTTACAGATTCCAAAAGTTCTAATCTAATTCTAATTTTTTTTATGGGGAACTTTGGTATAAATGGGGACTCTACTTAAAAATTTTTGAATTGTTTGATAAGATCTAAACATTTGAGAGACCACCAAATCTGGCCTTCCCAACAAGATTGAGCTTTGTAACTCCGATAGTTTTTGAGGAAACTTGCTGTAAGAGAGATGTACGGATGGATGGATAGGCAGGACGCAAAGCTAGTAGGTCTTTATAAAATTCATTTTACAATGCCGAAAAGCAACAACAAAAAATAGTCGGGTGAAAATGATAACCTTCCAATAAAGTTACCCTACTCGTATGCACTTCCCCAATATTTGAAAAATAATAACAATTGATTTTCTTCATGTATATTCGATGACATTCAAGAAATAAATCAAGCCCCCAAGTATCCTACATGCAAACTTACTATTGAAAATCTTAACAACACTCTTAAAATATCTTAGTTAATTATAAATAAAATGTACGTATTTGATGTATCCCGGTAACGATTGAGCTCATACCTATTTATATCTTCACATCCTATTGTAAAAGATACAAAATCAATCTCTCTCGCTCTCTTGTTGATTTTTCCCGATAGAAAACTCAATATCAAATTCCATGAAATCCTATTTATATCAAAAGGATTCCAAGAAACAACGGTATTGACTTTTTCCCTTAAACGTTATCTTTATTCATTTTTGTTCGTGTTCTTTCTCTGATTCTTTTCGAAGCCTACTAAATATGCAAACATATGTATTGAATGTTAGATAATGGTTTTAGGAATTTTCATTTCCAATCATATACGCGAAAATATAATGAACGAAAGTTGATTGAAAAAATGTATCCTATTGTAATTGACTTTATCTTGTAATGTACTTAGCATGGTAGCGGTTGTGTGTGTGTTGAAAAAAAAAGGACACTGAAATTTAGTAATAGGTCAAAATTAATTCATAACCTACGTTTGCTTTAATCTAAAACCAAACAATTAACGGTGACCCTTTATAATGGATAATGTAATGTAAAAGTTTGTCACTATTGTGAAATATGATGTAGTGTTTTTTAAGACTAATGTTCAGTCAAAAGCGCTTTATGCAATACTAATCGTTATAAATTTTAAAAGAATATAAAGCAAGTTCGAAACAATAAACATACAAAAACTTAACGGCCCAAATGGCTCTCTAAATTTATACGTTATGAGTTAAACACATTTAATCAGAAAAACTATAGCAAATTCAAATTAATTAAAATTATTACAAATTTTATGACTTGATTGGAAAAAGGAGAAAATACCAATTTACACTAATCAAACATTATTTATAATCTTAACACAACTGTGACCTTTTATACTACACCTAATGTGGTGTAACCTAATTCTAATAAAATTCAAACAAAAACTTTTTAATTCCATCACAATATTCCTAAAATACGCGTTTAACCTTGTCTCTAAACATAATATAATAAACATAACATATACTTAACCTATCCCTAATTTTTAAAACAAATAAACAACAACACTAAATGCAGCAATAATGAGATGAAACTCAAAAACTAAGTAACGAAAAACACAAAAACTGAAAATGAACACGAACAATTGAGACATTTTCATTCAGCGACCAATATCTAGATTGCCCCGCTCAGCTCGATCAGCTTCAACGAACCTAGCAAATGAGTGTCCCCATTGGAATTGTTGGTCTTGTGAACTCAAATTCGGAGGATACTTTATCTTCTTATCGATGGCCCGTCCATATACATATGTGATATATGATTGGGACACCGTCAGAATCAAAAACATATCGATTCATGTCCAAATACACGAATGCTTCGGGAGGAACGAAGCCAATATCGACGGAAGTTGCAATGTAGCCGTCTGTAGGGTGGAACGGCTGTGAAATCCAAGGGCTTACACTCACAGTTACAGATCTAGCGATATGATTCCGAAGAAGTTTCAATATGATGATATCGACTTCATATTTTGACAAATAAAATGCAACAGAAATGTCAAACAGGATCATGGAAACTTGATTTGAACTCTTTCATATGATATGAAAATTAGATTATTCGGGCTTGTGTAAACGTGGTATTACGTTCACCGAAATAGATGATTTGAGCTGGCGTGAACGTGGTACAATAGCAAAAACAAAACTAATTACTATCTACTATTATTGCCATGATTAGATGACCCTAGCGATCTACTTAATGACCACCTTTACTTTAACAATTTATTTCCATTGTCTACTTATAAATAAATAAAAGCTGTATAATTTCTGTAAACAAATACAATTTGCCTTACAAATTTCCCACCCAATCTTTCTGTAAATAACCAAAATTAATCCCATCAAAATTTCATCATCTGAACTGTTTAATGCATTTATGTATTCTTCTTATTCAGTTGTGATAATTGTATTAAATGAACTCCAGAGAAAACTTCTCGAACTAATTATGCAAATGAAAAATTGTTAGTCATATTTATTTTGTCCTGGTATTGTGGACGTATTAGTATAGTTGCAATATCGTAGTTCAGTTGTATTGGAAAATATCTTTAGAGCACAGTATTCGTATATAACCAAGCCAATCGAAAGATGAGTTAATAATGATATGCAAATTGTGTTTTCCATCAAAATTCGGTACTACAGCGAAAGTTTTCACTGTTTTCCGACTTTTGTTAGATTTACGAATATAATTACTTGCTGTGAAATAGAATTTCCATTATAAAATGGTGTCATTGGAGTAAAGTTTCATAGAGTTGCTAGATGAAAAAAACACTTTTTGAAATTTTCATAGGATAATGCTATGCTATTGTGAATTTGTTTTTCTTCTCAAAACGCCATCGGACCTTGCTTTGTTGTAGGAGCAGATGAGCTTCAACTCCTTTCAGTCATCTTCAGTGTGACTCAAAAGAATTGAAACGCGTCTGCTCACAGAACAAAGCAAGTCCCGACGGCATTTCAAGAAAAGAGAGTATTGGCCTGTGGATATCAAATAAACGAAATAATTGACTAGTGACCTTACGCAATAAATGATTTCAGGATCCCACAATTTAGAATGCAACACTGTCACACACTCAATCTCCCAAGTTACTATCGTCATTGCATACGTGACAACAATTCCATCATATAAAACTGCAAAAAATGCTAAATTATACAAAAGACAATTACATCATCCAAAACAAATACAACAAGCACCTTGTAAAATATTACAGGCAAACTACTCGAGGGATCTTCACGAAAAGAAGCAATTTCATAATAATAATAATGCAACAAGTGCGGGACAATTTGATACGCAACTTATTAATATTATTATTACCAACCCGAAAAAACCCCGCCACTATCACCGCTACCGTTATCGATAAAAGGTTTTTCCGATCTCTACTCAATGAGTCTACAAGAAAATTTTAATTCGCTAATAATAATGTTGCGAGCAACAAAATCACAAATTTACTTTTACCAGTTTGTCTGAAAAGCGATCATAATAAACCTGGAATTGAATTTATAAATCAGTTCAGAAAATTGCATTAAAATAAAATCACGATTCAGCGAAGCAACTGAAGATTTAACTTGGACGAGAATCTTCCGTAACCGCCATCAAGAGGCTCGTTGAAGGTGGCGGTAAATGGAATGAAAAAAAAAGTAAGACACATTTTGAACGACGATTGGGGTAGCCGTCGCGTTAGGGAGTTCGGACCTGAAACTTGTTGAGTCAAGAGGCTTCTTGACATACCGTCACGTTTTCCATAAATTGCTACATCGTAGCGAGTCCCATCAGTAATTTCGAAAACTAGTATTTTTGCTGTTTGTCGAAATAATTAAATTCAACCTCCAAGCCGAAGTAATATGAAAGCACCGTGCGATGATCATTCTCGACAAGTGAACTGTTCATCATTCGTGAAAGAGTCAATTTGCGGCAAAGGAAAAGTTCAGTCTACAGCGGTCTATCTGTTTGCATCTGTGCAAATCGTGCCCTAAATTTGAATCAAATCGGCAGTGGAAACGATTAATAACTAAGATTTGACCGTGTAAAGTTGAAATTCTTCGTCCAAGTGCAATAAATATGCTTTCTGCAAGAAAGGCTAGCACCTTAAAATGATCGCGCCGAAAGAGCGAAAGGGGAATAAAGCCGGGGTTTGAAAAAATGACGTGTGCGACGAAGAAAAAACGTTTTGCATTGCGTTTGACAAAACTAGGATTTTTTCGCGGAATGCAATGCAGAAATTGTGGCTTTAGGAAGTTCCAGGCAAAAATTTTATTGTGAGGAAATTAACAGTTAGTGCCTTAGAATATTACAGATACCAGCAGTATGTCGAACTGGCGCTTGAAACTATCAACTCTCTCTCAATCCTTTCCACACCATCAAATCGAATGAAATTATCATAATACCTAACACCAAGACGATAAAAGTGAATGTTTTGTGTTATTCTCCAACTTTCTGCTATTTTTCCTCAAATTTTCATTAAATCTTTTATCGTTAGAAGTAGAGCCGTGAAGAAAATACCAAGAAACTTCATAGAGAAATATCAACGCAATCGAGAACACAACGTAAAATTTAAAGAATACTCGAGGAAATTTGATTTCCCGTCAAAGCACAATTTGTAGTGAAAAGTGGTTAGGTAATATATCCACTGAGGACTGCAGCGATCTCTCTTGTCTCTCTCTCTCTTACCAGTTGTCACCATGCGGGATCACTTGCAACGGCATTTGACGAGCCTTCCATCCACTCTTAATGGCATTGTGGAAGTGCAATTCGAGAATAAGCTCCGTTGTATAGGGGTTGCCATGTCCGCATTTTAATTGCAGATTTGAATTATTAATTTAATCAAAAATGATAATAAAGAAAAATTTAAATGATAAACGAAAAGTTTAAATTTAATATAGAAAAGAAATAAGTAAATAAATAAATGTGTATATATATATATATATATATATATATATATATATATATATATATATATATATATATATATATATATATATATAAAAAATTTCTATTTGTATATGTATAAAGAAGATTTTAAATTTAATGTAGAATAAAATATGTTATAAAATTTATATTCATAATAAAAAAAATATTTTATAATTTATAAACTATAAGTTGAAATTATTAAATTTTCAAATCAGCAATTAAAATTCGGATTATGTTATGGCGGTTCTCGAGCAGCTTGCATAGATGACTGCTCGATTACTTCAAATTAATATAACACTTGTGTTTCGTGCCAAAATTCTGTGCATCACATCAAATAGAGAAAACGAAATAGAGTGGATTGGAACTCATCTACAGTCAACGTGGCAAACCTTTATTGGTCGTAGATAATTATTTGTATCGTTAAAAATCGAAACAATTATTGGAGATGCATACGATGTACAAAGCATAAATGTTAAAAGTCGTTTAATATTGAAAGAAAATAAACCGCCTATATATGTTGAATCTCATACGTATGGAAAGGAAATAGAAAAAATCAAATGGGGTCGAAGAATGTTATCGTCTCTTCAGCTTGAATATTTTCTAGAAGATACAGACACATTAGATCAATTACCAATTCGATTACCAATTCGACAGCTACATTGCAATGTCGATTATAACATAACTGACGATGAGGATGAAGACACTCGTAACAAATATTTAAGAGTAGTAAAGTCTACAAAGGATCTTCATCTAGATGGGGGATGCGAGGGGGCACCGCTTCCGCCTAGATGCCCCAATCCTATTTGGGGGTCGTGAATATCAATTATGAAGACGCAATCCTCTCGCGTTAATCAAGCTCGGTCAATCGCGGTCAATTTTTTTGTCGGTGTCCCTTGTGCCGGGGAAACAACCTGCCCCACGAAACTGCAACCCTAGCCTGCAAGCACATTCACGCGTTCTCAGAAAAGGCCAATTCCGGCGAGTACTAATATCTTCGCTCAGCGAGACAGCAGACCATCGCTGCAGTCCTTAATGGACATTCCAAACCTATTCAATCATTACAACAGTCAGTTTTCCATAATAAACATTATGAACAATCTCGAACAGGTAGAAGGGTCAAAGTACCAACAACAATACACATTACGATCGATCGAGCTCATACTGAAATTTACAGGCTGTGACAAAAATAATTAAGTCCATTATAAAAGAACACTGATGAAGGAAGACGAGATATTTTTAGAAGTGAGGAAATATGATTCAAAATGCAAGAATATGTTATTATGCTATATTTGGGTCTATTAAAAAACTCAAGCAGTGCATTTTATTTTCTCCGTTGAGTAGTTGTCTTTGTTTCTGCATTTCGTTCAATTTACCATTCCACCAAGTTATGGGCCTAGGCATCCTAATGAAATGGTGGTGAATATCTTCTTCTTCTTCTTCTTCTTAGCACTAGAGCCCCTTTCGGGCCTTCGCTTCCTGCAAATAGCGCCTTCAATTGTCTCGGCCCCTTGACCGCGTGTTCCAATTCCGAAATCCGAGCAGCGATGAACTGTCTTCGTCGACTGAGTCAGACCAGCGTTTCCTCGGTGTCCCCACTGGCTGCCGACCTTCAGTTCTCCCAACGAAAACTTTCTTGGATATCCGTTGTTCGTCCGTACGATTCATGTGTCCAGCCCATTGTAGCTTCCACAGTCTTACAATCCTTGAGACCTCCGGTTCGTCAAAAATTTCATACAACTCATGGTTGTATCGAATTCGCTATTGGCCCCCATCTAGCTTCGCTTCGATTATTTGCCTCAGCACCCGTCGTTCAAAGGCGTTCAATATATTTGCGGATGCTTGGGTTAGGGTCCATGTTTCACACCCATAGCATAACACAGGTCTTATCACAGATTTGTATACTTGGAACTTTGTTTTCAGGTGTATGCAGCTGGTCGTCAAGATCGTCAATACTGAATAGAATATTCTATTTGCGAGCTGTATTCTTCGGCGTATTTCGTCTCTTTCATTGCCCGTTTTCATTATTTTGACGCCTAAATACACAAATTCGCTACCATTCTCGATACTGTATTCGCCAAGTGTGATATTTTGTGTACTTGAGGTGTTTTTCCTCGAGTGCGTCATGAACTTTGTTTTATTTTCGTTGATTCGTAGCCCTGCTAGTTTTGCTTCGCTGTCGAGTTTCAGAAAGAGTTCTTTGGCAGTTGTTAACGACTGTGACAAAATGCCGATGTCGTCCGTATAGGCCACTACTTGGCTCGACTTGTATAGTAATGTGCCTCGCGTATCGACAGGTAGCTTCCGTATGACGTACTCAAGAGCCAAATTGAATAGCAACGGGGCCAGCCCATCTCCCTGCTTTAGTCCAATATTTGTGTAAAAGGCATCGGTGAGTTTGTTATTAAAGCGGACTTGGGGGGTTGTCGACGTCATTGTCATCTTGGTAAGACGGACGAATTTGGCTGGGATGCCAAAACCAAGCATTATTTGGTACAGTACGTTACGATCAATACTGCTTGCTTGAATTCAACGAAAATTTGGTGTACGTTTATGTTGAACTCCCAGCATTTTTTAAGTACCTGCTTGACTGTGAACAATTGGTATGTTGTTGATCTACCTGCCCTAAAACCACCTTGATAGTCCCCAATAATACTGTTGGCATATGATCCGATTTTATTTTCTAAGATTTTAGAAAATATTTTGTACGCCGTACAAAGTAGTGATATGTCTCTATAATTTTCGCACTGTAACTTGTCACGTTTTTCGTGGATAGGGAATATAATTGATTGGCTCCACTCTGTCGGCATATAGTCTTTCCTTAATCTTGATTTCATCAGCGATTATATTGCCGCTGGCATCACGGCAGAGCGTGGTTTAGGGCTGATAACCACGTTTCAGGCTTTTCACTACTTTGGATGCTTGTCTTGTGTTATTGCTCGCTAAACTTACATCTATACTTCTCAATTGTTCGTCATAATTTTTTTTTTCTTAATCCTAATTATCTTATTCGCTACTCTTCTGAGATTTTCATAGTGTTCTCTCTTCGTCCTGGTTTTCCTACCTACGTATTCTTTGTACGCCTGATTTTTTTCATCTAACGCATTCTGGCATTCATCATTGAACCAATCATTCCTCTTGTGCCAGGCTTGATGTCCGATCGTCTGTTCTGCTACGGTCCTGATAACCACCTTCACTTTCATCCAGATCTCGTTGCTCGTCTTTAACGATGCGTCTAATAAGATGGGAGCGAGCTGGTTGTCGAGGGTCTCTGTGGAATGGTGGTGAATATACTGACCGAAAAATAGAAAGGAAGAGAGAACTACAAAAAACTAGAAATCGCCACAAAGTCGTATCTCGTTATCAAAGGACTGTGGAGCTGTATCGATTAACTACCATGTGTGAAAGCTGTTGTTGTTGAAAATGGGAAAGACTTGAAAGTGAAGTCTGAGTTGATTGTGTTGGTGTAAACCCATAATTACTAGTATATTGCTGACACAACAACGGCAAAAGATGCTTTAGACAATCTGACAAATGGTTTAAAGGGCACGGCCTTGTGTAAAAAAGTTGAGCTGTTGATATAACTGGTACAGCTAAAACTATCCGAACAGAATATGTAAATAAAATGGTAATAATACGAAAAGAAGGATTAAAAATTGATCGGAAGATTGTCGAATCTTGGGGGGAGTTCAAGTATTACGTAATGCAATTTTTTGAATACGCGATATTTATTAATCATATTTGTTATGTCTTTTGACATAAATGGCTAATAAACTAGTTTTTCAATGTGGCTCGTATAAGCGCTTTAAAATTTCATTAACCAATTTAGTAGGAACGAAAATGCGACCTTCGTAGAAAAGAAGATGATCTTCAAAATACAACCTATCTTTTATATTCCAGAAATATTTTATGTTACCCCGCATTTCATCCTTCGGATTTGGCCAACCATTTACACAAAATTCAATTAACTCTTCTTCTTCACACTTTATGATCTGTTTCTTCATCGTATACTCTACATCAACAGAATGAACTAAATCTGTCAGTATATCATCCATATTTGCTTGCTGATCTTCGATCGAATTTCTTTGTAATCTTGTGGAATGAGTCCTGCTGATAAGTTTATTCAACAGAGCTAATAAGGGTGTATGATCCGTATGAATCATAACATGTTGTCGATAAATATAATAGTGAAACTTATTCGTAGCAAAGACTATCGCTAGAAGCTCTTTCTCTATTTATGAATAGTTTTCTTCAGCCTGGGATAAACTTTTAGATGCAAACGTGTAATAATTGAGCAGTCGCCTAGGCAAACTGCTCGAAAAACCAACATAATGCTGCTCCAATTTTTATTATAAATTTCAAAAAATAAATATCTAAATTTCCAATTAAAATTTAGACACGGCAACTCCTTTGTAATGCAACTTAATAATGAATTGCATTGTCCCGCAATGAAAACGACAGTTGACCGATCTTGGCCATCGTTGTCACGGCGAAGGTGCGCAAGCGGAAAGGAGTCGAAAAGTTGATACTTGTCAGTGCGGAAGAGAAAATCATATATCGTAGGTTAATAAGAATATTGGACTGGCGGGTCGCGAGCGATTTACGAAGGCGATTCGCGCTAGTCGGTACGTTCGAGGGGATTTTGTGATTTTTGAATTCAAGCGTTGTGGAAAATTGGAACTCTTATCGTGCGATATTTAGTGACTGTGACATTATTGACACGTAGAAAGTGAACAAATATTCAATGAAAATTATTCTGTGTACTAAATCATTGAAATTATTAAAAGTAGAAACGTACAATTTCTTAATCAATAAAGATAATTTTGATCAATTTTCTTGAAGGTTCTTACATTCAGTGGAAATGTGAAAAAATTCGTCTCATTCATCGCAACACCCGTCGGTATTCGCTAGTTGACGAGTTTAGGAAATTGCTGCTCGTCACTTTGGTTCCTAGTTCTGTTACTACATTGCTGATTTGCTAAGTGAAATTTTCGTTAATTCAAGAAATTTGGCCTATTCGTTAAAGTATTTTCCCTTGATATTTATTAATATACAAACAAAAACCAAGCACTAACGTTAAAGAATTGAATTGAATTGTCAGTTATGATATGGCCCTCAAATAAGAGTGGCGCATCCAGGTGAAAGCAGTGGTGTCACTTTAAATACATATAAATATGCATAAAATAAACGAATTCACCATCAACTTCGCTGGGCGCCCGCTGGTGATGTGGTGATGACTGAAAGCTCAATTGCCATACGTCACGATTGCTTGCACAACAATTTATTTAATTTTTTTTGTTTTTAAGTTCTAAAATTAATAAAAAGGGTGAGAAAAATTCCAAATCACACATTTGCATTGTATATAAGTTACTTCCTCAATCATATTGATTCGAAAAATAAACAGTATCCAATCCATTCAGATATTATAATATCTGAAAATTAACTTCAATTTAAAAATATTAATACTCCTTAAAACACAACCCAAACTGGCCACTTTTACCACTACGATCCACCGTCTCAGTCTTTCACTATTTATATGAAATTGAAGAAAATTCAATGTCCAAAATTTAGCCATCTCCATAAACCAAAAATGCAGTTTTAAAAAACAATCAATCTTTACTTCAGGTTTTTCATAAATTATTAATCTTAGCACTTGTTTTGGTTTTTTTACATGATTAGTAATTTCCACTCCTTTCATCACTCCCAAGCTCGCGCCAATTTAATCTTGGCAAAGTACTAAAATCCAGCACTTTGCTGCAACTTATATTATTGGCGTCACGGATAAGGGAAATTCACTTCTTAACACATCGCGATCCCACCCTAAACTTTGTACGTCTAATCGCTACAGACAAATTGATGGAATTCGCCCCACAACACTTCCCTTGAATTCTCTCGTTTTTTTTCTTCTTTCAGTCCCAATAATCACAATTCATAATCAAATTTGCACAGTAATTCCAGACATTTCATGAACCACTCCTACGACATCCGTCACCAACTTGAGATAATTTCGTCGATTCAAACTTTCCTTACTGAATCCAAATCAAGACTTTTCTTATTCTTTCCCCGCCGTCATCGAAAAACTCGCTAAAAACTCCCTTGCTAAAAACAATCGCTCTTATTCACCAGTCAAATCTAACTAACTTTTTTTGCCAATCTAAAATTTCACACCCAAAAATCCAATCCATAATCATTGCCTTCCTAATTACCGCTGTCGCATATGGGTAACGTAAGATGTTATTTTAGCCGGCTGCGTGCTATTGCCAAAAAAGAGATCAGATATGCTCTGAAGACTTATTTCAGTAGTCTGGATAGCTCTCTTGTGGCTAATAATACAAAGCCTTTTTGGTCTTATATTAGGTCGCTAACATCCTCTTCCTATTCCTAGTAAGGTCCGTTGAAATGGTGCAGAGGCTTCTTCTCCTCAAGAAGTTACTGACACATTTGCCCAATTTTTCGCTGCAACTTTTTCTTCTCTCGCTGCAGCTGTGCATCCTGTTGTCTTACCTAATCATCTTCCCTTCCCAATTTCCTTTATTTGTACAGATGCATCTGAAGTCGAAGCTTTGATCAATGCTCTTGATCTTAATATCAGCCCTGGGCCGGATGGTTTGCCAAACATATTTGTGAAGTCGCTAGTCTCATCGTTTGGTTTTCCTTTATCTCTCCTCTTCAATCTAAGTTTGAGTACTGGTACTTTCCTTAACCCTTGGAAAACAGCTAATATTGTGCCTATTTTTAAAAGTGGTGATCCTACGTCCGTTTCCAATTATCGCCCTATTTCCTTACTTTCCTGCTTTCCAAAGTTACTTGAACTGTTGGTTCATAATCGACTCTCAAACTCATTAGCTCCTATTATTGCTCCTGAGCAGCATGGCTTTCTCAAAGGGTACTCCACCACCTCTAACTTAATGGAGTTCACAAGCAGTATTGCAACAGCTTTGGATAACCAACAGCAAGTTGATGTGATCTTCACAGATTTCTCCAAGGCCTTAGACACTGTGAATCACTTACTTCTTTGTCGTAAGCTCTTCTACCCTGGATGTCATCTTATCTATCGCGTCATCCCTGTCAAGTAAGTCTCTCTGGTACTACGTCTAGTCCTTTCTATCCTTCATCTAGCGTTCCACAAGGTTCAATTCTTGGGCCTCTTCTCTTGCTGTTGTTCGTAAATGATCTTTCCTTTGTAATTAATTCCTCTTGTCTCTTGTATGCTGATGACTTCAAAGTGTTTCGAGTAGTCAAATCCTATTTAGACTGTCAGCTCCTCCAAACTGATCTGAATGCTCTAAATAAATGGTGTGCTTCAAACTATTTATGTCTAAACACTACTAAATGTCAGAAAATGACTTTTTCCCTCAAGGACTCTCCTATTAATTTTAATTAGATATTAAATGATGCTTTCCCCTCTGAAGTGTACAGTCATAAAGACCTTAGAGTAACTTTTGATCCCAAACTCAAATTTGATGCACATATTTTAAATGTGATTACTAAGGCGTATAGAGTTTCTGGGTTTATCCTTAGACATGTACATAAATTCAATAGCATCTCTTCTTCTATCCGCCTTTTTGATTGTCTTGCTCACCCTTTGGTTGAATACTGATCTGTTATCTGGTCCCCCCGATATTCCTATCTCGTGTCTTCTTTAGAAACTGTACAAAGAAAGGTCACGCGTTTTCTTCTCCTTAAGTTTAATTTGCCGTATCAGCCCTTTGAAAATCGTTTATCTTTCGTATCTCTTCCATCTCTAATATCCCGACGAACTTATTTAGACCAATGTTTTTTGTATAAACTCTGCTACCATCAAGTCCCGTTAAATATTTTTTCTGAGCTGCATTTCCGATAAACATCTCGTTCATCTCGGATGAATTCTTATTTCGTTATCTTAGAACTGATTTATATTTCCATTCACCAATTTTAAGAATCGTACGAAATAATAATAATCTCTACATAGCATTTAAGAAAAAACTAAGAGATTTACTATTAGTTTAACTTTCAGTTATCGTCATTTTATTATTCTTTTTCATTTAAATATTGCTGCAATTATTCTTTGCGTTCCCTTTTGTTATTGGATTATTTAGTCTGTAAGATGGAATAAATAAATAAATAAACGTAATCGAAGTTCAATATACGTCGATTTCGCTACCCACACATCCGACAAACGCAACAATTTCCATTTTGCATATGTGGCAATTTGCATAGCCATGGAATGGTTTGATTAGAAATATTGCTTTTGCCGATACTCCAAAAAAATGTTTTCCTGCGCTCGTGGAACTTGAACCCAGGGTCTCCCGGTCAAGAATCCACGACGCTACCAACGGAGCCACATTCTGTTGATTTCCCATTCATTGTAATAGCAACTTCAACTTTGTTTCTTTCTTGATTGGCATATGAATGAAATTTGTTAGTAGGGAAGCGTGTATGAATTTTTGTTAGTATGAAAAATAAAATTTGTTAGTGGGAGCTAATGAATAAAACTAGTTAGTATAAAGGAAGTAATTAGGTTTTGTTAGGAAAAATGTATCGAATGAAATTCCGTTAATGGGAAGTAATGAATGGGAAAATTAAAATTATTGTTATATACTATTTTTTTTTTTGGAATTGAAAATAAGGGAAGAGGGTAGGATTGAGATGGTGGGGAAATAAAAATTGTTAAACGATAATAAAAATAAATAAATTTACTGAGGAAAGGGGCATATGCGCCCAAAGGAATGTGGAGATGTTACGGTGGGGATTTGAAGTTACGAATGGCAGAAAGCCGGTATAGTGGAATTCGCAACACATTTCCCTTTTCCGGCCAAATGTTAAATTTCTGCCGGTTTTGCTTGTCATCCCGACCGACGCAATGTAATTATCCCATACTAATTTCTCGTTGGTGCTAACCCGACTCCGTACTGTCGCACACAAACACACAAATGTACTTCATGCGTCCATGAAAAATCGCTGCGGAGATGCGCTATTTGCTGGTTGCCGTACTCAATTTCATTATTCATAGTTTATGCAATTTTAAACAATTTACTTTTGAAGGCATACTTTCGGCGTACCACACAAATTCAAAGAAATGAAAAGATAACTGTGTCAGGGTGTGAGAGGTTGTCACCCGAATCGACCAACTGAACGACATCGACAAATCAAAGCGTAAAAAAGGGGTTTTCGCTTCCGCGCCGATAAAATCTCTGCAATGGTCAATGACGGAAAATCACATCTACTGTTTATCTTTACTACACTTCTCACTTTATTTGGGTCACTACTACTTCGTGCGTAAGCACTCGTTTTTGGTAATTTCAACCACGGAAAAAATATTCCTTTGCTTCAAGCAAATGGATTTCCTATTCAAATCCACACTATACACAGTGTGTCCCATGGAAAACGGAACTTTTTCAAAACATCGATTTATATTGGCGCCACCTATTGGTGGTTGTTAGCAATGGAAAGGTCCATTCTCAACTAACATCCTGTCAAAATTGTAAGACATTTGGTGCAATGGAAACCAAAATATCGCGCTCAAAGTGACAGGGTGTTTGTGGTATCGGTCGAAAAATGAACTTCGAACAAAAAGCAAATATTCAGTTCAACATTGTAAGGATTTGATTAAAGAGTCGAAATAGAACCCAAACTTGACTAGTGACGAGACATGGTGTTTTCAATATGATCCCGAAACCAAGCGTCAATGTGCTGAATGGAAGCACCCAACCGAGCCCAATCTGAGGAAAGTCAAAAGTGAAGACAATGTTGATTTGTTCCTACGATTTGGAGGATATTATTCATCGTGAATTCATTCCACCTGGTCAAACAATTACTGCTGTGTTTTATCTTGGTGTTATGAAACATTTGCTCAGCCGCACTCGTCGTATGCGGCCACAATACCGTGAAAAAGGGAGCTGACATTATTTGTATGATAATGCCCCGTCTCATCGATTGAACTTGATCGCGGATTTTTTGATCAAAAATTCCATTTTGACGATCAATCATTCACCGTACTCGCCAAATTTGGCTCCGTGCGACTTCTACTTGTTCTCCAAATTGCACTTGCCTATGAAAGGAAAACGTTATGCCGACGGGGAGGCCATCCAAAGAGCGACGACCGACACACTAAAGTCGATGGATAAAAATAATCTCAAAAACTCATTCGTGCAAAACGTTGTATTGATGCGGAAGGAGACTATTTTGAATAAAATAAATGAGATTTGCCGGAATATTGAGTCTTCGTCTTTATTTTCAAAAAGTTCCGTTTTCCATGGGACACACCTTGTATAATGGCCATTAACAAGTGTTCGCAGCAAATTCACGCACACATTTTCGCGTTTTCAGCGGTCAAATCGCGACCAATAAAGATAAAGAAACACTCTACTCTAATTTTTTGCTTTGTGCCGAAATCAATTTACATACCGAAATTCGCCCGGCGCGGTTCTCCACTGGTGCGCAATCAGTGGCGATCAAAAGCAGACCCCCCGATCCGTTTCAATCCCAGCATAATCGTTATGCCGCAACGGTAGTTTTTCCGCGCCCAAGCAGATTTTTCTCTTGCTTGTCCGTCGTCCACCGTATTGTTAGGCCACAACGGTAGATTGCCGAGCCTCTAGCTTAGCAACTGTAGATTGCATTCGGCAATGCAAAACGTGAATGGGCTGTATTATCTCAGTGTTCTCATGTTCAAAATTTTAATTGCAGATTTGAGTTTTTAAATTAATAGAAGATAATTATGAAAAAAAATTTAAATAATAATAAAAGATAAATGTCCTAAAGAATATAATTATATAGAAAAATTTAAATTTAATATAGAGAGGAAAAAGATAATATAAAATTTCTATTTATAAGAAAAAATAGTTTATAATTTATAACTATAAATTGGAATAAACAAATTTATCAAATCTGCAATTAAAATTTCTGATCAGTGTTATGCCGGTTTTCGAGCAGTTTGCTTAGGCGACTGCCCGATTACTACAATTATCTTAACAGATGGCATTGGCAATCCAATCCAGGAATAGTTATAAGCGCACAGTAATATAATCGTTCACCGCTGCGGTTTACTATAATGACACAAACTCAAATACAAAGCCGCTATCATAACAGAGTTCGACAGCAAATTGTAATCTCCGTTTGTCTATTGAATTTGCGGTGGTTTTTTTCTCTGAGTGAATGTCAATAATTTGATGGAGCTTAAATCCTGCTGGTAGAAGTATCTAGGGAAATATTTTCTTTAATTTATTAAGACTCTATTAGGAAGTAACTTGAAGTTCTTCATGTTAAATTTATCGGAAAAAAAATAAGTTGAAGAAAGATATCATGCCTCACTCAATCTTGTAGCCTGCAAATAAATGACCGTACAGTAACCTTTCATCTAAGATCCAATAATTTACAGAATTTCTCTTAATTTTCCCTGTGCCCCAAAAGGATATTACTTTGTTGAACTCAATAATCCATCTATTCCAACTCGCATAAAAGGATATAATAAAGAACTTTTAGATCAATAGATACACATATGCTGCGATCGCTACTAAAATCATTGTGAGCTTTAAGGACCATTATTGTCTTCATCTTCCAAACTCTATTGTTTTCTGCCAATTCAAGTGTATTATGAAGGAACATTGCTGTTTCTAGGAGTTGTAATGCGAGTCCCGGTAAAGATGTAGAAAGAAAAAGGAAATGCTTAAGCGTGAAGTGGAGGAACCTTAATACACGTACTCGTATGTATGGGTACACCATCTACTGATAGCATAAATGTGTGTGTTATACCAATACGGTAGAGAAATTGCCGCCATTGCCACAACCGGCATGAAGTAAAGTCTTTAATCTCTGCCTATATGTCCTGTTGTAATACATATTGTGTTGAAAGTGATGTATGAAACTTATGGGAGGAATTTATTGTACGTACTACTATAAATATCCTTATGGTAAAGTCATCGTGTGCGAAAGTAACTTGATGTGCTTGTAGGAGGACAAAATAATGGCAATTGAATGAGTGGAGAAAAGTTCAAATGGTTTCTATTTGCAGAGATATAAAGGCTTTATTGGAACGACGGAATATTGTTCAGGATTTGTCAAAATTTATTTTAGTGAAACTTGGAATGAAAGTTACATTTGTTTCACGTGCCGTATCTTATTGCTGATTTTATGTGCATATTGTTTTTGATAGTTTTCAGGTTAGTTGTATTTCAGATACGATAATCCTAAGGAATAATGATAACCCCATTCTTATAGAAGCGTCGTATTGAAAGCACTGAATATAAAAGCAACCGAAAATTGACGGCGTCAATTTATTCTTAAAAATTATGCGGATGGAAGAAGATAATCACTCATTGCAGTGCCACGATAGGAAGAAAGAAATATGTTGAATGCATTGACACAAAACAACGATATACTAGCAGTATGTAGTATATCATTTGGTCCCCTATCGAAGCAATTTCTACGGCCAAACTGCTTGACTTCGGTTATCCAACGAGTATTGGTATGTTTAGCATTGCTAAATTGATGATAGTTGAAATCTTCACTGGTGGATATACAGACATGCGTGTGCGCCACTTATTCATCTTCAAAAGTGTTAGATTTGAGAAGGCGAAATGAAACACGAATATATTAGTAGTAGTAGTGTTTTATTGAGACTTTTCTTTTGACATATGCTACTTAACCTACTTTTAATGTTACGATTCATTTGACAGTGATACTTGTCCTTGTTTTTTTAAACGACCTGAGTCTATACTTCCTTCTTCTTTTTCTTAGCACTACAGCCCCTCTCGGGCCTTTGCTTCCTGCAAACAGCGCCTCCAACTGTCTCGGTCCATAAGCCGCGTCCTCCAATTTTGAAATCCGAGCAGCGATGAACCCTCTTCGTCGACCAAGCCAGACCAGCGTTTCCTCGGTCTCCTCACTGGCCTCCGGCCTTCAGTTCTCCCAACGAAAACCTTCTTGGATATCCGTTCTTCGTCCATACGATTCATGTATCCAGATTATTGCAGCTTCCGCAGTCTTATAATCATTGAGACCTACGGGTCGTCAAAAATTGCATACAGCTCATGGTTGTATCGAGTTCGCCATTGGTCCCCGTCTAACTTCGCTCTAATTATTCGCCTGAGGACCCGTCGCTCACAGGCCTTTGATATATTTGCGGATGCTTGGGTTATTGTCCATTTTTCACACCCATAGCAAAACACACGTCTTACCACAGATTTGTATACTTGGAGCTTTGTTTTCCTGTGTATGCAGCTGATCTTCAATGCTGAATATATTAACATTTTATTTGCGAGCTGTATTTTTCGGTGTATTTCGTTTCTTTCATTACCCGTTTTCGTAACTTTGGCACCTAAATGCACAAATTTCTTAACATTTTCGATACTGTATTCGCCAAGTGTGATATTTTGTCTATTTGAGGTATTTTTTCTCGACTGGTCCATGTGCTTTGTTTTATTTTCGTTGATTTGTAGCCCTACTAGTTTGGCTTCGCTATCGAGTTTCAGGAAGAGTTCTTTGGCAGTTGTTAATGACCGTGACAAAATATTGATATCGTCCGCATAGGCTACTACTTGTATAGTAATGCACCTCGCGTATCGATAGGTAGCTTCGAATACCATTGGGGCCAGCCTATCTCCCTGCTTTAGTCCGATATTTGTGTCAAAGGCATCGGTGAGTTGGTTATTGATGCGCACTTGGGAGGTCATCGACGTCATTGTCATTTTGGTAAGACGCACTAATTTGGCTAGGGTGCCAAAGCAAAGCATTATTTGGTACAGTACGTTACGATCAATACTGTCGTGTGCTTGCTTGAAGTCAACGAAACTTTTGTGTCCGTCTATGTTGAACTTCCAACCCTTTTCAAGTACCTGCTTGACTGTGAACAAATGGTCTATGGTTGATCTGCCTGCCCTAAAACCTATACTTTACAGCTTTACAGCTTTGAAATGCTAATCTTAATTTTTCTATTCCGTTTGCTCTTACGGTTATTGTTTTTAAGTAGCTTATTTACAGATTAAAACGTAAGCTAAACTCACCTAACTTATTCTATTCTTAGCCTAATTACATTGAACTCTTCTTTGCACTTTTGGTTGGTCGTGTGTTCTCTTCAAGTGTTAGATCCAAAATTGCGTTTCAGAAGAGGCACAGAAGAGGCAGTTATTTTTTATTTATTTAATCGTATCCTCCTCTCAAATATTTGCAATTCTTCGGTTACTGTTGGTGAAATTGTCAGCCCGGCTGGGAAGGCGTATGTGATGATGGGGCAGATCAGGGGTCTATACATGAGTAGTTTCACACTTGGGAAGACAGCAGCTCCTTTGGATTTGCTTATTGCTTTTCTTGCATGTGGGTTTATTTTGAACCTGTTGTTGACGTTGACTCCCAAATACCTAATGTTATCTTTTGGGATCACCGTGTCCCCGTCAATAACCACCTTAATCAGTTTGCTTTGCTGAACAGCTAGTTTGTGTCCTTGTTCCTGTGACTGGCTAGAATTAGAATATTATCCGCGTACATGATCATGTTCGGGTTACTAGAGATGTTTTGAATTCTGTTTATAGCGGCGCTATGTGGGATGTCGTGTAGGAAGAAGTTGTAAAGGTTTGGTCGCAATATGAATCCTTGTGGGCCTTCAGACAGGATACGTATAGTTGTTGAAGTTCGGTGGGATATTTCAGTTGTCACATATCTATTTTGTAGGAAGCTGTCAAGGATACACGTGAGGGCCAAGGGGGACAGTTGGAATACATGAGTTTGAATTTTAGCCCATAAGTCCAAATGGAGTCAAACGCTTTTTGTAGTCTAGCGTGTCTAGCGCGCATGCGACTGTGCATTGTTTTTTGCGTAAGTTTTTTTAACGACAGTGTCATGCGCAAGGATAATGGAATGTTTTGTGGATTTTTGGGTTGGAATCCGAACTGAAACTCCAGAATAAGCTTAATTGAAAATGCTCTAAGGCTTCGTAGTATGATTCTTTCTAGAATCTTATCAATATTGGAAAGTAAAGAGATTGGCCTGAAGTTTGGTTTAGGGATAAGGATAAGGTTGCCTAAACACCAATATTTTATTGACAGATTCAGTAAATGATTGTTCAAAATTCACAATATGATTGTTCACAATAACAATCGTAGTTCTAAAAGTTAAATTTAAAAAAATCTAAATTTATATTTTTATGTTCGAGAATCAAAGTTATTTTAAGCCAAGGTCACTTATAAGGGTAATGTTCTTAGATGGAACAATTGCTTTAGTAAGTACGTCTGCTAATATTTGACTCGTAGACACATGAATTAGTTTGATGTTACCACCTACAATCTATTCGTTGATGAATTTAGTCTTGATAGACGCATACTTCGTTTGAGAAGAGTACAAATTATCGGCTGCAATGTGGATGGCACTTTTGTAGTCACAGTATAATATCATCAAGCTAGATCAATCGGGATGGAGTTCATTTTCCAGTCACTGAAGCCACAATGTTTCTTGAATGGCAGCAACGAAAGATATAAACTCCGCTTCAGTTGTTGATAGTGAAATTGTTCGTTGACGCTTTGGGGAACATGATGTGACTTCTCCTTAAAACATAAAGACGTATCCAATAGGAGATCGTCTTTCATCAAGGCTGTCAGTCCAATCAGCATCACATAAGCCCTCTAACTTAGTGGATTCTTGATGATAGACAGTACCTTTGTTAATTGCTCCTTTTGAGTATCTCATTACGTGTTTAGCTGGTGTCCAGTGTGGTTTTCTTGGATAAGTACTAAATTGACAGAGCAGATTCACGGTGAAGAAAATATCCGGGCGTGCGACTTGAATGATAAAGAGCAAAAAGTCAACCGCTTGAATGCCTGGAATATTTAACATGTCCTTTTATTTAACATTCATTTTCAGGCACATCATCGTGATCTGCATCTATGGAGCGACAGCCCAAACCGGGCTTTGGCCTCTATGATTAATCTCCTCCAATCATCACGGTTTTGCGATCTCGTCCACCAGTGGACCACTCCCGGCAAGGATCTGCTGTCAGCTTCTATCGTGCCTTCCCGTTGGGTTTTCTGTCTTCCCACTGGACGTCTATATTGTGCTCTGCCCGCCAATGGTCTTTTGGGTAGTCGCTTTTCTTCCATTCTTTCTTTATGGCCCGCCCATTGCGATTTGCGTAACTGTACGCAAGCGGATCTAGGTAGATCATCAAATAATTTATACAACTCATCGTTGTAATGTAGTCTCCACTTTGTTCCCTGTTTCATTGGGCCGTAGATTTTTTAGAGTACTTTGCGTTTAAAAATATCTACTGCCTTTTTGGATTCGGTCGTCAGGACCCATGTTTCACTTCCGTATAACAGCATAGGTTTGTCCAGTAATTTGTAAATACTGAGCTTATTTTGGCTAGAATTAGAAGTAACTCTGGTCCATAGAATGGGAAGTACGGAGTAATAGGCTTTATTTGCGGTGTTTATGTGGCGTCTAAACTAGTACGGGGGGCGGTGTTCAGTGCGCAGTTCAGCCACTTGCGAGCATGCAAGCTCCACACTTACTGCGTAAATGGCATTTTTCTCCCAAATAAAAAAAACTTGTCTTCTTTGGCACCTGCGTTGTAGGTTTATCTACAGGATACGGGCCATCGAAGTTTTGATTTAGCTTTGGCTAGCTGAAAAATCCAATATTTTCTTGATCCCAAGATATGCCCAATATCCAGCATTGGATCAGCATGCTTATTAAGGATACAGTGTGCCTCCTTTGTGCACTCTTTTCCTTTATGTCCCTTTTCTCCTCACTTCTTTTTGGTCCTTTGCATGCTAGTGCGGTGTGACCATTGCCAAAGCATTTGAAACATTGAAGAGGTGCTGCTCTTCCCCGTTTTCTGCAGCTGACCCACCATATTCTTACTTTATCCTTGTATAAAAATTGCTCGGCATCCTTTTCGGTGAAGTCAATGATGGCCATGTATTTATTGTCTCCTATGGATTTTTGTTGTTAGTCTCACTTTGATTCTTTCCAGGCTTCTGATGGCCTCTACTATCTCAGCCAGGTCTATGACACAGTTAACGCCTCTTTTTTCGATGATTACAATCGGCTCAAGTGTGGCTACAGTTTCTTTACTGCATTGCAGAATGCTTTCATATTGCTGGCTCTGCTCTGAATTACATCAATATGTGGCCTGACCGAGTTAACTCGTACTATTTCAATAGCAGTTGAGGTGTGTTTGGGCCTTACATTCCCCTTGATATTCCACAACATATTTGTGTAGGATCAGCCATCTTGGAGTTTAACGAATAGTGTCTGCTGCCGAATCTTTGTCGTCACTTTTTCCTTCCCTATATCGCGTCAGGGCTTTCTTTTCGCTCGATATCCATGCGAACTTTATTTTCTGACATGTTTTGAGGAAGTTTCTTTGCAAATTTCCTCGTTCCTTTAAGCACTGTCGAAAAATCCTTGGTCTATCGTTCCACACCCATCAAGTGCCTCTTCCTTCCTTTTTTGATCCCAATCTCTCTTGATTGGCATAGACGCCTTTCTGTTATTGATGTTCGATGGTGGAGCTATCTACAAGTGGCGGGTCACATGCTGGTTTTATTCCTTTTAGAACGTATCCCACTCTTCAGATTAGCCTTTTTTCTTGATGTCACTGGAGAGCAATTGTATTTTGCGACCTCCATTCACCGGAGAAATTATTGGCTTCCGTTCCCGAGCATGCCACATTTTCAAGGGGGGAGAGAAATAGCACAACAGTGCTTCGTTTTTCCGGTCACTCCTTTCTTTTTCTATCGTGAACACTTTGGGCACCTAAGGACGTTTTGTTATTATTAAAGTATTTGATGCTCTTGCTTTGGTCGCCTCGGAGGTGATCGCAGCAGTAATTATCGAATTTTTGATGTTCTTTATATTTTCTTCTACCGCACAAATATCTGGTGCATTCTGCAGGGTTCCTCGCTCTTATTTTTTAGAACGTTCTGTTGTCGCCTAATGTTTTCTACGCTTAAATGCCGCAGACATTCCAATCTGGACAAGGCTGTTCGTACTCCTCTGTTTTTCATCCGTCTTTACTGTCAGTGTATTCATCGTTGTTTTTGTCGTCGTTGGTACCATTCTCAATGTGCTGTAAGGACCTTGGTTATAACTTTTGATTACATCATCATTGTTGATACTTTTACGTATTTTTATTTTTTTGTTGTTGATCTATTTGTGAGTTTTTCAGTAGACAGTTCTCCAGTTTGATTGGGTCCCCCCTTGGAGCTGCTATCTCCGTTCATGTGAGTAATCACCTTTATAGTCTTATAGTTATTTTGCAGAACAGGGGAGGCCATGCAAGGTTTGGCAAAAGCCCTTATAGAGACTAGTGCTTAGAGCCAGACCATCGCTAGTTGGAAGTCTGTCTCAACCGAACCTACACCACTAACCCGATAGCGGGAACTTTGAACGAACTCCAAGGTCTTCCAATGTTTCAACGAGATAAGACCATATGATAGTTGAATTGGAGCCGTTCATGCGCAAATGTCACCTCGGTGATGTATCATCCAAATCACCTAGGCCCAAGCCATTATGTTCGCTAGCTCAAAGCTTCAATTCCAGGTGATTGTCCGAAGCGTAGTCCAGATGCGTTTTGACGCCTTTGAGTTGTCTTCAGTGAAGATATTTACTAAAGATGACTCAAAAAGCCAAAATAGGTCTGATTACTCAAAAAAAAAAAAAAAACGAGCCCAGCGTATTTTCAAGAAAAAAGAACATTGGGCTGCAAATAACAAATAAATAAGATAATTGACAAAACAACTTGGATTTCAATTGAAATACCGGAAAATGAGGGACATATTGAGTTAAATTATGGGCGTACATGGAATCATATCCAATACAAAGCAAGATTAGCCTTAAAAAGTTTTCCTCAGCAATAGGGAATTGACTTTGAAGAGATAAAAGAGAGATACAAATTGAAATAAAACGTTCTTCACATTCAAGACCATAAAGCAAAGACAATATAACATGATTATTAACGTTTGCTGTATCTCAATTACTTCGGACTCCGATCATTTAAGGACAACGTTGCAGCTGGTTAAGATTTTCTTCGTTTAACGGTTGAAAAATCGATACTTTTTTGATTCTTGGCTACATCCGAGGAAAATAACATATACTGCATAGACTTCAAGTCTAGCTTATCCTACTTTTTGTAGGGTTGTGTGCAAGCACTTTACACCCAAACACATGCAGATGCTTTGAAATTGTCTTGTAATTGGACTTGAGTTCTTCAAAACTGGCAAGGTTTCCTCTGCACGGCACTCGATCAACAACAACGTTTCTTAGATAACTTGACGTCTAATATCCTGCATCTCACACGTTCGATTACTGCGCACCATGCGCACATAATATACTCGTACAATATACGACGAATGTAATCATGGGAGTTCCAGTTTGACACAACAGGAAAAAAAGAAGACATATGACCATGGCCAAGTATGACGATAGCCATACTGGCAGTGCGGTGGCATGCACTTCGTAGCCGTCTGCATATACAAGCAGCATCGGTGCAGGGTCTGTAACAAGGTGGGTCACAAGGGAGGGTACAGCGGCTGCAGGATACTGGATACAGGGAAGTATCCACCATGATAGCAGACATTTGTCGCACTCAAAAGGTATTTTTTCAGTAAGCGGTGACATAGTATCAAAGCGGAAATTCATCAACGTAAAAGTGAACAAAATTCCAGAGAAAATGCATGTGAACACAGCCTTGGATATCGCGATAATATCCGGATCAGTTCACGGTCATGCCACCGCCCTGTTATATCCAAGCATTACAGTCATAAATAAACGAAACTCTGAATATTACTTTTTTATTAATTGTATACACGCGTTTCGAAAGGAACATCCTTTCTTCTTCAGTGCTTTTCTACAAGTAAATAAGAAATACTTGTAGAAAAGCACTGAAGTAGAGTTTCGTTTATTTAGTATCGTTAAAGCGAGGTGAAAACAGCCGAGAAAGAACAAAAAAACATTGATTACAGTCATACCTGGGAGCAGTCAACTATTATGGAAAGTTCATGAAAGGTATGCATAAGCTTAGGCGCCCGTTAGATGATCCACGTAAAAAGGACGTCAAATGGAACCGGGGGGTTGATTGCCAAAAATCATTTGAAGATTTCAAACAAATTCTTAAGTCTGAACGTATCCAAACGAGCAGATAGTGGTAGCTGTGGATGCTTGTCAAACAGGTATTGGTGCTTGCATATTTAAACATGGCTTGGTGAAAGCAATAAGTCATACGTGCCGATCACTTACAAAAGCCGAGATAGGGCATGGACAGATCGAGAAGGAGGCGGTCAAATATCATCGTATGATATATGGCCGCAAATTTATATTGCAAACGAACCATAAACCTTTGCTATCGATTTTCAGCTCAAAAAAGGGAATCCCTGTGTACACTGCAAAGAGGCTTCAAAGGTGGGCATGTACCTTACTACTATATGATTTTAGTATTGAATACGTACCACCACACGATTTTGGATATGCTGATATCCTTTCACGACTAATCAATACTCAAGTGAGAGATGATGAGGACTACGTTATAGCGCCACTCCAGCTTAAAGAGGAACTACACAGCTCACAAATCAAAACGGTCAATCATCTACCGTTCACATAATATCTACGATGAAGGTCACTCCCAACTCACGTTTTTCAGCATGCTTCACACTTTTGAGTATTGTGCGCGATCTCATATCTTGAATGTCACTTCCAGTCCTATTCATTTCCTTGATTGCCAGTATTTGCATTGACTGGCCCGTTGTAAAAAGTCTTTAACAGTGCCAGGGTAGTTGAGTGATCTGATATTCCAGGATCGAATGCCATAGTCTTTTTTTGGTTGCGAGGTCATTGCCGTAGATTTAATCCATTTCAAGGCTCTGTTGCAGGTTTCGAAACAATATCGGGTTTTACGGGGACGGGAAAATAGCCCATCGCCCAACCTCTATTCCGGTGGCATGTTTATTACTTTCGATTTCGTTTGGAGGCGAGAAAGACTCGCCTTCACTCTCTGACGTTACCGCAAAGCAGGTGGGTGTAAGTTGAATTTAGTAGCAGAGCTGTAGGTGTATTTAATGTCCCATCATTGAGGAATCAGTAAACCCAATATGCAATCCCGCCACCACTTACTGCGATATGGTCATTGGATTCAGGATGAGGAATCATGGAAGCTGGGGTGGGGAAACAAGGGGATCCCTCTTCCTTTCTCAACTAGGATTGAGACCGTCTACGGTGAATTTCAATGGTGAACTGCAAGAAGCTCTATTCATGGAAGTTTACGATCAGTTTCGAGAAACACTGAACCACATAGTGAAAGAAGAAATGCAAGGCAATCAAATAGTTGAAAGAGGTAAGGCGATGCTATCGAAACTCGTCAGCGGTGAAAAGGTTTGCCATATAAAAACGGCCTTTTATAGCTGGTAGAGCATGGAGCAGAAAATCTAACATGGAACTATAAATATTGAGAGCTAAACCAATATACAGTGACCATTACGTGTACTAATGGTTGCAAGAAGACCAAGTGATGAAAATCATTACATATTTACGTTGACGATATCTTGATAATTTCACGGAACCAGGAAATAGTTCAGGAATTTGGCAGTGAACTACCTCAGATTTTCGGGATCTTGGAGAGCTCAACCATTTCTTGGGCATCGATTTCTTCAAAAATGGACTAGACATTTTACTGAACCAGAAAACGTATGCAGTCAACCTTCTCAAAAGCTTTGGGATGAAGTCTTGCTATCATATATCAGCGCCTTTGGATCGAGGAGTGAAATTTGTCAAAGGTGATAAATGAAATAAGGATGATGGGGAGAACTTACTATATTGTGAGCTTGTTGCTTATGTGCTGTATATGTTTGTGGTGATCCGATCCAATATTGCTCAAGCTGCAATTTCATTAGGGCAACTCAATGAGTGCTTCAACTGAACTCACTGGACGGCGGCAAAGAAAGTCCTCTGATAATTGAAAGGGATATCATACCAAAACCAAGTTGAGCCGCTTGTTGGTTTTGTAAGTGCTGACTGGACTTCTTCAGTGGATGATAGACGCTTGTATCTGGGTTACGCTTTCTGTTTGGTTGGAGGTGTCATCACTTAGGATTTACGCTAGCAAAGGTCGGAAAATAGAAAAGTTAGCGACTAACTCTGCCTTCAATGAACGCACCAAGCACATTGACATTTATTATAATTCCGTGCGTGCGATTATAGAGTCAAAAAGCCTAGCACTTTAGCAAGGAAAGTCAGAAGATATACCCACTGACGCACTGGCGAGATCCCTTACTAAACCTAGACATAAGTGATGCATCAAGTTGTTGGGACTGTTAAGATTGTCACTAAAAGATCCAGCAGTTGTATCGACGGGAAATATTGGAGTTATCAGTTGAGGGATGCAATCTGACCGCTATCTATCGGCACTGACAGCGTCAGTTTTATTGAACAGAAGTGCTAAAATCATAATTTGAATTTCGCGCCTTTATTCAACTCTGTCTTGACTTTTTCTGAGCTTGACCGCTCCCTATGAACTTCAACTCTCTACGTTCTGTGACTTTGACATGCTAGTGTTAATCACGCCTTAATACTGAAATAAAAGACTTTTCATTGCAAAGTAGAAATATATTTTCAATTATTTCATCAGGTTATGGGCCCAGTAAAGCCCAAAAATAGAATCAGTGCAAAAACTTTCAGTGGAATAAACATTACAGTGAAAAATAGTGAACACAACCTAAAACGCAAAAACGTGACTTCTAATTTAACAATTGCAAAGTGTTTTCTCTGTTTTCTCGTGATAACTGGACTAAGAGTTCTTAAAAATGGCAGCAAATAATTAATTGGCATTAATTGAAAAGTTAACCGGTCGAAATAATTATGCAACCTGGCGATTTGCTGCAAAAACATATCTACAGCATGAGGAGCTGTGGGACTGCATAGAACCCGCCACAGGTGTCGAAGTGGACACAAAACGAGATATAAGGGCAAAAACTAAGATAATTCTGCTAGTTGACCCAATAAATTATGTGCACATACAAGAGGCTTGCACTGCACAGCAAGTATGGGACAAGCTATCGAAAGTATTCGATGACTCTGGGCTGACACGCCGTGTTGGGCTGCTGCGTGATCTCTGTAATACCTCGCTTCCTGCATGTCAAAACGTAGAGGAATATGTGAGCAAAATTATGTGCACTGCTCACAAGCTCAGAAACATTGGTTTCCAAGTAGACGACGAATGGCTGGGTACACTGCTGCTCTCCGGTCTACCAGAATCCTATCAACCAATGATAATTGCTATTGAAAGCTCAGGCATGAAGATAACCTCAGACTCTGTGAAATCAAAACTATTGCAAGACATTAGACAAACAGAAAGTGACTTAACAGTGTTCTCAGTCACTAAGAAATTTAAAAACAATTATAAAAAGCAAACTAAAGGTCCGAGGTGCTATTCTTGTAACATACTGCAGCACATGCAATCAATCGTTCTCCAACGAAGTCCTTATCTTTTAAAACGCCAGAAGAAATGTGGTCTGGTGAAAACCCAAAGGTGAACCATATGCGTATATTCGGATGTGAAGCTATGGTACACTTGCTCAAAGAGAAACGCAAGAAATGGGATCCAAAGGCACAAAAGATGATCTTTATTGGATACTGCGATCATACCAAAGGCTACCGATTCATAATACCAAATACAAGAAAAGTGGTAGACAGTCGAGATTCCTTGAATCTACCGTGAAGAGGGACTACGTTCCTGTAGAAATATCTGAGAAGAAACTTGAAACAAATAAAGAAGAAGTTAATAGTAACAACTCTTAATCAGAGATGGATTCAACTACAAGTACTAATGACACTGTACGCGAAAACCCGTCTACTTCAGACAGTGAATACATTCCGGACAGCAGCATTGATCTAGATAGTCCTCCAGTCAGCAAAATCACCCTGAGACCAAAAAAGAAAAATAAGGAAAAGACTAATCTAGATGATTCCGTAGAAAATACTTACCTGTGTCATCACGAAGAGGTACTGTCAGATGTGCCTACGACTTACACCGAAGCAATAAAATCGGTAAACAAAGAAAAATGGAGAAATTCTATCACTGAAGAACCAGATGCTCTACAGAAGAACAACACATGGACATTGGTAGAAAAACCCCCAAATGCCAAAGCAATTGGATGCAAATGGGTATTCCGTATAAAAGAAGAACCAACTGGTCCACGTTATAAATCACGTCTTTGTGCAAAAGGATATGCACAAACTGTAGGTATTGATTACCAAGAAACTTTTGCTCCAACAGTCAGGTATGATTCAATATGATTGTTACCATCTGTAGCTGTACAAAATAATCTCAAAATCATGCAACTAGACGTCAAGACAGCTTTCTTATATGGGGAACTTGAAGAGACCATATTTATGACTCCACCAGAAGGGTTGGACCATGGTGAAAATACGGTATGTAAACTGAACAAGTCACTACATGGGCTAAAATAAGCCCCTCGCTGCTGGAATGCTAAATTTGACTCTACGCTGAAAAGATTTGGTTTTGTAAATAGTAAAGTCGATCAATGTCTGTACATTGGTCAAGTCAATAAGAAGAAATGCCATCTGTGTCTCTATGTTGATGATGGTCTCCTATTCTCAAGTGATGAATCAGCATAGAATGAATTTATAAGAGAACTGAAAAACATATTTGAGATTAAAATATTGGAAACTCCAAGTAATTTTGTGGGAATGCAAATAGAAAGATTTAGTAACTGCATATTCATACATCAGACTAAATACATAGAACAAATACTAAACAGATTTGAAATGAATAATGCTAATCCTAATACCCCTCACATGAAGCTACAGAAGGGAGATAAAGAGTACAAGAAGAACGTTCCATACAGAGAAGCTGTGGGTGCTCTTATGCATCTGGCTACAGTGAGTCGGCCCGACATAATGTTCACAGTCAGTTTGGTGAGCAGATTCCTCGATTGCTACAACCAGAGTCACTGGAACGCAGTCAAACGGATCTTTAAATATTTAAAAGATTCTAAAAAGTATAGACTATGCTACTCACATACACCAGAAGCTTCTGAAGTCATTGGTTACAGCGATTCTGACTATGCAAACGGTCTTGACACACGTCGTTCCGTCACTGGCTATGTTTTCTTCAAGAACGGGGCAGCCGTGACTTGGTCGAGTCAAAGACAACAAACTGTGGCTCTGTCGACAACTGAAGCTGAATTCATGGCAGCTTGTGCCGCCACAACTGAAGCTGAATTCATGGCAGCTTGTGCCGCCACTAAAGAAGCAATGTGGATAAAACAATTGCTAAGTGATATCGGTGAATATAAACAGGACTCAATATGTCTTCATTTAGACAATCAAAGTGCTATCAGTGTTATTAAAAATATAAACTTTCACAAGAGGTGCAAACACATTGACATTAAATATCACTTCATTAAGGAATAATTTTTTTTTAAATAATCGTATTAAAGTTTGTGAGCAGTGACTCTCAGTTTGCCGATATATTCACAAAAGGATTGTCAAAAGATAAATTTCATTTTATAAGGTCTAAACTTGGCATGTACTTGCATAACTCATTGTTATAAATAATCATTAATCTATATCATGCATGTTACTATGTAATTAATGAAATAAGGCTCGAATTCAGAGAGAATGTTAAAATCATAATTTGAATTTCGCGCCTTTATTCAACTCTGTCTTGACTTCTTCTGAGCTTGATCGCTCCCTATCAACTTCAACTCTCTACGTTCTGTGACTTTGACATGCAAGTGCTAATCGCGCCTTAATACTGAAATAAAAGACTTTTCCTTGCAAAGTAGAAATATATTTTCAATTATTTCATCAAGAAGTTCGATCGGATTCTTATAGTCAGTGCTCATTAGAATCTCGTATTGCAAACACGTTTGACATTTTCTCAGCTTTGTAATTGTTCAATATATGTATGTAAACTCTGAAAGCCAGTGCCATATACATATTTTTCTTTAATCTATTCGATCGTTTATCAATAGTGCAAAACTGGAAAAATTCTTCTTTCGTGCTTCTTGCATAAGGTGTTTACTGGCATGTGCTAAAGGTCTACTATTTTCGGTTTGTCTTGTCCCGAAGTGTCGTGGTTCTCCTATGTCATTACTCGTAGATAAGTTGAACAAATGGAACAATAATCGATAACCTAGTTAATGTGATCGATTTGATGCGCGACCAGCTATACTCTGCGCGTGACGAATTATCGCTTCTTAGCCAACAAACAAGAGTTGATCTGCCTACTCCATTAACTTCCAATGCAAACCTTGCTGGCCCCTCAAGTGATGCCAACACGATTTCAAGAAACAGGCAAGCGCTTCAATCTAATGGTTCAACCTCTGGAGTTCATAAAATCAACACTGAAACTTTAAGTTCATCTAGAGTTGTAGCCAATGATACCTCATTTAAACTTGGCAACCCACAGTGTGCTATTTTTCCTCCCTTACAAATCTTTATATCTAGATTGGACTATAATACACCGGTTCAAGACATCATTGATCATATTAAGTTTGAATTGAATTTTATCCCAGATTTACTCCATGTACGAAACGCGCTCCGGACGGGAAGACGAACCGCTTAATTACTTTTTACAAAATTACGGTTTCAGCCAATCTCAATTACCTGCCGGATAAGGAATTTTAAGCTTCCTGGAGTAAAACAGTTTTCTGAAAATCTGAGGTGAAATAACTCTATGTCCTTTCGTAACAGGAGGAACAAGCAATAAGCCTCGCACCTCTTGACATCGTTCACCTTGTACAATTTCCATACTGTCTACAGGTAATTTGTCGCTTTCCCCTTCTCTCGTTTCTCTCCGAATGCTCCTTCACCCAATTCAATACTGGTGCAAATTCCAATAATGAACTTCTTGACCTTGTTTTTTTCTAACTTGCCACCCTCTTCTCTTATTGTATCCACCTTATTCTCACGTTCATTAATCCAGATCCTTACCATCCACCTTTCTTCAGGGAGCTTTCTATCTCCTCTCCACCTTCTCCCAGAAAAACATCACCTTGCCGCTATAACTTTCTAAAAGCCGATTCATGCAGCATGGATTCTAGTATCAACGCAGTTAACTAGTATTCTTGCTTCAGTAACCTTAACCTTTAAGTATGGACGTAATTTTTTCTTAACAATACTGCGGACGTGGAGTCTCACAGGCTCCTATATGCACACACTTTTTTTTGAGGATTTGATATAGGGTTGCTTTAAAACTGATTGGATATTGAAGTTAAGGGATTTAGCAATAAAATAACGTGCTTATGTAATCAACTTTTATTGAAAAAAATATAGAAATAAGTATAAATTTACTTAGGCTACATTTTTAAGATATTAAAAACAGCCAAACTTATTACTATAACAAAATGAGTCTTTTTTTTCTTAAAATATGATACCTAAGGAACCAAAAACACGAAACACCTACTTCAGGTAACTAATACAAAAAATATTGACAACAGTCTAATAATGCAAATTTATTGGCAGTCAGTGCACAAAGGTCTAGACCATTGGAGACACACAGGGTTCTTGCACCCAACACAAACATAGGTAGTCATCCTATGTTTTTTCGCGGGACAGTACTTCATGCTCTTCTGGACCCTTGAATGGTTTCTTGATCCTAGACACCTTCTGTAACCATATCATCACCTAAAACGCGATTCATAGTCAACCTCAGTTCTCTTGGCAATCGTGTATTTATAACACGTCTTTAAACATGAGGCACTACAAGCACACGTGCTAGTTTTTTTTAGAAAATCTCCTCTTTCCACAGCTTTTAGTTGATGCATGTTATATAAAATGTACGCATTCATGGCACTCAAGTCTAGGACACGATTTAGCAACACTATGGGCCATCTCCTTGTTCGACGGCTACTGGAGTAAATCGAGCATTTTTTGTCAGCCTCATTGACGCCCCCTTTAGTGGAATTGTAATACATAATAATTGCAGGTTTTTTGTATTTTCATCTACCTGGTTACTGTGGTGCATGGAAGATACAAGCATCACTGCTCGATTCTTCTTTGGCACGTATGAGCATAACGTTTTTGTGCTCGTAAATCCAAATAAAGTAGAGTTTACTTCTCTTTGCTTCTTTGGCTGAAATTCTATCGGGGTTTCCCTCTTGTTCTTCTTCAGTGTACCCACATACGTCAGTTTTCGTGATGATAGTTGGTCTACGAGCTCTATTGATGAACACCAATTGTCAGCCGTCACATTACGGTTGGTTCTATGAATGGGTTTTGTGAGGCGTAGGACACACTGAGTTAGAACTAGAAATTTTTTTTCTTGAGCTGGCAGTCCGATACCATCAGAGTCTTTTCCAGAGTAAATGTATCCATTATAGAAATAATAGTTATTGGCATCATATAATGCTCGTATTATCAATTCATACTTACCAGGCTTTTTGGCATGTATGATATCATGTGACTACTTCCTCGAAATTTGACGAGCATTTCATCCACTGTGGCACATTCGCTCAATTCATACAACTGTTGAGAATTACTCACAAACTTATTGAAAATATGGGATATGGCAGCCAACTTATCAGCCTTCATTCTCTCTTCACGATCATCAGGGTTGTCAAATCGTAGGCACAATAACAAAACCAAAAATCTTGTCTCTGACATTCCGCACCTAAATATCTCACAACCTGTGCTTTCTGAAGCGAACAAATAACTCTTGTTTTCATCATTTGATTTCAAAACAGCTGAGTAAAACAATAGATCAATAAAGGCTTTTAGTTCAACCATGTCTAAATCATTCAATTCTGGTCTGTTATAACGGACATACTTGGTTCTGTAACTAGAAATTATAAGATTGGTCCAAGTTAGAATGCACTGGAGCATTGCTTCATCAAAAAGCTTATTCCAAATACTGTAGTGATCTTTACCATCTTCAGAAGTCAATTTTGGAAAACCAACACGAGATGTTGTAATATTATGTTGTGGGGTACGTACCCTAGCCAAAGGCGGCGTCTTGGCCCATTTATACCTATTTTTGCCGTAGTAATAGTTGCTTGTCACTAACTGCGAGAATGGAATATTGTCGAAACTATCACTATCCGATTTTTCTCCTAGGACCTGGTCCGGTTCCTGGTCCTGATCTTCATCACTGTCACTCTCATGATTTTGTATTAGTTCGGACTCCAATATAAACAAACCTTCAATAGTCTCTTCATTGTCAGACTGATCCGTAGCTAACAACTCACTCACTTCTTGTTCGAAAGTTGGATCTGCGACACGAACATTTTTTCGCGCAGGCCTTGAACAGAACCCGTAGACGGTCGATTTGATTTAGAATTACCGGCATTATTTATTTTTGACATTTTGTACTACAAAAACTGAAACAAACATAATCGCCCTTAAAAAATATACTATATGACAACAATGGACGTGTAGCCTGACAGGCTCCAGTCAATTTTTTGATGGTCATTACTCACGTGATATTCACCGCATGACACAACCTCCTCCTTCGTTGATAGTTTGGCAACTAAAACAAAAGCTACTGAGCCGCTCAATCGCGGGGAGCGGGGAGAAATAGGCGAAACTATGAAAACGTAAACATTAAGTAGCCTGTGAGACTCCACGTCCATACTTAAAGGTTAACCTTGCAAAATGCGTTGATAAGTTCTATCTGTTTTTCTCGTCCTTAATTACTCAATTCACCTCTTTGTTTCCCCTAAGGAGGCCTAAAGATGCTCCTTGGTTAAACTCAGATGTTGCCAAAGCGATTAAGGTGAAGGAAGCATCCCTGAGAAAAGTTCTCTCCAGTGGCCTCCCCGACGAACTTGCCGTTTATAAACAGAGACGTGCTGAGGCTAAGAAAATTTCAAAGCTTGCTCTTCTTGCTTACCTCAACCATATCGAAATTGCACTTGAATCCAATCAAACTCGCGCTTTCTGGTCTTATGTTAAGTTTTTAAAGAGTTTTCATCATATACCAGCTAGTTTCAACTAAGATGTCATTACATCATCTACCCCTCAGGAGTCCTGCGAACTCTTTGCTTTTTCTTTTCTTCCTTTTTCCGCATTTCAAATGATTCTTCTTTTTTCTATCCTTATTCTTCCTTTTCCCTTCCTGGGATTCGTACCAATCCCTTGCAAGTTGAACTGCTCTTAAGAAGTCTTGATACCAGTACCGATGGTGCCCCAGACGGCATTCCAAACTTTCCTGCAAAATCACTATCCTCGTCTCTCTGTGTTTCTCTTTCAATCATTTATAATTTGAGTTTAGCTACTCAAATTTTCATTCATTTTTTTTATCAGGGGAAGATGTTGCAGCTCTGAACAAAAGTTACAAACTTCATGTTGGTTACACTTTGACAGCTGGGAACAGGAAGCCAATTTTTCTCTCACTCTCTCTTGCAATTGTGTGGTCAACGAGGTAGAATGATTACACAAGCTCCTAATCATTATATAAAGTCATTGATTAATAATATACATTAGTTCAGGTGGTAAATAATAATTGTGTATAAGTTTGCAACCACAACAGGCTTGTTGAAAGGTTACAGAGGAAAAGAAAGGTAATGGAGAAACGTATGAACCCGATTTCATCCCGGATATCAGCTAACTGTGAGCTGTGTTTGTGAATTGAACAATTTGTATTTTTGTTAAGTCGCCTCCGAATCAGAAACATGAAATAGTGACCTTAAAAAGTAGTGCTGATTCATGATATTCTTTTTATAAACACCCTTGTCACCGGTACTCCAATTTAGAAGCAAACTTCCGATCTTCGATAATTCGTTGGAGTGATTCCTATCGCTTTTATCAACGTTTGAAAATTTCCGCACTGTTTGTCAACATTGTGCCGAAACAAGTAGACTCCAATTTATCCAGGAACAGTGAGAGCTTACGTCAATGTGAAATAACGTCTTTGATGTCTAATGTCAACGAAAATTATCCATTCCACATCCTACACTAAATTCCCAAGTACACCATCTGTAATCATTGATTTATCTCACATCGTTATCCTCCAACATATATCCACAACAGAAAATATATTGGTTGACTGTTGTAAGTTATACCGCAGATAATTTTCCCGTCAACATTTTCCATTAAATATAATTTCACGTTGTCTTTCATGTTCTCAACCATGACTGCTCCTTGCATACATATTCCTTTATGATATGCTCTTGACTGTTTTTGTTCATTTCAGTCCTTAAACATCTACAATTTTTTTTACAAGCATTATTTTTGAAGTGGGTTTACACCGTACATAGTCCTACATACTACGCCACTGTCCTGTTATCTCTTAGAGTATAGCTGTGAATTGTGAATATATAGAGTCAAGATACAGAGCTTTTGCCACTTTCGAATAAGTACCAAGTGTTGGTTGGGAATAACAAGATCTAAATAAAAGGCAAATTGATGATTCCGGCTTAGTCCTCTACTAAGAGGTCTGATATCCTTTTTTCATATACTCGCAGTCTGCTAAAATGTTGAGAGCGTAAAATCTAGAGTGTACATTGTAAATGATGGAGGTGCTATCAGGGTTGAAAAGACTAGTGAATGATGGAGGAGGAGAAGGAGTTGTTGGAGATATGCTTAAATCTGAGCGTGTTATACAATTCATACAAAGAATCACCCTAAATAGAGGTCGTAAACTGGCATTACTCTTTGTATCCATTCAAGGATACGCTACTATAAGCTGTATAATCCTTATGGATATGTAAGAGTACCTTTCCAAATACATAGTATGCAGTGTAGCTTCGCTACATTCTAACTGGATGTTAAAAAGTCTGACAGTTGTCCTGAGATTAAAAAGGATTTTAAAGTATAATACTACAAGCAATGAAACAAATAGAGCAGTTGGCTCTGGAAGTTTAACGTTCCGAAATGGTGGATAAAGCTAAGATACGTTACGAATTGCTTTATGGGAATTCAATTACCATGTCCAATCAAGAGAACATATAATGTAACATGAAAGGATTGCATGGTTTTGTTTGTAGCTAATATTTAGAAATTTTTGGTAGAACTGTCAGTCTCAAATGTAAATTTTAATCTTGTTCGTTTTTTTCAAGTTAGCTCATCAGTCACTCCGTTTGCGTGTCTGTCTGTGGCACAAAAAAGGTTATAATAGGTATAATTCTGTAAGTAGACCAAAGTTGATTCACTTGCTCGTTATCGTTTACTTCTAGGAAAGATCCAAACTTCTTCTGTCTTCTTTATTATATAATAGAATAAAATTAAACTTCATGACCAATTTTCGCATTTTATAGAATTTTCCAATGTGTTTTGTTGTTATGGTCTCGACTGTCATACCTGCGAGTAGATGATTTTGAATAATTTTTTGCGACTGTTATTGCTAGCTTAAGATGTTAGTTTTTGATATATATTAAAGCTTAGTCTTCGGTAGTTTTTTATTATTTTGGATTTTACATCATAAAAGCCTCAGTAGCTCTGACAAGTTTTTGGAAAAGCATCTATTTATTTATTTAGTTATTTCTAAAATTTTGAACTGCAAGTATATTGACCTTAAATTTTTTATCTGATTTAGTAGTGGTTGTAGCGCACCTTGCCTGAAAAGAGATTATACTTTTCACGTTCCAAAAGGGTAGACCGCTGGTTCCACTAGTGGAAACTTGGGCAATCGATATAGAACGATGATAGCACCGATGTGTCCCATAGACAAACAAGGATAAGGATTGAGCATGTACATGCCTTGCAATATGCGCTCCGGAATGTTGAGTTTACCCATTGAAGGTCAAAGAGCCTAATTTGAGGCTTTAATGCTTTTACAAGTTTCACAGGTGGTCCATACTGTTTACTTTTATGTGGTATTTCGGTCAATAAAAGTATATTTAGACACCGGAGCATTCGTCCGAAACCACCGTGAGTACTAAGGAGGTGATCGTGCGCATTCAAGATTAGATTGTTGGCCATCTCCTCCGGCACCCACAACTTCCAGGACTTTTCTTTCTGCATAAGTCACTGGTTGCGTATTTGTTTTGACTATATACTACATGTACCCATCCAGCACTTTCAAGTCGGGTAGCTGTGATTGTTGGATCCCAATGGTTTGAAATGGGGGCTATTGAAATCTAATTTGAGGAGGCTATTGCCATCCTGCACTAGTTTCGCACCCTTTTGTGGGAAAATGCAAGAGAGTGTGTCAACCTCAAAGTTTTGTATTCCTTTTCCATGTTTGGTGAAACTAAAACCTTGCAATTTGAGAGGCTACCAGGCTAAGCGTTTGTGAAGACTCACTTGATTCATCAGAGAGAAGTATAGTCGGTAATGATCTCTAATGGGTAGCGATCTGCGAATGGCTCCCAACACTACCAGATATTCCTGTTTTGATACGGTATAATTCCTCTGGCCAAGTTCAGCTTACTTGCTTACAATTTGAGCTTCTTCTCTATCTATCGTTAGTTATACTAATATAGCACCTACTCCATCTTCTAGGCTGTACAGCACAGATGTAGTTGTTAAAGCTTATTTCAGCCTATCAAATGCTTTTTGGCTGTTCTTGGTCCAAACGAACAAACCATTTTGCAGCATATCCAAGAGAGGTGTTGACACCGTTGCATAATTTTGAATAAATCTTCAGTAGCATCAACATATACCGAGAAAACGCTGCCACTACTCGACCGTTTCTATCAAGAGCAACTCATTAATAGCATGGATTTTATATAAATCAGTTCTGATGGTACCATGACCGTTTTGAATTTTTATAGTCAGTTTTGCCGAGTCAAAATTTTGAGCCACTTCCTGCAGCTGTATGAGGAGTTGATGAATTATTTTGGAGATGAGTAAGGGCTCATCTAGGTACGCAAAATTTGGTGTCTAAGGTGAGGTAGAATCGCTTTTCCATCTGTCAAGTCGTTATTTGCGTTGCACTGTCCAAGCCAAAAAGCATAGTAAAAAACTAGTCTAAAGGTTGGCCGGGCACTGTGAATTCATTTTTATCTCTCGATCCTACGTTGCGCAAGATTTGCCAAAAGACATCTTTCAGATCAAAGCTTATGATGTGATTCACTTTTGGCAGTCGCGCCAGTATTCCGTTGCCTGCATTGACTTTTGGTGCGTCAAGTCAAAGACGCACCTGATTGGGTGCTTCCTCAATGAAGCCTAGTTCTAGTATCCGATTTGGTTCCACGTACATATTGGTTTTCATAGCTAGTAAGATGACTAAGTGTCTCTGTTTGATAGGCTTACTTTCACTGACATCAATAATATGAGCAAACAGAGTAATACGGCCAAGTGTTTACCTGTTGAGTGTATAATTGTGCTAGTTAGTCTATCTGACTCTCCTTCCTTCCACGTATCATCCGTGTATATCCCTGCTATTATTTACGAGCTATATTAATGCTCGTTTCCCTTCTACGCCTATATTGGTCTGTGGTGACTTCAATTTGCCCTCTATTGTTTGGAATGATTTGCATGTCTCCAAAGTTTCAGGCGATAGCGTGTCCTTTGCTCTTTCTTCTTTTATTTCCCTCTGTTCTTTCACGCAATACAATACTTTTCCTAATGCCAATAACAAATTGCTTGATCTTGCTCTTTCCAGCTTGTCACCTTCTTCTCTGTCCGCGTCGGTGGCACTCTCATCCTTTTCAAACCTGATCCCCACCACCCACCGCTCTCTATTGAACTTGCTATCACATCTTCTCGTTCTTTGAAGAATTTCTCACCTTCCCGCTTAATTTTTTTAAAAGCCGATTTATCGAACATGGAAGCTAACCTTAATACCGTGAATTGGTATTCCTTCTTCAGCAATCTCCACAATGAAGATTGTGTTGATAAGCTCTATATGTTTCCTGCATCCTTAATCCCCCAAATTTACTCCTGTGTGTCCAGCAAGAAGACCTAAAGATACTCCTTGTTTTAATTCAGATGTTGCCATTGCAATCAAAGCTAAAGATGCTGCCGCAGAAAATTCTTATCCAGTGGTCTTCCAATTGACCTCGTTAAATTTAATGAGCGTCATCCCGCGGCCAAGCAAATTACCACATCTGCACTTCATGCATATATTTATTACATTGAAACTGCGTTAACGTCGAATCAAACTCGCGCGTTCTGGCCGTACGTAAAATCTTTAAGGACTTCTCTTCATGCCCCTGATAGTTTTAGTCTAGATGGCGTGACATCATCTTGTGAGTTCTTCGCTTCTTATTTTTCTTTCTTTTTCGGCAGGGCTAAGCATTCCTCTTCTTTCAACCAATCTTCTTGCTCTTTTCCTCTACTAATTTTCGTACAGGTTAAGCAACTCTTAAATAATCTCGACAACAGCACCAGTGTGGGCCCTGATAGCATTCCAAATTTTCTAGCAAAATCTTTATCTTCTTCGCTTTGTGTTCCTCTTTCAATTATTTTTAACTTGAGTTGATCCTGTGGGGTTTTCTCCTCCCAATGGAAAATTGCCCACATTTTTCCTATCTTCAAATCCGGTGATCGTCATATCGTCTCAACTATCGTCCTATTTTCCTTCTTCCTTGTTTTGGTAAAATTCTTGAAAAGATAGTTTTTGATGTGCTGTATCCACTTGGGCTCCCATCTTTAGCAGATTAACAGCATGGTTTTGTCAGAGGCAGATCTACCCTTACAAATTCACTTTCTTTTACCCATCATATTGCAGCTGCCCTCGATGAACAAAAACAAGTGGACGTTATTTTTACGGATTTTTCTAAAGCTTTTGATTCAGTGGATCACTCTCTCCTATTTGAGCAACTTTTAGGGTTCAATCTCCGTAGTTGCCTATATGCATGTCTTCTCTCCTATGTCCTGAATCGTCAATGTGTAGTCACTTTAAACTCTTGCTTCTCTTCTTCTTTTCACCCGAGCTTGGGAGTTCCACAAGGTTCAATACTTCGCCCCTTACTATTTTTACTTTTTGTCAATGATCTAGCTTCTGTTATTACATCCCCTGTCTCCTTTATGCTGATGACTCCAAGATTTTTCGAGTTATTGATTCCCTGTTAGACGTGGATATCCTTCAAACTGATCTTCAGCGTCTTAGTGACTGGTGTGAATCAAACCATCTCTCCTTAAGTGTTTCCAAATGCCATCAGATGACATTTTCCTGTAAAGAATTTCCTCTTCTCTCAACGTATAGGCTGGTTGGTATCCCTTTGAGCGATGTAACCTTCTTTAAGGATCTTGGTGTGCTTTTCGATTGTAAACTGAAGTTTGGTCTCCACATTGCTCTAATTATTAAGAAAGCCTCTCGCTTAACTGGATTTATTTTACGATCCGCTTCGTCATTCCAACATATGACATCCTGTATGTGTCTTTACTTCTCACTAGTATGTAGCCATTTGGAGTACTGCTCCCAAATTTGGAGTCCGCGCCACAGGAAGCACATCGATGCTCTTGAGTCAGTTCAACGCAGATTCACACGGTCTCTATTCTTCAAATTCAACCTTCCTTACTCCCCTTATGATGACCGACTACATCCTTTGAACCTTCCTACCCTGGAGTCCAGACAATCTTTCCTTGATGAATGTCTTTTGTTCAAGCTTCATCATAGCCTTTTATCTCAAAATGTATGCAGGCAAATAAATACATTCGATGCTGCTCGCCCTAATAGATTCTCGCTTCAATTTCAGGTTCCGTATACACGTACTAACACCTTTTTCCACTCTCCCTTATTACGCTTACCTTATATGCTCAACCAGTGAAGTCTTGGTCCTCTACCACAGTCTCTTGGCGTATTCAAAACTTCAATGATAAATCAAATTTATAAATACTCCAATAAAATTTAATTTTTGATATCGTATTGTGATCTTTTTTCTTTGATTTCTTCCATGTTTTGTATTTGTATGTTTGTATTTAAATATTGTATTAATTGATTTGTAATTGGACCACTAGTCTGTAAGTTGATTTTATGAAATAAATAAATAAATAAGTCCTTCGTTGAAGATAGAAATAGATGCATCTAGTTGTTGTTGTTGGTTGCATTTCAACTGTTGTGTGTTCAGTAGGAAGATGGGCTCATGTACATATTGTATCTAGAGAAAAGACATGAATCCGGGAATAAGTCTATGTTTAGACTGAATTCCAGGACAAAATTGGTCCCGATATAAACTTTTTTGGTCAAAGTGGGAGTAATGTAGAAGTTTGATTCTTGAGCTGGGACTTTGGTACCAAGGCTAGCTATAAGGCAAATAATGTTGCACTTATGCCAATTAAGCCAATGCCGGGCAACTTGATCAGTGCATAGGGTTTGGTGTCATTTTCTGTGACTTTGAAAATGTTAAAAACGGACAATTTCTTATGAAAGGTTCACACACCCTCAATAAGCCTCTTTAATGACAAAGAGACCTTTTTGTCTTGATTGGGTGCGTTGTGGTCTCTTCAGCGGTAAAAATTCTTCTCAAGATATTCTTTGAGTCGGTCGTGGTAGGGTTTAAGCAAACATAGCACTAAGTGGTTATTTTCTGCCCAGGACTCAAGAGACAATAGGATTGAAAGTTTCTGTTGAGAGTGCTCTGGTGGAGAAAAAGCATGTAATCGTATCGTCATGAGGGTTATTTATTGTAACTTTTCATTCAGCTTAAGATGAATAGCTGGTGGAGGTTCTACTTTTAGTTTTTGGAGTACCTTTGGGTGATACTGGTGATTGGGGTCTCCATTCAATCAATCAATCAGGAGAATATATGTCAGATTTGCGCAATCGTAGCTGAAAACTGCACAATTTCCTCAACACGAAGAGTACTTATGATCAGGTTTTCGGCAGTTTCAGCAGATAGTAGCATTAGCTACTGCAGCTATGGAAAGCCCTGTGACTCGTCGAAAACCTCCTTTGGAACTGAATCGCCAACTGATGTTATTGCTTTTGTTTCTTTCCGCCGTATACTAGGACCAGCCATTATATAAGTTGTTTCGCAAGATCCTTCCGGGCATTTGAGGTTACCCAACCATCTGCTTGAGAGAAGCCATATCAGGAATGTCTATCACTGAGATACATATGTGGACGGAGCTCTAGCGGTACATTATGATTCAGCACTAAACTGTCTCGGTCCATTGACCACGTCCTCCAATTCCAAAATCAGAGCAGTGATGAACTGTTTTCGTCGAAAGAGTCAAACCAGCTTTTCCTCTGTTCCAATCGTTGAGACTCGTCAAAAATTTCATACACCTTATGATCATATTGGATATCTCATTGGTCCCCGTCTAGCTTCGCTCCGATTATTCATCTCAGGACCCATCTTTCAAAGACGTCCAATATGTTTGCGGATGATTGAGTTAGGGTCCATGTTTCACACCCATAGCATAACAGAGTTCTTATCACAGATTTGTATGCTTGGAGCTTTGTTCTCCTTTGTATGCAGCTGGTCTTCAAGATCATCAAAACTGATAAAAATATTTTATTGGGAGCTGCATTCTTTGGCTTATTTGATCCCCTTCATAGCTGGTTCTTGTTATTTTGGTGCTAAGATACACAAACTTGCCCACATTTTCGACATATCATTCGCCAAGTGTGATATTTTGTATTATTGAGGTATTTTTTCTCGACTGCATTATGATCTTTGTTTAAAACTATAAAAGTTCAGTCATCAAATTTTATTAAATGATCAAATAGTAAGGCAGTTCATCTTCACTTTTGGGTGGTAAAATTTCTTAAACTTGCTTAACGTATTTCTTCTTTTTACTGGAAGACTTCTAAACATTTTTGTTGAAAGTTTTTCGAGTGAGGTGTAACAGAAAAGTTTGGGCTGGGATTATGAGAGTTTGCATGAATATGGGTCTGGGTTTTGAAATATTCAAAAGAAATATCTTAAATCATTGGTTGCCAAAAAAAAAAACACTGGCGGAAGACAATTTTGGCTAACTTACTTTGATTCAATTTGGAAAAGTCACATTTGAGATCAATTGTCTTAAAATATAATGAACATGAATAAGTTTTTTAAAACATTGAAATACCTCGACTAATTTTTTTTCTCTATTTCAGGTAAGACTGTCGTATACTTAAATGGGAAAGGATGTATTCAATACATAAGGAAGATATAGTGCATGATTCATTGTAAGAATAACATTTTAAATAGTGTCCGACATAAATACTGAATATTAAACTATTTCAGCTTGATAAACGTATTCGTATTTTAATCGTTAACTACTAAAATGTCGTTTTTTGACACTACTAGTGACGTACTTATGCTATGCGTCTTTCAATTTGAAGACCTCTGATGCATTAATTGTGTTTATTATTGGAAGTCTAGCTTCCTTTGAGAAGGCCGAGACCAAGAGGAGTAAGCCTCTAACGAAAAGTGAGTGAGAGGAGCGAGCTCAGAAAAAGCGTAAAATCTACCGAACGCACTGAAAAAATAATTCTTCCGCCGCAATACACTTTCCACAACACTTCGCGTGTTTGGCTCGTCTTCTCTACACGCTCCAAGAATTATCCAACTCGTGTACTCGTCCCAATATTGCAACGCCTTCTCACCATAAGAAGATTACGCCAAACAGCAGTGTGACACTTTGGGAGTGTCCGATAGGAAGTTTAGCTTCGTTTTGCAAATGATTATGTAATTCCTCCTTTGAATCATCTTCAGTGTTTAAACAATGTGTAGAAGGAAACATAAGTGTAAGATAGGTTGGGTAGGTATAGTACCTACCTGCTTAATCTACTCATACCTAAAAATAGTCATTTCCTTCCACACATCGGTTACAAAGGAGTCAAAACGCGTCTACTCCATAGATATAGAGAGAACTGGATCCACAACCGGCCACGAGAGCCGAAGCAATTAGCAACCTTCGCTTAAGTTGTGTGAAGTTGAGGTGTGAAGTTATATGTTTTTGTTTTTGCAATGAATTCACTCCGAAACACGTTTACGTTTATAAAGTTTTTTGTTTTGAAGATCGCGTGTATGTAATTGGAACTTTAGTTCTCTTTTTTTTTAAAAAACTAACGAATGTTCCATCGGCTTTGACACATGAATTTTTTCGCCTCTACGAATTTTCTTCAGCTGTGACGTAGGAGTTTTCTGTGAGAGAAAGTTTGTTGTGTTGTACTCAAACTGTTCGACGAATGATAAGAAGGTGCGATCGTGTGCACGAGAAACGAAGTTTTGTAGATGCGTGCGGGTGTCAGTAGGGGAAGTGATTCTTCTGAAGAGAGGAAAGAAAAACCTGTCTGGAAACAAAAGGAAGAAGAAACAGAGGGAATCATATAGTTTCGAGAGCGTAAGTTATTTATAACTTATTTATGTGATAAATTTGCTTCCCTCATGGACGAGTATACAGACTCTCGTTGCTCGTCCATTTATTTATATGTCCTTGAGCAGAGGAAATCATATAGTTTCAAGAGCGTAAGATATTTATAAGTTATCTATGTGTTAAATTTGCTTGCCATATGGACGAGTGCACAGATTCTCGTTGCTCGCCCATTTATTTATATGACTTGGTCTGCTCACTCAAAGAAGCAGGGCCCGACAGCTTATCCTACATATAAAAACTGTTTTTAATTAGAAAAAAATCATAATTGTAAAAATTAAAAAAATTAGGCATTTTTAAACAACAGTTATTGTAGATTGGCTTAGAGCATTGCAAGCAGACTGGTTTACTGCGTGCTTGACTTCCATGCCGGGGAAATGTAGCTATTCTTCATGTTGTCAAATTTTTGAATATCAGTGCCTGGTTGATGGGTTTCAGTAGTTTTATCCTTGCCCAAGGTACGGTCAATGACGTTTGAGAGCTCGTGTGAGAGTTGCGGCGACATGAGCCTTGCTTAAGGCCTGGCCTGACGCATTTATGTCATAGTTAAATTTGAATGGTGCACTTAAAATCAATAAACCAATAAACAATTTTTCAGTTCTGGCTTACATTACCGCTTATGTTTTTCCCTTTTCAATTCTAATCTTTAGTGAGTAGGTTTCACAATTTCAGTTTTGATACTGTCAGTTATCAGCAAATCAAATAATTGGGAAGGTGAATTATCAGGAAGAAAATAAGTAATTGCAGTTATAATATGCGAGTGATTTTTGATGAGCCATCTGCAGACCACTTCACGCACTTCAAGTTGCGATCCGTCACTCTCGTTAACCGTATCTATCTGATGATTGCCCACCTGGACGCTAGTTTGCCTTGCCTCAGAATCAGTTAGGCTGAAAAAATGTCTTCTAACAAAGGGTCAGTGTCTGAAGCATAAGCAGAAGCCTCTACGTCAAGACAATGTTACCCCCTTCACAAGAAAAAGGAAAAGACAAGATAATTAATTTTCACAAAACACAAAATAGACAATCTACAACAATGCCTGGTATAGCAATGAAACTTGAAGACGGACTCCACTCTTATTGCCACCACTAAAGGCCGAGTACGAGACCATTATAAAACACTATGGACTTTATAATGGCTTGGACTAAAGCCGCACAAATTCCAATGCCGAAACCAGATGAGTCGTGGAAAGGCTAAAAGCATTGGCTAATTCCAAAAGTTAGATTCAAGTCCAATTATCCCGTGCAGGGGGATTTAGTCGACTGCTCAAAACTTGGATGATCCCAACTAACACCCACACTGCCACAGCATGACTACCAGCAAACCCCATGAGAACAGATAAACAAAAAATCAGCACGGTGGGTGCCACTGCAACTGCGTTAAACCCCATGATAAAAAAAAATCAGGAAAACAAATCGTTAACTAAAACCCGTCAACCAAATTGCAATAAAAACTGCAAATTCGTCATTTAAAACTTATCCAAAACCATAACAAAAATCATAAACAACCAAAAAACAAAAAAAAAACATTTTCCTGGAACGCAAAAACCACTATTCAAGCCAGGCACTCCAGCTACTCAAGCCTACCAACAAACTAACTTTAAACTCAAAACTCAGATAAAATGATTAAAAAATTCAAGCGACAAAATTTAAAAACCAACAAAAAACCAATTTTTGGACGCCATTCTGTTGCAACGACGAAAGTCACCGCTGTTGCAGACATTAGGTGTTAGCAGAGAGGCGCTTAACCCGGGATGGCATACTGTGCCCGGCTAGCTTAGTCGTTAGAACATGAGACTTTTAATCGCAAGATCGTGGGTTCAGGCGCCACATTGGGCGCCAATCTGTTGCAACCACGGAAGTCACCGTAGTTGTAGACATTAATTTTCAGCAGAAGGGTACTTAACCCGGTATGGCATACTGGGGCCGACCAGCGCTCAGTCGTGTCGTGGGTCGTCTGGGGCACCCTCTGCCCGTGCTGTGCCACCCAACACACAAAAACTTGTCACGAAGAGGGAGGATGGGAGGGCAGGGGGTCATTTTGAGGAATGAAAGATGTTTGTTACTTAAAACTTCTTGGCCGCTTTATTTACAAAAAGAAAAAAATTTTTTTTGACAATTCCGAAATTTTATCAAGAACAAATCAACCCCCTTCAAAATCTAATATGACTTAATATAAAAAAAATTTACTAAGATTTCTATATAGTCGAAAACAAAACTAATTTGTTAAAAAGGCAGAAAATATAGAAGAAGGAATTCAAGTGTATAATCACTCCCTTTCTTGTTGAACTCCAAGCAATCGGCGGAAGACAGAAAAGAAACGTGGGGCCTTTGAAAATTCAGATTGAAAGGTCACGTGATGTAAAACAAATCAATCAATTATGGAACGGCCACTTTCATTAACAACATTTCCTATCTAACAGTCTCTTCTCTTCTGACTTATAGATGAAAATCCAAAACTTCGGCATTTTGCTTTTAATAGTTCAATAAACTCTTAAAAATCACAATTTTTTTTTATCTTTAGTCTTAAAATTTATTCACTCGTCAGTTTGTTTATAGTTTAAACACTAATTCACTCTTCGGTTTTTTTTTTTATATTGGGTGTACAGTTTAATAACCGGAATTTGATACTAGATGTCCGTACTAACAAATATCGTGAAAGATAGAACTTTATATATAAGTATATATCATTTTGAAGGTACATTTGACAGCTATCAAAGTCAGTCAACAAAACAATTTTATCTTGTGCATCATTATTATTTTTCCCGATGAATAACTTCGAAAATTGGAGAAAAAGACAGCATTTACGGGAGGTTCTGTTGGGTCATTTTTTTTGCAGAGAAAACTGCTGCGGAAAGTCATCGTTTATTTGTAAAAGTTAATGGTGACAATGCTTTAGCGAAAACACAGTGTTTTGAATGATTTCAACGCTTCAAAAGTGGCGGTTTTGACAACAAAGACAGAGAACGCCCAGGACAGTCAAAAAAGTTTGCAGACGAAGAATTGGAGACGCTACTCGATGGGGATTCGTGTCAAATGCAAGACAAACTAATCAAATCGTTAGGAATGACTTAGCAAGCCATTTCGAATCGTTTGAAAGCCGCCGAATATATTCAAAAGCAAGGTAATTGGGTCCCTTATGAGTTGAAGCCGAGAGACGTTGAACGGCGCTACTGTATGTCTGAAATGCTGCTTGAGCGCCATAAAAAGAAATAATTTTTGCATTGGATCGTGACTGGAGATAAAAAATGGGTCCATTATGACAATCCCAAGCGCAAAAAGCCATACGTGAAGCCCGGCCAACCAGCCAAATCAACGGCGAAATCAAATATACATGGCGCCAAGCTTATGCTGGGTATTTGGTGGGATCAGAAGGGGCCGTTATATTATGAGTTATTAAAATCGGGCCAGACAATCACAGGTGACCTGTACCGAATACAATTAATACGTTTGAAGCGTGTCATCATTGAAAAACGCCCGGAATGTGCGACCAAACACGAGGCTATGATTTTTCATCATGACAACGCTCGGCCGCATGTTGCAAGACCCGTGGAAAACTATTTGGAAAAAAGTGGATTGGAAGTTTTAGCCCACCCGCCTTATAGTCCGGACCTTGCTCGTCTCACTTTCATTTATTCCGCTCGATGCAAAATGGCCTCACCGGAATACGCTTCTCTTCAGAGCAAGGCATCCTAAATTGGATAGATTCGTTTTTGGCCGCCAAGCCGGCGCAATTTTTTTGAGATGGAATTCATAAATTGCCTGGAAAATGGGGAAACGTTGTAGCTTCCGATGCACAATACTTCGAATAAAATATATTGTAAGATTTTTCCACAAAAAGCATCAAATTTCGCTAAAAAATTCCGGTTATTAAGTTGGACACCCAATAGTTTAGTAATCCAAGCACTTGATAAGTTGTAAGTATGTATTATGGCTTTGTATCGAGCGCTTGATTTAAATTTCGACACAATGTTGGTGGGGCGCTTACCAGCATATTTAAATGGCCATTAATTGTTTCTTATTTTTATTCACTTCAAATCACAAGCAAATTTTGGTTCTTTTCCATCTTTATCACTTCCCAACTTCCGCCACTATCTTTCGCTAATCCTTCACTAAGTCGCACCCAAAAAACTAACTTTTTCACGGATTCGCCAGTAAAATTTTAATTATTTCATCAATTGTACTTCTTACTTTTCCCTTTTTTGCAATCAACTTACGCCATTAACTTTCGCCAATTGTCATCAGTAAAAACTGACAAGCAATCCCGCAACTCTTTTTCCAAATTATTCACCGCCGCCGAAGTAAGGTTATTGAAGTTCCTTTCCACTCTCGCCAAATGCGACAATTCCAATTGCATATATCGTGATTTGCATATAACCGTGATAACGCGTCATATTCAGGGAAATAATTACATTTGACGAAGTTACAAAGACTTTTCTTACGCCCGGGGGAAATCGAACACACGGTCCCAGTAGACCCCCAGGATGAGAGTCCACCGCGCTATCACCTATGCCGACTTCCGATAATCTCTCAATCATCAGACAGGCAAGTTCAATTGCAAAAGGCTTTTTAAAGCTTGCATTAATATTGTTGCAATAGTCAATGGTATACAATCTTGCTAGTAGGAAATGAAGAATGAATTTTTGTTAATATGCTAAAGAATGAAATTTTTTTGGTGGGAAATACAGAATGGAATTTAATTCGTGGGGAAGATAAGAGTATTAAATTTTATATATTTTTAGAAATAGGGCAGGAAATAAAATATTAATGAGGATAGGGAATAAAATAATAGGTAAATGATTAGGTATTTTTAAATACAAAAAAAGAAGCAAAACGGGTAGGAGTGCCCGAAAGGAGGTGGAAGTTTAAATTTGTGAATTAGAGAATGTCGACAATTTACAACGACTGTATATCAACTTGACTTCGTTGTACTTATATCAGACCGCTTGCGATTCATTTTATCAACAGATGAATGTAATTGATTAATTATAAAATCACTGACAACCATATACGACATATATACGTCAGCTCATCGAGCTAACCGGCTTAACCACGTACTATGCCTCCACTCTCTGCCGTTGCACATGCGTCACTGGCAACTAGGAAACTACAAAAAAAGATGCCAACGAGTTCCAGCGTAAAATGAAGTTTTGAACGAAAAACCATTTGTGTGACTTACCACATATTTACGCCAGTGGTTAAGTATTAAACATATGAAACCCCATTGAGCTCAACGAAAACAAAACGCAATTGCAGGGAGCTCCCTTATAATTTACTGAACTACTTTAAATAATCCAAATAAGGTCAGCATTTAATTTTTTCTTCTTATTCGGCATTGCAGTACAAAACACGAAAATATTTATTTCGCCACCATTTGAGTCCTTACCGCATAAATTATATAATTTTCCTCCAACTTACATTAAATGTATGTACGTAACTCAACCGAAAAAAAAAATTCGAGGCCACCATAAATATAGAACAATTCCTACCATCTGCATTACTTGATCCTTGGAATCATGTTACCACCGCGTCGACTACCACAAGAGTTTTCATCGCGCACTCCAACATTTTCTTCTTGTTCGCTACGCCACACACACATTTAAAGCCATTGCTAATGAGAAAAGGCAACCGTGAAATTTAGTTGTTCTGACGTTGATTACCATTTTTAAATAAAAAATTTATGAGAGGGAAATGTTGGAATGGAGATTAGGGGGAAGGAGAAGAGAGCAGACACAATTATTGAGTACATTCTCATTACTGCTATTTACACAAAGTGAAACTCAACATCCTAATGCATATTCATATGTGAATAGTGCGTTAATTCCACCGCAATATGAACAAACACTTGACATCGTTGTGAGCTATTTTCACTTTGTGTTCTCTGCTGTTAGCAAGGTGAGGTACCATTTCACAGCATATTACCCAATGGATTCAGGATGAAATTACAACTGTGTGTAATATTACACCAAAACGAAAACGGCAAATAAACGGGCACTGTTGAACACATTCTTGTACATAGAATTTCAATGGATGCCACATTCTAATGAGTTGCCTCTTTCTCTCTACCAACCCATAAAGGAGGGAGTTTTTGCACAACCAGTTATGTGGAAATAAGGAAGGAGCACTCAGTAGTCAGTGTTATGTTTTCATATTAAGTACACATGACTTCATTTTAAAAGGTCCTGTCCCGTGCATACATACTAAACTTATTTAACTTACACAACTTACAACTATTCCAGTTCTGTGATGCCCTGAGTAGTGCTTGTGTCGTTACCGTTGCTGATTAATTATTTAATTTTAATTTGTAACAACAAGGAAGATTGTGTTACTCAGTTGGAAGGTTGAGTACAAGAATGTGTGCTGAGAATTTGTTGAGGAAATTCAAAATGAAGATTTTGCACTACTGCTTTGTACAGTTACATTTGGTAAAGGTCAGACATCTTTAAAGCTGGCCTTTAATTTCAATAGCAAGACGGAAAATCGTTATGACTTAGGGGAAAAAACAATCAAACCATCGCTTCTTCGTTCGTTTTGAAATTTTTATAGCATATGTAGTGAAAATGGGTAGATAAATGTCCGTAAAGGACTGCAGCGATGGTCTGCTGCCTCAGCGAAAGAGGATGGTGTGATCCGCCGAGATTGGCCTTGTCTGAAGACGCGTGAATGCGCTAACAGGCTAGCATTGCGGTGTCATGGGGCAGGTTCTTTTCCCCAGCACAAGACTCACTACAAACAAAATTTTGCATCCACGAATATCGACCGAAGTCGAGAATGAGGTAACCTACTAAGGGTCAAAAAATTGCTGACCGGGCCTGGAGAAAACAGACGGACTTAAGAGGACTTATTCGTTACCAATAGTACTTATAGCCCCCATATAAGAGTGGTGCATCCATGTGTCCCCTCGCAACCCCCCGGCTTGATCAAGATTCAAATGTAAGCGTGGCCATATATTTTCCATTTAAGTGAAAAACTCATTCAAACATAATTTGCATGAAATTTTCCTTTAAATGAAAAATATAAACGTGGCACATTTATGTCATAGTATTATGTGAGGGAATCACATAACCCTATGCCATAGATAGGCGCGAGTTACGTCCTCAATAGTATTTCACCACATACATCAAACCATATCATCATCAATATCATGCTCCCAAAGAGCAATCACCTATAAACGTGTCGCACATCAAAGCCATACCATCAGCAATATCATGTCAATCACTTATAATCATATTACTAAATCATTTTCCAATAAATTTGCACAATACACAAAATAAGCATAATTGCAAGATCTAGTTCATGAAATGTAAATTTCCAACTTAAGCATTTTGTAACATTATAAATACAACTAAGAACATAATTGTAGTTAGTTCATTTGTTAGTTCGAATTTATGATCAATAAAATTTAAACTTGCGTATCGAAAGGTTTTGTTTTTTTTTCTACTGCAAATACATTAAATTCATAATTTGCGCAGTCGTGCGGATTTTTGCGCTACGCGTTGAATAAATTTTTCGGTGGTATACGCGAAAAGTACGAACCGTAGTGCGAAAATTTTGTTGTGTTCGGTAAATCAATCCGTTGAGTGCAACAAAAGCAAACCAGCAGTTGAATTGGACAAAATATAGATACTGGCAAGGATCATCAAAGTCAGGGAAGCGATTATCATCATCGAAGGTTTATCGAGTGGAACATCGCAAGGAAATCCTGGAACCTATAATGAACTCGATAATCATTTTTTGCATGTAAGTCAAATTAAATTTGGACACATTTCCTTTATTTTCATATTAATTTTAATACATACATGCCATATTTGAACAAAAAATCTAGACTTAGACCATACCCAAGAATTAGAAATAGAGAAAATTTGAGAATAATACCCTTAACCGAAACACTAGAAATATTAAGAAGTGATCTAAGTGTGACAGTGGAAGAATCATGTGATAGTGGTGAAAGTGAAGTGTTAAATCACGCGAATTTATCAGATCGGTCCGTTGATTTTAATAATTTCGGTTGTTCCCAAAATATTGATTCAGCAATGGCTACCGTTACCGAGGTTTTCAATGCTCTCAGGGTACCTGATGCAGTTAAGGACTTGCCAAAATTCAATGGCAATCCCAGACTCTTAAGAGATTTCATCGATAATGTGGAGGAAATTTGATCACTTATCGGTACTATTTTGCCTGCATATAACAAGGTATTACTACGTGCTATACGCAATAAAATTGAGGGTCCTGCAAATGAAGTCCTGAATATGTATGGAACTTCATTAGACTGGGTGGAAATCAAAACGAATCTGACTCTGCACTGCAGTGATAAGAAGAATGAGACCTCACTGATAAGGGATTTACATAATACGAAACAAAATGACAAAACCGTGGAAAAATATTAAAGTGAAATTATCGAACTCTTATCTACAATGATAAATCACATTCTAATACATGAGTCGGACCAGAACGTTATAAAAGCCAAACGGGATTTATATTCAGAAATGTGCCTGAATACATTTTTGACTGGGCTTCGCGAACCCTTCGGTGCTACAATAAGAGCCATGAAACCTGATTCCTTAGCAAGTGCCTTTGCATATTGCATACAGGAACAGAATATCTTTTATGCAAAACACGATAATTCGAACGTCTTTAAAAAATCACCAACTGATTCTGTGGGAAAAGCTTTAAATAAATCAACCGGGAAAACCCACACAAATCTATTCGGTAACAATACGTTACCAATTTTCCACCCACGTCAACCCATGTATTCTCAAAGCCAACCATTTCACCAATATCCACGAATGACAACTCGACCAGCCCAACCTTTTCAATTTCAAAACCCATTCCAACAAGTGTCACGACCATTCCAACCTTTCCAATCTCAAAATGTATTTCACCAAGGGAATCTTCCAAATCGAATCCCCAACATTAAGTTCAACTCAAATAATCACGGTTTACCCTCGCAACGACCAACGTTACCGAGACCGGAACCAATGGATACTAGTTCCGGTAACACAAATTTGCGTAATAGACAACCACAATATCAGCAACCTCAGAGCAATAATTTCTTCCGTTCTACAGGTCCTCCGAGATTTACTTTCAAGGAATTGCACAACGTTGATCATACAGAGCCATACTCTATGAAGAAAAATAATATCGGATATTTTCAACCGGACCCCAACGAAAAATACAGACAAGACTTAGACGAATACTTTTATTATGGACAACCCGACATAACTGAGAACGTTCAGGATACTAAGGCTAGTTACGAACAGGACACAGTATACCAACCCCAACCAAGCATTCCTTATGATATAAACGGCGACGATACGAATAAAATACAATGCGAGGCTAGTTATCATGAGATCAATGATGGAAATTTTCTGCTAAAAGCCTCAGTAGACCAACAGGATACATAGATATAAATACACATGGGTCTAATCTCCCGTATGTAAAAATATCCTCTCCATTTGGAAGGGATCTGAAATTCCTAATCGATACAGGAGCCTCTACATCTTTTATTAACCCTGAATTCGTTCATCCGAACGATATCGAAATAACAAAACCAGTCATCATTAACACAGTCCTAAACCAACACATGCTAGATAAGCGGGTTACTCTTCCAAACTTCACTGAATTTAAGCACCCAGGTGAAATAAAATTTCTAATTTTCAAATTTCACCAATACTTTGATGGTTTACTAGGTTTAGACGCACTAACGAAATTTAAAGCTAAAGTTGATCTAGCAAATGGAACTTTAACTACTGACCAGGCTAAAATTCCTTTAGAATTTAAACCAAATATTATCTCGAATAGGTACAAAGTGCCTTCTAAATCAAAATACATAGTGAAACTCCCCGTTGACATTCGGGAAGGGGACATATATATACCAAAAACCGAAATCGCACCCGATCTTCAGATTTCAGAAGAGATATACAAAGCCAAAGACTGGTTCAGCCTCCTAGCTGTAACAAATCAATCCGATGACGACAAATTACTTTTCCTAGAACAACCATTAAAAGTCTCCGAACTCTCCCCTGCGAAATTTAATGAAGTCTTCAATTTTAATATCGACTGCACTCCTGAAGTGGATTGCATTGTGACTCCCCAAAATATTTCCCAATTAATTCGTGTTGATCACCTAAACCAAGAAGAAAAGGAGTTTATCCTTAAAATATGCCGAGAATACGACGACATATTTTTCCAGGAAGGACAGAAATTTAGTTATACCAACAAAATCAAACATAGTATCCCAACCACGGACGATATACCTATATATACTAAGTCCTATCGATATCCATACATCCATAGGGATGAAGTAAAGAGACAAATCACAGATATGCTCAACCAAGGGATCATCCAACTCAGCTATTCCCCGTGGAGCGCCCCAGTTTGGGAAGTCCCCAAAAAACGGGATGCAAGTGGGAAACAGAAATGGAGATTGGTCATCAATTTTCGTAAGCTTAATGAGAAAACGATGACCGACCGCTATCCACTACCAAATATCGACGACATACTTGACAAATTAGGCAAAAGTCTATACTTTTCAACTATAGACCTTGCTAGTGGATTCCATCAAATTGAAATGGACCCCAAGGATATTAAGAAGACTGCTTTTACCGTAGATGGGGGCCATTATGAATATGTCAAGATGCCTTTTGGGTTGAAGAACGCCCCATCTACATTCCAAAGGGTTATGGATAATATACTCCAAGACCTCCAAGGGAAAATATGTTTAGTTTATTTGGACGATATTATTATATTCTCGACTTCGCTTCAGGAGCACGGAGAGAATTTGAGGAAAGTATTCAAAAAGTTACGTGAAGCCAATTTCAACGTGCAACTTGATAAGTCAGAGTTCCTTCATAAGGAAATTGCCTTCCTAGGCCATATAGTTACAGCTGATGGTGTAAAACCAAATCCCGACAAGGTGCAGGCTATAAAGGATTTTCCGATTCCCCGAAACCAGAAAGAAATAAAATCCTTCCTAGGCTTGGTGGGATACTACAGAAAATTCATCAAGGATTTTGCCAAATTGACCAAACCACTCACCGAGTGCTTAAAAAAGAGTCGTGCTGTCCAGCTGACTCACAAATATATTGAGGCTTTCGAATTATGCAAGGACCTTTTAATGAATGATCCGATATTACAATATCCGGATTTTAACAAACCCTTGATCCTAACTATGGACGCCAGCAATTACGCGATTGGTGCAGTACTGTCTCAGGGTACTATAGGTAGCGATAAACCTATTTGTTATGCCAGCCGTACTCTTACAGATACCGAGATCAACTACTCTACTATAGAAAAGGAGTTATTAGCAATTGTTTGGGCTGTGAAATATTTTAGACCTTACCTATTTGGTAGAATATTCCAAATAGTCACTGATCACAAACCACTGACAAACCTTATGAGTCCAAAAGAACCTAACTCTAAATTGGTAAGATGGCGCCTTAGGTTAGAAGAGTTCGATTATCAAGTGGTTTATAAAAAAGGAAATCAAAACTTAAATGCGGATGCCTTAAGTAGAATTAAGCTTCCTGGTACTTCAACGAACAAGTTGAATTTAATATCACAGAAACCCTTGGAAGAACTACTAATACTTCACTACAGAGCGAAAACGGTTCAACCCTACACTCTGCACAAGAAAATTTAAATGATGGGATTCCGATCTCCGAACGCCCGTTAAATGAATTCTCCCTTCAAACTATTTTCGAAAAAACCACCAGGACACCACAAACCTCTTTGGGAATGCCATTCAAAAATAAACAGAGACGTACCATACGCATGCATGATTTTAACGAAAGTAATATTACAGAACTTTTTAAAAGATTTCTAGCCCCAAACAAAATTAATGCAATATACACAGCCGATGAAATTTATAGCATAATCCAATCCGTTTACTCTAAATTTTTCTCTGAATCCCAAATCTTTAAGTTAATTCGATGCACGGAAATGCTTAAGGAGATAACGGACGCAGATGAACAAGAGAAAGTAATTAATGATTACCATATGAATAGTAATCATAGGGGCATAAATGAAACAGTCCAACATTTGAAGAGAGAATATTACTTTCCTCATCTTAAAGAAAGGGTTACAAAAATAATAAACAATTGCGAAACTTGTCAGACCCAAAAATATGACAGGAGTCCCCTGAAAATAGAATACCAAGTCTCCGAAAGTCCGCAAAAACCTTTAGATAGTTTGTACACGAACGTATACACCATCAATGGTAAACCAATCCTGACCATCATAGATCGTTTCTCAAAATTTGCCGCTGCATATACGCTAGACACAAAGAACAGTATTAACATTATAATATCACTCCGACACTTCATTAGCCTACACGGCATCCCCAAAATGTTGGTTGCAGATCAAGGTACTGAGATGACGGCCAGTATATTCAAGGACTTCTGCAAACAATACGATATCAAAGTTTACTATACGTCATATCAACAATCTAGCAGCAATGCCTATGTGGAAAGATGGCACTCTACTCTTACCGAGACGTACAGAATTATTTTGGAAAAACGAAAGAAACAGAATCTGGACATAGACCACGAAGACATATTAAACGAAGCTATTATTACCTACAATAACGCTATTCACTCCACTACAAAACTAACCCCTTACAAGTCTTCTCAGGCAGAACACATTTATTCAATAAAAAATTTTCTTTTAATACTGAACTCGACTACCTAAAAAAGTTAAGCGAATTCAGATCACAAATTTAGGAATGTAGACGAAATAAAACCACCCCTAGATTTAGTAAGCATAGAGTAAGGAAGGACATGAAAGTTACACTAATTACCACCAAAAATCAAAAACTGCACAAATCGAAGATTAAACGAAAGCGTAAATTTCAGGGTAATTTTCACGACTCAAGGACAGAGAATGGAAATACAAACGCTGGACAACAACCAGGGCCTTCTACCGCTGCGATTGGGGATGGGTAGAACCATCATCACGTATCAAAATCTAATACACATAGTAAAACTCAAGAACTACGAGGAAGCTATTGGCAATATTGTAGACTCTGTAAATAAATTCGAAAAAAACACCCGAAGCAATAGACACCTTAACGGTTACGGAACTAAAAACGAAAGAATTAGCACACAAACTACAAACACTTATACCCAGACTCCGACCGAAAAGAAGACTGATTAACGGACTTGAATCCATAATAAAGGGTATTACGGGTAACATCGATGCTGATGACGCTGTACAAATAAATGAGAATATCGAAAAGCTAATGTTGAATCAATCCAATTTGGGAACAATGGTCCTTAAGCAAACTAAATTGAACAAACTCATGATGGAACGATTTGATAATATTACGAACCACATAAACAACCAAACAGAAATCATTAACAAATATTTACTGCACTCACAAAATAAAATTAAAAGGGAACACGATTCTATGCTTCACATCCAATATTTAAACCAGATAAATTACAATTTAGATCTACTTAACAATCACCTCTCTGACATAGCTGAAGCTGTCATACTTGCCCGACTGAACATAATCTCAAAACAAATTTTAAGTCCGATGGAAATTACGGAAATACCTAGAATTCTCCAAAGTCAATCAGTAGAAATCCAATCAGATGAAAATATCTATGAACTCCTTAATCTTCAAGCTTACTACAGTAATTCGAATATAATATTTAACGTACATATACCAATCCTATCTAACGTAACCTACCCATTCTTCCATATCATACCTCTTCCTCAACAAAAAACACAGATTATTACAAAATCCTATGCCATCCTAGAAACCCAAAGTGTTCAATTTTTTGACAATAAATGCCCAAAAATCGAGGGAATATATTACTGCAAAAGAGAAACTAACCAGCAACAGTCAAGAAATTCCAGGTGCATAGCTAACATCATAAACGGAATACCAGCATCCTGCCAGTACGAAATCACGCCAGGAGTACCGGAAATATCACAACCCGAACCAAATTATATCTTCGTAGTCAACGTTCCTGAAACTCAATTTGAAACAACTTGCGGACCTTCAAACAGTACAATCGCTGGAACTGCACTAATACACTTCGAAAAGTGCGAAATTTCCATTAACGACATCACCTATAATAGCCAAAACAGCATATTCTGGGACAATATAGATGTCTTACCTCCAACATCAAGCAAAATTAATACCACTAACTCTCGAGAAGATATTCAACTCCGTGGACTAACTAGATACAAATTCCCAGACGAAAGCCACTTCCAACTATTCGAAATTCCCAGCCAAGTGTGGAATTGTATTTTGCCGGTATCTGGAATCCTGTTAAGTGCCGTCATAATCATCAGCACATACCTCCACTGCAAACGGAAAAATCAAAACCAGCATCACCACCCGGATCATCCTCCAACTGAATAGAAGTTCATCCAGCTTTCGCCCTCTTAGGGGGAGGAGTTACGTCCTCAATAGTATTTCACCACATACATCAAACCATATCATCATCAATATCATGCACCCAAAGAGCAATCACCTATAAACGTGTCGCACATCAAAGCCATACCATCAGCAATATCATGTCAATCACTTATAATCATATTACTAAATCATTTTCCAATAAATTTGCACAATACACAAAATAAGCATAATTGCAAGATCTAGTTCATGAAATGTAAATTTCCAACTTAAGCATTTTGTAACATTATAAATACAACTAAGAACATAATTGTAGTTAGTTCATTTGTTAGTTCGAATTTATGATCAATAAAATTTAAACTTGCGTATCGAAAGGTTTTGTTTTTTTTTCTACTGCAAATACATTAAATTCATAATTCACGCGAGCGGAAGGCCATCTTACCCTGCAAGAGCACCTGTGAACACAAAGAAAGGGGTGAGCTCACCCGATGCCTAGCTCATTATAGTGGAGGGGCCAGCCAACGTGGGGGTCCCATATCCGGTCAGGTTTGAAAAAAAGGAAAGACCAAATGCAATAGTTTAATGACTACACATTTTTTTTTATACCTACTTATAGTTACTAAATTTCTATCAACAAGAAAATAGTTTGTCATTTCACATCCAATAGCAACAAGCACCCCCTGATTAATTTGTCTTCATTTGTCGTGCTTTTAATATAACAATTGCACAGCTTTGCTAGTTTGAAGAGGAGTGCTTGTTGGAAAATGTTCTACTTTTTTTTATTCCTGAAGCTGAGAGCCTTCCTCTCTTTGCATTAAAATAGTTAAGGATTTCCTTGTAATGTTTATCTCAGATTTGTATTATACAAATCCCATTTGTTTTTTTTTCAATGTAATCTAAGAAGAAAACAAAACGGTGTACTCACCAATATCCTCGCCAAGCGCCCACTGGTGATGTGGTGATATGATATTGCCGGAAATTCTGTAAATTAGGTTAATGAATTTGAATAAAACTATCACGTTTTGCCCTTAATTGACATGGGGAGGAAAACTCCGAATCACACTTCCGCTCTGTATGTAAATTAATTTCATTATTGGAACCAAATAGTATTTAGTATTTACACCTTTTCCTTAAGCTTATTCATTATGAGACTATTCTAGCATAAAAACAAAAAGGATAACTGTGAATTCAGTTAATGATAGGGTAATTCGAAATTCATGCCAGCGTGTATTTCGTGGTTACACAGTCGGATTGGGTCCTTGTCGGTACTGTACCAATTCTTCAAAACAACCCCCTCACTTCTGGCTCCTTTTCATAACCCAAAATAAAATCTTCTGATCACACCTATTTCGCTTGATGTGTGCACATTCGTTTACGCCCAAAAAAATCTTCGCGAACTTTCTGGCGAAAGTTCCGTCGCGAATCCGCCACTCTCGGGGTGATATTTCTTTTCCAATTGTCTGCACACTTGTATGATAGTGAGCTCCATTATTAATGGATGCGTGCCACGCATCGCTGTGCTTGTGTGCGAAGGCGATATATTAGAAGGGCGAGGGCCGAGTCCAAACTGGTTTTTTTTCCATTGCTTTTTCTTCACAGGCACCCCGGCAAACACTTTTCAATCGATTACTATCGCGTGCTGTCCGATATTCTGACTGCAAATACGTTCGTCTCCCGTACTGGCTACGCAAACAACCGGAGATTCCCAGCACCGGACAAAACACTTTTCAATCGAATGGGCACTGTCGTAACTCCTTCCCTGCTTTGCTTTTCTAATGCGATTTCCCACTCTTTGCAAAATTGCACTTAACACAGCAATTGATTCCTGTCTTCCCGACACATATCTGTACGTTAAACAGCACCGATTCAATTTTCGCAGACAGTTAAGGAGACTGACGGTGTAACACTTCCCGAAATATGTAGCAAAAGAGCCCTTTTTCACTTTTGGGGCTGTGAGTCTTTCACCGTGAAAACTAGTTAATTCACTGTCCAAGGGTCTCAACACCGAATATTCAAAAGATTTTACGACTTCGAAAATTTATGCTTGGCTATTAAGCGTCCCGCATTCATCTCTTAGTGGTTAAAAAACCGACGAGAATTCAATTTTCCCACGTCTCCGCTTGCCGGCACGATTCTTGACGTGTTCCCATGATGACCCCAGACAGACTCCACGACCCGTTCAAATGCCAGCGTAATCTCTTTGCCACAACTGTGGTTTGTCGCACCCAAGCAGATTTGCCTCTTTGCTTATCCGTCGTCCACCGTATCGTCACGTTGCAACGGTGTATTGAGACGAGCCTGTTACTCAGCCACTATAGATTGCATTCAGCAATGCAATTCGTGGATGGGCTGTATTATATCAGTGTTCTCATGTCCGAAATTTAAATTTCAGGTTTGAATTATTAAATTGATATTGTCGCGTGTTATGGTTCGCGGCCAACATTTTTAATGGTCCGGGAAAGTGAAAACGCAACGTCTTTTAAATTAAGTTAAAAGAGTTTATTTACTAATAAATGCACAATCATTAATTTAACACTTTCACTAATTTTAATTTTCACTTTGTCTATAAATTTTTACTCTTATCTATCAACGAAAATCACTTTACTATTACTCGATAGATATCGATTTTCTATTCGCACTCCACTCTATCCAAGTTTTTACTATCACGGTTGTAATGAGTCCCCCCATTCATTCAGCTCGTCTTTATATAGGGTCTCTAGTCATTCAATCCATTTCTCGTATATTGGAGAACTAACTGGAATATTCGAGCAGCTTAATGAATGGAGCAGTGACGCCACTTTCAGATGTTGATCATCCTTGGTGGGTTTTCGAGTACGTTCGTTTTGTTTATCATGATTTTCTTAATGGTTGTGAAAACAATTGCGAATGTAGCTCTCAGAATTCTTTGTACATGTAACAATATAAGTAAATAATGTAGAAAAATTTAAATAATAAGAAATAAATATCACAATGAATATAAATATAAAGAAAAATTTACATTTAATAGATGAAAACAAAACCATGTAAAATTTATTTTAATAATAAAAAATATTTTATAGTATAAGAAACTATAAATTGGAAGAATTATACTTTTCAAATCTGCAATTAAAATTCGAGCAGTTTGCTTAGGCGACTGCTCAATTACTACTCATAATAAACTTGGAACAGGCAAGTAACTGAAAAGTACGACAATTATATAGTCCTCACCAAAACGTAAAGCATCACCAAATATGATGACCAGCATGCTGCGTTGATTTAAATCATTTAAACATTTCAGAATTGAACTATTGTTGCTCTGCTTCCAAAACATGTTGATAATTTGCAAGAGCTACTGATTACTAGCTAAAAGTATATAAAACTGGCAAGATAGACGATTCTACTGAATAAAATCCTTCAACTTGGAAAATGTCAAGCGAAATTTCGAAGAAAGGCATTAGTGGATTTAGTTTGTTAAGTGGACTTAGTTTGTTAAGTGCATTTAGTTGATGAAAAGTGCAGAATAGTCCTTTATATAGGGTTTTTCACTAAGGACATAGCATTGAATAACTAAATTTCAATGAATCAATTGCGAGGCATGCTGTGTGGCTAGTGGCACCGTCTTGTTGAAACCACATAGCGTTGATGTCAAGTTCATCCATCTCTGGCCACAAATAATCTTTCAGCTTAACATGGTAGCGGTTTCCATTGATGGTAACATGACGGTCGTTTTCATCCACGAAAAAAATACGGCCCAATCACACCTCGGGCATGAAAACTGCAACAAACAGTAAATCTCAAGAAGCACATGTAAGTTTGTTGCTGACGAATAACGTATATTTTGCTTACTAACAAAGCCATTGAGCCAGAAATGACTTTCATCGCTGTAGATGATTTTTCGATAATAGTAATTTTTAATAATTTACAAACGTTGTTTGTGAACTTTACCATGATGAAAATATAGACTTTAACTGATGTTTTGACATTGACAGTTTATTAAAAAAGTTCAAACGTGGGTTCATACTAGTATAAAGAAACGAAATTGTTACGTCCCTAATGCGAAATCTTATACGTCCGAGGTTGTTGTCCTGATTCCAGGACAAGCAAAACTAAGTGCAATGAGTGTTATTTTATTTCTATGTGAAGATGGTGAAAACTTTTAATATTTTTTGTTTTTGGGAGGAATGCATGCAGAGGTTTCGTGATCCAAGCACCTCATCAGATGTTAACACTGACTTCGATGGATTAGCATGATCTCAATTAGATGTTATGTAATGCTCATAACTTTTTTAACTTTTATTTAAGTCAATAGCATTTTATTTCCTGCATAACCGCTGGCGCCCTCTATTCGCCACCTGAGGATGAACAACACGACCTTACACGTGGAATTGATTAGTTATAAATTTTATCTGCTTGTGCAACTCTCCCTGCCTCATGTTTTCTATAGGGATCACTTCGGGCCATCGTGAGAATCGGTCGACGCATGTGAGGCAATAGCGTTTTTATTCTGAACGCGGCATGGTGATGATGTCTATGTGCACATGCTCGAGGCTTGTAGACGGTGGTGTGAAATTTCCAACAGATGTATGCACGTGCCAAGAAATTTTCAATTGCTGGCATTGTAGACATGTTCGTACCCAAACTCGACAATTCTTTTTAGTAGAAGGCCAGATAGATTTGATGTTGCTCTTGAGGCTGGATGGGGGAAGCGGTAGGATGACGTAAAAGCTGCTTTTCTGAAGGCTGATGTGATGTATGGCCGATTTTTCCTTGTCGAGGTGTCGCACCAGACTTGTGAACCTGTGCCTGGAATATGCACTCGTTTAGGCTGCAAGCATGTCCCCGAATCCAACAGTGCTTTCAACTCTTCGTCGCTTTCTTGTGCTGCAGCCAATTTGTTGTAGTCAGCTCGATTGCTTTTTTGCGCGAGAGTGCGTCGGCGACAACTGTGTCCTTACCCAAGATGTACTGAATGTCTGTCGTAAACTGGCCGATGAACTTGAGGTTTTGGCTTGACGTGGCGAAGCTTTTCGGGGTTTTGATGTAAAGCGAATGTTAACTGCTAGTTATCGGTGTATACTGTGATCAAAAAAATGTCGGAAGTGCTTGACTGCGACTCATCAGTCAGTCAGAGTAAGTTTCTTAGAGAAAAAGGCTAGTGGCTCTCAGACGCTGTTTATTTGTTGCTATAAGGCTACTCCGACCGAAAAATTGGATGCGTCGTACATGATTATGAGCTGCACATAAATTAGATGATACGCCAGGATCCGGCAATTTGTCGTGCAGTGTAGCTTGTGTGCATTCAGCATGCCAATCCTATAAAACTGCTCATACCGATTAAAAGGCTGCTGCTTGTCTGCTTCCGGTTTCGAAAAATCGGCAATGTCTTTAACTTTTTCCACTGGTGTTTTGATGCCTTCGCTGGTGACGGTGTAACCGAAAAATGTCACCTCCTCAATTCTAAACTCGCATTTTTGGCTGTTGATGATGACGCCGTATTCGTTTAATGGTTCGGAAATCTGTCAGAAATGCTTTCGATGTCGTTCTTCGTTTTTGGAGGCTTAGAGGGTATCGTCAATATAAACATAGGCGAAGTCTAACCCTCGCAACACCTTATCGATGAACCGATGAAGGTTTCTGCTGCCTTTCGGAGCCCAAAGCTCATGAACAAAAAACTCGAAGAGGCCGATCGGCATTGTTATTGCCGTTTAGTCAACATCCTCCTTGGCAATCGGCAAATCGATTTTTGAAAAAAATCCTCTTACCGAGTAGCCATTGAGTGAAGTCGTGAATGTTGCGTACGTTATAGCGATTCGGGATGGTACGCGCGTTGAGTGCTCTATAGTCGCCTCGCTGGTGCCAATTCCGGTCCTTCTTTGCGGCCATGTGTAACGACAATGGCCAGCTCCTGGATGAAACTCGCACTGTGCCAAGGTGGACAATTGTATTGAATTCCTTACGGGCAACGTTATGCTTTTCAGTCGGGAGGTGCCGTGGTTTGGCCACCACGGGAGCTCCTGGCGTTTTTGGAATGTGGTGTTCGGTTGTGTGTCACGCCGTTGGTGCTCTTGCGTTAGGTCGCAATATGTCCGGAATTTCTGCGAGAAGCAGATGGTATGCTGAGCTCCCGGAGATCACCTTGATGCTCTGTGCACTGCCTTTGAAAACGCGTCCGCAAAACGTGGGTTTTGTCAGCTTTTTGATGAGTCAGCTGTCTTGGAGGTTGAATAATAGTTCAGAATGTGTCAAAAATTCGGCTCTATATCGATTTTGTCACATCGGCAATCACAAAGTTCAACGCGAAACGGCGCCGTGGCTCGAGGTTGAGCATGAGTTCTGAGAATCCATATGTGGTTATGTGTGTTCCATTTGTGGCCAGCAGTTCATATAAGATCCTCTTGAGTAGATCGCGCATGAACGAATGCAGAAGCACGCACAAATCGGCTCCAGTAACGACGAGGAATATTTTTTTCGAGCTTCGATTGAGGATGAAGTAGCACTAAGAATTTTGGCCGTTGTCGTTGACCGCCATCAGCTGCTGCCGTTTGCGTTTCCTGAGATTGAGCGCGGTTCTTTGTACTTTTTGGCGTCAGCACTGAAACATTGATGATATAAGCGGTGCTCACTATTTCACAATTCAGAATTCGAGCGGCTGCGGGAGTTGGATTGTGGGCGGTTGTGGTTGCGTGAACGAATTGGAACTGGCAAGACATTAATCTCATGCTTAATGATCTCCGTCATCTCCTTACGAAAACGGAACATAATTTGCTCCATTTTTAAATCGAGTTTGGTTTCGAATGAGGCTTCGTCGTACGAGATTACTCCTCAGCCTTGACGCGACTCTATCTCCAAGATCGGCTACTTGATCGAGCGTGTGAGATGTCACCAGTATATCTTGGATGTTCGCCGACAACCAGCTGGTAATAATCATGCATATCACTTCCTCGTTCAACTCTGTGCCACCGAGGCCACGTGACTTACGAAAAAGTTGCGATGGCTTTGGTCACCCATTACAGCTTTCTCGAGCTTGCGAGGCACTGAGTTGTTTCACTTATATGTTCTTTAGAATTGCAAATCGACTCATCAGGTGCGGGTTGAGTACTATGTATTCCACTTCGATTGTATAACGCGCACTGAAAGCTAACTCTGCATGGCTGAATTTTGCTTCCTTGGTCGTAATTCTCACCGTTTTGAAATAACGTTCGATAAGTGCGAACCACAGCGCGGGATTTCCAGGAGTGAAGTCCGGTAATTTCACTGCCACTGCACTCTCTTTTGCGCTGAACGTTGCTGTTTTTCCATGCCCATTATTACCCTGAGCTTTGTTTTCGTTTTTCCATCTTTAAGTGGCACTCAACAGTGTATTTACCCTCTACGCTTTTAAATATTCCTTGTTTTCGCGCATTGTGTGTTCAGATGACGTCGTTGTCACCAATTTGTGGGTTAAGGTGAATGTTAAACGGCGAGTAAAATTAACAAGTGTGGGTGAATTTGTATAACCTATTATTCAAGAATAAATCCGACCGGGCGTAGTGCAGCGCGCAGCAAGTATGGCTATTTGCGAGTATTTGATTATTTTAGGCGTCAGTTTGAATATGACGTAACTGTCATATTCAATATGATTTGAAAGTAACTTTATAAAAGTCCATTATAAATTGTATGCTGAAAAAAATCTCCCTTATCCTTACCTTGTAAGGAGACTTTCTTGCTTATTTTATAAATATATATGAGCATACCAACTAGAGTAAAATATTAAGATACACAAAAAAAATCAGTTTAAAATCACACAATGGCACACAAAGTAAATGTTTAAAATATTGCATGCTTTTGAAAACCTCAGATTGATTCAAATTCTCTAGTACGTAGTTTCTTCTTCTTAGCACTACAGCCCCTCTCGGGCCTTCGCTTTCTGCAAGCAGCGCCTCCAACTGTCTTGGACCATTGACCGCGTTCTCCAATTTCCAAATCCGAGCAACGATGAACTGTCTTCGTCGACTGAGTCAGGCCAGCGTTTCCTCGGTTTCCCCACTGTTCTACGGCCTTCAGTTTTCACAACGAGCACCTTTTTTGGGTATCTGTTGTTCGTCCATATGATTCATGTGTCCAGCCTATTGTAGCTTCTGCAGTCTAACAATCGTTGAGACCTCCGGCTCGTCAAAAATATCATACAGCTCATGGTTGTATCAAACTCGCTACTGGTTCCCGTCTAGCTTCACTCCGAGTATTCGCCTCAGGACCCGTTGCTCAAAGGCGTTCAATATATTTGCGGATGCTTGGGTTAGGGTCCATGTTTCACACCCTTAGCATAACACAGGTCTTATCATAGATTTGTATACTTGGAGCTTTGTTTTCCTGTGTATGCAGCTGGTATTCAAGATCGTGACTACTGAATAATTGCGAGCTATATTCTTCGGCGTATTTCGTCTCTTTCATTGCCCGTTTTCGTTATTTTGGCGTCAAGATACACAAATTTGTCAACATTTTCGCTACTGTACTGGCCAAGTGTGATATTTTGTGTGCTTGAGGTATCCGCCCCTAACGACGTCATGAGCATTGTTTTATTTTCATTGATTTGTAGCCCTACTAGTTTTGCTTCGCTGTTGAGTTCCAGGAAGAGTATTTTGGCAGTTGATAATGACCGTGACCGTGTCATCCGCATAGGCTATCACTTGGCCCGGCTTGTATAGTAATGTGCCTCATGTATCGACAGGTAGCTTTCTTATGACGTATTCTAGAGCCAAATTGAATAGCAATAAGACCAGCCCATCCTCCTGTTTTAGTCTGATATATGTGTCAAAAGCATTAATGAGTTGGTTATTAATTTGGACTTGGGAGGTCGTCGACGTCATTGTTATTTGGGTAAGACGAACTTATTTCTTGGTACATTATATTACGACCAATAATGTCGTATGCTAGCTTAAAGTCAACGAAAATTTGATGCATGTCTGTGTTGAACTGCCAGCATTTCCAAGTACCTGCTTGACTGTGAACAATTAGTCTATTGTCGATCTACCTGCTCTAAAACCACCTTTTTTGTGGTAGGGAGGTGAATGCTATTTATGCACAGAGTGTGGGACTCCCATGCGCGACTGGACTACCCACTAAACACCTCCCCTGTCAACCTGAGAACCCAGCCTGGAACCGTTTGACACATTACTTCGGGCCAGGTCTCGTTTTGTTATGCCGTGGCGTGCCTTCAAGCTGAGGAGTCCCTCTCCTAGCGGGAGGCGAGAGGGGAAGAGGAATTGCCAGTAGAGCGATCCCCCAGCCCTAGCACCCCCGGCTGCTGTGAGTCCCTTTTATATTTTAGGACTGCCCGAGCATAATGTGCCACCTGGTTCCATTTGTCAACCGATTCGAGCATCACCGCAACTATATTATCCGGGGTGAGCTCTCCTGTCTCCCTGTAGAGTTCCCTTTGCAGCCTGACCCATTTTGTACACGCAAAAAATGTGTGACAGGCATTGTCCTCCTCTCCTGGGCTAAACAGACAATCAGCAGACCGTGGCTTACCGATCTTGTGCAGATAAGACTGAAAACACCCGTGCCCGCTCAAAAGCTGGGTCAGATAGAAGTCAGTCTCACCATGCCTTCGATTTAGCCACGGTCTCACATCCGGGATGAGGCGCGCAGTCCACCTTACCTTCGTGCAATTCACCCAAGACTGCTGCCAATCGTTGAGCAAGCGCTGTCTCTCCTCGCGGACAACTATCTCCCTTGCATCCTCGTTTCGGCGCAGGTAAATAGCGCGGCGCTCGCTAGCAAGGAGGGCGACAGGTATCACGCCTGCAATCACTCTCACCGCCGAGTCGGAGACTGTTGGATACCTCCTTGCTGAGAGCGTCGCCCCATACCTCTGCTCCGTAGAGTAGAACTGGCCCTACAGCACTCATCAAGAGGCGTCTTCTTGATGGGCTGGGTCCCCCTACGTTGGCCATAAGTCGACTCAAGGCCGATATTCCCGAAGCAGCCTTCTCAGCCGTTGCCCTGATTTGCTCAGAGGAAGTCATCTTCGAGTCGATCAGTAGCCCCAGGTACTGCACCGCTGGCTTTGATTCGATTTGTATGTCTTCAATACTGATCATCCTTACTCTAGAGATTCTCTTTTTTGTCAAGATGACCACTTCGGTTTTCTCCAGTGCTAAACTCAGCCCGCGAGCAGTCATCCAGTCTCTCACTCGGCGCATTAGCATACCTAGCCTAAGTTGCGCTTGGTCAACGGTGCGTCCAGTGACCAGAGCCGCAACATCATCCACATAGCCGACCAAGCGCGGCTCATCTGGCATCTCAAGTCTCAGTTGCCCGTCGTAAGACACGTTCCACAGTTCTGGACGAAGGATAGATCCCTGGGCAACACCCGATTTAATTTCCATCCTTCGTTGGCCCTGTGTTGTGTCGTAGAGCAGGCTTCGGTCGTTCAGGTAGTTCCTCAAAAGCCGCATTAGATATTTTGGAACTTGAAAAGAGTTTTCCAGCGTGTCCAGAATATCCACCCATCTAGCGGAGTTGAAGGCATTCCTGACGTTGAGTGTCACCAACAGGACAATCCCTCGCTTGGTGTGACTATATGCCTCTGCCTTTTGGACCGCGTTCACCACCTCTGCAATCGCATCAATGGTAGAACGTCCTGCTCTAAAGCCCTACTGCCGAGGAGATAGGTCCCCAGCAGCACGAATCGTGTCAGTGAGTCTTTCCTTGATGAGTTTCTCTAGCACTTTCCCAGCCGTGTCTAGCATGCATAACGGGCGGTATGCAGACGGCGATTCGGGATTTCCCTTCCCCTTGCTGATCAGCACGAGCCTCGCCACCTTCCATCGTACCAGGAAAACCCCGTCCTGTAGGCAAGTGTTGAATGTGCTGAGCAGCAAGTCAGGACAATGTTGATAGACGAGCCGCAAGACATCAGCTCGAACACCATCTGGACCTGGAGTCTTCCTCGCTCTCAAGGAGAGGACTGCCTCCTTCAGTTCCAGCTGTATGAAGAGTGGGCACTCTACTGCTGTTTCACCATGGACAGCGTCAACACGGACGCGATGGGCGGAGAAGAGTCCCCGCACCATCGCGTCCATCTTTTCCGTGTCATGTATACAAGACTTCCGTAGGGCACCAAGTTTCGCCATGACCAGCTTGTAGCCAAGGCCCCACGGATGTCCACTAGGTCTTGCCAGCAGCGAGCCTTGCTACTGTTGATCAGTTTGCGAGGGCATTTCCTGGCCGACTTATATGCTGCCACCTGGTTGCATGTCTCGTGATGGTTCCGCGCCCGTTGAGCCTCACGCCGAATCTTGTGATACTCCCTTAACTTTGCAGCGATTTCAGTAGACCACCGGTACATTGGGGGCTTGCCGTGACGGCGTCTTCGACGGGGCATAGAAGCGCAGCAAGCGTTTTTGTTCACATTTTTGATACACGACTCATGTGCTCGCCATCTTTTTACTATCGCCGCAGGTCGTTGCTTCACGAGTCAGCGCAAGACGCCGCATGCAATCCCGACATGCCCGATCACGCACCAGACCGCCATACGCATGCCCGAACAGACGCCGCGTTCGCATGTGTACGTCACACCGCCTCGATCGCATGTTCGATTGCACCGCCAACACGCCGCACAGTGTCGCATGCCCGACCCCGCACAGTGTTGCATGCCCGACCCCGCACAGTGTCGCATGCCCGACCCCGCACAGTGTCGCATGCCCGACCCCGCACAGTGTCGCATTCCCGACCCCGCACAGTGTCGCATGCCCGACCCCGCACAGTGTCGTATGCCCAACCTCGCACTGCAGCCGAACGGCAACATTCACGACATTGAAATCGCATCTTCTGAACACGTGCTACGCAACCCGCCACTGCTCCAGCCTCATTTACGGCATTTTTCAACGCCATTTTCGGATCGTGACATTCTCATCAAAATGTCACTTGGGAGGGAGTACTGTGGCGTCCACATGCTCACCGCAAGGAGCGCATCAAGCAGTTGGTGGATGCCATGAATTTCACAACTCATGTCAACGAGACGCTCACTTCGTTCGCAACCTCTGACGAGTCAAATCGCGCGCGCCAACATGTAGTCCTTCACTACATTCAATTCAATACTTACAATTCTGTCTTTAGTTTTACCAATAAAGTTATGTTTGTGTTTTAGTAAAAGTAATATTCTCTCTTTCTCATGGCGATCGCGCATAGCTTATTAACAATCCCCACAGTGGTGCTCATATTAGAGTTCACCACGTCTTGAGCTGCCAGTTCTTCCGTCCCCTCCAAAGCTCCCTGCAGCGGCTCATCTGCTGTGAGAACCTTGACGAACCTCTCAATGTCCATTCTTCCAATGTTCCATCCATTGTAGAAGGCCGAGAGCATGGACGTCGGGAGGCAGCATCACTTATCTCAAGCAGAATGCACTGATGATCACTGGCTGAGTAATCCTCTAATACTTTCCAGTTGTGTATCCTCCGTACTAAGGAATCCGAGGCGAATGTCACGTCCGGTATGGTTCCCTCACAGCTAATATGGTGGAAATTTGGCGTGTTTCCGGAGTTTAGTACAACGAGGGCCGTCCTGTCCGCCATTTCCAGGATTCGTTTTTCCCGCGGATCCGTCTGAGGCATGCTCCATTCGATTGCTTTAGCATTGAAGTCGCCCCCAACGAGAACTTTACCCTCTGCGTTCGAGACAGCGCCCTCCAAAGCATTAAGCTTAGCTTGGAAAGATGACATTGACTCGTTAGGCGTTAGGTACACACTAAAAAAGGTGATCCCTGAGCACCAAACCCACACGAAACCATCTCCCCGTTCACAACTCTCTTCTTGAAAGTCACTGTTCCGAACCCAGATGGTGGCAGTACCAGTTTCATTAGAGTACCATAATGCAGGACTTTTATTATGGTGTTGCTCACTCAGCAGCAAGAAGTCAGCTTTCATGCCCCTCGCAAACTGCTCAAGCAGATTTTTGGCGGTTGAACTGCGGTGTAGGTTTAGCTGCAGGATGCGGGTTATCGAAGCTCTGATTTTGCCTTGGCTAGGGCTTTTTGGAACACCCGGCATTTTCCTGATCCCAAGACGTGTCCATAATCAGATCTTGTATCAGCATCCTTGCAGAGAATACAGTGTGCCTCCTTCGTACACTCTTTTCTTTTATGTCCTATTTCACCGCATTTGTAACATAGAGAACTACTATCGGTTTCTTTGCTAACTTGTGTGGTGTGATCATAACCAAGGCATTTGAAACATTGAAGAGGCGTTGCTCTTCGCCGTATCCTACAAACAACCCACCCAATTCGTACTTTACCCTTGTTTAGGAATTGTTCGGCGTCCTTTTCGGTCAAGTCAACTATGGCCATGCGTTGTCCCCTGTTGTTTTCTGGTGTCTGTCTCGCTTTGATCCTTCCCACGCTAGGGAACTCCTCTGCTCCGAATTCGACCATTATGTGGCCCGACCGCGTTGGTCGTACTACTTTAATGGTAGTATTGGTGTCTTCGGGCCTTACGTTTCCCCTGATGTCCCGCAGTACCTCCGCGTAGGATCGGCCATCTTGGGGCTTTGCAAGCAGTGCCCGCTGCCGGGGTCTTCGTCGGGGCTTCTGCCTCTCCTGCTTTGCATCAGGTCCTTTTTGTAATTGGGCGTCCGTACGAACTTTACTTTCTGGCTTTTTTTTAAGGAGTTTCCTTGCAGCTTTCTTCGCTCCTTTTGTAAGCACTATCTGAAACCCCTGATCTCGTGCTCCACACCCTTCAAGTGCCTCTTCCTTCCTTCTTTTATCCCGATCTCCTTCGATCGGGCTAGACGCCATTCTTTTATTGACGTTTAATGGTGAAGCTATCTGCGTGTCGCCTTTAGATTTCGCCCCAAGCACCTCTTTAGCCTTCTCTGTGTCTTCGTTCCTTAACCAGCTTCGCCGATAGTGCCCTATGCGAGCTAGGAGCTCCTCTAGTTCAAGGAGCCCTTCCTTTGCTGCTTTGCTGATTTTTGGGGAGTCGCATGCAGCTTGTATTCTTTTCAGAACATCTCCCGCTTTTCGGAGTAGTCTTTCTTCTTCATATCGCTGGGCCGCAATCCTACCTTGCAACCATCCTTGGGATAGGTTATCGCGTTCCGTTTTCGAGTGCAGTACTTCCGCCACATTTTCAACTTTGGCGGTGCATTCACGCGGTGTCTGGTCACTCTTTGCTTTTAGTGCCATAATCTCCTCGTTGGCTTCTGGATTTTGCGTTGCAATGTCGGGATTTGCGACCCTTGCATCGGTCGCTTCGGCAACGATCGCAGCAGTGACAATCGAATTTTCAGTGCTCTTTATGTTATCTCCTACCGCTCGAACACCTGAAGTGTCCTGCAGAGTTTCCCGTTTCTCCTTAATAGGACGCTCGGGCATTCGTATCATCTTTTTGCTGCGCCCGAACGCCGCAGGAATCTCAGTCTGTATTCTCCGTTTTTCGTCCGTCTTCACTGTCGTTGTGTGAGTCTTCGTTTTTGTCGTTGTTAGTACCATTCGCGATGTACTGTTGACATCGTGGCTGCAACCGCTGGTTGCGTCGTCGTTATTATTCTTCGTTTCTTTTTCTGGGTATTTGTGGTCTTTTAATTTTGTTTGCTCCAGTTTTGTTGGGTCCCCCCTCGGAGCCGCTATCTCCGTTCGTGTGTGTAGTCGCCTTTATGGTCCCATGGTTATCTTTGCAGAGTAGGGAGGCCATGCGAGGGTTGGCACAAGCCCTTATGGGGACAAGTGCTCAGAGCCAGACCAGCGCTAATCGGGAGTCCTTCTCAACCGAAACTACATCACCAATCCAATGGTGCGAACTTCGAACGTACTCCGAGGCCTGCCAAGGTTTTACCGGGACGGAGACGGTATGATAGTTGAATTGGAGCCGTTCACACACGAAACCATCACATCCGCCAGCCCAAAGCGTCATTTCCAGTTCGTTGTCCAAAGCGTAGTCCAGATCCAATCAGAGCCGTAACCTGTCATCCCAGGAGGGAACTTCACGGCGCTCCCCATATCCTCGGGTCCGTGGGGGCGGCGGTCCCCAAAGAATGCTAGCCTCCAAGAGTGCTCCTGTTGACCGGCATTCTCCCTGTGGGAATTTCCTCGGGTACGAGGGGGCGGAACTCCCTAAAGAACGCTAGCCTCCAAGAGTGCTCTTGTCGACCGGCATTCCCCCTGCTGACTAAAACCACCTTGATACTCTCCAATAATACTGTTGGCGTATGATCGGATTTTATTTTTTAAGGATTTTTGAAAATATTTTGTACGCCGTACAAAGCAGTGATATGCCTCTATAGTTTTTGCACTGTAATTTGTCACTTTTTTTGTAGATAGAGAATATAATTGATTGGTTCCACTCTTTCGGCATGTGTTCTTTTTGCGAAATGTGCTGGATGACTTTGTGAATAACTTCATCAACACTATTGTCACCATATTTGATGAGCTCCACTGGAATCCCATCGATGTCCGGCGCTTTATTATTCTTTTGGGCTTTGAGGATGGAACAAACTTCACCCAGAGTAGACTTCGATTTGCTAGAGCTATGTGATCTCTTTGTTACAAATATCGGACTAAAGCAGGGCAATGGGCTGGCCCCATTGCTTTTCAATTTGGCTCTGGAGTATTTCATAAGAAAGCTAGCTTTCGAAACAAGTGGTATATTACTACACAAGTCGAGGTAAGTAATAGTTTATGTGGATAACATCAATATTTCGTCACGGGCATTAACAACTGCCAAAGGGCTCTACCTGAAACTTGACAGCTAAACAAAACTAGTTGGTACAAATCATTGAGCATAAAACAAATTCATTATGCAGTCGAGGAGCAGCTCCTCAAGTACACAAAACATCACACCTGGCGAATACAGTATCGAAAATGTGGGCAAATTTGAGTATCTAGGTTTCAAATAACGGGAGTTGGTAATGAAAGAGATGAAAATTAAATAAAATATTTCATTTGGTTTTTACGATTTTGAAAACCAGCTGCATATACAGAGAAACAAAGTTCCAAATATGCAAATCGGTTATAATGCCTGTGTTATGCTATGGGTGTGAAAGCATCCGCTAATATATTGGACATCTTCGAAAGACGGGTCTTGAAGTGAGTAACTGAAGTCAAGCTAGACGGGAACCAATAGCTACGAGCAATTCGGTACAACTATGAACTCTATGAAATTTTTAACGAGCTGCTGGGTTCAACGATTGTAAGACTGCGGAAGCTGCAATGGGCTGACGACGTGAATCGTATGGACGAATAACGGATACCCAAAAAGGTATTTGTTAGAATAACTGAAGGGCAGAGATCAGTGAGAAAACCGATGAAACGCTAGTCTGACTCGGTCGACGAAGGCATTTTATTGCTGCTCGGATTTCGAGACAGTTGGAGGCACTCTTTGCAGAAAGCGAAGGCCCGTGAGGGGCTGTAGAGCTATTCGTACGATGAAGATGTAGAGTACTTTTATATCTTGTACATCCCTATTTATTGTTGCTCTCCTTTTGCTGATCTACTAAGTTAAGCTTCATTGGTATGGTCTGTAATATAGCCACAAGCATTATCGCAGCTAACAAACTTTTCGCCATGTCCTGGTGGGTAACATTGAGGCGAGAGAGTAGGTTGTACTGCAATGAAAAATGCAATTAAATCCAGATGTGGATTATAAAAATTATTTTCAGAAACTCCCAACAATGGAGCCGAACCCCTAGTTTAATTCAAATGGACAATATGACCGAAATTCATTCAGGCTCCTCTAAAACAACATCTTAACTTACCCATCCAATATCCCACTTGAACCGTCTCGAAGGAACATAAAGCAATATGCGTTTTAAATGAATACAATAAAACTTCGTTCCAAAGTACGTCTATCATGTTTAATGGCTCGAAACGTAGCACCCACCTACCCATTAAAAGTGCTTCACTGAAGGAAGGTAAAATCTATAAGTTATTAACATCCACCATAACAATTTAAAGCAAGAGCCTATGGCCCCATAAAACAGAAAGTCAAGGCTATAAACCTGACACAGGTCTCACTTAAAAAAGAAGAGAGAAAGAAATACAAAGGTTCACGTTCTCATTGTCACTTCTCCAACTATAACGCCTCACATTGCGATTGCAAGGATGAGAAAAAGGACGATACACCTACGTCGACGACGTCGTCAGTACAGTTGAGTACAGTTCAACTCTAATCGATCCGCACGTATTGCTAAAGCTCTAAACGCACTCAGAGAGCAGTTTTACCGTTGGAGACAAAAGTAAAATATTTAAGGATATGATTTTCCCTTTTCGACTGTTTTACGGGCACTTGAAGCTGAAACAGTGCCAAAGAAAAGGTTTGAATGTATTCAGGTGAATGCACAAAGTAGTCTCCGAGCTAAACGGAAAGCATAAATAATGTATTAGCGAAAACGAAGAGTTAAGGCTGTGCCTCTCGTTCAAATTCAGGACATTAGTGTGAGGTAGGTTGGAGGTTAAGCTAAGGCGAGTGTGGAAATTGTGAAATCAGAAAGTCAAGTGTTAGGCAAGGTTAAGACACAAGCAAAGTGGAATTCATGAGGAGACCCTTTTGCTTCTTCCATCTTTCCAGTGTGCAGACTAAAAGGACTCCGTTGCTAAGGCTGAATTTACAAACGCTATTCTTTTCAAATGGAAAAGACAACCAAAAGCATATAAGCGTGCTTCTAAGCAGTTTTAGCTTTGGCATTCGAATAATACAGAAGAGCATTACTTATGAAAGCATTTGGATGATCAAACATTAAACTGATGTTGTTTTGATGGTAGGAAAGGACATGTGTGTGATGCGTAATATATGAATTTTTCATTTCAAAGCTGATATTTTCAAGGATATATAAATACCACTCCCCCTAACACGATGGCATTTTCCGAACAAATCGTAGGAAAGGAATAACCAGTTAAAGTCGACAGCCACCTAATCGTCTTCACCTCTGACTACCATCATGTCATATCCTTTTTGCTATGCCTGGAATATACAGCAGAGCAGTATTTTCAATTTTTAATGCAACCTTCTCTCAGAAATTTCCACGAAATTCTTCTTATGTTCCCTGGAACGTGTACGACTTGGTATGAAAATCATATCATGTGGTGCCGAGATGAAAAACCTATTTCTGCCACAGGTCCTAACCTCCCTCTCAAGTTTTCATGTTAAGGCTTTCTTCGTTGTGTGGAGGTAATAGCTACAAACGGAGTACAATGTACATGTTCAGCAGAATGATAGCTGATAGCAGATAAAAAGGATACGGACGGCTGAGGCTGAACGGGCAGCGTGTGCTTGAGCGCTGAATTATCTCATCCATTTGGGCTCTTCCATTCAAGCAGTGAATATTAATCAAGACGCCACTATATCATTCAGGATATTATGCTCATTTTGGGAATTCAGCTCGGGTTATATGGAAGATAGCAAAGATAGAGAATTTTTGATACTGTTGATCAATAATTCCGTCTGAAAGGCATAATATAATTAGTTTGGTAGCCAAACGAATATTAAGTTAGGAAAGTTTCATAATTGAAGGTAATGTCAGGTAGTTAGCAAGAGTACATATCACTTTTACTAATTAATATTTTTCCTTAAGGATAAAGGAATGGCTGCAGTGGGAAGTGGAGGAGAATACCAACGATGCTGCTAACCATATTAATGAAATTAGCCGTTATGATGATAACTTTTGGTAGTTTTATAAGTTAAGATAAGTTGAGAAGGCAAAGCGTGAGGTGGGGAAAAGATTTTTCATTATTGTTTCAGGTGAAGATGATTTTGAGTTAAAGAGAAAATTCTTGACTTTTATGGCCCAAATGGAGTTTATCATGAGAATCGGAGTCAAAAATATATTTAAGTATAGCGAACGCTTGAATTTGAAATGGATTCTACGTCTAGCTTTCGTTGCAAATAGAGGTGTTTTTAATCACTCCTGTCAATAATTATTAAAAATTAAATAATTTTTTACAAAAGTCTGCTTGAAATTAATTTTTTTGATTGAAATCATCACTGGCGAATTATTCGAGCACTTATCGAATACCTGAAGTATCGAAAAGTGAAAATGAGGCACTCAAGACTTGCCCCCGTTTGACGAATATTGCTTCGAATCTAGCTGCAAAAGCAGCAAAATGGAGGAGCCCGATGGGTTCAGCTATCAAATAGAACGATCATATCCATCGCCAACAATGACGGACGAGAAAAAGTCAAAACGCAGATTCGAAAAAAAGAGAGCAATAAAGGAAAAGACAAATTGAAAATTTTATCAGTCAACGAAATAGAACAACTAGTCAAAGGTCATGACAAAGTGGCGAAGTATGAGAGAGAAAATGAAGAACTCAGACTAAGGACTCATTTGCTAGAGGATTTAGTTGGCAAATTGACTAGCGACAAAGAAAAAGAAATGACTAAGAAAGAAAAAGAAATAAAATCAAAACCAAACGATGGGAAAGTACTTAAAAAAATCAGAAAAGGAACCTAATCAAAAAGATATACTCAGCGCAGGCGGAACAAACGTTAGTACAAATTATTATGCACTGCAAGATGGTACAATGAACATCGAAGAGGACGAAGGTAACAAAAATTCTGAAAATTTCTACGCTAAACCTGATAATACATTCATCGAATATTTGAAAATGGGGAGAAACCCCCATCAGTTTTGTCCACTGGTCATTCTGTCAATATTAATAAAAACAAAGGAAAAAGTCCCACGAATAAACTTATTTGGCAAAGATAAAGTTCGGCTTTTTGCGATCAAAAATAAATTAAATGATTTTGAATACAATAGAGTGAATGCGGACAGACTGATGATTAAAACTAGCTCACTGGTTGACTTTCAGACAGAAAAAAGTGTGTTGAATTCTGGAGAGGTTCCCCATTTGCGTACATTCCAAGAGCAAGAAAATACAGAACTTTTTGTTGGAGGGTCTGGACTTCGGAAAGGACACAGTCAATATTTTTGAGGTACTTAAAGAAGCTACACCAGAATTAGCATTTATTCCAGGCAAAAAACTTTGCAATAAGGAGATCGATTGACAAACGTAAAAATTTGCCTTTTTACCTGGTCCAACTTTGCAGTTCGAGTGCGCTTCAGAAAAAAAAGGTACTTGAACATACGGGTGATGAAGTGGAATTGCCTCCAGAAAAGCGAGGTCAATTGGTGCTTAAGGTTCCAAAGATACGGTTATTCGATTGCCAATTGTGCCATGAAATACAGATGTGTAAAGTGTAAGGATGTCTATGCCTCGGCGAGTGCAAATTGGTTCAGATGAAGCCAAAAAGAAAACTATATTGTCTGAACTGAGGCGTCATTTGTCATTCAGCATCATTTTGAGGATGCCACCAGTATTAAGATGCGACAGTAAAATTTAGTCCAAAACAAACTCAAGTACATTGCAATGGGATACCTACCAACTTTGTCGAACCTGAGGTGTCATTTTCACGTGCTGTAAGAGGACCAGCAGACAACAATGTAAATAAAATAAATAATGTAAGTGGCAATAATGACCCGCTTCTTAAATTTTACCAGCAAATAAATTCTTCATCGGAGAGAATCAATAAACAGGGTTCAAAGATAAACTTTCTGGCTTTCAAATGCCTCAAAATAACTTGTCATCCAGTCCCCACGGAAAGGCTTCATCTCATCTTGATCAAATTCAACTCCATTATCAATCTACTTCGACGGGACTGTCTCCTGGAATTCCTTGTCAAGCAGAAACTTGACATTATGCTTCTCACTACAACCCATTTCAACTCATGGCAATCCATGATATTCAAGGAAGTTGAATTCGTAAGAAACGATAGGGTTAGCGGTGATGTTGGAGGTGGCACAGGGATATCGGTTAGAAGATCCTATTGTTTCCAAAATATTGAAAAAGTCGAATTCAAAAGTTTTGAATATTTGAAGAGTCCGTTATCAAAATTTCATTGCCAGGTGGTGATAACCTCTTCATTATCTCTGCCTACACTACTGGTCCAAACGTTCTTAACTTCAAGGAGGAGCTCAATTCCTTGCTTGTAATACTCGAATTAAATAGGCATATTCATTATATTCTTGCCAGTGACCTGAATGCCAAGCATACATCATGGCTGAACGCCAACAGTAGTCCCAGGGGTGTATTCCTGTAATCGTGGCTAATACAGAACCAATTTAAGTACCTGTGTTATGCTCGAGATAAGAAACATGGACCTTACCACAAGCATCCGCAAATATCTTAAATGCCTTTGAGCAACGGGTCCAGAGGCGAATAGTCGGAGCGAAACTAGATGGGGACCAATGGAAATTCGATACAACCATAAGCTGTATGAAATTTCGAATTAGCTGGAGGTCTCAACAATTGTCAGACTGAGGAAGCTGCAATGGGCTAGCCACATGAATCTTATCGGTGAACGACGGATACCCAAAAAAGTATTCGTTGGGAGAACTGAAGATCTGAGACCATTGGGGAAACCGAGGAAGCGCTGGTTTGACTTGATCAACGAGGGCAGGGGCAATCTATATTGGTCGGAGCTCCCAACATACCCTAAGATAAATTCATATTTGGACCTTTGCATTGCTGATGCAACGGTTGAATTCTGCTTTAATAGTCCTCAACAGAAACTGCAGGCGCTTCATTATGATAGCGACCATAACGAAATCGCAATGGAAATCAATCATCAAAGGGATGATGTCTTCCTTATTCCATTTCAACACGAAAATCATCGGTTGAATTTAAAAAAATAGGGGAAAGTTTCAAAAGAAGTTTAATGGGACTACCAGAAGCAATGTCCTCCTTCTGATGATGGCAACTCTTGCTCAATGATTCCTAATGACAGGAATTCAACTGACGATGAATTTAGAGGAGTTGACGTTGGAAGTTGGCTTTATTAAAATTTATTTACAGAGATCTACTAGTTTCGCGACCTGTCTGTCTGTTCGTGCGTCACAGCAAGTTTTCGCAGAAACTATAGAAGCTGGAAAGCTCAAACTTTGTGAAAAGGTCAGAAGTGCTTTCTCAAAAGTTTATGTTTTATCAAACATTTTGAAAATTTTTAAAGCGTCCCCCCTTATGCTGAAGTGACTTAAAATTTTTTTATCAAATGTAGTCGAGTAGGGTATCAAATGAAAGGCCTTGATTCGAACTTTCAGAATCTGAGATAAACAAGTCATTTTATGATTCAGACGGTCCAGGGAGAGGCAAAATGAACAAACAATATCTATTTCCCTTTGAGCCATAATATCTGGAACAAATCACGGACGTACTATGCCTTTGTGAGTAAAAGGGAACAAGTACTACAGAAATCACAATCCGCTCAACCTTGTTAATAATTTACAGTTATATGAATAGAAATGCCTGAAGTCTTTAATTGTAAGTCGATCTGATGCTTATTTTTATAATTTATAAGGCTTCGATAAATTGATTGGCACGTCGATATCAAACATTGAACGACAATCATATGTCTCCAATATTGAATGCCAAGTTTTCTGAGAGACCGCTTATTCACTTCACATCTGACCCAAACACGTTCACTTTCTCTAAATTTTTGACAACTTAGTTCATTAAATCATCTATACGTTGATGATTGGATACAACATTTCTTCCCCAATCCGATTTTTCAGTCTAAAAACTGTGTAAGTATGTCCCAATCACGTTTTTGAGCGTTCTGGTTTATCAAAACATTCTTTTGTGAATCGTTTGATTATGCAGCATTCGCCTTCCAAAAACTTTTACTAAGACTTAGACCCGGTAGGGTATGGGCAAGCTTAGCAAGATAATGACACCTTAAAATTTGATTTAGCCATGGGTGATACACGCAAATTTCTTGTTATTTCTATATAGTGCTTGGCCTGTAGATTCGAGTAAACATTGAATGCGTTTCTGATTCCGGCTTCCCCAACTTCAAGTATGACTAGGCAATGAGGAATTGCGCATGGAGGCGAATAACTAACACGATAATGGATTCAGTGTTCCCACTGCACAGCACGTTAACAATGTATGCCCACTACAGTTCTCTGATTACCACGTTATCCTCAGGGACGCAATATAAAAAATAACAGGGAAAATTGATGTGGGCTGGACTTAAATATTTATATATCTCAAATAGCGGATCAGAATGAACAATCCAATCCAAATTTCATTTACATTTTAGGGTATGACCAAAGTTCAACTGAAATAATTATTTTGTACTGACCAGAGACAGCTTTCAATTCTGAATAATTTCTAGGAGTTTTATTTACATTTCGTTCATTGGGCTATTTTTTGCAAATACGATTCTTTCTTTATTATACTTTATCTAAGGTATAATTAACACTCATATAAAAAAAAAAGAAATAATAAAATAACAACCTCTTGACTGTGAAGCTGACTGCAAATATCAGGCTCTCTTATGATAGTTGGATATATAAATCAGATGTTACCACCTTACACTGCTTTGAGTGATTTCCCTGTTGCCTTTATAAATTCTTTTTTTATCCGTTAGATCAAAGTATGGATACATTCGCATAAAATTGTTTATAAACAGTTTTCATGATGATTTCTTCTAAACTGGCCTCATCCAAAATTTCTTTGACATAAACTTTGATTTTTTCGTCCGTTGGAGGTCCATTTTTCCTTCATTTGGACAGAAGCTCATCTTCAGATTCATCTTTGTCGTCCTCTCCGAAAGTTTAAAATATCAGAGCAACAATCCCGCAGTTCTTTCCGTGATGGTCTTTCGGGCAATTTGCATGTGCGGACTGCTCGATTATTACATCTTTCATTACCAGTTCTCATTATTTTGGTGCCTAGATACACAAATTTGCCCACATTTTTGGTACAGTATTCACCAAGTGTGATTTGTTGGGTTTAAGAGGGATTTCTCCTCGACTGCATCATTAGCTTTGATTTGTAGCTCTACGAGTTTTGCTACGCTGTAGAGTTTCAGGAGAAGCTCCTTGTCGGTTGATAACGACCGCAACAAAATATTGTCGCATCCGGGTAGGCTACCACTTGGCTCGACTTGTATAGTAACGTACCTCTAGTATCAATACGTAGCTTTTTTATGACATGTTCCAAAGCCAAATTGAATAGTAATGGGGCCAGTCCAGTTCTGTGCTTTAGGGCAATATTTGCGTCAAAGGCATCGGTGAGTTGGTTACTAATGCGGACATGGGAGGATGTCGACGTCATTGTCATTTCGGTAAGATGGACTAATTTGGCTGGGATACCAAAGCAAAACATTATTTGTTACAGTACGTTACGATCAATAATGTCGTATGCATAAAGCCAACGAGTATTCAGTATTATGTTGAACTTCCAGTATTTCTCAGTACCAGCTTGGCTATAAAAAGTCGGTCTATCGTTGATCTAGCTGTTCTAAAGCTACGTTGATACTTCCCAATAATACTCTTGGCGTATGACCTGATTTTATTTTCTAAGATCTTTGAAAATATTTCGTACGCCGAACAACTTAGTGATATGCTTCTTCAATTTTCGTATTTTAGTTTGTCACCCTTTTTGTAGATAGGGAATATAATTGATTGGCTCCACTCGTTTGGCATATGTTCTTGTTACCAAATATGCTGAATGACATTATGGACGGCTTTTAGGGCGTCGCTGCAACCATATTAGATGAGCCCCACTTAGATCTCGTCGATGCCTTGTATTTTGTTATTCTTCGGGGCTTTGATGTTGAAACAAACTTTATCCTGAGTGGGTGGAGCCAATGGAAGCTCTCCTGGAATATCTATATGCTATATGCGGTAAAGAGAAATTCTTGAATGGTACCGATGTCATGAGGGCAGAGCGTGGTTTTGAGCTGATAACCTCGTTTCAGGCTTTTCACTAATTTGCATACTTGTCTTGTGTTGATGCTTGCTAGTATTAAACCGATACCTTTCAATTGGTTGTCAAAGTATTTTCTTTTCTTGATTCAAATTATCCTATTCGCTACTCTTCTGAGATATTCACAATATTCTCTCTTCGTCCAGGTTCCCCTACCTAAGTTTTCTTTGCATACCTGTTTCTTTTTATCCAACGCATTCTTGCACTCAGCATCAAATCAATCGTTTCTTTTGCCCGGGTTTCATGTCCGATTGTCTGTTCTGCTACGGACTTAATAGCTGCGTTCACTTCCATACAAAGCTCGCTGCTTGCCTTCAGCAATGTGTCTGATATGATGGGAGCTAGCTGCTTGTCGAGGGCCTCCATGAAATTTTTTGCCAGAGACGCCGTGTCGAATTTCTGTAGAAGGCTGGTCTTCGCTGAATCTGCCTTTGACATACGACATCAATGGGGTAGCTTGATCAATTAATTTTCAGAGCTAGAATCTGCTCCTCGGTATTTACAGATGACAAATATGCTCGAAGCCCATCTTTGTTGGATTAGAACATGGTCAATTTAATTTTGTGTGCTGCCACGCGTTGAAGGAAGTTGAATATGTCACTAGATCAGTCAATCAGGCGCTAGCCATTGTCATTTGTTCCATCATAGAGGATATATTCGCCAGTTGCTCTCTGTTGAGATAGTTCATTGTCTACTTTAGCGTTGAAATTACCCAGAACTATTTTTTCGTTGTTCGTAGGCAATGAGTTTACTAGTTTTTCCAGGTGATGGTAGAACGTTTTTTGGTTTCTTCTTCCTTTTCTTTCATCGAAATGTGTACGTTTATCAATCAAATTTTGAAGAGTTCGCTTTTATACGGATCCCACACAACCTGAAGTGTTGCGCTTATTAAAAGAGGCAAATACTTCTTAATTTTATTTAATTCGAATCAATCAACGGTTGCGCGGAGCTTTTTGTCATACTTAACAATGAATAGATTAATAAATAATTATTTAATTAAATTAAATTTATTTGAAATAACGGAATATTACATGACTTTTAATTTCTAGGCGTTTGTTAAACATTAAATCGTTACTGGTGAACATCAAATCTGAACTATAACCCTCCACAAAAAATCCATGCATTTATATAAAATTTTACTCGTCATGGCAAACTGTAACTATACATTGCCAGGTGTCAAATTGGCAAAATGCAAAGTGTGGAATATAAAAATGTACAGAAATGTCGCCACATTACTCCCCCTTCAGTGAAACTATAAATTTTTTAGTCCATGTCAAATTATCTATTGTTTGATAAATGGACAAGAATGCTGCTCGGCTATGACTGGTTCAGCTGCATAAGACAATGCTAGGTTGTTTCCGGTCGAGTAAAAAAAATTGAAGTAGTAGTAGTAGGAAATATGTAGCGGGGTCAGTTGTGGCCGGTTCTGCCGCATATCGCAAAGCTGGGTTGTGGCCGGTCGAACCCTGTATTGTTATGTGTTGATGTTAAGTATTTGTTGCCAGGAATAAATGATGTGCCACCTTCACTCGGTAGTGGGAACCAGTTGCGTAGATTTTGTTTTGGTATGATTATAGATGACTTTTAATTCGTTAGGTACTCGATTGATTTTGCTAACTAGTATTTGATATTCTTATTTAGCTTTTTCCCGATTGCTTTCCAATAAGGCCGCTTGCTGTTCAATGAAACGACTAATCCGTTCATTGGTCTCATTGTAATCGCGCTGTAATTGCTCCTCCAAATGTTGCGTCAATTTCTTTATGTAGACCTGTTGCCGGCTTGAATGTTGTATATTCCGTAGATCATGATGCAGCGACGAAGATGGATGCGGAAGCTGATAGTGTCCCGTACAATAAGAGTAATGAGGTTGCTGCCCCATTGGTTTGGTATGATTTAACAAGTGTAGTCTCATATCAGCATTACAGCAAAAGTCAGTTGTTGTTGATTGCGGCTCGGATACTGTTACGGCTGCAACTTCTGGTCGCCAATTTTCATTGTAAGGATCAATCGAAAGGTAATTCGGTGCGGAGGAGACAATCGACGTCGAATTGGTACTATGTTGCGGATATTGTTGATGACTGTCAGTTGTAACCGTTGAAGAAGTTGGTTCTTCCGGTTCATCATCTTTTGTTAGGTCAATCGATGTTATTGATTCCGTTGATGTATTGACAAAAATAATATCATCATCATCGCCACTTGAATCTGACACCCAATCCAATTGCAAATCGGGCGCAGGTAACACATCCGGACGGTTGGAACGATTCTTTCTTTCTCGGGGAAACAAATCAATGCTTTCTTCGCCATTTATTACGAAACATAATTCATCGGCTCTTCGTTATTGTTAATATTTCCAGTGTATTGATGTCGCTGGGTATGCAAATCAATTGCACCGGTATCCTCATCATCGGAATCAGAATCACTTTCTGCTTAATGGTTTCGGCCCGAGTTCGATCTAAACAGTTTCCCAGGACGAGGATTATGTTTCTCTGAAGAGGATGATGACCGGAAGCGATTTAATCCACTCGGATCAGGGACGGGTTTGATCACACTTGTAGCATTGGCACAATTGTTAGCAACCGACTTACTACTGATACTACTGAAGGAATGATTCTTGGATTTATATTCTAGAGTTGTATTTGGCTTTGAATTTGAATTGTCTGGTTGTTGCAGTGATTACAATCGGGCTCAGATAGCGTGGTACTGCTCGTCCTTCTTAAAAGTTACGACAACTTTCGTTGCAAGTCCACATTTTGAAAAAGAACTGGATTTTCAATCAGCGGCGCTTGTGCCTTATCGGGGTCACCAACTGAGGTGTTTACGTTGATAATTGAAGCAAATATTTCTTAATTTTATTTAATTCTAATCAATCGACGGTTGCACGGAGTTTCTTGTTATACTTAACAATGAATAGGTTAATAAATAATAATTTAATTAGATTAAATTTATTTGAAATAACGGAACATTACATGAATTTTAACGTTTAGGCGTTTATTAAACATTAAATCGTTACTGGTGAACATCAAATCTGAACTATAATCCTTCACAAAAAATCCATGCATTTATATAAAATTTTACTCGTCATGGCAAACTGAAACTATACATTGCCAGGTGTCAAATTGGCAAAATGCAAAGTGTGAAATATAAAAATGTACAAAAATGTCGCCACAAACCTTTTATTGACTGCCTTAAAATCAATAACTCCATATCCACACTAAAGGCCACTCCGAATTTTTGTTTTCGAGCAGCTTTCCCACTTTTGAATATTGTGTGCGATCTCGTATCTTGAATATCATTTCCCGTCCAGTTGGTTTCGTGGATTTCCAGTATGTTTAGTCTATAGTAGGATTTAGTAGCACTAATGTCCCATTATTGGAGAACCATTAAACCTAATGTGCGATCCCGAGGCCATTCATACCATTTGGTCATGGAATTTTGCATGAAGAATCAAAGAAACTGTTGGTGGGGAATATAAGGGGATTCCTCCTCCTTTTTCGACCGGGCTCGGGGCCTCCTTCGGTAGAGTTCTTATACGTCAAACAACTAACTTTATTTTTGTTTTATTCTGTACTATTTTATATTTGCAGTTTTTCTTTTTGAGAGATATAATTTTTGATTAGATTCTAGCGTATACGGCTTTATAGTTGTACTTGGCGTCTAAGGTTTTTTTTGAAGAAAACGTAGTTTTTTTTTATTTTGAAACGTTTATGGTTGTTGTTTTTATATAAGGTCGGATAAATATTAGGCTGCTAACAGAGTCAGGACCTTTGCCCTTTTGAGTCTCTTTATTTGGGAAATATAACCTTGCCTCATTTTTAGGGTTTTGTACTAAAATACAAAACCCTATTGCAATCACGACCTGTGTCCGTCTGTCCGTCTGTCCGTCCGTCCGTCCGTCCGTCCGTCCGTCCGTCCGTCCGTCCGTCTGTATGTCACAGCACTTTTTCTCCGAAACTATAAGGGCTACAGCCATGAAACTTTGTAGAAAGGTCAGAAGTGGTGACCTCTTGAAAGTTCAAGGGTGGAAAAATTTTTCAAAGGCGTTTAAGGGGGGTCTCCCCATATAAGGGGGTGACCCCTCAAAAAAAAATTTTCACCATTGGTAGTCGAGTAGGATGTCATTGGAAAGGTCTCAATGAGATCTTTTCAAAACAAGTCTTAAAATTGTCTTATAAGTACCGAGGGGGGCAGGGGAAGGGGAAATGTACGAACTTTTCGCGTACCCCCCCCTCGCGATTGGACACCTTCCATCCGAAAAATCTGAAAAAAATCATGAATGTAGGCCTTAATGAGTACAACAACAACAAATACATGAGAATTCGAAATTCACTCAACTTTGTTAGTAATAGTATGATTTATCGATTTTGTGTTTTCTTGAATAAAATCTAAACGGTACCCTTAAACTCAATAAAATTTAGCAAAGAGATGACTATTTATAAGATTGATCTTTTCTGAAAGTTTCATAAAGATCGAATAGTATTTACCGAAGTTATAGCGGTCTGAATTTTCGTGTATTACTATGGAGCAATATGCCCTGTATTACTATGGAAACATATTGCTATGGAGCCATATGTGCTTTTTACCGACTTAGACACTACAGCTTTGCTTGAATTTGCATGAAAATTTCAGGAGTGATAGGTATCATGAAGATGAGTACATACAATTGAAACAAGACAAAGAGGCAGGAGAGAGCTCCTAGCAAAAGGGCTTTGTAACCATTCTAGGATTCGAAAAAATAGGCCATGAATCGATGATTACAGTACAGAGGAGTGGCCCCTGAAAAAAGTTTCATGAAAGGTAGCCGATATGAGTATCAACTGAAAGTTCTCTATGAGAGCTTTTCAAAACAGTTCTTAAACTGACAGTTTTTGCTTCAGTGGGAGCACAGGGGGGGAAATACATGAAAAATGTGTTTCCTCCCTCGCGAATGGACACCAGTGATCTAAAAAATCTGAAAAAAATATCAAAGGAGATATTTATGGGTATAACTATAACAAATACCTCAGAAGTCAAAATTCGTTCAACTTTGTTAATAATAGTATGATCCTCGAATTTCACATTTTCTCCAATTAAATCGTCTTTGACATGTTTCTTGATTTTATTCGTTGCTGGTTACTGCATTTTGTAAGTTGAGTACAAAACCCTTCTGACATGAGCATAGGTCTGTCTACCCAACTTGTTTTCAAATGTCCCCAGAACTCTTGCCGATGGGTTTGTGAATTCATTCATTTGTTACTATGAGTTTAGATCAAATACGAGAAAAAAACCTTGTTGTGGTACGATCCATTTCGCCAGTGGGGTGATTTCGGTGATATTATTTCCGGTTCACCGTTATTGGGTTTATTATCGCCACGGATTGATTATTATTATTATTTTGTTCTATGCAATTTTGCTTAGTTTCTTTCTTTTTGTTATAAAATCTTGTAGTTTTCAAGTATTTAATATAATTATTTAGAAATAAATATCAATCGCAAAAATTTCTTTAGGTAGCTGTAGCATTCGTCATTTTTTACAAAGTCTGTGAAGGACCGCAGCGATGGAATGCTGCCGCAGCTGGCTATAGCAACCAAGTTCGCTGGAAGAAGCCCTGCCTGGGGACTTGTACACGTGTTGCCGGTTAGTTTTTGCGGTGTCATGAGGCAGGTCCTTATTCCACGTCTAGCCTTTGTAAGAGTTTAAGATGTTTTTCAAGCATTCTTGTCATTAATTTAAAAAAAAATTTATAACGTCAATTTTGAAAATTTTATAACTTATTTCTTGATCGATATCGAATAATTGATGGAGATTCGAAGGGACATTCAAGCATAAAAAGGATACTCTACAAGTATAGGGAAAAGAAGACATTCAAGAAGCAGTCCTTTTTGAAGAATATTGCCTTGAAACTCGCTATAAAGGCAACGAGATAAAGGAGTCCGATGGCTTCAGCCATCAAATAGAAGTATCATGTTCATCGTCACCAATGACTGGCGAGAAATTGTTGAAAGAGGATTTGAAAGAAATAAAAACGAAGAAAAAAGTAAATTGCAAATTTGATCAGTGACCGAGATTAGAGAGATAGTTAACGCTGATGAAAAAATGAAGTGACAGTATGGAGAAACCCCACAAAGAAAATGAAGAATTAAAACTAAGGATCCATTTATTAGAGGAGTCAATAGAAAAATTGGCGTTTGACAAGGAAAAAGAAATGAGTTTAAAGAAAAAAAAAGGAGAAAACCCTGAAAGCAACCGATGAAAAGACTAAATCAAAGAAACCACAAGGAGCACATAATTATGTAGACATCCTTAGCGCGAGCGGAACAAATGATAGTTCAAATTATTGTGCTGCGCTGGATGATGCAATGAACATAGAAAAGAATGAAGGCAATAGCACAAAATCTAAAAATTCTTATAATAAATCTGAAAGTATATTTATTAAATATGAAAAATGGGCAGAACAAATCAACATTATATCTGCTGATTCGTCTGTATGTGTCAATAAGAAAAAGGAAAACATCCTGGCAATTCATATATATGGGCAAAATGGCAAAGACATGGCTCGGCAGTTGGCAAGCGAAATAAAATTTAATAATTTTCAAACAAAAATGAAATCTGAAGAGGTTTTGCACTCAACGTACATCACCAAAAGCAATAAATATCAGACCTTTTTGTTAAAGGGTTTCTTTCTTTTGGCTCCGTCTTAGCCAATCTGCACTCACCGTTGTGAATATCCTTGCATCATACGCATCTGTAGTGCATGGCGTAGTTGACAGCTTAATAACCAAATTTTCGGCACCGATAATGCTGGTTGAGCTTTTTTGAAGACTTTCCTAAACCACAACTTTAAGTTTCAGTCCCTTATCTGCTAGGGGCTACTTGAACTGATATATTCTCTTGTTTGAACAAAGTAAAATAATAATATTTTACCTCCAGTGATCGATACCCTTGGCAGTGAATTTGGCAGATAGTGCTGCATCCTGTAACATTTCAAGGAAATGAACTGCATTCTCTCCAAAGTCCAGGCCTTTCAACAGAATGGTCTGATTGTTTCTCCTTCTTTGGCATGTATGTGGAGTTCGAGCTTTTATACTATTGAGAATATCCCGGGTTGACTTGAAATCACCAGTAATTTGGTTCTGGTTGTTATTTGTGCAGGGACTACTCGCTTTGATTGAAAATTTTTATTTTTTCTGAACCATATCGCTGAAACTATGTCCGCACTAAATTTTGTTTAAGTATGGTAAGCTTAATTATTGGAAGGATGTGAATCCAGGGCAGGTCTGTAGATTCATTACGGCCACTTGGCTTGTTTCCAGGCTTTCTTTTTGTTCATTGCATTCGCATGACCTTACAGTTGCATATACCTAGATATCTTTGTAGTGTGAACATAACTGCCTTAGGTTATATGATTGAGATTGAGAAAACTATCTCTGAGAGTCTTACATGTATGATTGCTCTGCTTAACAACATTGCATTGAAGCAGTTGCGGTAATGTATTTTCCCCAAAATTTCCAAGTATACTCCGAAAAAGCATTCACGCACTTCATTTAATGCTTATACCCATGTACGACAGCTTTCTTCATCATGCTGAATCTCAAGGCCAATAAACTGAAGTGCATCTGGACTCAAGAGTGACCATTTAACATCACCAAATTTTTGAGCGGTTTGTCTTTTTTTTCTATTTGCAAAACTTCTGCCCGCTAGTTTTTATAATTGGGTGGGTTTACTCAGATGATACTTAGTTAGACTTGCTTCCCTTTAGCGTTCATGGAGCAGAGCCTTCATTGTTTCTGTTATTCTTATCCGAAGTGAACCTAGTTATGTCTTTATGAAGAGAATTTTTTGCAGCATTTATGTTTGATATACGTTTAGATTGGTTTATGATTCATGGAATATTGCTGGTTGGTTTGATCGTATTGTTCAAATAAGCTTACATATTTTGAGAAGAGCTTCTAAATTCCTACATCTTAAATTTTTTGCATATCTGTGAAGAAGTCTCACATACATGTCTAGTTTGCTACTGAACCTAAAGTCGAGGCAGCTGCAGAAGTGCCTGACGCAGATCGAGGGAAAGAATTTTTGTGTTGGGGCCAAGATTACGACTAATCTAAGCCACGTCGTCAGATCAACTAAGTTGCAAGAGTATACGAGTAAGTTGCAAGAGTATAAGTGGGTGTTCTGGGTCTGCCCCAATGATAAGGCCTCTGCGGCAAAGGCAATAAAATGCAAAGTTCCACTTGCGAATGAAGGCAATAGTGATATTATTGAAAAAGTTGCCGAATTAGTCGATTCCAATTCTACACTAAACCACAGAATTATTGATTTGCGAAAGCAAATTTCAGAAAAGAGCTCGTATCTGCCAGTGTCGTATTCAGCTGCTTTGACTAACTCTCCGGCAAAAAGATCGCCCAAATTCAACAGAGGAGTAATAGTCCGTCCATAATCTAAACAATCTGCTGATCATACAATGCAGCAAATTAAGAAGTCTTTTAAACTAGCAGCTGCTAAAATTCCTATCACATATTAGATGGAATTGTCAGATGGGGGAATTATTCTCAAGACTGAGAGCTCAATCAATTGATCTTGTCGTTTCTTTTCAGGAATGTCTAGGTGAGTCATACTTTGTGGAGCGTACTAAGGAGTTGAACCCTAGGCTTATAGTGCATGGGCTGGAAAGGTCTTTTGACAGTGATGAGCTCCTGGCTGAGATTAAGGCTCTTAATCCGAATATACCTGATGGTATTTTGAAAGTTGTTAAATGCTGGAAAAGTAGAAAAAATGAGAAATTTTCGATGATATTTGAAGTTCCGGGAAGATTATTTAGGAGACTGGTAGATACATACAAAAATATTGACTTCAACTGTCACTACTGCAGAGAAGAGCTGTCAGTCAGAAGATGCTTTAAGTGTCATAAGCTCGATCATGCTGCTCTGAGATGTAGACGTCAAATAGAGGTTTGTGCCAATTGTGCGGAACATCATAGCACAAAAGATTGTAAATCTCAGGTTTCGAAATGCTCGAATTGTCTGCTGGTGAATAATAAGAATGTTTCGCATCCAGCTTCTCATAAAGATTGTCCTGAGCACCTCAAGGCTGTTAAAACTTTCCAGAGGAAGATTAACTACTTATCTGAAATATGAGAATTGCCACCAATTTAAGTATATTTTATGCTAATATTCGAAGTTTAAGGAATAAGTTTATAGATCTTGAGGCGTTTTGTAGTTCGCATGAGAATCTGGATGTTATAATTTTAAACGAAACATGGATTTGTAGTAACGAAGTCAATCTGTATAATCTTGATGGTTATAATGCCTCATATAATTGCAGAAATCACTCTCAAGGAGGTGGGACTGCGATTTACATCAAGGAAAGAATAAGGCATAAAGTCCTACTGGTTGATAGTTATTGTAGCACTTTAGTTATTTCTCTTAAAGCGATAGAGGTGTTATCAATATTTGTACTTTTTATAAGGCCCCCAATGAAAATAGTTATGAGCTCATTGAATATTTGGACAGTATATTACAGAATTATGGAAACCTGGTGGTTGTAGCTGACTCTAATATAGATATTTTGGATAAAAATAGCAATTGCAGCATAAACTATTTAGATATGCTACTTATGAATGGAGCAACAGTCATGAATAACCTTCCAAGTAGAATAACTGATAATCGTGCTTCTCTCCTTGATCATGTTGTCTCTACATTAAGCAGGCAGTTAGCAACTTTTAGTATTAAATATAAAGATTGGCCGAAACTTGACCATAGCACTTTATTTATTACTTTGGAAGGAATTAAAAAATTGTTATCTCCTATGGTTAAGAAGATAATTTATAGTTTTGATAAAATTAAATTCATTGAATAGGTTAGAAGCAAATGTACGGCCTATAATGATAATATATCTATTTCTGAACTAATAAAAATAATGCGAAATGCAAAAGAAGCAGCTACTTCCATCAGAATGATTCGAACTAGGAGTAATAATTGGTTAACTGGTGATATTCTTAGGGAAATTAGGAGGAAGAATGATTTATTTAATCGACTAGAAAATTGCCAGGATGATCCTATATTGAACCAGAAATACAAGGTACAAAATAATAGGGTTAACTCTTTGATTAGATCAGCTAAAAAAATGTATTAAACAATCAGATAAATGATGCTGAGGGAAATTCTAGAAAAATATAGCAGATTCTAAATAAAGAATTATCCTCCTCTGACAGGACTAAGAATCAAATTTCGGATATTTCTGTTGATTCAATTGGACCCCACTTCGAATCTGTTGGAAAAAAATTAGCGGAAGAACTTGACCAAAGATTCAATCTTTTAAATTTTGATAGAAAACAAATTCCTTATAACTCTAAGTCTATATTCTTTGAGCCTACCAATACTAAAGAAGTAGTGTTATGCATTAAGTCTTTAAAGAACTCTTCGGCTGATAGGGATGGTATTTCGGCAAAACATCTAAAACTCGTCAGTGATATAATAGGTCCACATGTGGTATCCGACTTTAATAATTTCATATCTAATGGGATCTTTCCTACGGACTTTAAGGATGCTATAGTTGTGCCAGTTTTCAAATCAGGCAATGTAAATGACCTCTAATAACTATAGACCTATTAGTTTAACTAGTACTTTGAGTAAGGTATTTGAAAAAATAATTAATAAACGTCTGATTCGCTTTATTGAAGATACTTTGGGATTTGATGTAAACCAATATGGCTTTATTGAGAAAGGTAGCACAACATCTCCTATTACTGATGCCTTACAGTTCATCAACAACGAACTAGATGTAGGTAAATATGTTGCAGCAATATTTGTTGACCTAGCGAAGGAATTTGACACTGTTGATCACTTGATTCTGCTTCAATGCTTAAGTGAACTAGGAATAAGAGGCACTCCTTTGAAATTGTTTGAAAGCTTCCTGAAGGACAGAACAATTGCTGTTTGCTTGAATCAGAAAATGAGTGATAAATATAAAATAAACATAGGCGTTCCGCAGGGTTCCATATTGGGTCCAACTTTATTTATTTTATACATTTATAATATTTATTTTTCTAATTTGAAGGGCACATAAATTGTCTTTGCGGATGACACATTGCTATTATATTCGGATTTCTTTCCTAGTGCACTAGAACGAAAAGTAAATGACGATTTAAAGGAGTACGGGTCATGGTTGTTAGGGAATAAGTTAACTATAAACATTATAAAGTCCAAGTTTATGCTATTTAAACAACTAAACAAAGCAGATATTGTGTTGGACATTAAAATGTTTAATGAAAGTATTGAGCGTGTAGCATCGTGGAAATACCTATGTAGGTCTTATCATAGATTATAGATTGTCATGGACTCAACAGATTAGTAGTCTGAAATCGAAATTGGTTTTTTGGACTAGGGTGTTTAGGTGTAAAAATTACTTAGATATTGGTCTCAAAAACTATATTTATAATGCTCATGTTTTGCCTTTGATTACTTATGACATTATGAATTGGTGTCATACTTCGGAATCGAACATTGATTCAATTCATAGAATGCTGAATAAGATTGTCAAGGCTATGCATGGCTTGGGTAGACTGACCCCTAGTATTACCCTATATCCACTAACGATGAAATTTAGTATCAGGCAGATGATATATATGGAAAAAGCTAAATTTATTTTCAGAATACTTAATTCTGAAATGAAATCGGGCGTCCAGCTAATCAAACACTGTGACGTTCATTCTTATAATACCAGATATAATGATTATCTTAAGTTGTCGTTTGCTCGAACTAAAAGAAAACATAGCGACCCTGTTAGATTAGCAATGGAAGTTTATAACTCATTACCAACTGAGTTAAAAAAGGTTAAAGTTTTTCCAATATTTAAGAAGCTACTAAGGGAACACACTGTTGAGGTTTGGAGAATCTGAGAAGTCATGTTTTGCGATCCTGATTAAATTTAATTTATGTTGTTTTTTTTTCCTTTGTTTTTTTTTTATTTAAAAAGCTTTAAGATTTTGAACATTAAATAATTCCCCTTACACCAGCAGCCTTTAGTTGCTGACTGGGAAGTTGCAAAATTTGATAGAAGAGTAAAATTGTTGGAAAATTTTGAAATTAATACGAAAAGAGCTGCTTCTTCTTCTTTTTTGTTCTTGTTTTTAGTTACTAACGTCACATATCCTCTAATTGGTTATATGTGTGTGCTATCCTATAATCCAATAGTTAGATTATGTTCTTGATCATTGTTAATAATAACATTACTAAGAAAATTAAAAAAATATAAAAATGAAAAAAAAAAATTAATAATTGATTTGAATATTTGTGTTGTGAGTGTGGTTATGGTACCAATCCATATCCTTTCTCCTTTCAGAATATCATGAAAGAGGATATGAAAAAGATGAAATGAATAAGTGTATCACTGGTTCTTTCTGAAGAAGCTCAGTATCCAATCTGATTCCACTGTCCACTGATACGAGTATGTCAAATATAACGCATGTTTTGCTCGATGGATCAGAGTAGAAATATTCAAAAAAATATTAAAATCATGCAAAAAGAGGAATCTGAAAAGTATGACCGAATCAAAGCGGGTGGGGACTTATAGTGAATTTGAAACAAGAAGTTGGCTATTTCGTACAATATTTGATTGGATGTGAGCAATTTTTCTAAGCATCTACACTGGTTATCCTGGAAGTTTAGACTCGAGAAGGACAGCAGAGCAACTAAAACTACAAAGAACTTAAAATGCCCAAAGATATTTTGAATAAATATGTGGCTGCATTGCCATTTACACATTTTTTAGAAAGATACACAGTACCTTATAGAACATGACACTATATTTAGCATTTTACCAATCAGTTATAAGCTTCCCAAATGTCATTTGTATTCTTACACATGACACGTAATTAGTGGTAGATGAGGCTGGATCATATATGGTAGTCCTATGCCACGGAAATTCCTTTCATTAAACAAAATTTGCAAAACATTCCACACTCTCATATGCCATTGCATAATAATCTGCACATTCTTCATTTCTGTATAAAATGTTCATTTTATTGTATATTCCTGCCTCCTCAGCTGCCAGTGTCAAAATCTACCCTAATCCTAACACCAAATGAAAATTTAATTAATTGTCCAACTAGGGTGTCGTATTGTCTTTTAGATTCCATCCCATGGCTATACGAGTACGAGTATGGTGTATAATTATCGAGCTGGAACAAGAGACTAACAATATACAAAATATGGTTTACCAGAATCTAGGTTGCTGATTTTCCTGGAAACCAAGCGAGTCATTGAATGTGCTTGCTACCTCAAAATGAAGAAGCAGAAAAAACGGAAACTGCGCTAATTAATTTAACTTGTCGATGTAGCTTTTATTGTTTCGACTAAGGTTCCAGGATAATTAGAAGGGATGCATCAAAATTCATAGCTTGAAGCGAGATAAACGTGCTACATGATAAGGTTCAACGAAGGACTAAAAGCAAATTAGTGTATATCGTTAAAAGTGACAATTAGTATGGGTAATACTTAGAGTGACTTTGAGTTAGAGTGGTCTTATTCTGTTTCCCATTTAAGTGGGTGTATCAAAATCATCAACTTTCCTGCAGACGACAATAAGAATTTTAAATTTGACGAGGGACATTTTGGCTCTCGATAGTCTACAAAGTCTTTCCACCAAGAACTTCTCTAGATACTTAAATCGCAAGCTTATAACTGTTTGCTCGACGATATAAATTATAAAGTACATCCCGATCCTAATCGTCCATTTAAAATTCAAGGAGGTTCAGAAATTATTCTTTCGCGGAAAACTCATAACTCTGCTGTCTCGCTTAATATCTACAAGAAAAATCTTTTCTGTCACAACATTTTATTCTCATGAATCAGAAAAACAATTTAATTGAAATTGTCTCGACAACCGTCGCGACTAACGGCGACTACCCGTGACTCTGGTTTCCGTTTGGTCTTGCGAGTATATGACTACATCCACACTTGGCAGATAATCAATAATACCAACGGGTATGGCGTAACTCCACAACAGTAATTGTATGCATGTGATGTGTCTCTCACGTGAATGTCCGGAAAAACAAATGTAGGATAATCTTATTAGAGAGTTTCCATTTCGTATCACGCACGAATGCACTCAGTTTTGTGAGTCATTACAACTTTTTTAATTTAATACCAGAAAGTGTTGAAAAGTAAGTGACTTTTCGAAAGAAGGATGGGGTAAAATTTTGCGGGGAGCTTATGTCAGTTAGCTTCAGACTAAAGGGTCCTTGTTGATACCGTTGTGCTATAAATTGTTAAAGTTATGTGCTTTATTATCAGAGGACTATTTTTAAGCTTATGGATTACAAAATAAGTTGTAATTAGATACGGTGCATGTTCAAAAAGTTTACGTACTGCATTGTTGTAATTAAAGGATATTACTGCTACGCATGTTCAATATTTCTTCACATAATCTTCATCCCGTTTGTTCAACTGAACACTCTCGAAAATGGGATTCCTCTACGTCAAGAGGTTGCACTTGAAATTTATAACAAAGTTGGCAGGATACTCTACCACTGTATTATGATTTTGATTACGGAGTTAATAACCACACGAGATCTGATTAACAACTTCACTTTATTTCTATACATCAATTCTGAATATACGAAAAAAATCTATGAATAAGCAAAATAACAAATCAGCACATTTACGGCACGAGGATTTTCCAATGCACACAAGCTAATCGGATTACCAAAAAATGTGCAATGAAATTTTGCTGACGTCAGGTCTGGCTGAAGCGCTTTTGGGAAAATCATTGTGTTACACGTGAAATGAAAATGCATTTAAAATACAATGCAATTTTTGAATTTTGATACGAAAGGCATGCAATTTAGAGAATGGTGTGAAATGTAAAATTTACGATTTAACATGAGAAGATTTATTTACAATATGGTTTATGAAAACATTTTGAACAAAATGAAATTAAATTTCAAATCTACAGTTCAAAATTGAAAGAATTTATTTACGATTGATGAATTATGAAGACATCGCGTAATGTTGCTGCCTGTTGAAGTCTGTTGCCATGTAGGTTAAATTCGCGTCGACCACGAAGGGATCTTAGCATAACTTTACGCAATCAGCCGCGAATAAATGCAAACCCCACAAGCATAAAGCGTAAAGTAACGTACACCAAAAATGTCTTAGATATTATGAATTTGTATCTTGTAAACTCAATACACACAAAGGAAAGCGTAAAGTAACATACACGAAAAAGTATTAGGTATTATGAATTTGTACTAGGTGAACTCATAAAATTCTTAGAGTGGCTGGCTCGAGCCATGGCCATGCGTATCGTCATTTTGGTGGATTTCGGATCCACACACCAAGTACAATTTGAACGGAGAGACATTTGCAACATTGTGACGGACGTTCACCCAGAAATGCAGAACTTCATATAGAAACCCGTCAGAGTGTGATGGATTTGCAACTCACATCGAACCCGAACCGTGATAGACTAAGCCCACAATATCATCAAAAACAACTGACGAACCTCAAAAGCCAACAACAACTAGCAGGCAGGCAAGTGGTGGGGAATGTGACGAGCACAATGGGGTCACAGCCAAATGGTCAAACCAACATTCTTAACTACTTGATCCGGAGGAGTCCCCAAACAGTAATCGGTTCAATTGGGATGGTGGCAGCGCCTGTCGCTACTTCCAATGGTCAGGTAACTGCAATCGGTACGGTGATAAATGAGAAAGCAACTGTGGCAATGTCAGCTGCTGCAGGGCAAGCAGCTGGGGCTGCAAGCGAGAATGGCTCGGACAAGAAGACTTGCGACGAGGAGAGTCAGAAGGGGTGCTTTGGCTGGGTGACTCTCGGGAAGATTTTCATTTCTTAGATTGTTTGACAGAATGAGAAGTACTGCACCATTCGGATGGTGGAGATTAAGCTACTGAACAAATATTTGAGCTACTTGCATCCCGATATCTCCAGTAGTTGTACCTGCGTGCGGAGCTACTACATTACAGAGGCGGAAAGTCGGCTCTTGAATGAGATCAACCATAAGTACTGTGATGCCCAGTTTGGGCGGGAAATATTCACGTTGAAGGATCTTGTGATGCGATTGAGTGACGCAAACAAGTTTTATCAGTTCTTGAATATATACTACAAAAAGCTGGTAACAGGCAGTAGAAGCCCCTCGGAAAAATATGGATTGATAAGGATGAACAAGGAGTCGGTCGTGCCATTTACGGTACGAGGGAACGAGCAAGTTGGGCCGCTCTTATACTTTGAGGGTGAGACTGAAAACTTGAGGCAAAAGGCGGAATGGTTGTCAGGATGGAATCTAGCCAACCTGAAACTTTGTTGCAAGGTTCAAGGCATTCGTAATGAGTTGTTCTGCTGTGATTATTTTGACTGATATTGAAAGTTACTTTCCTACCGGAACAGAATTCGAGGACTATTGGCCCAGCAAGGTAGTTGATTCAAGCCTGCTGATAGCGTCAAAGAATATCAATGATTCAGTTCATTGGACGAGATAACCAACAGTGCCACCGGTGACTCCGAAAATGTTGAATACTGTACCAAAAGGAGGAGAGCAGCAGCAACAACAGCGACAAATCAGGAAGGGTGCTTGTCAGGCAAGAATTCAAAATCAAAATAATGTTCAAAGAATGCATTAGACAGCAGCCGCTGCTTCTGTGGCTATTCCTCAGAGCTCTCTAACACCAGCAGCTGTTCTGGCTTAGTCTCCAGCATATGCACAAGGAACCATGAGACCTGGTGAAACGATTGCACAAAATGATGCTCAACAGCAAGTCCAAAGAACTTATAAAAATGCAAACGTCCAAAACATACAAAACTTGCAAAATTTAATGACGGCACGTCAGCAATACACAAATCACAACCCACGAGGGATGCAAATTCCAACAATAAACAATTGCGCTCAATCGCAACATCATCCACTGCTAGTCCGTTCTGCAAATCAAAATCAACAGCACATGTCGAATGTCGCCGCAAATGTTGTTCTTCAGCGACAACAGCAACAACAGCCTTACTGACATTTCTTCAAACTCGTTTAGTAGGAGTGAGATTCCATGAAAACCCAAAAGCACTGATTCTCGTGTTGGGAAACTACATAGCCGATCACACGTAGTGGGATTTTTAAGAATCCAATAAAAGGGGGATGGAAGGATGCCGCGTTATTCTTTCTAGCAGAAAAAATCATCTGGTGAAGAGTGCAAGTGGAGACTGGAATCTACCGAAGAAAGGCGATCGAGGAAGTTGGCAGTGGAGATTCGGGAATAAATCAATCAGTGAAGAAAGCAAAAACCAATTCTCTGGAGAGATCTGGAAATAAATCAGTCAATGAAGAAAGCTAAAACCAATTATTTAGGGATCCCACCATCAGCGGTAGTGGAATCACTGTCGTAAGTGCTAGCCAACCGTTTTTCTTTTTTTTCTCAACATTCTATTGAATGTATTTTAAAGTTTAAAGTTAAAGATTAACTGAAGTGAATTTTTGTCGGTTGTTTCTTTTACTGTTTCTATTTCTGATTTAGCTACTCATATTGTGAACTTTCTGCTCGTAAGCGGGAAGATATCTCTACTTCGAAAGAAGGGAATTTACTGGCGTCGTTTTGAAGTCGCGGGACTGCCAAGCGCCCGTTGTAGTCAGGTCGCAATTAAATTTTCTTGCTGGCTTTTCCAACGTTTTTTTTAGGTGTCGTAGGGGATTACGATTTAGTAGAATAGGATCTGAGGTAGGTAGGATTCTACTCTTTGTTCTCCGGGAAATTGTAACCTCACTCGGCGGATCCAATCAGGCTTCAAGGGCGGACGAGAGGCACCTGCGCCGAAAAGAGCCTGACCGGAACTCCCCTTGGAAAAACGGTAATAGGTCTCATACTTCAAAGTTGTACCGTTGATCGTGCATCGATTGTCGGCCAGCTGGAACTGGTTTCCTTTTGATTCGCATAGTTTTCAATGTTCACAGGTGCCGAAAAACTAGCCATCCGATAACTACAAGGAAAACTCCTAAAGCGCTGTAGCTAACTTTCTGGTAGTCTTTCAAAAGCGTATCCAGAATATCCACTCATCTAGTGGAGTTCAAGGCATTCCTAACGTCAAATGTCACTAACAAGACGATCCATCACTTGGTGTGGCTATATGCCTCTGCATTTTGGACTGCGCTCACCACCTCTGTAATTGTATCAATGGTGGGACGTCCTGCTCTAAAGCCATACGAATCGCACCATTGAGTCTTTCCTTGCTGAGTTTCTCTTGCCCTTTCTCAGCCATTTCAGCTATGCATAACGGGCGGTATGCAGACGGCAACCCGGGACCTCCCTTCCCCTTGCTGATCAGCACGAGCCTTGCCACCTTCCATCGTAACGAGAAAACTCCGTCTCGTAGACAAGCGTTTAATGTGCTGAGCAGCAAGTCAGGACAACACCTCAGCTGGAATAGCATCTGGACCTGGAGCCTTCCTCATTTTCAGTGAAACGTAGAGAAATTGAGTTGATAAATATGTCCGTGGACGACTGCAAGGATGGTCTGTTGCCTTGGCGAGAGAAGACGATGGGTTTCGCCGAGATTGGCCGTGTCTGAGGAATGTGCTGGCAGACAAGTGTTGCGAAGTTATGGGATGGGTTCTTTTCCCCTGCACAAGGACCCACCACAAAAGAAATTTCGCATCCACAAATTTTAAGATACGAATGAATATTGATCGGAGTTGAGCCTGAGGTTACCTATTAAGGGTCAAGAATTGCTACTTCAGATGGCAAACCGGGCCTGGAGAAAACAGACAAACTTAGGAGGAATACTTATGGCCCCTAAATGAGAATGGGGCATCAAGGTGGAAGCGATTGGGCATCCAGGTGAAATAGAAATGATCAAATTTTAGTGTTCTATGTTCATTTATGAAATTGTATCCTGTTTGAAGTGTTCATATTACGTAGCAATTTAAGTGAAATAAAAACAATCTGGCAATTAGATGTATGAACCATTCAACCACACATGTTTTTTCCAATTTTTGTATATTTTTTCTTTTTAATCAAAATATTTAATCATATAATTATCAATATACAATACGCAACGGGAATTTTGGCAATAAGTATTGGAAAAGGTAATGTAATCTGATAAATAATTTAAAGACAAACAGGGTAATCACTGTTATGTTAAGCGTGACACGACCAAACAAGCCCGAGCTCTGATTGGAACTGATTTAAATATAGTACGAGTACATATAATAGGGTTAATTTGCGCGGTTTTTTTCGAAAATTGAAGCTTTATTGTGAAAAATTGCTTTTAGACGATCGGAAATGGTTTGATGAGTGACGCCAAGTGATTTTGCAAATTTGGGATGGATCTTGGTCGAGCAATGTCTCCAATTCGTGATCTTCAAACTTTTTTGGCTGTCGAAATTGCCACTTTTAAACCGTGCAAACCACTTCTGGCACGTACATTTAGCTAGAGCATGCACACCATACACTTCCACTAAAATACGATGACTTTACGAAGCCTTTGTCTTCAATGAAGAAGTACTCCCCGCAAAAACACTTTATTCGGCATAAACTTCGACATTTTTAGAGTTAAAAAAAATATTGTTTACGCTTCAGCTAAATGACACATACTGATTCTGAAACTATATGACAGTAGCTTTCCAACACATGTCTATAAGGGTGAATCACTGGAATAAAAATTAAGTTACGCCATCTGTTAGAAAACCGCACGAATTAACCGGTACCCCTATTACATTTACATGACACTCACTCAACATCCTCACCGGGTGCCCGTAGATGATGTGATATTGCTGAAAATTCTCAAGTACGTTACGAGTGCTTTGACAAAAATCCTTAATTTTTACAATTATTTGTGATGATGAGAAAATTTCCAAATCACACTTTTGCACTATATATAAATCAACTTCCTTATTATTACCAAAAAGTATTTATCATTTACACATTTGACTAGTAATAGGAGCACTTACACGTATTTGTTATGAGACCATTTTTGAATAAAAAAAAAAACAAAAGGATAACAGGTTAACTGTGCATTCAGTTACTGATTGTATAATTCCAAGTTCATGCTATTTTGTATTTCATAGTCACATAGTCGAATCGGGTCCTTGTAGATAGTGTACCATTTCTTCAAGACGATCTTTTCGGTCTTGGCTCCCGTTTGAGCTGCAATTAATTTCTTGAGGCCACCAATGGTATCATGAGGGTTGTACTTCACTTGAACGTTTTTGCCCAAGCAATTGCTGCATGCTATTTCGTTAGTTTTCGTGATAATTGGATTTATCCACTCTGGATAGTCAGTAAGGTGTCTGGAGTCAGCGGAGGATTGGTGTAGATAGTAATTTACGAGCACATATTCAGCCGTTGTAATCCAGTTTGAGCTCATAGTCTGCCTTGAGCGAGTAGCTTCAGACCAATCAACAGGCTTCCGAATTGATTGGTCGATTGACTTAGGTTGTGATTTGTATTAATAATTCACTTTTGCACTGCTGGTTGATGGTGGTGCGTCGTTGACTACTTATCGCGATAATTCATGCTTATTCGTGACTGCGAGGTGTCAAACTCCATGTGGAAATGGATTTCAAACAAACACTCAAACGGTTTGCCTATAAATACCAATTTGTATCGTCAATATGTTGATCGGAGTGGGACACTTTGTTGTAGGCATATTAACAAAGATAGACTGGATCAAGCTAGCAGATTTTTTTAACTATTTAAACAAACATAATCCACTCAAATCTCGCCCAAAACGTTGCATCGTCTCCGAAATATGGAATTTGACGAAACGGCAATTTAGATAATCCGATAATAGCACACATATGACTGCACAAATTGAAATAAAAAAATAAGAAGAGGAAAAAGATTCCGTACACAGATCTCTCAATATAATATTTTTCCCGCCACGCGTGGTCTTGGAAAATCGCAAAATTCTATTCCCCTCCGCGATTGCTGTGGCGATCAAAAGCAGACTCCCCCTTTTGTATGATGATTGGACCCGATAAAGGTTCCGTAAATCGCTTCGGGGTCCCTATTAAGCTTGGATTCGGGACGTGTAGTTTCAACGGAAGTCACCCTTATGTCGATCAAACAATATACTTGATCGTGGCATCCATATTGAACACCATAACATTTCAAACACTTACCGAGCAAACTTAGACAACAGCGATAGCTTTATCACATTTTTATTTTCTCTAGTGTAACGCAAAACTTAGTAGGAACGTTTCACACGCATGTGCATGACAGTTTGGCAATCGTTTGGTATTGGTTTTCCGCACTAATCCCGTGGACAGCTTTTCCGCACTTCCCTCATTTTCTCGTGGCGTCCGCGCTGTGTGGCGATCTCAGGCAGACTCCTTGATTCACCCAAGCAGATCTGCTTACTTCACCCGAAGAGCCACCGTACGATAAATGCTGCAATAGAGGTTTATGAAGAGCCTCTCATCCATCCACTGTAGATTGCATTCGGCAATGCAATTTGCGGATGAGCTGCACAATAAATGTGCTGCCGTGTTCAAATTGTGATTGCAGGTTTGAATACTAAAAGTAATCTAAGGTAATAATATAGAAAAAAACATATGCCAAACGAGTGGAGCCAATCAATTATATTCCCTATCCACTAAAAATTTGTTAAAACTACAGTGCGAGAACTACAAGTATAGAGGCATATCACTACTTTGTGAGGCATACAAAACATTTTCAAAGATCTTCGAAAAAAATTAGATCATACGCCAACAGTATTATTGGTTGCTATTAACGTGGGCTTAGAGCAGGTAGATCAACGATAGACCAACTGTTTACAGTTAAGCAGGCACTTGAAAATTACTGGGAGTTCACCATAGATGTAGACCAAATATTTGTTGACTTTATACGACTGTATTTATCATAATGCATTGCTTTGGTATCCCAGCCAAATTAGTCCATTTTGTTTTGCTCTCGCACTACAGCCCCTATCGGGCCTTCGTTCAGAGATAATTAGAGTATCTCATTATCTTGATCGAATGCTGATATGGTCAGTACGACGCTTTTTCGTGTGTCCGTGTACCCAGTTGTGATACGCTCTGATTTTAAAGCAGCACGTATCATAACTGAACGGGCTTATAGTCCGTCCTAAGAACCACTTGATCTTAATCCCGTTGTCGTCCGTGAGACTCAAACCAGGGGCCTCCAGCTTACGATATGAGCACTCTAACCACTACATCTCGCGGGCTTGTCCGTCTTAGCAAAATGACAATGACGTCAAATACCTCCCGAGTCTTCATAAATAATCAATTCAAGGACGTCTTTGACACAAATATCGGACAAAAGCAGGAAGATGGGCTGACCCCATCGCTATTCGATTTGGCTATGGAATATGTCAAAAAAAAAAATGCTTGTTAATATAAGATGTACGATACTATACAAGCTAAGCCATGTGTTACTCTATGCGGGTGACATCAACGTTTTGTCACGGACATTAACAACAGCCAAAGAACTTTCCCTGAAACTCTACAGCGAAGCAAAACTAGTCAAGGAAAAATACCTAAAATAACCAAAATATCACATTTTGCGAATACGGTATCAAAAATGTGGTCAAATTTGTATATTTCGGCGCCAAAATAACGAGAACTTCTAATGAAAGAGAATAAATTCGCTGCAGAATAAAGCTTCCAAGTAAAATATTTTATTCAGTTTTGACAATCTTGAAGACCAGCTGCATACACAGGAAAATAAAGCTCCAAGCATACAGACCTGTAATAATACCTGTGATATGGGTGTGAAACATGAACCCTACCCTAAGCACCCGCAAATATATTGAACCCCTTTCAGTGATGGGTCCTGAGGCGAATAATTGGAGCGAAACTAAATGGCGAATTCGATCCAACTATGAGCTGTATGAAATTTTTGACGAACCGGAGGTCTCAGTGATTATTAGACTGTGGGAGCAGTTCTAAGCTGGCCAAGTGAATCATATGGACAAACAACGTATGCCCAAAAAGGTATTCGCTGAGAGAACTGAAGATCAGAGCCCAGTGGAGATACCGAGGAAGCGCTGGTCTGACTCGGTCCACGAAGATAGTTCATCGCTGCTCGGATTTCAAAATAAGAGAATGCAGTCAATGGACTGAGACAGTTGGAGGCACTTGTTGCAGGAAATGAAACCCCGAGAGGGGCTGTAGTTCTACGAAGAAGATGAAGAAGAATTTAACTATTCTGCTTAGCGTGCACCACCAAACCAGATGATATAGTATAGTTTGTAGTTCATTTATAAGGAATGGAAAAACCAACTTATCGCTGACCATGCTCAGTTCTGTTCTCAGTACAGCCATGACTGAGCATATCCGTCTTTCGCGCGACTTTTCATCATAAAGTTTTTGACTAGTGAAGGGTTTAAACCGTCGACAATTTTTCATCGTTTAAAGCGCATTTTGGAAACACTATATTGTCTCCGGATCAAGTGTATACGTAGGCCACGATATTTGAAGGTAGACGAGAAACTGTCGAAAACAAAAGTCATGATCATAGTCCAAGGACAAGCCTTGCAGATGGCAACAACCAACATGATTGAAAGGGGAAAACCTCCTACCGATACAAAAGACGAGTTATGCCCATAAGAGAGGACAACCTTCTTCATGACAGCGCTAGGCTGCACAGAGATCAACTGGAAAAAATGGGCTAGGAAACACTCGAATAACCTCCTTACACTCCAGGCTTGTATCCCTATGATTCCTTTTTGCTCGTGACCTTGAAAAAATCATTTAAAAGAAAACGATTTGAAAGCAATGATAAAGTCGAGGAGCACGTGCAGAATTGGCTGACAGCTCGTTCCTTAACTTTTTATGAACAAGCAATATTCAAGCTTCCAAAAGGTGGCAACAGTATGCGCACGACGCAAGCGACTACATCGAGAAATGTTGATGATATGGTTTGTGTGTAATATTATTCAATAAATATATAAAAAGTAAGTACCTTTTTTTAATCACCCTTGCATAACAAAGGAAAACATTTTCAACGAGAAATTGAATTTATCGCTTTTTAAAAAGCATCCAAACGAAATAAAAAGGGCTTTCCAATAAGAGGTGTTATTTTAAATAGCCCACTATTTCGGTAGTCGCCCCTTTTGAGGCTGTATAAACTAAGTCATTAATGAAAACAGAACGATAAATGCTTCAACTAAGCATTGAAATTATTAAAATTCACTAATAATAGGGAGAAAATTTGGCAGAGACGGTTCGTAAAACTCGAACATTTTTCGTTCGTCATGAAGCACCTTGTCGGACCGCAATACAGAAATTGGTGGAATAATTCGAGCTGTTGGGACAACATAGTGATGTGAAGAATAAAACCCGTGCACGTCACTCAAGAACAGTCAAGAATATTGCTGCTGTAGCCGAAAGTCTTGAAGAAAATCAAGGATTATCCATTCCTCGTTGTTCTTTGGAATTAGGAGTTCCACAAATGTCATTACACCGTGTTTTGCATAAAGATTTGGGTCTTAAGGCTTATAAAGTTCAGTCAACACAAGAACTGAAGCCGCTCGATCATCAACAACGTCATGTCTTTGCTGATTGGGTCCTTAATTGCATGAAAATGATTCGAATTTCCATCGAAAAATCATCTTGAGTGATGAGGCCCATTTCCACTTCGGTGGCTTCATCAACAAGCGAAATTGTCGCATCTGGGGCTCGGAAAACCCAAGAATTATTGTTAAAAAGCCTCTCTATCCTCAACCTGTGATTGCTTGGTGCGGTTTATGGTCCTGCGGAGTCACTGGACCTTATTTTTTCGAAAACGAGGCTGGAGCAACAGTTACGGTGAATGGATTGCACTATCGAGAGATGATTGATGATTTTTTATGGCCGGAATTGGATGTTATTGATCTGAACAACGTTTATTTTCAACAAGACGGCGCTACGTGCCACACAAGCAACGAAACCATTGATCTTTTATGGGGAAAAGTTTCCAAGCCGTGTTATCTCTCTAAGAGGTGATCACAATTGGTCATCGAGATCTTGTGATTTAACACCTTGCGACTTCTTCCTTTGGAGCCACGTGAAAGAAAAGGTCTACGCCAACAGCTCAGCGTCGATTCAAGACCTCAAAGATGGAATTCGTGAGGCTATCGAGGACGTAGGGCAGCCACTTTGCGATTTGTTTGTGGAAAATTTCATGAAAAGGATATGGTCCTGTAAGCGTGGTCGTGGTGGTCATTTCCCTGATTTATTTCTCACTATTAACGGCATACTTTTTCCTTTATAATGAAATAAGTATCCGCTATTTTTCTTCTAATATCAAAATAACACCTCTTATTGGAGGGCCTTGTTTCTATGATTAAACTTGACATATTCAAAACTTAATTATCAAATGGGATTTAAAAAAGGAACCATTCAATATTGAACAGAGTAGCTTTCATCCAAATCTATTTGTTGCTGCCACCATTAATCTTAAAAAGGCTTTAACTTTAATATTAATTAGATGCCTTCCAAAAACCTCATCGAAAATCCAACAGAAAGCGGTGAATAACGAAACAAATTCACTTAGATGATGTAAAGAGGTCAGACAACCAGAAATATTCCTATGTTTTTGGTTGTCTGTAAGACAAAAGCATGAAGGTAATATCTAAAATTTCATCCACTTCATTGGAAAAGCAGGAAAAAGGAAGAATGAAAACTGGGTCTGCTGAAAAATGTTCTGATAAAAATTCTTTTGTATGAATTTTAATTCAACTCATAGCACATTTTCCTCACGTTTTGCATGTTCTCCTTCAGGTAGAGCAAAAGTAGATGTGCCAAACTTAAAAATTTCTCTCTTCCATGCTCAACCTCTTTCTCTTCTATTAACCTTTATAGGATACACTAAGGTTGCATTTGTTTTTTTTTTTGTTCTCATTCTCTGTGGCCATCCTGTAATTTTTATTTAGAAAAGTTCCACGAACGTTGAAAGTATGTAGGCTGTGAAAATTCCTATTCAATTCAAATTTTATTCATGAAATAGGATAATAATTTTTTTCGTGTCTATAATATTCGATTTTAAATGAGGTTGAGTGTCATTGGTAAAATGTGGAAGACATAATTTTTCAAACGTATCTATACAAAGGGGAGATTGAGTGAAGTAGGAATGTAATTTTGAGATGTAGGTATTTTAATGAAACGAATGAATAATATTTCAAAGGAAGTTGTTGAGCTTTCGATGGGTTTAATAATGTTAATTTATTAATGTTTTTTTCATGGAGAAGTCAAATGCGTTTCCCGATTATCGTCTTATGTTTTGCTAAGTGAGATTAAGGTTTTTATTTTCTTTTAAATTTGAATATATAAATGATGGTCTTATAATTTTGATTCTGTGCTGAAGGTAAGACAACAGAAGGTTAGGTTTAATGTACAATTATTTCACTCTAAAAATTCTACTTTCACATTACATGGCCTGTTTTTTAAGGTTGAGATGTGAAGGCTACGTATTGCCCAAGTGTGGCGTTTTCAGATACTTTACCAACCCGAGAACATAACCTGAAATCTTTTGGTACATTGCTTCGGGCTGAGCCTAATTTTTTTTGAGTATCAAGAACCCATCGGGTTGCAGGAATCCCTCTTCTAGCGAGAGACAAAGATGAAAAAGGGAATGCTAGAAAAGAGATTCATATATCCTCATTGCCTCCGGGTGGTATTTTCTTGGAGTCAGATCAGCCTAAATGCAATATGTCACCTGTTTCCATTTGTCAATTGATCTGAGCATCTCTCACATTAGATTATCTTAAAAAAAACTCCCCTAACTCTTTAACGAGTATTTGTAATCGAATTCATTTTCGCCTTCACAAAATACTCCAACTGAAAATAGAAAAAGACAGCTTCCTTTTAATTTTGTGTATTATTTTTATTCTCGAAATCGATTTTCGACCGTAATCGTTCGGTCTTCTTCAGCGAAGAAGACCGAACGATTACGGTCGAAAATCGATTTCGAGAATAAAAATAATACACAAAATTAAAAGGAAGCTGTCTTTTTCTTTAACGAGGTTACCTCGCAGTCTGTCTCATTCTTTGCATGCAAAAAATATATGACAGGCTTTATCGACCTCACCAGCCCAGAGCACACAATTGGGAGACCGTGACATGCCAATCTTGTGCAAGTAAGACTGAAAACGTTTATTTCCGCTCAAGAGTCGGGTCAGATAAAAGTCAATCTCACCATGACTACAATTTAGCTATGGTTTCGAATCAAGAATAAGGTGCAAAGTCATTCTCCTCTTTATATAATTGAACCAACCATTCAGCTAATGACTGAGTGAGTGTTCTTTCTTAAAGCGCAGCTGCCTTCCTATCTTCTTTGTAGCTAGGCAAACTCTTGTAAACAGAGCTTTGAGTATAACGCTTGCAATGATCAGCACCACCGACTCAGAGACGTTTCAATATGCAGATGCTATTCTTTGTACTCTTTGTCACCGCTCCTGTGCCAGACGTTTTGGATACAGCTCTGTGCTGAGACCGTTGCTCCACATTTTCGATTTGTATAATGGTGCAGATTATACGGCACTCATGAGAAGTTACCTTCTTGATGGATAGGTCCCCCTATGGTGACCATCAATTTAAGACACATCAGCTACAGTTTTATCCACTATTGCCCTGATTTACTCAGAGAAACTCATATTTGAGTCGATCACAATACCCAGCTGCATCTCAGGAGGTTTCGATTCATCAGCACTTTCCCAGTGCTGATCGTTCTTACTCTGGAAATTCTAGTTATCTAGCCTCTCACTTGGATAAAGTAAGTGGACACGGAGAAGGAGAAGAAAAAAAGACTCTGTTCCTTCTCTGTAGAAGGTCGTTGCTTTACAAAGGAAATGCCAAGCCGTAGGATCTTAAAGGGGATGAAGTAAACTACACACCCCTGCCTAAATTATGGAAACTTTTTGAGTGTAGTTGACTATAATCTACTAAAACAACAAACTAAGCAGTTTTGATGGGGTGACCAGCTTATCTTATCAGGAGCAGGCACTTCAGATCACCACAGGTCTGTTCGACTGTTTATGTTTATTACGGGGCAGTCTCTTTGATGCCAATCCAGGCATGAAGAGACTGAAGAATTTAGCTCTTCACTGCTGAAGAAACAATTTTTTCTGTACTGAAGAGATAGTTGTTGTAATTTTAGGTCCCTCTTTATTGAATAAAAGTCCCTATCTTCTTTGAAAGTACATGTGCTATGAATTTCGGTTTACCAGCATTCTCCCATTCGCAACTTCAAATTGTCGCCGTAACATCTCCACCTTCTTTTGGGCAAATATACCCTTTTCCTCAGTAAATTTATTTATTTTATTAACATTTAACAGTTTTCCAAAATTTTTTATTTCACCATCATCTCAATCTTACCCTCTTCCCTTATTTTCAATCACAAAAAATACTAATATAATAATAGTTTTAATTTTCCCACTAACAACACTCAATTCATTAATTCCCACTAACGAAATTTCAATCGATACATTTTTCCTCACAAAACCTAATTCCTTCCTTCATACTAACTAATTTTATTCATTAGCTCTCTCTAACAAATTTTAATTTCCATACTAACAAAAATTTATCCACTAAGAAAGTAGCGTAGTTGAACTTGCTAATACAGTGAATGGGAAATCAACAGAATGTGGCTCCGTCGGTAGCGTCGTGGATTCTCGACCGACCACTGGGACCCTGGGTTCAAGTTCCCCGAGCGCAGGAAAGAACCCTTTTTTTGGAATATCCGCAAAAGCAATTGTTTCCGTATACATAGGGTTTTCCAAAAAGAGGTGTTATTTTGATACTAAAATAAAAATGCCATTTTTAATATAAATGATGGGATATTTATTTCATTATAAAGAAAAAAGTTTGCAGTTAATAGGGAAAATAACATCAGGCAAACGGCCACCACGACCATGGTTACAGGACCGTATCCTTTTCATGAAATTTTCAATAACCAAATACAATAAGAGTTGTTATTTTGATATTAACAGAAAAATGCCATTTTTTTTTAATAAATGATCGGATGCTTATTTCATTATAAAGAAGAAGATATGTTGTTAGTAGTGACAAATAACATCAGGTAAATTACCACCACGACCACACTTACAGGACCATATCCTTTTCATGAAATTTTTCATAACCAAATCGCAATGTGGCTGCACTATGTCCTCGATAGCCTCACGAATTCCATCTTTGAGGTCTTGAATCGACGCTGGGCTGTTGGCGTAGACCTTCTCTTTCACGTGGCCCCAAAGGAAGAAGTCGCAAGGTGTTAAATCACAAGATCTATTCGAATTAACACCTCTTGAAAACCCTATATATGACAATTTGCATTTAACCAAACGCTTTCATGGCTATGCAAATCGCAATTTATGCAAAATGGAAATTGTTGCGGTTGTCGGTATGCAAAAAGATATGTGGGTTTCGGAATCAAAGTGTAATGAACTTCAATTATCTAACCCAGATGCGGCAGCGGTAATTGAGAATGAAAGGATTGCTGGATTGGTGAGTGAAATTCTGGATTTGGAAAGGCAGTTAATATAGGGTTATCCATTTTACGCTTGGGAAAGTAAAGCTAAAGAAACACATAAAATATTCAGATGGAAACAAAATTTTTTATTCAATATAAAAACTGAGCTTTGCCATTATACGTGAAACACAACATCATTCAAATGTCTTCCACGGGACCTTTTACAGCACTCAATCCTTTTGAGGTAATTTTCAATGACTTTTCGGCACATTTCCGGCAATATCTCGGCCATAACTTCACGAATATTGGTTTTCAATGCTCAAGATTTTGAGGATTGTTCGCGTAAACACAATCTTTCGCACAGCCCCATAAAACGAAATCCAAAGGTATTAGGTCGCAGGATCCTGCGGGCCAATTGACATCACTCAATCTCGAAATTACGCGTCCTGGAAATTTCTCTTGCGAAAGTGCTCGATTAGCCTGTGTTGTATGGCTTGTGGCTCCGTCCTGTTAAAACCATATGTTCTCCAGATCATAATCATCAATTTCTGTTCAAAAACTATCGGTTAACATCCATCCATACCGGTAAGAATTGAATGTAATGGCTCTTCCTTGATCGTTTTCAAAAAATACGGGCCAATAACACCACCAGACCATAATGCACACCAAACGGTCACTTTTTCCGGATGCAAAGGCCTTTCTGCGATCACCTGAGGATTTTGAGAGCCCCATATGCGGCAATTCTGTTTATTTACGTAACCACTGAGCGAAAAATGAGCATCATCACTACAGAAAATTTTGTTCAAAAAATCGTTATCAATGGCTTGTTGTTCAATCACCCAAATCGCATACGTTCTGCGTTGTGTATGGTCTTGAGGCTTAAATTCTTGAGTGAGTTGGATTTTGTATGGATGAAGATGCAAATCCAAATGCAAAATCCACCACAATGAGCCGTAAGACTAGCCCAAATGTTGAGCACGTCGAGGAATCGACAAACTCGGGTCTTCCTCCACACTTTGAGCAACGACAGCGATATTTTCAGCAGAACGAATATTGTGATGATGCACAGGCCTTGCAATATCAATAACCGATCCAGTCTCTTAAAATTTTCTCACTGTGTTCGAAATTGTTTGGTGTGTAGGTCGATTATGTCGACCGTAATCGGCTCGTAAAGCCCTAAATGTTAATACAGCAGAATCACCATTTTTATAATAAAATTAAATAATTTTAACGCGTTCTTCGACTGTTAAACGATCCATATTTCTGAATGGCAAACCTTTAGCTAAGAAAAAAAAACACGCTTTGGATGACATTTAATTTTGACAGATGTCAAACGGCAGGGTTATACTTTCCTACTACGAAATGGATAACCCTGTATTTGACAGAAAGAAGAGGGATTGCTTTTAGCGAAAGTTTGGTGAAGTGAATTTTTGGATTTGGAAATTTCATTAGAAAATTATCGTTCTGATTTTTCAATTTGGGAATCGAAGGATGAAGATTGGAGTGTGTTAGTCTTTAAGTTGGAAAAAATAAAGAGATCTGAATATGAAGTATAAGGGTTTGATTTGAAAGCAAATGAATTAATTGCGAAGTTGAGTGGCGAAAATTTTGGTGTGAGGAAGGGCAAAGAAACGACATCAGTTGTGAAATAAGAAACCAGACACTACCTTAGTTGTGCAATAAGAAGCAAGAAATTACAATAGTTGTGAAGTAAGGAACAAGAAATTGCATTAGTTCTGGAATATCGCCTGATTCATGGGCAAATACAAGTTAGGGAGAAGAATTTTTGGTTTTCGGTCTCCAGGAATAAAGTGGTGCGAGTTTGAGGTCGAATGTGTTGATCGAAGTAAAATAAAGTGCCGAGAGTGATTTTTCCCTTAAAAAAAACAACAAAACTGTTTTGTTGGGTTGCCAAGAGAGCCAAGTGCCATAAGTAAAGCTTTCTTTTCTGCGAGTAAGCCATAATGACGGATTGGAGAGTATGATAAGTGGCCGTTGCGTGTTCCTTGATTTTTTGATTGATTAAATTTTCAAATTTATTTAAAATTTGATTTCCAGTGACCCCACACTCTTTTTTTGTCTTCGTTGAGCGCTTGGCCATGTCATGCTTAAAAACAATATTTTTTCATTTCTTAAAATGACTTCTCCCTTTCCCGTCCTTTTTCCTTCGTATTAGTTATTATATGTAAGGTGGCTCAGCATGAGCAGAGGATGTCCTGGAAGACCCACGACATGACTGAGCGCTAGCCGGCCTCAGTATGCCATCCCGGGTTACTCAAACCTCTTCTGCTGAAACATAATGTCTGCAACTAAGGTGATTTCAACACATGTTTCAACCAAAAGGTATAGGGTGCCCGGTGGGGCTTTTGGGCCCGAATAAGCTCTTCCAGGGATTCTCGCTTGTTCACTAAGGTCCCAATAAGCCGCCAAGCGAGAATATGGTTTGCCGGTTTCACTTTCTGGCAGCACGAAAGCGAACACTTGAAACACTTCCCACGATGCAAAACAATAGAATCTACCGTAAATACGTAAATTATATAACGGTCTCTAACTTTATCCAGAAATTTTCTGACGACGAGAATTTATCACAGTCTGCGGGTGCCCCTTTGCACACCTCCCCCCAAACAGTAGCACTCCATCTTAAATTTTATTCGTCAATTCACTCCCAAGCCGCATCCGTTATAACATGAAATTTAATATTTATCTACAATATTGTATATTAATTCAAGTGTACTAAAGAAAGGAAGTTTAATCTTCGCTTGATTTTCACTTTTATTTCACTCTTTATATTTAGGATTAAACATTTTTTTCCTCAAATTCCTTCATAATAATAGCAAACAAAAATAAAAGATTGCAATTGACCAAAAGAAAAAGAAGTAATTGAATTGCTCTACAAAAAACAAGGGAGTCCCTTCTTCGCTGCTTCCGTCGAGAATTCTGATTCTTCTCCTTCGATACCTTTGTACCAGCTTATGCTTCTGAATTTTGACTATTTATTCTACTCTTCCACCACTATCTTGACAACCACCTTCCGTCTTGTTTGCAATTGCCACTCCCTTTTCAACAAAGGTCTACAATCCGAAAAGAGCTCGTCAACCGTTTGTTACACAATCGCTATACTCTTTCCGCTCAAGTTGAAAATACAAAAAGAAGAGGCGCGTCATTTTTCGCGCTCTTAAATAATTTCACCTCTAATGGCCACTTTACCACTCTCCGACCAAATTCTTTGTCTCGGGTTCAACAACCTCTTCGGAGTGGTTCCACTCGAATTCAGCGTGATTTCCACTCCACCTTCGACCACTCTGGTGGTGATCACCCAAATCACAGCTGAATTAGCTGAATGCCTTCTTTGACAGTTTGCAATGTCAGATAGAGTTGCTTACCAGCAAAAAGTGATATCACGACTGAAAATTTTGCGAAGTTTAGTGGTGATTTTTCGTTTTTTTTAGTGATTTTGTTACTGTTATTGAGAATACGACGGTTTTGGATGCTGATACGCCTTCTTTATCGAGCAGTACATTTCTGCAAATCGTATCGTTAGTGCGCTTACTGCCTCTAAACGATGTTCAATCTTGGTGCACGTTTATTAGATGAAATCTTATATCGCGTAGAACGGTCTATTCATATTCAAACCCAAGCAAACCTTGTCATTTCCATCATCTACCTTACTTAATGTGGTAGCATTTGGATTGGTGGCAATATACTCCTTGTTCAGGTATGAATGTTGTCGGCCAGTGGTTCAAGACATTTCTTCCGATTTATGTTGTTGCCTGGTTACTCGTGGATCTGATGTGGCGCATACCTTTACGGAAGCCTATTAATCTATCAGTATGGGTTATTTTGTTTAAATTATGACTACAAGTACTTAAATTATCACCACAAGTACATTCTAAATCGAGTGTGGCTTAAAGGTGTGACAATTAAGAAATGAGACTGATTTTATTGCCGTGCTTGTGGTAAACCTGCGACCTTGAAATTCCCTTCCCCTTCCTCGGCATCCTTCCCCTCTCCATTGATATATTTATCATTACTCTAGCTTGTTTAGTTCGCCTACTGTGTCGTGTTGAGTAGACGTGTGTTGGTGGTGTTCCTCAAGAAAATGGAGAATCGAAATCAAGAGTAACGCGTCGCGATAAAATTCTGCGCCAGATTGGGCGAAACAGCTTCAGAAACGTACGCTAAAAGTGCATGGTGATAGTGCTCTTAGTAGAGACGAGGCGTGGAGCGGGAGACCAGCCGAGATGCGGATTGACGCAAATGCGAAGCGTGTGCGTGCCCTAATCCGTGAATATCGGCGTTTAACAGTTCGAATGTTGGCTTCGGAACTGGGTATGAACTGTGAAACAGTCAGACAAATTTTAACTGGCGATTTTGGGATGAACAAGTTATGCGCGAAGATGGTTCCAAAGAACCACACCACCCTCAGCGTGTCACAGTATTTGGCCTCTAAAGGGATCGCCGAGTTGCACAGCCACCTTATTCGCCCAATATGTCACCCTTTGACTTTTTTTGTTTCCTAGAACAAAATCGGGGGTCAAAGGAACCTATTTTGAGTCGATTACGGACATCCAGGTGGCTGTGACGAGCGTTCCAGAAATGTTAAGAAGCATGGAAAACGCGCTGGAATCATTGTTTAGCTGCGCAAGGGGACTACTTTGAAGGGTATGGCAGAGTTGTAGAACAATTTTTAAATATACGGTTTTTATGGAATCAGTCTCATTACTTAACTGTCACACCTCGTATACAGTTTATCTAACATGCATTTGACATCAACAGTTATTTCACATGATGATGCAATATGCTTTCGTTCAATTCAAATTGAATTAATCGTTACCAAAAAAATACAAAGCAAGTTTTAAAACATTAAAGTACTGTCAAACTTAGTGACCTATATGGCACACTAAATTAAAATAATATTCAATTAAAAAAAATATTGCATATTATCAATTAATTTGAAGATTTGAGTTTGCGACACAAATAATTGTCGATAGGCTTAGACGTCAAGGGTGTTACAAGTCTTATCATTGAACTGGCTACAATTTGATTTTATTTTATTTGCTGTTTAACAACAATTTCGTTGCCGAAACCTTTTTATTTATACATACATACATATGTAGTAGACTCAGTAAATTGTTCATCTTAGTATGTTTTATCAAAAGTCACGTAAAAATCAAATTTAAAAATTATTCTAATAAACATAAATTAATAAATTATGGAATAAATTCTGTTTTGAAAGTTTAAATAAATTAAAATTTAAAAAGTTCTAGTTATTTGGTTTTAGTTATTTGGTTCTAAAGTAAATAAAAAAATCGTTAAAGTTAAAGAAAATATTTAATCTTTTTTTTGGCTGAGTGTACTCGTAAATTCAATTAAAAATAAGAAGTAAGTGTTAGATAGTTTAGAACCAAAAATTCTTGCAATAATAACAATTTATACAATATCCTAATCCAGGAAATGACTGAAGACTGTCGCCCTTGTAAGGAATGCGCGGATGTACTATGCCCACCATGCGATCCAAGTGTAACATTGCTAGCTCCAGCAAATTATACAGGAAATTATTTATTTTAGTTCTTTTAGGTACGCCGATGTCGCAGCTGTGAATTACGCGCATCTATATTTTACATGTCTTGCGACTGCATAAAGAGGAATGGACTGCAGCAAGACTGTCCGCGTAGTGAGTGTCAAGGGAGACCATGTTGCCTAACAAAACCCTTTCCCTCTTGTAACCCTTCCCGCTTTGCTGCTCGCTATGCGTTTATGACAATGGGTATGAATTGTACGTCTAGTAGTCGTAGCAGCTAGTCATGATATTAATTCGCTCCTGTTGTTTAAAATTAAAAAAAAAAATTAAAATGAATTTTTATTGAAAAAAGCTTGTTGTTTCATCGTTGAATATTATTTTTGAACTTTAATACTTACCGGGAAAGTGAAACCACCTTCTTCTAACATTTTTCTTCTCTAATAATTTTTCAGAAAAATTATTATTCAAATTAATAATATTAATAAAGGAAAGGTTTTTGATTCTGACGGCGTTAGGTGTATGGATCAAAGTTTCATTGTTGTCATCATATTTTTATAATATTCATTTGATTAATTTCACATAATGTTTATATAAATCAATTTTAGTATCGATATTGTAGCAATAATGAGCTGAAACTCAAAAACTAAATAACGAAGAACACCAAAACTGGAAATAAAAACGAATAATTTAGACATTGTCATTCAGCCACTAATACCTGGATTGCGCCGTCTCAATTCGATCAGCTTTAACGAATCTAGCAAATGAGTATCTCCATTGGAATTGTTGGTCTCGTGAACTCAAATTCGGAGGATATTTTATCTTCTTATCGGTGGCCCGTCGATATATGTGATATATGACTGGGACGCCGTCAGAATCAAAAACATATCGATTCATGTCAAAATACCCGAATGCTTCTGGAGGAATGAAGCCAGTAGCGAGGCAAGTCGCTATATACCCATCTGTAAGGTGGAACGGCTGTGAAATCCAAGGATTTTGACTCACAGTTACAGATCTTGCGATATGATTCAGAAGAAGTTTCAATATGAAGGTATCGACTCTCGGCACGTCAGCAGATTGATAAATTCTTTTATTCGATGTATAATGTTTCCAATCCGTCTCGGGCTTTCTGTACAAACCAGTACACGCACCAAGACATTTCCTTTCGAAAACTCTTAATTTTTCCATAGTACTAGCACTCTGGTTGTACTAGATCTGACATCCATATGTCAAAACAGGTCTGATCAGTGTCTTGTAACAGATACTTTTGACCTTTTGATCAATGTATCTGGAATGAAAGAGCTTTCGTAGGGCCATGGCTACTTTAAGTGCCTTACTGAGCATGATTTTGACATGTTCAGTATAGTACAGATACTGATCGAGATAAACACCGAGGTATCGTACACAGGATTTATGTGGAACTCGATCTGAACTACCCTCGCCAGCCATGATGTGGAAATCTTTCCAATTACGTTTCAGGTCTTGACTGACACCCTGCAGCGTTGTCCGAAACAAGATTGTTTCACACTTCTGCGCATTGATTTTCATTCGGAAATTGTCAGTGTACAGCTGCACATCATTGAACATTTTTTGGAGATTTCTCTGAACTATTGTAGCTTTTCGGTCTGCCGTATAGATGATCAGATCATCAGCAAACGCTACCAATAATCGCGTTGGCGAGACGTTAAAATCAAAGCCGTTCAATAGCTTGCGAATGAAGATTGAGAAGAGCAGAGGCGCAGTAACTGTTCCCTGCTGTAGACCATTCAAGACCGTGACCTCGCGCATTGTTATCAGATTTCCATCTGTTACAACAAACGATTTCCCGTAGCCTGAGACGGATTGGAAACATTATATATCAATATTTCCATATTGAAACTTCTTCGGAATCATATCGCAAGATCTGACTGTGAGTGAAAACCCTTGGATTTCACAGCCGTTCCACCCTACAGACGGGTATATAGCGACTTGCCTCGCTACTGGCTTCATTCCTCCAGAAGCATTCGTGTATTTGGACATGAATCGATATGTTTTTGATTCTGACGGCGTCCCAGTCATATATCACATATATCGACGGGCCACCGATAAGAAGATAAAATATCCTCCGAATTTGAGTTCACGAGACCAACGATTTCAATGGAGATACTCATTTGCTAGATTCGTTGAAGCTGATCGAGTTGAGACGGCGCAATCCAGGTATTGGTGGCTGAATGACAATGTCTAAATTTTTCGTGTTTGTTTTCAGTTTTGGTGTTTTTCGTTATTTAGTTTTTGAGTTTCAGCTCATTATTGCTACATTTAGTATTGTTATATATTTTTGTTAAAATCAGGTATAGGTTAGGTATATGTAATGTTTACTATATTCCGTTAGAGATAAGATTAAACACTTAGGTTAGGAACATTGTTATAGTATTTTTAGTATAAGATAAAGTTTTTTTGATTGTATTTTATTAGAAATAAGTTACAACATATTAGGTGTAGGATCAAAGTTTCACTGTTGTGTATTAATTATAAATAATTTTAGGATAGTGTTGGTTGGTTTTTTCTCCTTTTTCCAATTGAATTGTAAAAATATGTAATAATCGTAATTAATTGCATTTGCTATAGTTTTTTTTTTTTTGATGAAATGAGTTAATGATAACGTACAAATTTAGAGAGCCATTTGGGCCATTAAGTTTTTTGATTGTTATTATTTGGAATTTGCTTTATATTCTTTTAAAATTTATAACGATGAGTATTAAATAAAGCGCTTTTGACTTTGACTTTGACTTTGACTTTTAGTATAGGATAAAGTTTTTTAATTGAATTTATTAGGATTAAGTTAAAACATATTTGATGTAGGATCAAAGTTCACTGTTGTGTTTAAATTATAAATAATTTTAGGATAGCGTTGGTTGGTTTTTTCTCCGATTTCCAATTGATTTTCAAAATATGTAATAATCTTAATTAATTGAATTTGCTATAGTTTTTTTTTGAAAAAATATGTTTAATGTTAACGTATAAATTTAGAGAGCCATTAAGTTTTTGTTTGTTTATTGTTTGGAATATGCTTTATATTCTTTGAAAATTTATACTGATGAGTATTGAATAAAGCGCTTTTGACTTTGACTTTATGATTTGATTGGAAAAAAGAGAAAAAAACAGCCTACACTATCCTAAAATCATTTATAATTTTAACACAACCATGAGCTTTGATCCTATACCTAATATGTTTTAACTTAATTAATAAATCAGCAAGGTGTTTGAAGTGATACTCAACAGAGCATTAAACGCCCACATTGAGGAAAATGAGTTGATGCCGAATTGCCAATTTGGTTTTCGTGCCAGGCATTCGACCACACATGCAATAACGAAAGTAACCTCAGACATCTGTTGGAAACTAAATGATAGACAATGTGTTGGAGCGTGTCTCATTGATATGGAGAAAGCCTTTGATACGGTATGGTTAGATGGACTTATTTTTAAACTTCTTCAGGACAAGTTCCCCAGACACCTTGTCGCCATGATGTGCAATATGTTATACGGGAAATCGTTTGTTGTAACCGATGGAAATCTGACAACAATGCGCGAGTTCAAGGTCTTGAATGGTCTACAGCAGGGAACAGTTACTGCGCCTCTGCTCTTCTCAATCTTCATTCGCAAGCTATTGAACGGCTTTGATTTTAACGTCTCGCCAAAGCGATCATTGGTAGCGTTTGCTGATGATCTGATCATCTACACGGCTGACCGAAAAGCTACAATAGTTCAGAGCAATCTCCAAAAAATGTTCAATGATGTACAGCTGTACACTGACAATTGGCGAATGAAAATCAATGCGCAGAAGTGTGAAACAATCTTGTTTCGGACAACGCTGCAGGGGGTCAGTCAAGACCTGAAACGTAATTGGAAAGATTTCCACATCATGGCTGGCGAGGGTAGTTCAGAACGAATTCCACATAAATCCTGTGTTCGATACCTCGGTGTTTATCTCGATCAGTATCTGTACTATACTAAACATGTGAAAATCATGCTCAGTAAAGCACTTAAAGTAGTCATGGCCCTTCGAAAACTCTTTCATTCCAGATACATTGATCAAAAGGTCAAAATTATCTGTTACAAGACACTGGTTAGACCAGTTTTGACATATGGATGTCAGATCTGGTACAACCAGAGTGCTAGTACTATGGAAAAATTAAGAGTTTTCGAAAGGAAATGTCTTCGTGCATGTACTGGTTTGTACAGAAAGCCTGAGACGGATTGGAAACATTATATATCGAATAGAAGAATTTATCAAACTGCTGAAGTGACTAGAGTCGATATCTTCATATTGAAGCTTCTTCGGAATCATATCGCAAGATCTGTGACTGTGAGTGAAAACCCTTGGATTTCACAGCCGTTCCACCCTACAGACGGGTATATAGCGACTTGCCTCGCTACTGGCTTCATTCCTCCAGAAGCATTCGTGTATTTGGACATGAATCGATATGTTTTTGATTCTGACGGCGTCCCAGTCATATATCACATATATCGACGGGCCACCGATAAGAAGATAAAATATCCTCCGAATTTGAGTTCACGAGACCAACGATTTCAATGGAGATACTCATTTGCTAGATTCGTTGAAGCTGATCGAGTTGAGACGGCGCAATCCAGGTATTGGTGGCTGAATGACAATGTCTAAATTTTTCGTGTTTGTTTTCAGTTTTGGTGTTTTTCGTTATTTAGTTTTTGAGTTTCAGCTCATTATTGCTACATTTAGTATTGTTATATATTTTTGTTAAAATCAGGTATAGGTTAGGTATATGTAATGTTTACTATATTCCGTTAGAGATAAGATTAAACACTTAGGTTAGGAACATTGTTATAGTATTTTTAGTATAAGATAAAGTTTTTTTGATTGTATTTTATTAGAAATAAGTTACAACATATTAGGTGTAGGATCAAAGTTTCACTGTTGTGTATTAATTATAAATAATTTTTGGATAGTGTTGGTTGGTTTTTTCTCCTTTTTCCAATTGAATTGTAAAAATATGTAATAATCGTAATTAATTGCATTTGCTATAGTTTTTTTTTTTTTGATGAAATGAGTTTATGATAACGTACAAATTTAGAGAGCCATTTGGGCCATTAAGTTTTTTGATTGTTATTATTTGGAATTTGCTTTATATTCTTTTAAAATTTATAACGATGAGTATTAAATAAAGCGCTTTTGACTTTGACTTTGACTTTAACTTAATTAATAAAATTCAGTCAAAATCTTTATCTTATACAAAAAAATTCTATCGTAATATTCCTAACCTATGCATTTAATCTTATCTCTAACCTTATATAATAAACATAACATATACCTAACCTATCCCTAATTTTTAACACAAATAAAAAACAACACTAAATGTAGCAATAATGAGCTGAAACTCAAGAACTAAGTAACGAAAAATGCAAAAACTGAAAGTAAACACGAATAATTTAGACATTGTCATTCAGCTACCAATACCTAGATTGCCCCACTCAGCTTGATCACCTTCCACGAATCTAGCAAATTTGTATCTCCATTGGAATTGTTGGTCTCGTGAACTCGAATTCGGAGGAGATTTTATCTTCTTATCGGTGGCCCGTCGATATATGTCATATTGAGTGGGACGCCGTCAGAATGAAAAACATATCGATTCATGTCCAAATACACGAATGCTTCTGGAGGAACGAAGCCAGTAGTGAGGCAAGACGCAATATACTCGTCTATAGGGTGGAATGGCTGTGAAATCCAAGGGTTTTCACTCACAGTTAAAGATTTTGCGATATGATTCCGAAGAAGTTTCAATATGAAGATATCGACTCGCGTCACTTGAGCAGTCTGATAAATTCTTCTGTTCGACATATAATGCTTTCAATCCATCTCAGGCTTTCTGTACAAATCGTACATGCACCAAGACATTTCCTCTCGAAAACTCTTAATCTTTCCATAGTACTAGTACTCTAGTTTTATCACATCTGACATCCATATGTCAAAATTGGTGTAACCATTGTCTTCTAACAGATAATTTTGACATTTTGATCAATAAATTTGGAATGAAAGAGTCTTCGTAGGGCCATGACTATTTTTAATGCCTTACTGAGCTTGATTTTGACACATTTAGTATAGTACAGATACTGACCGAGATGAACACCGAGGTATCGAACACAGGATTAATGTGGAACCCGTTCTTAACTACCCTCGCCAGCGACGATGTGGAAATCCTTCCAATTACGTTTCAGGTCTTGACTGACCCCCTGCAGCGTTGTCCGAAATAAAATGGTTTCGCACTACTGCGCATTGATTTCCATTCGCCAATTGTCAGTGTACAGCTGCACATCATTGAACATTTTTTGGAGATTGCACTGAACTATTGTAGCTTTTCGTGTTGTTTATCCTGCAAAATATGAAACAAATGTCTTCATAGCTGACAACATAATCAATAAAATTCAAGCTCGGCATGAGGTCAGATGTTAATGTTTCATTGAAATGGAGAATTGATTGGCCGTTCAGGCTTAATTTGAAGTCGGAAACTTTTGCTTCAACGATCTCTGAAAATATTTCATTGCCTCTCTCAGGGTTTGGTAGATGTACCAAATCAAAATGTGTTCCAATCAGGGCAAGTTTATGCAATCTATCACATATAATCCTGTTTCCATTTCTATCTGGAGCCGTACTATCAATTTCGACACCAGCCCGATCGAGAAGATTTATCTCATCACTAGTGACTTCAAGATTCGATACCTTCACTCGAGAATTTTAATGTAATATGCTATTCACTTTTGCGAAAACGCCATCTGGCTCCTGTGGGTTAATACCCCTTAATTTTTCCGTCCATTGATTGCTGACCTCACTCCTGAAGTATGACCGGATTAAGTTCCGGACATTCTTCAGGTGTAATTTCAACAAAGCCAACGAGGGATGGTTGTAGACCAAAAATCGTCGATAAATATTGTTGACGCGTGTGAGAAGAAGGCTTTTCAAATTTTTCAACCTTGCAATGGTTGGTGTTTCATATCCTTCCATATTATTTCGATGTTTAATCTTGGGAACGACTTTCTCAATCGTTTCCAATTTCAGCTTCTCTGATTTCAAAAATGGACATCTCTTTCATCGTTAGTTAGATTCGTGTCATTGGGAGCCATTGAGCAAGAGTTTCCATCATCAGAAAGAGGACAAAGCTTCTGGTACTTCCAATTAAGCTTCTTTTGAAACTTTCCCCAATCTGTTTTTTTGAAATTCAACCGATGATTTCCATGTTGAACTGGAATGCGGAACAAATCATCCCTTTGATGATTGATTTCCATTACGATTGCGTTGTGGTCGCTATTATAAGGAAGCGCCTGTAGTTTCCGTCGGGGACTATTAAAGCTGAATTCAAGTCTTGCGTCAGCAATGCATAGGTCCAAATATGAATTTGTCCTAGGATATGTTGGGAACTCCGACCCATATAGATTGCATCTGTATTCATTTTGGTTCTCTGTTATCCACGATTTCAGGAATACACCTCTTGGATTATTGGTGGCGTTCAGCCATAATGTATGCTTGGTGTTCAGGCCACCAACAAGAATATAATAACTATGCAAACTGTTCATTAACTGCTCATGCTGCTTCCTGTAACATTTCAAGGAGATTAACTGTATTCTCCCCACAGTCCAAGCCCTTCAACAGGAATGTCTGATTTTTTCCGCCTTTGTCGTGTATGTGAAGTGGAGAGCTCTTACACTATTAAGAGCATCTTTCGCCAGTGTGAAATCAGCCAATGTTTTTGTTTTACTTGTGAGTTTATCAGCGCTCACAAACTTAACTTCAAAGTTATCGATTTTATGTTCGGCTGCCAATAACGGAACCATATCTCCTCCACGCTGCCCACAAACATTAATTGGAGGAACTTGCTCCTTCATCTTGTTATTTTTAATAGGGGAACCAGCATACACACCGGTTGGCTCCTTGTCCTTCTGCTTATTTTTTGATTTTAAATATTCAATGAAACTATTACTACAATCATTAATATGACCAATGTTATCTTGGCATTACACTTTGATGTCCATTCTATCATTGATTGCAGACAGTACCGCATAGTAATTGGCGCTTTGGTTTGCTCCTCTTGCGCTTAGTATGTTTCCAGCATCATGGATTGATGTCTTGCTCGTATCTTGTAATTTTGCTTTGTATGTTTGAGTCTTTTGCGTTGCTTGTTTGTTGTCGCTTCCTTTTTCACATTCTTCTTATTTGTTATCGCTTCTTCTTTGCCGGACGTATTCCGTTGCTTATCCCCTATGTTTTGCTCACATTTGTTAATGTCCGGACCATATACTCCAAACTTTGTATTCGGAGTTTCATCTCATCATTTTGTTTAGTAACCTTTGCGTTTTCTCTGGTTACTCTTTCGTATTCTTCTCTTGAAAGCGTAATACGCTTGCCATTCTCACATCTGTCTGTTTCATGATTTTTTCATTCATCGTTTAAGAAATGCCTGGCCCTGGGCTCCCCAGCAGTGGGAAGCCGTCGGGCCCCTCCATCCCCGCGGTGAAAAAACTTTTCTGCTTTTTTGTCTTTTTTGAAACTTTCTCGCAAGTAAAGTCCAGATACTCTATAAATTTTTTGAAGAGTTCGACGATGTAATAAGTTTTTTCCTAAAATTACTTCCTAATTCACGTTTTAAAAATTATTTTAATTTATAAAAATTCTTGACAGAAGCGAATTAAAAACACGTCTACGCGCAACGGGTGCTAGGCGTAGAATCAACTTTTCTCTTCAAATCCCAGCGGCTGTTTCATGCGGATCGTTTCATTTAATTTGCCATTCAAAAATGAATTTTTGGCATCAATATGCCACACGATGAGTTTTTCTTTCGATGCAATCGATAAAAACGTTTTGAATGTCATTCGTCGAGCAACACCTGATCGTAATCTGTTCTATACTTTTGCGAAAACCCCTCTGCGACCAAACGCGCTTTGTATCGATCACTTTTCCCTCCGCATCGGTTTTTATTTTATAAACCCATTTGCAGCCAATCAGTTTTCGATCCCTTTTTTGTGGTAGGGAGGTGAATGCTATTTATGCACAGAGTGTGGGACTCTCATGCGCGACTGGACTACCCACTAAACACCTCCCCTGTCAACTTGAGAGCCCAGCCTGGAACCGTTTGACACATTACTTCGGGCCAGGTCTCGTTTTGTTACGCCGTGGGGCGCCTTTAAGCTTGGGAGTCCCTTTCCTAGCGGGAGGGGAGAGGGGAAGAGGAAATGCCAGAAGAGCGATCCCCCAGCCCCAGCGCCCCCGGCTGCTGTGAGTCCCTTTTATATTTTAGGACTGCCCGAGCATAATGTGCCACCTGGTTCCATTTGTCGACCGATTCGAGCATCACCGCAACTTTATTATCCGGGGTGAGCTCTCCCATCTCCCTGTAGAGTTCCCTTCGCAGCCTGACCCATTTTGTGCACGCAAAAAATATGTGACAGGCATTGTCTTCCTCTCCTGGGCAAAACCGACAATCGGGAGACCGTGACTTACCGATCTTGTGCAGGTAAGACTGAAAACACCCGTGCCCGCTCAAAAGCTGGGTCAGATAGAAGTCAGTCTCACCATGCCTTCGATTTAGCCACGGTCTCACATCCGGGATGAGGCGCGCAGTCCACCTTCCCTTCGTGCAATTCCTCCAAGACTGCTGCCAATCGTTGAGCGAGCGCTGTTTCTCCTCGCGGACAGCTATCTCCCTCGCATCCTCGTTTCGGCGCAGGTAAATAGCGCGGCGCTTTCTAGCAAGGAGGGTGACAGGTATCACGCCTGCAATTACTCTCACCGCCGAGTCAGAGACTGTTGGATACGAGGATGCAATTCTCAGTGCTCCTCTTCTCTGTACCTGTGCCAAACGTTTTCGGTATACTTCCTTGCTGAAAGCGTCGCCCCATACCTCTGCTCCGTACAGTAGCACTGACCCTACAGCACGCATCAAGTCGTCTTCTTGATGGACTGGGCCCCCTACGTTGGCCATAAGTCGACTGAGGGCCGATATTCCCGAAGCAGCCTTCTCAGCCGTTGCCCTGATTTGCTCAGAGAAACTCATCTTCGAGTCGATCAGTAGCCCCAGATACTTCACCGCTGGCTTGAATTTGATTTGTATATCTCCAATACTGATCATCCTTACTCTAGGGATTCTCTTTATTGTCAAGATGACCACTTCGGTTTTCTCGTGCTAAACTGAGCTCGTGAGCAGTCATCCAGTCCCTCACTCGGCGCATTATCATACCTAGCCTAAGTTGCGCTTGTTCAACGGTGCGTCCGTTGACCAGAGCCACAACATCATCCGCATAGCCGACCAAGCGCGACTCATCTGGCATCTCAAGTCTCAGTAGCCCGTCGGAAGACACGTTCCACAGGTCCGGACCAAGGCAACACCCGATGTAATTTCCATCCTTCGTTGGCCCTGTGTCGTGTCGTAGAGCAGGCATCGGTCCTTTAGGTAGTTCCTCAAAAGCCGCATTAGATATTCTGGAACTTGAAAAGAGTTTTCCAGCGTGTCCAGAATATCCACCCATCTAGCAGAGTTGAAGGCATTCCTGACGTCGAGTGTCACCAACAGGACGATCCGTCGCTTGGTGCGACTATATGCCTCTGTCTTTTGGACCGCGTTCACCACCTCTGCAATCGCATCTATGGTAGAACGTCCTGCTCTAAAGCCGTACTGTCGAGGAGATAGGTCCCCAGTAGCACGAATCGCGTCAGTAAGTCTTCCCTTGATGAGTTTCTCTAGCATTTTCCCAGCCGTGTCTAGCATGCATAACGGGCGGTATGCAGACGGCGATTCGGGATTTCCCTTCCCCTTGCTGATTAGCACGAGCCTCGCCACCATCCATCGTACCGGGAAAACCCCGTCCCGTAGGCAAGCGTTGAATGTGCTGAGCAGCAAGTCAGGACAATTTCGATCCCTTGGTAATTCGCACAATTGCCTTGTTTCGGTTTTCTTCAACAAATCAATTTCTTCTTCCATAGCGCGAACCATATTTCTTTGTGCTCACCTGACAATGCCTCTTGTAAAATTTTCGGCTCAACGACTTTATAAACCATTTGGACTTCGTCGAGCAGTCGTCGTGGTGATACGTCCTGAATCGAAATGTTTCTGTTGTTTACGTTGCCTTTGAGTTGATTCATGCCTTGAGCGAATGATTGAAAACTATTCGTCGCCGCTTCACCGCTGCTTCCACGCACATTTGCATTGCTTGCATCACCGCTGTTTTCACGCGTACTTGCATTGTGTGTCGTTTCAGTTGACTCATTCATATCGACGCCGATGGTATTTGATTTGACGGTTGTATTACTTGATGATAAATCAACGCTGATTTCATTCGCAGAATTTTTCGTAAAACGAACGTCTCAACTGAACACCAATTAATTTTACGCTAGATCGAAACATCTGAATCTCTTTGAATTTTCATTATAACCAACGAAAACCATCGGCGCTGGCGTATCATCCAATTTTTGTCGTTTCTCTGATGGAATGTGAACGAAGCATTTAGCACCGAAAATTGAAAAATGTTTGATACCTGGCTTACGCTGATTCCACGCTTCGTACGGTGTCTTTTTGATCGCTCGACTTGGCAAACGGTTTTGAATGGTATTAACCGCTTGCGCTCAAAATTTACGATTTTTTAATATTTTCGGGACCATTTCGTGGCCAGGTTCCTCAACCGATTTTGATGCCAATTAAATTACTCGTATTATTTGTTTTTTGAAATCAAGAGCTCCTGCGCGCTGATGCTGTCAACGGAGATGTTTTTCATTTGAAACATTTGACGGTGTTTTTTCACTAATTAGGGTTTTGTAAAATAATTTTACAAAACCCTACTAAAATCGCATCCTGTCTGTCCGTATGTGTGTCTATCCGTCCGTCCCTCTGTCCGTCCGTGTGTCACAGCAGTTTTTCTCGGAAACTACTTAAGCTAGAAACATCAAATTTTGTATGTAGGTGTAAAGTGGTGTTCTCTTCAAAGTTCAAATACAAAAAATTTTTTATAAGGTATTTAAGGGGGGTCTCCGCGTATAGGGGAGTAACCCCCCGAAAAAAAATTTCATTGAAGGTAGCCGATATGGATATCAAATGAAAGGTCTTGATGAGAACTTTTCAAAACAGGTCTTCGTTTGGCAAAGTTTGCTTCGAGGGGCGCACAGGGAGGGGAAATACACGAAAAATTTGTGTCCCCCCCTCGCGATTGGACACCTGTGATCCGAAAAATCTGAAAAAAATCAGGAATGTAGGCCTTGGTGAGTACAACAACAACAAATACGTGAGAAGTCGCAATTCACTCAACTTTGTTAGTAATAGTATGATTTATCGATTTTATGTTTTCTTGAATAAAATCTGAACGACACCCTTAAATACTATCTATCCTGAAAGTTTCATAAAGATTGAATCATATTTAGCGAAGTTATAGTGGTTTGAATTTTCCTGTATTACTATGGAACAATATGCGCTGCATTTATTACTATGGCAACATACGAGTATGGCTATGGAACAACATGCGCTTTTTACCGACTCAGACACTACAGTTTTGCTAGGATTTGCATGAAAATTTCAGGAATGATAGGTGTCATGTATATTCTTGAGACTTGGTTCAGCTAGTGGTATCAGTAATCGTAAAACAAAATAGTGGCTGTTTTAAATGCGAAGATTGAATAATTTTGAGTTATTTTTTCCCAACTTCAACGTTTAAGGTGCATGCGTTGAACACTTAATTCAATTTAATGAATGACTGCAGATGAGTACCTACAATTAATGCTAATAATTGAAACAAGTCAATGAAGTGGGAGAAAGCTCCTAGCCAAAGGGCTTTGTAACCATTCTAGGATTTGAAAAAATTGGCCATGAATCGATGAGAATAGTAGAGAAGAGTGGCCACTGAAAAAAATTCATCAAACGTAGCCGATATGAGTATGAAATGAAAGTTTTTATGTGAGTTTTTCAAAACAGTTCTTAAACTGTCAGTTTTTGCTTCAGTGGAGGCACAGGGGGGAAATACATGAAAAATGTGTCTCCTCCCTCGTGAATGGACATCTGAAATAATTACAAAGGGAGATATATATGGGTATAACAATAACAAAAACCTCAGAAGTCGAAATTCGTTCAACTTTGTTAATAATAGTATGATCCTCGAATTTCACATTTTCTCCAATAAAATCTTCTTTGACATGTTTCTTGATTTGATTCGATCTGGTGACTGCATTTTGTAAATTGAATACAAAACCCTTCTGACATGAGCGTAGGTCTGTTTACTCAACTTGTTTTTTAGTCGAGTATTGCTTGAATGGCATGTGGGCCAATAAGTTTTTGAGTACTTTAATTTTTTAAAACTGGCTTTATGTTTTCATAAAATTTATAACGATTGAATCAATATAGCGCATTTGAATGAATGAATTAAGTTTTGATTTAATCTTGTCAAAATTTCCGGACAAGATGAATAACATATGTATGTAAATATTTTTGGGAATTCATGATATGAGTGATGCATTGCAACAAAAAGTCGGCCGTCAAAATGTAGCAACAATGAGTTTTCTTTTCAACATGTACACCTCATCGAAGTGTTTCTTGAGTTTATTCGTTGTAGGTGACTGCGTATCGTAGGTAGAGTACAAAACCCATCTGACCGAAGCGTAGTTCTGTCCACCCAACTTGTTTTTATAGTAATATTGTTCAGATTAGAGTGCCAAAAAGCCATTGGATTTTTGATTATTTATAGCGTTGTAAAAACTTATTTAATGTTTTTATTAAATTTATAACGAAGAATTCAATAAATCACGTTTAAATTTGATGAAAATGACAGGATATCGGACGTGAGAGATCCAGAAGAGCAAAACAAAGAATTGAAAAACTCGCTTTTAAATAAGCCTAACTTGCCTCAACCTCCAAAATTTCCCTTGTCTTCGTTTATTTAAGAATTACCACCATGTTTGGGTGATAGCATGTAATAATTTGTAATGCTCTTTTGTTCCCACGAACTTCATTCTCATGATGGCTGTGCTTAGAACGATATTAAAAGTTAGCAAATCTACTAATTTGACCCTCCCATTAAACGGTTTCTTAGCTCAGCATTCTTATACTTCATTTTCTCTCTCCGCCTTTGTATTTGTCTCTTCATTTTTGGTTCTTTCTGTAGCCGGCTTGCGTCTCTTAGCTAATGTTTGGAATTATATAATATGAAATCAGGATAATGTGGCTATAAAGTTGGCCCGAGTCAAGGCTAAATGAAATAAGTCGCAGCAAGGACAACTAGGCAAAAACAGAGACACAACAATTTTCTTTGTTGGTGAAAGTAAATTTTCTTATTAAATATTTATGTATGTAGATTTTGCTGCCACTTAACTGGGAAAACGAATATGCATCTAACGCCCGAAGATTTGAAGTTAGAACAGGATGAGTAAAGTAAAAGACAAAGGATGATGTGAAATGGCTTAATTGTAATTATTGGTGTAAATAATGATTTGAATATGCTGTTTAAGCAATGACTTGAAGATGAATCGCGAAACGTAGGATTTTTCTTTATTTTCTATGGGAAATTTAATTGACTTTGTTTAATTCGGTTGTTAAAAAAGAATTCTAGCAAAAAAACGATTTTTTCTCTATTTTCATTTCGGGTACATAAATTATTATGCATCTTTATTTGCGAGGACGAAATCACGGAGACCGTCTTAAAATGTTTGTGTTTCAATAAACCAATTATTTTTGGGAGAAAATCAACCTCTTTTGCTAAACCTTAACGTCACTCGCTATTCCCAGTCTACCCAAGTTATTTGTAGGGGAACTAGGTTTCCTGTGCACACAACCAATTTTCAGGCTACTTAATTGTATAAAATTATACGAAAGGGGGCTGATAGTTCAGCAACAGCATCAGAAGCTCAAATTCGATGCCGCCGCTAAGGTTTGAGCTTGGGAGCTGCTGCGCAAATGGAGTGTGCCGTAACCTACTGCTACACACGGATGTAAGAAAAAAGTTTCATTTAAATTTGATACATAAAAGTGAATAAATCAACATAATACATCTTCAGTACCTAGTTCAAATATTTCATAAAAATATAACCTGAAAATGCACCAAAAAATTTAATCTCGTTAGTTACGAGTATATAATCCGGAACGTGAAAAAGGGCATCTAATTCTAACATTATTAAAGTGTCAATTCCTATACTTTTAATAAACTTTAACATATATAGGGTATATTTTTAGAGGCAAAAAATTTAAATTGATATAGAATACAAATTTTTTTTTAAATATTCATGAAATAGGCTTTGTTTGAAAGATATTTTTTGGAATAAATATTTAAATATGATTTCGATAATGTGGTTGCTGCGTACATAACGTAGTTTGGAAGTCCAACTTTTACAGATTCTTCACTGTAAATCAGGCTGTGTTTTAGCATACCGCATTGAATGTTAGCTTCCAAGTCCTCAATTGTTTCTGGTTTATCAGCGCAGATATTTGATTTTAAATATTCCTTAAGTAAATAATCTAACGGTGTCCAACCGCACAAAACCGGTGGCCAGTAAACAGTGAAGCTAATCGTTTGTCAAATGTATCTTTCAGTAAATTGATTGTATCGCGTGAGTTACACATAATCCCAAATCCTTACATCAGTATCTTCTTCTTCTTTGTAGTCCTACAGTCCCTTTCGGGCCTTCGCTTAGAGATAGTTAGAGTATCTCATTGTCATGATCGAACGTATCGGCACTCCACAAGGTGATATGATCATTATCATGCTTTGGCCGTGTGTCCGTCCACCCAGATGCGATACATTCTGATTTTAAACCAGTGCGTATCATAACTGAACAGGCTTATAGTCCGTCCGAAGAACCACTGGAGCTAAATCTCGTTAACGCCAACGAGACTTGAACCAGAGACCTTCGGCTTATGGGCTTAGTGCTCTACCCGCTAAGCCACGCGGACTGCATCAGTATCCTACCCCACAATTATTCAACCCTTTACCTGAATCATCCATGACTAATATATTGATCATTCACGACTCATATCCCGTCGTCCAGAAACTTTATCAATCTAATACAAACATCCTGTTATTCTAATATCCAATTTTGCTTACTTGCATCGGTGAGATCATATTTTTAAGGCCTTCGCTTGAGATAGTTAGAGTATCTCATTGCCTTTATTGAATGTGTTAGCACTCTGGAAAGCGACATAGTCAGTACCATGCTTTGGCCGTATTTTCGTCTACCCAGTTTCGATACGTTCTGATTTTAAATCAGCACGTATCATAACTGAATGGGCTTGTAGTCCGTGTGAAAAATCACTCGAAAGAAATCTCGTTGTCGCCAACGGGACTCAAACCAGGGACCTTCAACTTACGGAGTGAGTACTCTAACCACTACACCACATCAAGATCATCACATTACAGTTCAATTCTTAGCTTGAATCAAAGATACTAAGAGAGTGCTTTATCAGCATTCTTATCATTATCGAAACAGCCCTTTGAAAACTAATAAGTTGGTTGGGTTGAGATGTTACTAAATTGAGTTGAGATACTAAGTTGAGTATCAGTTCAGAGTTTAGTGTTAAGTTGAGATGCAGTTGCAGTAACAGTAAAAATTGTAATTATGTTCAAGTTGTAGTGAAGTTGCAGTTAAGTTGAATTGTGAAGTGTTGTTGTTATATTAATCAAACAAAGTTTAAATTAAATCAAATAGTTTGCAGCGAAAGCAAAAGTGTTTTCACCAACAATCAATTTTTTTATCATCGATGCATTCAAAAATGTAACTTTTGCTGTGTGGTATGTGGCGCCATTCTACTGAAACAGACAGTAGTGACTAGCAGCTTATATGTCTAGCTGAGCTGCAGAACTCATCGAAATTTGACGAAAATCCTGCATATGAATTTCAATAAATTAATGGCAACTATATTCTCAAGATCTACATCTTTATTTTAAATTCTCAAAATATCATTGTTTGGCAGTAAAAGGGTTAAACACACATAATGTCTTCCAACAGATTCGTGCATATAAAAGTCCATATCGTCCGTTTAAAATTTGTATTATTCGTTTTGTTCTGCATCAATGTAGAACGATTGGCTTCTTCGCGTCGAAATCCTCTGTTGTATCCTCCTCTGCCCCTTGCTTCCCCTATCGACTCGAGAAGTTTTGCTTTGGTGTCGCATTTGTTGGAGTCATTTCATACTGCATTGCATGCAGAACTTTTCCCGGCCAAATGATGTCAATTCAAATTTAACACCAGGCCCACCGATAATTTATATGATAGCATTTCAAATTTAGCGGATTATCTGATTTTTACATAAACAACTTCAACGTTTCATAATAAATGAACAAATCATCCATTTTATATATTAGCTGAGCTTATCAAAATTCGTATATAAATAATCTAGTGTAGTGTAGAATGGGTCAATTTACCCGATGTTGGTAGGTTTAGTATGTAAAGGCATATACACACATGTATATAATGTACAGTTTGGAAAGCGCTTCCCATTTTTTTGAGTCTAAAGGATGCTTGCAAAGCTCTTGAATGTTGGTTCGATTTTAATTTTAGTAAAACGGAAATAATTTTTTCAAATAATAAAGGAAGATAAATTTGAAGGATATAACTTATCTACAATGATTTCTGAATTTTTGCAATCGTTGTCATCCAATTTGAAATATAGCCGGCGATTTTTCCAGTAATGTGATTATAAGAAGATCTAAAAACGGTAGCGAGGCCTAGAAAAGCTAGAATTTTACATATACAGGAAAGGAACCAATACTCAAAGGACTATACCAGCCTCGTCAAACCATCATTCCATACAAAAAATGGCAGCTTACAATATAATGATCCGTCGCATGTTAACTGTCTCTTTAAACAAAGACCGTTCCAACGTGAAAAGAACTTTATCCTGGAAACAGCTAAGAAGAATGGTTACATGAAGCCCCTCATCGAACAGAGGATTCGAAAAATGACAATGGAATTTAAGAAAAATAAACTAACTTCTCTTCATTCACAGGCAAAAGATCAACCGCAAAAATGGGTTTCAGTCACCCACTCATCAGCTACTCGGGGCTTAGATCATCTACTAAGGAAGGTTGGATACCGTATAGCAGTAACTAGTAGGAAATACAGCTTGGCATCAAGGCTTGAATCTTCAAAAGACAAGAAACTTAAGGAGGAAAAAATTGGCATCTAAAGGATCACCTGCCACCAATGCGATATGGTTTGCATTGGACAAACCAAACGATTGGCAAAAGTTTGGCTCCAGGAATATATTAGGGAGGCAGAGCATATTGCAAAAAAAGGGAAGACGGATACAGCAAAATCAACTGTAGCGAAACATATTCTGGAAGAGTCACATTTTATTGATTGGCGGAATTTGGAGATCGTTCAGGAAGTGCGTGACCAGAGACAGTTGGATGCTTGAGAAAGCTTGTTGATAGCGAGAACCCCGATAGAGAAGCGTTTGAACACGGACTCGGGCAACGCCTGCAGTAACTTAATTAAAGTCATTGAATGAGTTAAATATATTAGCAGTAATTTAAATTAAGCCATATGTTCTAAATATCATTTTGCACGGCAAAATCATTAACATGTCTTTACCTTCTCAATAACTTAAAATTTTATAATCCTTTTGTTCTTTATCCTTTTTAGTATAAATAGCAGCCGTTCTTCATTGAGTTTTTCATATCCTTACCACTGATGAAAACAACTTGCTTTCGAAATACATAGGAAGTATTGTTATACAATAAACTAAATAACGTTTTTTTTCAAAACGTATCTTTAATTTTGAATTTGTTTCATTTAATCTTGTCATTCTAGGTGCTATTACCTCCGAAATGAATATCATGAAAATTTAGATTTAAATCGAATACAATACCGTGGTCATAGCTTAGCACATCATAAAAATATATCGACTAAGTAAACACATATAATAAATAGCTTTATATATGGTTATTTATACTTGATACATAAATATAACTGCTGATCACGCAATTTTCGGGCTCTAGTACAAAACATAGGTAGAGTTTTTATTTTTTTTCAAATAAATTGAACGTTTAAATTAGCCTGCGACATTCAAAGACATTTTACGAACCATAGAAAATACTTGCTATCTCTGCAAAAGAAAATTTTATCCTGGCAACACCAGTAAGTTACGGTTTTATAATTTTATTTTTGAGCTATATTATGAGTAGTACGATGTTTTACGATGTGTAAGATATATCTAAACAGATTTACATCTTCTACTTTCATTTTATTATAATCACAAAAAATAAAAGCCAATTGAATTAAAGCTTCAGCTGCAGAGCTTTTACCTATTTTTCTCACGGGTCGCCATTGATGTCAGATACATTAATAACTTACAATTGAGGCTACAAAAGTTAGTAATTATGTCTTTGTACCACTCAACGTTGACTGCAACATTGTGATCATCATCATTTTTGAAGAAATATGGACCAATTAATCCATCGTCCCATAATTTTTCTAGATGTAATGGTGTTTCGACACCAACATGTAGATTATCATCGCCTTAAATGCGGCAATTCTATTTGATGACGTAGCCATTGAATTTAAAGTGCGCTTCTTCGCTAAAACAAACCAAATTTTCAAATGAGATTATGGATCAAAACAAAATTGAAAAATTTGCAAATGTTGTTGGAGCGTGAGTTTATTCATGGTCAGTTGCCAAACAGAAGTAACCTCAAAATAATCAAAAATCTTGACATCGGCTGTCATCAGAATCCGTGTTGCAATTTAAAAGTCCTTCGCCTCTAAAAATTCAGCCTATTTTATGAAGTAAACCAATTTCTGACTTGCGAAACATATTTTGATGTCAGTAGAATGGATTTGGTATACGTTCTTCATGCATTTTGAGTACACCCTTGCAGTATTGCTGTCTTTGCAGCATGGATTCTTTCGGTCTCTTGTTTCTGCTCACATTTTGAATAGATGAATTCTGAACAGGCTCATTATCAACATATCGAGAAGTCAATTGTAACTCAGATTATTACATGATCAAATTAAGCTATCGATGTCTTATGTCAAATGCACATTCGGCAAAGACCAACCTGCTACAAAAATTTGACATCAAGAGGCTCACAACGACGTCTGTGGCCAAAAATTTCATGGACACCCTCGAGAATGAGGTGGCTCCCATCATATCAGATGCGCCACTGAAAACAAGCAACGAGCTTTTGATGCAAGTGAAAGCCGCTATTAAGACCGTGGCAGAACAGACGATTGGACATCAAGGCCGGCACAAGAGAAATGATTGGTTCGATGATAAGTGGCAAAATGCACTGGACAAAAAGGCATCGGGCGTACAAAGAATATGTGGGTAGAAAAACTAGGACGAAGAGATACCATTATAAAAATCTCAAAATATTAGCGGATAAGCTAATCAGAATTAAGAAAAGAAAATACTACGACGACCAATTGAGAAGCATCGATGTAAGTCTAGCAAGCAACAACACAAGACAAGCATGCAAAGTAGTGAAAAGCTTGAAACGTGGTTATCAGCTTCAAACCACGCTCCGCCGTGATGGAATAGAGCTCTAGACCTTCAAAGCCTATAGATATTTCCAAAGAGCTTCCATTGGTCCTACCAACTCTTGAGTTTATTCGACAATCAAAGCCCAAAGGAATATAAAGTGCCGGGCACCGATGAGATTCCAGTGGAGCTCATCAAATATGGTGGCAGCAGTGTTCATAAAGCTATTCACAAAGTCATCTAGCACATTTGGCAGCATGAACATATGCCAAGAAAGTTGAGCCAATCAATTATCCACAAAAAAGGTGACAAGCTACTTTGCGAAAATTATAGAGGCTTATCATTTCTTTGTACGATGTACAAAATATTTTCAAAGATCTTAAAAAATAAAATTGGATCATATACCAACAGTATTATTGGGGAGTATCAAGGTGGTTTAAGAGCAGGTAGATCAGCAACAGACCGATTGTTCACATTCAAGCAGGTACTTGAAAAACTTCAACGTACACCAAATTTTCGTTGACTTTAAGCAAGCATACGGCAGTATTGATCGTAACGTGCTTACCAAATAATGGTTTTCTTTGGCATCCCAGCCAAGTTATTCCGTCTTACCAAAATAACAATGACGTTGACGACCTCCCAAATCCGTATCAATAATGAAGTCACCGATGCCTTTGACATACATATCGAACTAAAGCAGGGAGATGAGCTGGCCCCATTGTTATTCAATTTGGCTCTGGAATATGTCATAACAAAGCTACCTGTCCATACACGAGGGAAATTACTATACAAGTCGAGCCAAGTAGTAGCTCATGCGGATGACATCAACATTTCGTGACGGTCATTACTAACTGCCATAGAACTCTTCGTGAAACTCGACAGTGAAGCAAAACTAGTAGGCCTACAAACCAATGAGAGTGAGAAGCTCATGGTGCAGTCAAGGAAAAATACCTCAAATTTTAAATATATATTACACTTGGCGAGTACAGTATCAAAAATGCGGGCAAATTCGTGTATTTAGGTGCCAAAATAATGCGAACTGGCAATGAAAGAGACAAAACACACCGAAGAATATTGCTGGCAAATAAAATTTTTTATTCGGTTTTGACGATCTTGAAGATCAGCTGCATACACAGAAAAACAAAGCTCCAAGTATACAAATCTGTGATAAGACCTGTGTTATGCTATGGGTGTGAACGCCTTTGAGCGACGGGTCCTGGGGCGAATAATCGGAGGGAACGTAGACGGGGACCAATGGCAAATTAGATACAACGAAGAGTCGTATGAAATTTTTTACGTACCGGAGGTCTCAATGACTGTAAGACTGTGGAAACTGCCTTGTGCTGGCCACATGAATCGTATGAAGGAACAATGGATACCCAAAAAGGCACTCGTTGGAGGAACTGAAGGGCGGAGGAAACGCTGGTGTGACTCGGTCGACGAAGACAGTTCATCGCTCCTCGGATTTTGAAACTGAAGGAAGTGGTCAATGGACCGAGGTAGTTGGAGGCGCTATTTGCAGGAAGCGAAATTCCTAGATACATATTACATATACAGTGCATAAGAGTCCAAATTTTCATATGAGTAGAATTATTGCTAAAACTTCGTTATATCTCAGGCATCTTTATTCCAACAAAATTCTTTACAATGTACTCGGCATGAAATCATATTTATTAGGAGGCATATGGTAAAATTCTGTGGAAGGGCTAAAGACTTCCAACGAACATTTATTAAGACAGTAGGAAACATATCGAAACTTATCCCCTGGATCTCTTAGTGGCTAGTTGATGGCAATAATCATATTTTTTTAATATTTAAAGTTAAAATGAAACAACTAAATTGGTTTTCATAAACTGCATTAATCTACCAGAAGGAGAGTACCTCCATTTTACTGATGTATCAATAAAACGCGTTATTTTAAACCCCAAGCATGAGAATCATTTTTTCCCTACCAGTATTGTAGTAATCATGAAAACTGCCACCTATGTGTAATTCGATATCCAACATATGAGTCCTGTCTGCAAAAAGAACAACAAACAAATATAATTTCTATGTGCTGGAACATTTGCTCCGCTCATTCATGTGAAACGAGAAGTTGAACAAGGAACAGGAGGAGTAAGGGAATAGGTTGAACAAATACTTTCAATCAAGCCACTTAAGACACGAACCGAATAGCATGTGAAGGTGGCGCAACGCATTGTAATTTTCATTTCAAGGACTCGATTTCGTCTCGACATAATGAAATATCGATTAATGCTTTTCGAGTGGAAAAGTATAAAAAAACTGTTCTCCACACGAAAGAAAGGTGAAGGAGAAATGCTATTAAGAGGTCTTGAATTCGTGACTAATTACATAAAAGTAAGTGTTTTGTTTTAAGGCAATTAATGTGTTTTCTTTTGCCGGGAGAACGGTAAAAAATGGCGGAATGTCAATGCTTTAATGGATATTTTAAGTTTGTGCGTTGGGTTGCAATTCACCTTTATGGCGCTGATTAATTGATGAGATTTTGATTATTTTCAATACGAAATAGGGGAGAGTAGAGCATGAATACATCTCTCGGAATTCGATTCAAAGATGGAAAGCTTAATTATTCAAAGAACAAATAGAGGTTTTATTGAAAAACAAGTTAGATAAGCTTTATATTCGTTTGTTGTTTGCATAGTGTCTGCTTATTCGCGATCAGTGTGAACAGATTTTATTTGAAGAGTCTACTGCTGGTGCAGGTTGAAATCTACTAAACTCTGCTAAAACCGAACCTGAAAAACACTTCATTTTTTCACCCTTACGTCAAAAGAATGAAATAAAAACAACTTGAGTAAGTTAGAAAGTGCTCCTACCAGAAGGTCTTTGTAAACACCCTAGGGTTCAAAACAAGTTTTTTAATATTGTAAATCGGTGACTTTAATTATTCATCCTATACTTTGCAGAGTTTCCTTCATAAGCACGTTGCAACCGCCATTTTGTTCCACCTTAAATAATTTTTCTGAATGCTCAGCCGATTGAAGATACTCAAAATAAACACTATTCCTTAAATTTTTATGAAAATTAGAAGAAAATAAAAGTGCCTAGGTCAATTGGAAATATGTATCACCCGTCAACACGTGTTATTGTTATTGTAATCCCATACAATTCAAATGGCTATAACTCACTTGACTATGATTGGATTTCCATAAAATTTTGCGAGCATGAAGATCTTATGTTAAAAAAGAAGTTTAAAGTTACTGTTTTGATTTTATGGACGAAAATGTAAAATCTACGTATCATGCTATTATTAACAAAGTTAAGTGAATTTCAATTTTAGAGATATTCGTTTCCCTTATACTCATAAAGGCCTACCTCTGTGATTCTTTTCAGATTTTTTGGTCAAAGATGTCAGTCGCAAGGGGGGGACAACACATTTTGGTACATATTGTCTCCCCCTGGACCGCTAAAGCAAAAAATTTCAAATTCTGGAAGTTCTAATCAATCTTTTGTAATCCTTCTTATGTGTGGAATATTCCAGCTACATTTTTAATGTCAAAACGATTCTGATCGTTAGGTTTAATTCTACTCGTATTTAGGTCTGACAATATTCTTTCAACCTTTGAATTGGATACAGACAGACAGTATTGTCATTTGTTGGGCGAATCGAGAAAAATTTTGATATTTGGGTTTTTCATTCTAATTATGTATTTTCCTCACTTCACCCCAAAATATATCAACCGCAAATGTTTCAGTGCTTGAACTAGAACTGAATAACAAATAAGAAACGAAATCATCGAATTCCTCGAATTTCATTGTCGATAGTCTGTATGTTTTCTGTTGGTGCCAAATTACGAAACCTTCGGAGAACTCTGTTAAACTTCCAAATTCACCTAATACTGCTATTTGGGGATCGAGGAATGACAAACCTTGCAAAAGATCACCTTGTATAGGCATTCTTTGCGGAAATTGGGAACTCAATTCTCATTCGTATATAATCTTTTAGAGAATGTAATATCATTACTACGTTTGTACCGAGCTACATATTTTTTAAAGGTTAAAAGTGCATTCCTTCGTTTGGATCTAAAGATCGTAGCGAAGTCATTTTCACATAATTACTTTTCATGTAGCAGCTCACAATGGAACTCATCATATCTTTTAAGTCTCTTTGAATTTTATGAATAACCATATGACCACTTTGATACATTATATTAAACTTAGATGTTATAGGCAATATAAAATCTAAAAAGTAAATATAGTGTTTTGTCTCTTCACTACTAAAATGATCAAATATAAATTGACAAATGACATTTGAATTTGTACTGCCTAAAAACTTATCTTGAAAAAAAAGTTTCAATGGAAACCACTGCTCTACAATTCTATGAATACATTTGTGGGTATCACACAATACAATACAAGCGTCGTCACTGCATATAACTGTATTTTTCTGATTATAAAGGTTATGAAACTAAATGAAACTTCAAGGTGGCTGATGCCATTTAAGTTACGACTGATTCTTCCGCGGTTGACAAAAAAACACAATTTGTAAGTTAATCCTTTGTTTTATTCACCACTTCTTACTTGGTTACTCGCGGAATACAAAAAGTGCTTCATTTACTTGACCACTTAAATTTATAATCTATAATTGCAAACTAAACAAAATGCTACCTGGGTGCATTTAACTTGATTTAGCATACGCGGCGGCGTTTGCACAACAGTTGTCGCTACAGGTGAACGGTCAGCTTCGTCATCGATTAGTTTCCAATGCTACTTTAGGTAATAAAAAATGCGCGTGTTGCGTGATACTCAATATGAAGAGGGTAATGGTCTCAATACGGATTTGGGTCGAATGCAGCGATAATGCGCGTTGAAAAAAGTGATGACTAATGGAGGAAAGGTAAGTATAAGGTAATATCGTGAATAAGAATGGGAAAATGAGGAGGAAAGGAGTAAAGGTAAGTGAAAGGTGATAACTCTCCCCACCTTAAAAATCTGTATCTCACAGATTAGAATGGTAAAACAATGGGCTGCATCCGAGATGCTGGAGCCGGGTTTGTAATAGGTAAGGATCTTGAGCGTCGAAGGTAAGATACTAGGAAGATTCCCAAAAGGGCTAAGATGAACAAAATTAAATCAGAGGAGATTGACACAGCGTTATTTACGGAAATTTCATTTAATTTTTCGACACTATCCAAGTGGAGTTTGTGCAAGAGCTGGAGATCCAATTTAGTATTCCTTTCAGTTGAATTTGCGTTTAAGATTGAGGGTAGAACTTGGAATGTTCTTATTTCCCTGCTGGTATATTTTATATCATCAAGCCAAATCGTATCGTTCTGGAAGCTAATAAGATATGTCCCATTAAGGACTCGGGTAACGTTATCGTGTCTAAGGCTTCCATTGAAGTTCGTAAGATAGATTGTATTTCCTTCCAAAAGCTCAACGACTCGATTATTGCAATACTGGTAGTCACATATTGCATCGGATCCAGTTAGTATTTGAACAATGCAATCAGAAGGAGGTAAGGCTATTAATTGATTTGGTCTGCAAATGGTAATATCCTGAATGCGAGAGCAGTTGCCGCTTAGTGCGTAATTGTTAGGTTGTGCTAGAAAGAAGTCAGAATGGCTAAGATGTATCATTTTGTTGTTCCTTATTGTTGGGCGGATAATTACATGATTAAGGTCGAGGTCACTAGTTTTGGGTAGACTCAGGACATATAGGAGTAACGAGCCTTTAGAAATTACCATAGGTGTCGCAAATTCGATAGCCTGAATTTCGTTCTCATATGGGAGAGTTTCAGTTTGGGCAAGCAGGTTACTGATTTCGGAACTGCTCAAAAGATTGGAATTGATTATACTCTCTTTAGCGAGTTGGCATGCTAAAGCTATCTCGCGGATTTTGTCCTTAAACATTGACATTCTATTGAATAGGGATTGTTCAAATTTATCGTTGTTAAATGTTTTAAGGTCAGCAAATATCCTATTGTAATTGTCCGTTAGTTGAGCTGTTACTTTAGTAGTGTAGTGGTTCGATTTATACTGTTTATTATTGTTAGCAATTATATTGTTTTGCGACTTGACGATGTTATCCCAGTCAGTAGCGTCTGGGTTACCTGCCAGCCACTTCCAGGCCGAACCGATCCAATTGATTGAACGCTTAGTCCTTCTTTGATCCTTGCTTCGAAGTTGTTCAAGTAACGCATCTATCGTTTCTAGTTGATGGTAAAGCTGCGGCAGCAGAATACTGGATCTGTTGACGTGATTCCATACAATTGACCTCATGTTAGTAGCTACGTCGTTGAATTTACCCAGATCGATTGAATGAATGATCTTGAAGTCTCCGTCTATGATTTTGCCAATTCCTCGTCTCACGGTGACTATTGGTCCCGTATACTCGTAAGTGTGTATTGAAGCCCGCGTTTTTGTTGCGCTTAGTCTGAAAAAAGAATAGTACTTTTCAGATGCGATTTGTGGACTTTGTTGCCTGAATCAGTGGTGATAGTTACACGATTGTCCTTAGCTACTATCATTTTTTTTTAAAGTGGTTTGTCTTTGGTCTTTATTTGTTTATCCCTTCTATATACTACGTCACCAACTTCGTACGTTTTGGGTTTCGACCTCCGTTTATTATGCGCATTGATTTGATTCTTCTGCTTGCGAAGAATTTCATGCTTTAGATCATTTTTCAGTTTAAGTTTAAGGTCAACGATACCTTGGTAATTAATTCGTTGTGATCTACCTAGAAACACATCTACAGGTTTCACTTTTGTTACAGAGTGAAACGTGTTATTGTATCTATCGACCGCAATGGCTATTATTTCCTTCAGATTGAGTTCTTTATACTCTTGCTGAAGGCATCTAACCAACTCTATTATTGTCGAGTGGAGCCTTTCGATAGCTCCATTGATTTCACTCTTCTGAGGAGGGGTTACATATACCTTGATCCCTAATGCTTCTATGAGATTCATGACTACTGGGCTGATGAATCCGCCTTCGTTGTCTATAACCAAAGTTTTCGGTACTGTAAAATGATGTAGAATTTTGATCATCTTTTCCTGTAGGTGAAGGGCGGATTTGTTCTTTATTGAAAAAAATTTTTCGAATTTGCTGAATTTATCCATACACGTTACGTATTTTTCGCCGGCAATTTGTATGATGTCCATATGCAGGATTTCCGATGGATATTCTGGAACTGGTGTTTCTTGCAATTCAGGCTTTTGAGGATTTCGATCATATTTGTTGACATTGCATATTTCACAAGATCTTGTATACTGTTTAATTAATTTACTCATCTTAGGAAAGTAAAATTTTTCAAGTATTTGGTCCTTGTTCTCCCTATAGCTCCTGTGCGTTCGTCGATGCTCCTCTTTTATTATGTGCAGTTTATTGTCTTCGTTGGCAATATCCTCCACGACACGTTGAGTGAGGCGAACTTTATACTTAGAAAAATGCTCTTTATATCCTGTCCTGCAGTAGCACTATGAATTTTTCGGGAATTTTGATTCCATTGATCAGATTGGGGCTTAATAGATGCTTAAGATTTTCGATTAAAGCCTCCTTCGTGATAGCTGCGAGACAGATATAGTGCCTGTCAAAGCCAGGGTGTGGTTGTTCGTGAGCAATCATTTCTTTACCCTCAGAAAAAATCAATTGCTTCCTAAAAACTTTAATCGGTGCTTCACAATGTGGGATGAGATCGGAATTATCCTCAATAGCACTGTGCGCCGTTCCTGATGTTGAGATAAGAGTGAGAGCATCAGCCACCAAATTAATTTTTCCGGGTTTATAGATGAGCTCATAGTTGAATTCTTCTATTCTGGCTTTCCAGCGTTTAATTTTAGCGTTATGATTGCTGTTGCTCAGTGCAAAAGTAAGCGGCTAATGGTCGGTTAGGATGCTTACTTTTTTTGCCCCGTGCAAGTACGTTCTTAGTTTGTCCAACGCCCACACGATAGCTAATAATTCTCGTTCGTTTGTGGCATAGTTCTCCTCTGTTGCGTTTAAGGATCTTGAAACATAGGTGATAAGTCGATCTCTGCCGATGTCTCCTTGCGAGAGAACTGCTCCGATTGCGTAATTAGAAGCATCGGTGGTTAAATTGAAGGGCTTCTTGAAATCTGGGAATGCCAATACCTCCGATGATGTTAGGAGTGCCTTTATTTCGTTAAAGGCTTTAAGCTCAGCAACTCCTAGCGAAATTGGTCTTTTCTTAGACTGATTCGCTTTACCTTGGGCGTTATCTCCTTTAGTTAAATTTGTAAGTGGCTTTGCAACTTTTGCAAAATCCCTGATAAATTTCCTATAGTAGGACGCCAAGCCAAGAAACGCTTTCAGGTCTTTTAAATTTGTAGGAGGCTTAACTTTAGTAATGGCTTTTATCTTCTTAGGATCCGGAAGGATACCATCCTGTGAGATGATGTATCCCAAATATTCAACACGGGCCTTCAAGAACGAAGACTTATCTAAGTTAACTTTTAGATTCGCATTCTCGAGTTGAGACAGTATGGTTTCCAGATTTTGCAGATGTTCGTCCTCCGATTTCCCCAAGATAATAATTTCGTCTATATAAACAACACATATTTGGCCGATAAAGGGTTTTAAAATGTCATCGATCATTCTTTGAAATATGGCGGGTGCGTTTTTGAGGCCGAACGGTAGCCTTGTAAACTCGAATTTACCATTTTCAGTGGAGAAGGCCGTTTTCGGGATATCACTATCTCGCATACGAATCTGGTGAAACCCAGATGTTAGATCGAGGGTGGTAAAATATTTCGAGCTTCCAAAACTCGCAAGCGTGTTTGTGATATCTGGTATTGGGTAAGTGTCTGATATAGTCACTGCGTTCAACCTTTTAAAATCTATTACCAATCTGTACTGCTTTTCACCTGCTGAATTGGCTTTTTTGGGCACAACCCAGATAGGTGAATTATAGGGGCTTCTTGACGGGCGAATAATTCCATCCACTAACATTTTCTTAATTTGTTTATCCACCTCAGGCCTTAAGTTAACCGGATAGCTATAGGATTTAGTGTAGGTAGGGTCTGATGTGGAGGTTCTAATATCAGCCCTTACGTTTGTTTTGATGATTTCCCTATCGCTTATAGGGCCAAAAAGCTTGACATGCTTATCCAAGACGGTTTGCAGCTTATTCCGAGTTGTTTGAGGAAGGTGGTCACAAACGACTTCCACGTTGTTGACCTGTTTAGATTCTTTTGCCCTCAGAGGGATTTTAATATTTGGCCTGATTTTGAGTATGTTATTTTTTCTATCGATGATAGCGTCCAGTGCTTTTAAAGTATCGTCCCCTATAATCCCGTCGAACGACTTCAGTCCTGGTAGCACAAAGAAATCTACTAGCATGTTGTTACCTACCCTTTTAAAAAAATTTCCCTGTCACCTTTTTATTTATGGTTATTTCTCCCGCAGCAGATTGGATGTTGAAGGGTTTTGAGACTAGCTTGGCATTGAACGCATGTTTGGGTGCAACGAAATTTTTGTTTGCACCTGTATCTATTAAAAATTTTAGGATCCGACCGTCTCGCATAGCAAACTCTATGTATGGAACGCTAGAGAGGCGTCCATCATAAAATTTATTGGATTTTCTTCCGATTCATCATCACATTCTTCCTGTAAGGTAGGGAAATTATCATCAAGATAAGCATGATGTTCGTATTCCATTTCCCCAGAAAATTCCACATCAGGTTCAGAAAACTCAACTTGCGTTTCTAAATTATAAAGACGCTGTGATTTCCTTGGGAGATTTTCAGAATTATTCGATCGTTTGTAGTTGGGGGAATTGGACGGCCTGTTCATATAATCAACCTACCGAGTTTGAATGGATTTATCGACATCCATTGGAATTGGTGGTTTGGGCTGGGTGGGTCTGGGTGGTGGATTAGACGTTCTATCTCGGGACTGATACATCTGATTTCTTTCTGCTACACTTAACTGCTGATAGGGTACGGGTACTTTAGGTCTGTTATTTTAGAAACGGGAGTTAAAAAATTGGTTAACAGGTGCTGAAATTGTGTTATTACCATGCCGTTGGTGAATTTGAACTTTCCTAAAGTTTAGGTTTTGAACCTCTAAGCATGATGCATAAGCATCGGGAAGCGTTTGGGGTTTTTGGATGATAAGCATCTGTGAAAGATCTCCATTCAGCCCTCTCACAAAAACATCTAATGCGCGATTCCTGTAATTTTCGGTAGGTGCGGCAATAGTTTCTTGTGACCTATCCTCTGTTTTAATTTTGTTGATCAGTAACGACAATTGGTGGTTCAAGGCTGCATAAAACTCATCAACACTATTATTCCTCTAAAGTACGGATGTTCCTTTTATCCGCATAGTGAAGTGATAGGCACTTCTTAATACATGACCAGTCGTCATCGAAGATATTATACGAAATAAGGGCAGCATCAGCTGGCCCTCGAATCTTCTGCCGGATGTGGCGAAGAATGGCTCTGAAAATAGGCGTCCCCCGAACTATTTCATAGTCGCGTAGGATCATTTCCACGTTATGCACCCATGATAAATATTGAATCGGGTTGCCATCAAAGGGTTGAAGATCACGCACAGAATCAGGTAGTTTTTTAATGTCCTCAAGGTCTTTTTCGGATTGAGGAATACCCTCAATGGATGAAGGTGTGGGGTTGGGTGAATGGTTGGCAGACAACCTTTGTTCAATTGCCAATAATCTGTCCTCACTCTTTTCACTCTTACTAATGTATGAACTAAAGACTGAAATCGCCTGTTCAAGCTCGAAAAGTCTAGCTTCGGATTTTTCGCTTAGTTCAATTTGGGCATTAACTGCTCCTGTCAACTGACGAATGGTTTCCTGCATGGCTTCCATTCTGAATCAAGGAAAAAACACAAAAATTCGGAAAACGCAAAAGGAGAGGAGAAGAGACAACTGTTGTGCACTGGATTCAATTCGCGAAATTTCACTGCAATGCACCAAGGTAACTCACACGAATCTTCACAATTCACTTGTTATCACTATTATTAAACTTGATATGTTAATACTTTAAAGTTTCAAATATTTGTAGTTTAAAATATATTATGGTTTCAAATTTTATATTTTCAAATATTTTGTAGTTTTCAAATATTAAATAGAACGTGGTCAATTATTTAAGATTTGATTTCACAAAAATAATGTAATTTCTTAACAGATTAAGACTTACATAAAAATAATTAATCCTGCTAACGTTCTCATATTTCGCCACTCGGACAGCTCGTACGACTCCTTTTTGACGCCAATCGTTCGATTTGAGAGGTGCCTACTGCGGTATGATGTCGTGTCACTCAGCGTTGCGTCCTTGTTTTATTCGTACGGTGATTTTGCACTCACTGGTCGGAAATATCCTGGAATCAGCCTGCTACCAGCCTCCAATGATCACAATTCACTTCCCAGCAAGTACAGCACGTATTCGTTCTTATTGAACGGATGATTGAAACTCGGTCGGCCAACAGTTGTTTAAAACTGTTTCCCAGTTTTGCTTCAGGAGAACCGTGTTCTTATGGAACGGATTACAGTAACTTGGTCGACTAAGATTATCACCGTTTTGCCGGTTTGATTAAAAAATACCGTGTTCTTATGGAACGGATTTAAAAATTTGCTCGGGCGCCAGTTACGACTGATTGTTCCGCGGTTGACAAAAAAACACAATTTGTAAGTTAATAATTTGTTTTATTCACCACTTCTTACTTGGTTACTCGTGGAATACAAAAAGTGCTTCATTTACTTGACCACTTAAATTTATAATCTATAATTGCAAACTAAACAAAATGCTACCTGGGTGCATTTAACTTGATTTAGCATACGCGGCGGCGTTCGCACAACAGTTGTCGCTACAGCTGAACGATCAGCTTCGTCATCGATTAGTTTCCAATGCTACTTTAGGTAATAAAAAATGCGCGTGTTGCGTGATACTCAATATGAAGAGGGTAATGGTCTCAATACGGATTTGGGTCGAATGCAGCGATAATGCGCGTTGAAAAAAGTGATGACTAATGGAGGAAAGGTAAGTATAAGGTAATATCGTGAATAAGAATGGGAAAATGATGAGGAAAGGAGTAAAGGTAAGTGGAAGGTGATAACTTTTATGTGAATAATTACGGAGTACGTTTGGTACGTTCGGTACCTGAGGAGTGTTGCATGTGGTTGGCTGGACAAAACCAAGCACCATTTTTAAAAGGTAGCCAGAAAATAACAAACCTTCAGCCTTAACAATAATATAATAAACTAACCATTTCTGTATTTTGCTGTTAATCCCAAATACGTCTGTGATGGTCTCCAAATGTGTCCACTCATCCAGTGTAAGACCGATAGACTTCGCATTGGAAAGCTTTCGCTCGTAGTCAACACGTAGCAGTAGGAATTTCTTTTCCATTACTTTAATACAGGTAGATTCAGAAGGCACTGTGTATAAAGGCTGCGTTGCCTTGCAAAATGTCTTGAAGTCGCCCTTTTCTGGTGTACTTAACGGCATGTCATCATGTGCTCTCATGTATAGTAAGGCATTGGGGATTTGTTTATCCCGATAACCATCTTCTAAAGAGAAAAATTCAAGCAATGTAATTGAAGTCTACAGACAGAATAGCGATTTCAGAAAAATACCTCTCTCGCGTGGGATATCCTAAGAAATTTACAAATATGAATCTCGCTATCAAATAAAAACAGACGGGTGCTTACTTGAAAAGGACATGGAGTTAACGTGACACTTGTCCATCAGCTCTTCAAAAGTAGCTCTCGCAACACTTCCTGCTCCTGCATCCTTACTACCACTAGCAACGTTTTGCTGGTCATCGGCATTGGCACGCATGCGCTAAGGAAAGAGATCACGTTTCACTACACGAGGATATAAAAAGGGTAAGGGTGCGGGCACATTTCAACACGATAGTTACACCCCTATCGTACACTGTGACTTCCATTTAACTATACTTGAATTGCAATTGTAGCAGCATTGCCGTGTCTTAGCGTTCTCGCATCTTAAAGCGTAGAATTAGGTGCAACGAATGATCTTACCTGTGCAGTCAAGCCTTCAGTATCCTCACCCTCCATTATGGTGTTGCAGACTCTCCTTCTTTTATTCGGGGTGTAGATGGATCAAAAAATTTCTTGCTACACCTTAAACACTCCACCGTTTTTCCGTCACTGCTCATCTTTACGTTGTTGCACACATTATCTGGCACCATTTAATTTATTATCAAATATAAACAAGTGAATAATTTATACCAATTATGCGAGTTCAAAATAAAAACACTTGTACTTTAACGTTTAACGATGCACGTATATTGGCGTGTTCTTATCACAGCGAAACAATAATGAAAAAGCGATGGCCACACGCTGAACTCGAGATTGCCTCAAGTCGAGGGTTGAGGCAAGGTGCGCCATAATCAAGTTGCGACTATATGAGGGACTCTCTTAGAGGGAGTGAATCTGACAACGAAGATAGAATATGAGAATGTGCAGGGCAGCAGGGCATAGCGATAACATAAGCAAAGCCAATATTTCTTTTCCAATTTTTCGTTGGAGTCACGTCGCGACTCGCGAACAATTTTTTTTTGGTTAATCGAAACATTTAACCGATTTCGGTGAAAGTGATTAACCGGTGGAAATTATTAATTAGTTAAATTTCAGCGATCTTTCCATCCCGTATTTCTGCTTTCTTAATTTCTTCTGACATCGTCTATGTTTCCAAAATGGTATCAATCTGTAATCAAAAAAAAAAAAAATAAACTAAAAAATGTCTGAGAAATTTGACAAATTCAGTAGGGCTTATATTATGAACAGTTTTGAGTAAAATTTTATTTACATTCATATTAACAATACTTATCGGCTCCTTGTTGAAAGCTTTTGAAGAAAGTAGAATAGAAAAAAAATCTTTGAATCATGGAATGGGAGGTGGATATTTTCGTATATTTGACAAGTGAGTCTGAGTTTTTTTGTAATTCTCTAAATTGAATTTATTCCCTTCTTCGAAAAGTTACAATTTAAGGCAATTTGATTCACAGAGAAGCACAGTAATAATGAAACATATTTCCAAGATTTTAAACCATTTATTTAAAGAAAGAAATAAATTAAATTTTGAGATTAAGATAAAAGGTAATCCTATGCATGTCAAATCATCCTTTGAATTCTAAAATCATCACCTTCTACGAGTATATCATCATTCATAGACTCTTTCTTTTTCCACTTTCCCCATCAGCTTTCAATAAATCATCGACAACTATTCTAAATATAAATGTGAACAATGATTACCGGAAGCGACATATGGTTCAATCTTCAACGCAAAAAGTAAGGCTTCAATCCTTAAAATTGTTATACACAGGCTACAGAACTGAAAAATAAATATATGAAAGAAAATTTTATGCATAAAAGAGCAGATAACGACAATACTTTCAAAACTGACTATATAAATCACACCTTTATACTCTGACGTATTTTTTGTAAAACTAAATTACCACACAACAACTAAGAATCGATATTTGTATATAACTTGCATACCAGTGAAGTGCCAGAATATCCTCTTACTCTCCATGATGAGGATCCTTTGGCTTAGGACCTTGGACCCGGTTTGCCATCAGAGACGGTCATAGGAGACGCTTGTCCCTTGGTCCCAAGTAGCTGTGAAGAAAAAAACGCGGCTGCCGAAACATCCCTCACAAAGCTGAAATTAATTCCTTTTTCACGTTCCCGCTTTCCCGATAGGAATTATCCGCCCCACTTTCATTGTTTCTTTGTTCCTGCACCAAACTACTATCTCACTAAACACAACTGCTATCTTGCTGAATATGGCGAGAAATTTAACGTTAAGCACTTCTGTAACCCTTCAATGACAGCTGAAGGTAATTATCTCAGCCTTCAATTCAAGGACGGGGCGACCACTTCGCACCCTTTACCATGTATGTTTCATTCATGGTAAGATATTTCAATGAATTAAAGACCCCCTGAAAGTTTACTCAGGGCACTGAAACACACCCAAGCCAAACGCAGAATCCACACAAAGAATATTCACACTCAAATGCACAAATCGCAAAATATAATTCACTGTTTCATCATAATACAATTGAACAATAAATCTACTTCTATTCTCCTGATTGGGGTCCCCCAAATAAAGTCGCGTCGCAAGGTTATCTGCTCCAACTCACCACTCGTCAAACTTCCAAATCCAACATTCTACGTTGCTGGGGCATGATGAAATTCTACCCAATCGCCTACAATTCCTCCGTTGGGCTCCTAGTTACATATGATACTTGTCCTTGATACTTTGCTTCGTCGTACTGTAGATCCTCCCCTATCAATCTTCGTCCGCCAAACAAAAGAAGCCCCGTCCTTTGTCCGCAGGTTCCTCGTCAGCTCGGTTTGAACCGGCGAGTCGTTGGTTTTCCTCCTTGAGGCAATTAAACTTTCGATCGCGATGCTGGCTTGCATCAGCGAACCCCCAACTGGCGTTCATCGGGTACGCACCTGCATTCCACATTCGCTTCATTGCATTTCACCGTCGCTGGTTGTACGATGGAATGTCATTTGTAAATGTCAATTCGTGCAGCATCCACACTTCGGGAGCGCAATTAAAACAAATATTTCGCATCTTTGCGAGTCCCCGATTCAATTTTTGATTGCGTAGAATTTGGCTGCCTTGATGGAGGTGCTTAGAAAAAATAGATTCAGGAAGATGAGTATCAATTTCGCTGATAATTATATCCAGCCTGATCAACATCATCATAAGCACAAGATTAAGTGTGTGGCTTGTAGGTTGAGACCCAGCAATGAAAATGTCCAAGATTGTCCTGGTAAGTTGTTTGTCGGTAAAAATATTGTGTGGGTCATTCTTGCGTTGATTTATCGTCGCAATAATTAAGTTTGTGCTCGTTTATGATTTCTATGAATATTTCATGCAACTCCTTATTGAAGTTTTGAATGAGATTGTACACCGTCTTTTCTGGCACAATGAATCGCGACCAAGGCAACTGCAATAGCAAACCTCCAGCAGCATCAAACGCCTTGGATTGCTTTTCTAGCATGGTAAGTAATTTGTTGAGCATTGCATCACTTCTTGGAATGCACTTGCTCGCAGTCAAAGTCCATAAAACATTGATGACATTCGGAGAGGGAAAAGTTGCTGGAAACATTGATTGGGTGTCGAGATCATGAATAATTTCTAAAAGTTTGCCTAACTCCTCTTGTACTTGTTTCTCCATTGGTTGCCTAGCGTAACCCGCCTGTCGTAAGTGACGAGGGATGAAATTTTAGTGGTCAGATTACAACTGTCCATCGATACATGTGATTCCCAAACGGGTACTCCTCTTTTGTAGACGAATGAAGAAGTTATCTGATCGACCTTGAAATTCTTCTCTCGTCTGGATTTCACGAACCATTTCGTAGCCAAGAGCTACTACCACATACTCCTGACCAAGTTTTAATCGATTGACAGGGTTGTTGTACCTCTTCGATAAATATTCATACGCAAGGTGAGACCCTCCGAGTTCTCTTGATAATTTTTGTGTCAGAGTGGTATTTCTTACCCATGGCGACCATCTTGGACCTTTGAATTGGGTTTTATCACAATTCGAATACCATATATCCAGAGAGCCGTGTCTTATGGTATGCATTTTAAAATAAACCGTGATAGTATCGAATTACTTATTTGTACGTCGAAATGGAATATAAGAGATCCTTCAATATCATCAATTAAATCTCCGTAGGATGTTTTATAGTATTCATCTATATTCTCTGTAAATAGTTCAAACGTTGGACAATCGGTAACTGTTGTAATAGAATGAACACGACATGAAGGAGGGAAGTGTACATGGATATTGCGTAGTTGTATAGTTTCTGATTTGAAAAGTACTGACCGCCCTTCATCAACGATTTCATCTCGATTTGGAATTTCGTACGATTCTGTAGTCGTAATCCGTTTAGCTAAATCGCATTTATGCCCATCTTCTCTGGATAAGGCCCAGTTTTCATATGTTATTCGAATATCCGACATCATCTCATTTAAGGGTGACTTTCCTTTTCTTGGAATGAGAGAATAATTTTGTCCATTAATCAGGTGAAATTTCTTTCCCGACGATAAAGTCTCATCGAGGTAAAGCAGGAACTCTTTTATTGCAGGATCGTATTCCTCCAGAACTCCTCAGTTTTGATATTCCTGCTTAATCTATTTCCCTACTTCGTTACCCGATTTTATTTAAGTACAGTTTTTTTACTTGTTTAATGTACTCGTATTCATTGAATTTTTTCACTTTAACATTCACAAGCATGGCTCGGTGGCATCTTAACGACTGCATATTTGTTATGTGCTTCGATGAAGCCATATGTTCCTTCAAAGGCATCAATATACTTAGCACTTCACAATCGCATGCTTTACACCGAGAATTTTTAACGCTTGACTAAGATTTACAAAACCACGTTTATAACGATGAATCTCGTTCCCATTCTTGACGATAACCATGAGTGTACGTGTGCTTTATTTTTTATCACAACAAAAGAAATTATGAGAAAAAATAGTTCACAGATGATTTGCATTCGACGCGCACGACACGAAATGTAACCAAATTTGTCAAAAACCAAATCATATTCATAAACTGTTAGGAAATGAGGGAAGTCTCTAAAAGCTTTCGTTCATTTCATATAAGAATGATGGATTATTTTGATTCAGGATCAAAAGAGAGCGTTAGAGCGTATACTGTTACAAATGCCTAGAAAACTACCAAAAAAGTCGGAATCTACTAAATCTGGTCACACTGTTCGCAATAGAAGTCGCGAATTCCACTCTTCGATTTCCCGTAGGCTGGATAGTAAACTGATAAAACGATGCATTTACGCACGATAACAAACAATATCCCTTTACGGCGCAAAAACGTGTTTTTGTTTTTTTTAATTGAAAATACTCGTATGTTAAGATGAGCTATATAATAACGGTAAAAATAGTGAAAAAAATCATATGTAAGAAAAGGTATTGTTACATGTACAAATAATTCTGCGAGCTACTGTCGCAATTGTTTTCACAACAATGAAGAACACGAATTTACTCGAAACCACGAGAACCCAACAAGCATGAACAACATCTGAAAGTGAGTCACTGCTCCATTCATTTGCAGTCGCTCGAATGTTCCCGCAAACTCGCCAATGTACGAGAACTGGGTTGAATGACTACAGACCCTATATAAAGGCGAGCTGGATGAATGGGGGGATCATCATTCATTCGACCGCGATAAGAACTGCGATAGTGTGTTTCGTAATAGTGAAGCGATGCAGAAGATAATTGCGATAAGAAATTTATGGACAAGTGTTAGATTTTTTTAATAGTGAAAATTAAAAGTAGTGAAAGTGTTAAACCGATTATTGTGCATTTTTGAAATTAAATAAATTCTTCTAATTTAATTTAAAAGACATTGCGTTTTCACTTTGCCGGAACGTTAAAATTATTGGCCGCAAACCAGAACACGCGACAGTATTTATTTTTGAAAAAAAAAACAATGAGATGCAGATGTGCATCATGGTGTAAAACCATATTAATATTCACGAACAAGGCCCTTTTCTTTTTGTCCTGGATGAGTGCTTCTACATCGCTAGTACGCTTCAGCTGGTTCGTACTTTTATATTTGGCTAAAGTTTCAGCAACTTCTAGTTGGAAATCAGCAGAATTTAGCACCTTGACATTATTTTCCGTATCAGCATGAATTCTTCTATACAATAGCCAAGAATTAGTCATGGTCATGTCCAGGAAATGGTAAAAGAGCCTTATAAACCAACGTTTGCTCCGAAGTCTAATTTTATAATGACCCATTACGGAGTCCATGAGGTCTACACTTCCCATGTGACGACTATATTCCGCCACAATAAAGAGGGGGGGGGGGGGGGGGGTCGTTCAACATTGATTTGCTCCTTTTGCGACCTGTCAAATCTACTTACGATAGATGTGAAGTTTTTCCCAGCAAAGTTGGATGCTAGATTCACAATTTTGTTATCCCTCTAGGCCACCACCGATATGTCAATACCATTATAGCTTGCAACCTGTTCAATCGACGTGCCTCTAGGCTGTTTTTTCTGCTGTTTTTCTTCTGGCAGTTTACAGTTCGGGATCCGGTTTCTCCGAACGGTGCCCAAAGCTAATATACCACGGTGTGACAAGAATTCAATCAAGGGTAGCGATGTATAATAGTAATCAAAAAGTTGAGTAAGCAGGAGAGTGCTCCTACCAGAAGGTCTTTGTAAACAACCTAGGGTTAGACACAAGTTTTCTAATGGCGTGAATCGATAATCTGAATTATTTGTCCAATACTTGGATATGAAATCGTTCAAATTTATGCAAAAGATGCACAGTTTCTTTCATAAGCACAGTGCAGCCGCCGTTTTGATCTAGCTTAAATGATTTTTCTGAATGCTCGGCTGATTGAACATGCTCAAGTTAAACACTATTCCTTAAATTTTCATGAAAATTGAAAGAAAATATTTTCCAATAAGAGGTGTTATTTTGAATAGATCTTCTGATTTAACACCTTGCGACTTCTTCCCTTGAGGTCACGTGAAAAAGAAGGCCTACGTCAACAGCCCAGCGCCAATTCAAGACCTCAAAGATGAATTCGTGAGGCTATCGAGGATTAGGGCAGTCACTTTGCGGTTTGGTTATGGAAAATTTCATGAAAAGGATATCGTCCTGTAAGCGTGCCGTGGTGGTTATTCGCCTGATGTTATTTTTTCCTATTAACGGCATATATTCTTCTTTATAATGAAATAAACATCCGATCATTCGTATTAAAAAATGGCATTTCTCTTATAATATCAAAATAACACCTGTTATTGGAAAACCCTACATCAACCATAAACACGTGTTATTGTTGTTGTGGCTATAACGCACTTGATTATGATTCGATCTCAATTAAATTTTGTAAACGTATAAACCTTATACCAGTATATATAATTGCAAAGTTTCAAGAAGTTTAAAGGTACCGTTTTGATTTCATGGGCAAAAATGTTAAATCTACAAATCATACTATAATTAACAAAGTTGAGCGAATTTCGATTTCTAAGGTATTTGTTGCCCCTGTACTCATAGAGGTCCACGTTTGTGATAATTTTCAGATTTTTCGGCTGAGAGGTGTTCAATCGCGAGGGGGGGGGGACCCAAATTGTTGGTACATTTTGCCTTCCCCTGGACCCCCTAATTCATAAAATGATTTTATAATTTCAGATTCTGAAAGTTTTAATCAAGACCTTTCATTTGATACCCCATTTGACTACCATCGATTAAAAAAAATGTTTAAGGGCCAATTCGTTATTAGGGGGGACCCCCTTTAAAAAAAATTTTAAATTTTTGTTAAGACCTTAACTTTTGAGAGACCATTACTTCTGACCTTTTCACAAAGTTTGAGCATTCTAGCTTCTACAGTTTCTGAGGAAATTAGCTGTGACGCACGGACATACGGACAGACGGACAGAGGGACAGTCGGACGGACAGACGACGGACGGACAGACATCTCGCGAAACTAGTAGGTCTTTGTAAAAAAATTTTTTACAAAGACCTAAAAAACAGTCTATAGTTTTGGTTGGCAGGAATCTCTCTGGCAAGTCGGACCACTACATTAGATGAGGCACCTAATTGCGGCTCGTCATCTGCGCATATATTCTCTTGGCCACTGTAAACTTCAAATTTCTAGCCATATCCACTTGCACCACAAAAAACGAACAGTTTAAAGCCCCACTTGTGGGGTTTGTCTGGCAAATTTTGCTTTAGAGCACTTCGTGCTTTGGTTGAACACATCTGTTCATCAAAAGGCAAATGTTGATGTTGTTGTAACATTTTAGAGTTATCATTGAAGTGTAGTATTTGCCTCAGAAACTCGAACCGTTTTAGTGTCATTATCTCACGTATGTTGGCATATCCATATTTCTGTGACCAGTACATTCGAACATTGGGCAGGGCAATTATGGACATGTAGTAAATAATTCCAATAAATTGTCTTATTTCCTGGCTTATAACATTTATAGGTTTACTGGCTGGACAGGTTTGTTTCATCTCTTATGAGATCCAAAATGTCGTCAGTAACTAAGTAAGAAAATACTTGGTAAGGCGTCTGTAATTCCAGTATGTCATTTGATAACTTGGAAGATCCGCAAAACCTCATCTGGTCTTCATTTAGTTCTAAGTTTTTATTTTTCCATATGATATTTGTTTTGGGATCACATGCGCTTCGTGAAGTTGTGTTGACTTTGGAGCTGACACTGGGTACTGAAACAGCAGGCGGTATCTCACATGGTTGAACTGTAGTGCTTGTACTGGCCTCAGAGCTCGGTAGCAATATGTCACCTTCCTGATCTTCTAGGAAGTGTATTTTTGGTTCCTCATCCGAACCTTGGCGTAAATTTCGATTTTCCAACATGTACGATCGATCGGCTACATCGTCGTCTTCTGAAAAGTCTAAGCCATCCTCACTATCTTGCCATTGGCTTCGAATAGTTTCTAATTCGACAGTTGACAAACCCTAGAGCCTGAACGCGGAAATATCAAACTCATATTGAGCCTGAAAAGAGAAAATATTCCTCTCACGAAAAAAGAAATAAAATACAACAGTTTAGCGCAGTGTTGCATTACTGCATCAAAACAAACTTGAGAGTATCTCTCTAAAAACAATCTAAACATTTGAATTGCATGTTCTTAGCAAAAACCAATAACTAACCTTTACTGTGCAGTAATTTCACGTCAATATTTCCAATATAACCACTAAAAAAAAAAAAACGAAAATTATGCGCGAACAACACAAACCGGTTCTAAGGGATCCGTCACTTTAAGTGGCCAAAAATTACAAATAACACCGTCTAGCACAAACGTGGGTAACTAATTCAATAAAATGCTTTGCTGCAGATATGCATTGCTGCGTTGAAAGGTATTTTATTCGTTGCTTTGAACGACTTAGCTAGTTTGAAGAGTATGATGCAGATCTGCTACTCAGCGCCGTAAAGGGATATTTACGAGTAGTTTACAAATCGAGAGAACTTTCCTCTTCGAAATTTCGGTAACTGCTGCCAACTGCTTACAACATTCTTTTAGGAAATTTTCTTATGTACTCCGTCTTTCGGTAATGTAAGGCTTCAGGTCGTCGAGCCTGGAATCATGCAGTCTGTCGCAACGTTGAATACTACTTTGTTCGCATTCGGAGAAATTGATGTAAAACAGTTTTTACGCTTTTTACCAAAAATGAATATTCCTCGTAGCGCCGGATCAAATAAGCTTCAATTTATCTCCTTAATTTTCTAAGAACCACACCAAAGTTTTGATTGACATTGAAATATCATGAGTTTCATCTTCCAAGAATCGAAAACATATTTCATAACAAAAAGCATCCATGCTTGTACATTATAATTTACCGCCTACTAAAACCATACAAACATACTATACATACATATAAGCAATTGTTCTTAATGTTATTTTATTTTTCTTTCTCTTTTCCATTTTCATTGTTTTTATTTCTACCTAAAAGAAATGTTGCCAATCAATTGCAGCTGACGTTTGTAATATTTTATGTCTGTCTACCAGCATCATAATTTCGTAACGGATATTGATTGTAGTCGTAACATCCGAGAGATCAATTTCAAGATATACCGGCAGAGGAAAAAAAAAAGTTTTCTGGAAATGGAAAATTCAATTGCTTAAGATACCACTTAAATGGGAACAGAGGTGATTCCTTCGGACTAGAGACGCTGCGGGAGTAGAAGGTTAAAAATCATGATATTAGGAAAGTTAAACGGACTGATGAGCTTGAAGGGACGTGGACAAAGGAGATAATCTAATTTTTCAGGATTTAGTTCATTGGATGGATAAAATTGAATCCAATTTTCGGTCATTGATGGTCTGAGGTGTCGATAACTTCTTCCGAATGAATTCATTGAGTTTTGAGGCTGCTTTTACAGGTAGAATTGATTTATTTTCGAATTCATCAAAAGAAATCTGTAATCCTCGATTGATGGTAAACTTGACAAGCAATACTTCTTTAAAAGATTAAATACAATAAATTGACTAATGAACTACGCAACAGCGTAATGAAGTTTTTGACTATAGACGGGATAATTATGTTATTTCATACTTTATCTTTATTTTACAGTTCTTCAGTGTATTATACAAAATCAAAATCAGTCGATGAACTATCTTTAAAACTACAACCGAAATTAGTTACGGGTGGATTTTCATCCTTTGCTGATAGGAAAATGAGTCCTCCCTAAACAATTTCAGATGCAAGCATTGTTCCAACCACATGGGTCACCAGAGTTGCAGACATTAGTTTCTGGCAGTGAGGTGCTTAACCCGGGGTGGCATACTGAGGTCGGCTAGAGAATTACAAGGTGCGTTCCAAAATAAACGAGACTTTTGTCATAATTTTTTTTGTGGCGCCATCTGTGAATGAGATATTGCGTTGAAAAGCTCCATCTCTACCTGACATCCAGTGAAAGTTTAGTGACATTTGATACAGTGGAAGCAAAGTTATTGCGTCTAAAGTGACAGTATGTTTGTGTCATCGGTACAAAAAAGAGTTCGAACTAAGAGCTAACATCAAATTTTGTTTTAAAATCGGTAAAACGTTTACCGAAACATTTGAATTGTTGAAAAAAGTTTATAGCGATGATTGTCTATCTCGTGCCAGAGTTCATGAGTGGTAACACGTTTCAGAGATGGTCGTGAGGACATAAATGACGATGAACATACGGGCCACCCAAAATCAGTGATCACCGAAAATTCCATCGGCATTGTGCGTGAGTTTATCAAAAATGAGCCGAAATCTTCGTTGAAATTCATGGAATCGAAGTTGAATGTCTCCAAAACATCGGTTTAGCGCATTTTAACCGATCGTTTGGGCTTACAAAAGGTCTGTGCACGCTTTGTTTCGCACAAGCCAAGGTGTTTTCCAAAATAAACAAGACTTTTGTCATAAAAATCTACTCTTGTGACTGATCTTTTGACTAGAAATCGCATTTTAACCATCAATCACTCACCGTATTCAACTGATACCTGTTCGGAAAATTGGATTTGGTCATGAAAGGAAAACGCTTTGCGTCCGTAGAGGGCATCCATAAGGCTTGTACCGACATCCTGAATGACATTCCGGTCGATGACCTGAAAATCTCTTTCGAAAAGCTTTTGGATCGCGTAAAACAGTGTATCGAGGCCGGAGGACACAATTTTGAATAAATAAACTCGAATTTATCAGCACAAAGGTCCTGTGGTTTCTATTTTAGCTCAGCCTCGTTTATTTTGGAATGCTTCTTGTAGTAGTTAGAAAATTCGAGTGTAGACAATATATTTAGGCGAGTTGCGATTGTCGCTTGGGACTGGCGTTCACAGTCTTTCTATGACGAGCCACCGGAACTGCAAGCACTGGCCGAAGAACCTTGGAGTCTGAAGCGTAATATATTTTAAATCCATTTATATTCAATGTGTTTTCATCGGTTAATTATTTTAAAAAATTGCCATGGCGATATTGAAACATTAAAAACTGTTCTCTTTTCGCCAACTCACCTTTAAGTTTTACTGCTTTCGTTTCTATTCAAATGCATTGAAATTCGTGTCTTATACCAATATTGAAGTAAATAAGATTGATTTCTTCTCACCATATCCCCAAAAATCAATTTGGCTATGTATTGAGTCTCTGATTTAGATTCATAGATTCTTAGACTGCTTGAATAGGGTTTTCAATTTTGAAATGGAAAAATTCAACTTGAATTAATGGAATTGGCAAAAGTCCATTGAAACTCTTTTTATCTTTTTGTGCGCAATGGGAAACTGAAAGGTAAAACCGTGCAATCGAAAGTTTCTTGTGGGGATAAATTATACAAAAGAAGGAAAGCAAGAGCGTTTCCATTGATTTAAAGTAAAAGAGCAATAAACGAAAATGGGAATCAGGAAAAGCAGCACGAGAACAGTGTATGAAAGATATGATTTTGTTTTCGGTTTAAATAAGAGTCTGAAAAAGAAAAACAAAAAACAACTCTACTAATTATGTGGAAGCATTTACTTTACCATTTAATAAAGAGCTTACCGAGAATAAAGAGGTGCTATCACACGTACTTTCAATAATCGATGATCAAAGTTGATTTTCAATTTTTTCTGTTTATTATGATATCAGTAGCTTTCAGGAGTAAATTCAGCTTGGTAAATATGGATTATGGTATTATAAAACATACTCAACAAGCAAATTGTACGAGCCAAGTGCAAAGTTATTCATTTGCATGATAAGTTGGCACTATATATTATAATTCGGTTACTCTTCTTCTTCGTAGCACTACGACTCCTCTTAAGGCTTCGCTTTCTGCAACAAGTGCCTCCAACTGCCTCGGCTCATTGACCGCGTCCTCTAATTTTGATATCCGAGAAGCGACAAACTATCTTCGTCATCGCCAAATACGACTTGACATATAACATCGATATGTTAGTCAGTTCAAGTGATGATCCGAGTTACAATTGGCTCCTCGGTATGTATAGACGTCAAGTATGCTTGAGACCCAACGTTTTTGGATCAGAATATGGTCGATCTTGTTTTTCGTGTTGCCATCCGGTGATACTCAATTCATTATTTGCATGCATCGATAGGGGAAGCAAGTCAAACATATGAACAGATTTCTGCTGTATACAAAGTCAATCAGGTGCTTGCCGTTGTCATTTGTTTCGCCGTGGAAGCTCTATCCTCCCCTCTTTCCCCAAACAGACAGCTGATTGTCAACCTGAGCGTTGAAATCACCCAGTAATATTTATGTTTCTTTTGTAGGCAATAAGTCGACTAGTCTTCCTAGGTGAACATTTCCTTCATATTTTTGTCCTTTTTTTTTGGTCGTTCAAAAAAAAGCGCTGCTCTCCAAAATTACCAGTATCTTTGATCCATTAGGCTAGTTGTCTCCTTTTACGATATCATCAAAATTAACTATGCAGACCATTGAGAAAGTTGTATCAAATGGGATGAACAAATTCCTCTGGAAATAATTAAATTCTAGAGTTAGCTCGAGAAAAAATTACAAGAGCTACAAGTGACACAGATTCCTACGTAGAGCAGCAATCACAAAAGCCACGAAACTCAACTGCATGGATTGCCTGATGCATCCAAACAGAGTTACGTAGCCTTTGAGTGCGCATAAACTACTGCTCGTAAGGAAAAATTCTTGCAACAATTTTAACAGCAAAAATGAAGAAGCGCATCTTAAACAAAAAATTATTAGTATCTCTTGCAAGGATTGATAGAATGATAACAGTTTTACTGAAAATAGAATCTTGTATTGTGGTTGTATGGTGTGACTCAGAAATAGTTTCCGCACGTTTTTTTTTTTTGTGGTTGGAATATAAATATCATTTTCGCACTGAGTGTAGAACTCCAATGTTCTCAAGGGACTAACCACTAAACATCTCCTCTGTTAACCCGAGAACCCAATCTGGAACCGTTTTACATATAACTTAGGGCCAGATCTTGATTTGATGCACCATGAGGCGCTTTTAAGCTGGAGGATCCCTCTTCTAGCGGGAAAGAAGAACTGGTAGACAAGCAATTCTCTAGCCTCAACGCCTCCAGTTGGTGTGAATTCCTTTTATCTTTTAGGACTCATAGAAAATAATGTGCCATATGGTTCTATTTGTCAACCGATTCAAGCATCACCGTGATTCTATCCGGAGTGAGCTCTCTCGTCTTCCTATAATTGTCTCGTCATAGCTTGTCTCATGTTGTGCACGCGAAAAATGGGTGACAGGCATCGCCTTCCTCTCCTGGACAAAATCAGCATTCTGGGGACCCTGACTTACCAATCATGTGCTGGCTGAGAGCACCCATGCCCGCTCAAAAGCTCAGTCAGATAGAAGTCAGTCTCACAATGCCTTCGATTTAGCCATAGTCTCACATCCAGAATGAGGCACGCAGTCCGCCTTCCCTTCGTACAATTCACCCAAGACTGCTGTCAATTGTTGACTTTGCACTGTCTCTCCTTGTGACAACCGTATCCTTTGCGTCCTCGTTTAAACGCAAGTAAATAGCGCGGCGTTCTCTAGCAAGGAATGTGGTATGTATTACGCCTGCAATAACCTTAACCGCTGTATCAGAGACTGTCGAATACGGAGATGCAATCCTCAGTGTTCCTCGTCTCTGTACCTGTGCCAAGCGTTTTCGGTATACCTCGTCAATCAGAAAGTTGTCCCATATTTCTGCTCCGTACAGTAGCACTGACCCTGCAGCACTCATCAAAAGGCATCTTCTTGATGGGTTGGGCCCCCTACATTGGCAATATTTTCCTTTCTAGCAAATCCTGTGATGATTTCACTCCATTTTTACCTGTTGAGTGTATGATTGCGCCAGTCTCTATATCTTACTCTCTTTCCTTCCTCGTATAATCTATTTATATCTATTGTAACAGCCCTGCTATTGTTTATGAACATCTCTTTGCATAATTCTCGAGCTACATTAATACTCGTTTCCCTCCTACCCCTATATTTGTCTGGGATGACTTCAATTTGCCCTCTATTGTTTGGAATGATATGTTTGTCTCCATTGTTACTAAAGGTAGCGTGTTTTTGCTTTTTCTTATTTTATTTCTCTCTATTCTTTCACCCCATACAACACTTTTCCTAATGCCAATAACAAATTACTTGATTTTGTTCTTTCCAACTTGTCACTTTCTTCTCTGTCCGCATCGGTGGCACTCTCATCCTTTGTCAAACCTGATCTCCACCATCCACCGCTCTCTATAGAGTTTACTATCACATCTTGTCGTTCTTTAAAAAATTCCTCACCTTCCCGTTTTAATTTTTTAAAAGCCAATTTATCGAGCATGGAACCTAGCCTTAATGCCATGAATTGGTATTCCTTCTTCAGTCATCTCCACACTGAAAATTGTGTTGATAAGCTCTATATGTTTCTTTTGTCCTCTCGGAATTTACTCCTGTGTTTCCAGCAAGAAGACCTAAAGATGCTCCTTGGTTTAATTCAGATGTTGCCATTGCAATTGAACTTAAAGATGCTGCCCCCAGAAAAGTCTTATCTAGTGGTCTTCCAATTGACCTCGCTAAATTCTAAAAGCGTCGTACCGCGGCCAAGAAAATTGCCACCTCTGCACTTCATGTATATGTTAACCACATTGAAACTCGTGCGTTCTGGTCATACGTAAAATCTTTAAGGAGCTCTCAAAATGCCCCTGATAATTTTAGTCTAGATGGCGCGACATCGTCTACTCCTCAAGTATGTTGTGAACTCATCGCTCCTTATTTTTCTTCTTTTTTCAGCAGCGATAAGCATTCCCCTTTCCTTCAAACAATTTTCTTGCTCTTTTTAGGTTTTTGTAAAAAAATTTTTTACAAAGACCTACTAGTTTCGCGACCTGTCTGTCCGTCCGTCTGACCGTCCGTCCGTCTGTCCGTCTGCCCGTCTGTCCGTGCGTCACAGCTGATTTCCTGAGAAACTGTAGAAGCTAGAACGCTCAAACTTTGTGAAAAGGTCAAAAGTGATGGTCTCTCAAAAGTTAAGGCCTTAACAAAAATTTAAAAAATGTTTAAGGGGGGTCCCCCCTAATAACGAATTGGCCCTTAAAAATTTTTTTTCATCAAAGGTAGTCGAGTGGGGTCTTGATTAGAACTTTTAGAATCTGAAATAAAAAAATCATTTTGTGAATTAGGGGGTCCAGGGGAAGGCAAAATGTACCCAAAATTTGTGTCCCCCCCTCGCGATTAGACACCTTTTAGCCGAAAAATTTGAAAATTATCACGAACGTGGACCCTTATGAGTACAAGGGCAACAAATGCCTTAGAAATCGAAATTCGCTCAACTTTGTTAATTATAGTATGATTTGTAGATTTTACACTTTTGCCCATAAAATCAAAACGGTACCTTTAAACTTCTTGAAATTTCGCAATTATATAGACTAACATAAGATATATATGTTCACAAAATTTAATTGAGATCGAATCATAATCAAGTGAGTTATAGCCCTTTCAATTATGTGGAATTACACCAACAATAACACGTGTTTATGATTGATATAGGGTTTTCCAATAAGAGGTGTTATTTTGATATTAAAAGAAAAATGCCATTTTTAATACAAATGATCGAATATTTATTTCATTAAAAAGAAGAAGATATGCCGTTGATAGCAATAACTAACATTGAGCAAATAACTACTACGACACGCTTACAGGACCATATCCTCTTCATGAAATTTTCCATAACCAAATCGCAAAGTGGTTGCCCTATGTCCTCGATAGCCTCACGAATTTCATCTTTGAGATCTTGAATCGACGCTGGGCTATTGGTATAGGCCTTCTCTATCACAAGGCTCCAAAGGAAGAAGTCGCAAGGTGTTAAATCAGAAGATCTATTCAAAATAACACCTCTTATTGGAAAACCCTATATATATTTAAAAATGACTTAGGCACTTATATTTTCTTTTAATTTTCATGAAAATTTAAGGAATACGGTTTAACTTGAACATGTTCAATCGGCCGAGCATTCACAAAAATCATTTAAGCTAGATTAAAATGGCGACTGCACTGTGCTTATGAAAGAAACTGTGCATCTTTTATATAAATTTGAACGATTTTATATCTAAATATTGGATGAATAATTCAAGTTATCGATTCACGCCATTAGAAAACTTGTTTCTAACCCTAGGATGTTTACAAAGACCTTCTGGTAGGAGCACTCTCCTGCTTACTCAACTTGTTTTTCTACTACTTTTCGTATAAACCCCTTGCAGGTTGAGCTACTCTCAAATAATCTTGACAACAGTACCAGTGGAGGCCCTGATGGCATTCCAAATTTTCTAGCAAAATCTTTATCTTCTTCACTTTTTGTTCCTCTTTCAATTATTTTTAATTTGAGTTTATCCTGTGGGGCTTTTCCCTCCCAGAGGAAAATTGCCTAATTTTTTCTTATCTTCAAATCTGGTGATCGTAATATCGTCTCAAACTATCGTCATATTTCCCTTCTTCCTTGTTTTGGTAAAATTCTTGAAAAGATAGTTTTTGATGTGCTGTATCCACTTGTCTTCCATCTTTAGCAGATTAACAGCATGGTTTTGTCAGAGGCAGATCTACCCTTACAAATTCACTTTCTTTTACCCATTATATTGCAGCTGCCCTCGATCAACAACAACAATTGGACGTTATTTTTACGGATTTTTCTAAAGCCTTTGATTCAGTGGATCACTCTCTCCTATTTGACAAACTTTTAGAGTTCAATGTCCCGATTTGCCTCTATTCCTGGCTTGTCTCCTGTGTCCTGAACGTTAATGTTTAGTCACTTTTAACTCTTGCTTCTCTTCTTCTCTCAATACTTGGCCGCATACTATTTTTGCTTTTTGTCAATGATCTACCTTCTGTTATCACATCCCCCTGCCTCTTTAATGCTGATGACGTCAAGATTTGTCGAATGATTGATTCCTGTGTAGACGTGGATATCCTTCAAACCGATCTTCAGCGTCTTAGTGACTGGTGTGAATCAAGCCATCTCTCCTTAAATGTTTCCAAATGCCATCAGATGACATTCTCCTGTAAATAACGTCCTCTTCTCTCAACGTATAGGCTTGTTGGTATCCCTTTGAGCAATGCAGCCTCCTCCAAGGATCTTTGTGTGTTTTTTGATAGAAAACTGAAGTTTGATCTCCACATTGCTCTAATTATTAAAAAAGCCTACCGCTAAGCTAGATTTATTTTATGATCCGCTTCGTCATTTCAGCACATCACATCCTGCATGTATCTTTACTTCTCACTAGTACGTAGAAATTCGGAGTTTTACTCCCAAATTTGAAGTCCGTACCACAAGAAGCACATCGATGCTCTTGAGTCAGTCCAATGCAGATTCATACCGTCTCTATTCTTCAAATTCAGAACGGGAGTTAGCACGGGTAAACGCTAGCACATGATAGCCGATATGCCGTTGTGAAGCTTCAGCATATGGATGACGCGTACACGGCAGCGATTGACTACAAGCGAGGAGCTCTATTTATGAGCAAGTTACGGGAGCTAATAGCGATCATATAAAAGCTTTCGCCAGCCGACTGAGAGCTGCGGCACGTCAATTCGATTCTCTAAAGGCTCAATATTGATATAAGTCTTCAATAGTTTAACATGTGAAATGTAATGTTAAAAAAATATGAACAGAGAAAATAAAATAATAAATAAAATAAACGTTTGCCTTTGTTGATACAGTTTAGATGAATAGAGTAGCAGGTAAGTGGTGTTATAATCTATAACTGTATCAACAAAGGCAAACGTTTATTTCAGTAATTATTTTATTTTCTCTGCATATTTTTTTAACATTATATTTCACATGTTAAACTATTGAAGACTTTATCAATATTGAGCCTGTAGAGAATCAAATTGACGTACTAATGGTTCGGGGTGGCCACACGGCGTGGAACGCAAAAGGCCAATTGAGGATCGCGTCGCAAGCCAACACCTCCCCCCTCACCATTTTGTCGAACACTTTCGCTATACCTCCGCCTAAGAATTTTACTCGCGTAATTACTTGTTGTACTTAAAGAGTGGATAGCAGCACGCTCCCTTACTGGACTTGAACACAGACTGCCTCCCAAAAGTTCCTCCACATCTATCAATATTAATTCAACTCGAGCTTTTGATCTAGTTTGCCACTAAAATCGCTGAGACGATGAGAACGTGACCTGATCACCTGATCTGGCGCCGTGTAACTTCTGGCTGTTCAGCAAGCTCAAAAGACCGCTCCGGGACACTGTTTTGATGCGATAGAAGAGATTCAAGCCGCAGCGAAGACGGAACTGAAGGCTATCCCGGAAACGGGGCGTATCTCAAACACTAATGAATATTTTGACATGTAAGTTTGACAAAGATGTCCCTGACAGTACTACCAACCCAAAAAAATAATTCTCCAAATCCTTCGACGCGTGCAGTTTAAATTCAAATATCACCTTATTTTTTGGTCACAGCTATATTTTCTATCAGGATACTGTCGTTTAATTAAGAAGAAAAAGTGGTCCGTTGGTTGTTTTCTATCCGCAGGCCAATTCTCTTTTTTGCTTGGAAAGCTGTCGGCCCTTGCTTTTTTGAGTGAGTAGACGCGTTTTGACTCCTATGAGTCATCTTCAGTGTCTAAAGTATGTGTGGAAGGAAATCTATATAAAGTCATTTCCTTCCACACATTCTTTAGAAACGCGTCTGCTCACTCAAAAAGGCAAGGCCCGACGGCTTTTCAAGGAAAAAAAAAATAATAGGATGAAAAATGTAGCATATCTACTTTGGTATAAATGTATGTTTATTTTTAATAAAGATATAAAGACTCAAATTGATACTAGCCCTAAGGTATGAAAATCCACTCCTAAAATTTAATTTTAAATTGGAAACTTCTGCCATGAGAATATGGAGTGAAGCTATAAATTACAACTATAGATTCATTCCCGAAAAGCAATTCCTACGCTGAAATCAATAATGACAACTGTTCGAAAAATGTCATTTCCCTTGGGCATTTTCTTTGAACACGAAATTGTCTTTATTGAACTTACAAACTCAATACTGGTCATACTCAAGAAAATGTTTCAATATCTCTTGAAGGATCTAGAATTAGATGAAAGCTTTTACATGCGTTTCAGTCTTGAATGGTTCTTGAAATTGATTTTATTCAACAAGCATCATTAGGGCATCGACACGTGGACGACATTCTTTTCATGACACATTACGAATCGAGTTCAAACAAGAAGTCACCGAATTTAATAAATATTTTGATGTTATTTTTTTACTGGAAAAAAGAAAATTGAAGCTTTTCATATATCAATCATTTGAAAATGCCATCAAAAGACATGTACAATATTTCATTCAATCATTTGAAATCTCGAATTGGATTGATATTATTTTTTGATTTTCATTTATTCTTATCATCTGCCATCAAATCAAAACTCTGTGAATAATTTAATTACGAAGCACACCCTCCTGACTGTCTACAGGACTCCATGCATTAACTTACGAATTTATACACTCAATCATTTGATTTTCATTTCGTTGATATAATGAGGGAAAGTCTCGTAAACTCGACGGGATGAAAATCTTCTCCCTTCAAAGAAAACTCATTTTATTGAATATTTATTATTATTGAACATCCGATTCCCCCTTATTATACAGCGTGTTGCGTTCTCATCCTTTCGCAGGAAATGGCTTTAAGTTGGCTTAGGGAGGTGGTAGAAAGCTACTTTCAGGCTAAAGTGAAATGTATAGTATTAAATATAGACATTTATTTATATGATTGTGTATACTTAGATTTTAGGGATGTTTACAAATACTCGTGCTGGCATATATTTGCTGGGAATTTGATTTAGGATCATTAAATTGAAGGCTGAGAAAAGATTTTATGGAGGCTATATTAATTTTTACGTGTTTACTTCCCGCTGTGAAGCTATGAGCCAATAAATAGTCTCGTAGAAGTTATGTGAGGAATGTACGTGATTGGAGGAAAGACAGATTGATCTTTTGTTTTATTTTTATTGATGTATTTCGAAAAAATATGTGGAAGCTTGATGGATAAAGAAATACGGAAATTTTATCATGATTATAATTTTTGTAGGCGTAAAAGGAGAAAGTTTTTCTTCTTAACCCTAGAATACTAATGCTAGTCGATTTGACTAACAGTGCCCATATTTCTTGCATTTTCTTTCTAACGAATGCACCGATTGAGTTCATATTTTCTGTCAACTCAGCCGCCAGTAGGACGCCCGAACGACCGATCTGCCTGCAAATTTTAAATTGTTTCTCCCCCTTCAGGATTTGATGACTGATATTAAGGAATTCTTCTTCGCTGATAACTAATATGTAATCAGTTTTTAATCATCACCCTCAATTAATTTTCAAATAATCCCTATGACAAACATCGTTAAAAATAGCACCTTTGTTGAGAGAAACAATCATATTTCAAATAAGAAACTTCAAAATATATTGTAAGTACTATTGACATATTATGTATATATAAATACAAATACAACAATAGTTAAAATTTATGATATCTTCTTATTTTAGATTCAGTGTATTGCAAAGTCACTCCTGGGCTGATAAGAATGTTAAACATTGAACACGACGGTAATGAGTGTTGATAGACTCATGAAAGCTATGTTTGAAAGCAGTCCTTTTGCATAATGGCAATGATTTTGCTTCGTCCGCAGGGAGAATGCTGGCCAACAGGAATACTCTTGGAGGCTCGCATCCTTCCGATCCCACGCACCCGAGGCAATTGTTGCAGGAGAATGCCGGTCGACAAGAGTACTCTTCAAGCTAGCATTCTTTGGGGAGCGCCGCTCCCATGGACCCGAGGATATGTGGGGCGCCGTGAGGCTCCCTCCTGGGATGACAGGTAATCACCTTGACTGGAACTGGACTGCGCTTTGGACAACCAACTGGAGTTCATGCTTTAGGCTGGCGGATATGATGGTTTGGACCTAGTTGCTTTACACAGCAGCACCGAGGTGACACTCGTGTGTGAACGACTCCAATTTAACTACCATACCGTCTCCATCCCGGTAAAACCTTGGCAGGCATCGGAGTACGTTCGAAGTTCGCACCATTTGGTTGGTGATGTAGGTTCGGTTGAGACAGACTCCCGGTTAGCGCTGATCTGGCTCTGAGCACTTGTCCCCATAAGGGCTTGTGCCAGCCCTCGCTTGGCCACCCTGCTCAGCAAAGATAACCATGGGACCAAAAAGGCGACTACACACACGAACGGAGATAGCGGCTTCGAGGGGGGGCCCAATAAATCTGGAGCAACCAAAAACACTTAAAAGAGATTAAAAAAACACTCAAAATAAAAGCATAAATAACAATAATGACGACGCAACCAACGGTTGCAGCCACGATGCTAACAGTACATTGAGAGCGGCACGAACGATGACAAATCGATGATTAATACAATGACAGTGAAGACGAACGAAAAACGCAGATTAACAGACAGTCTTGTCCAGACTGAGATTCCTGCGGCGTTTGAGTGCAGCAAAAAAAATGATGGGAACGGCAGAGCACCCTAAAAAGGAAAAGCGGGAAACTCTGTAGGACGCGTCAGATGTTCGAGCGATGGAGGGAGATATAAAGAAAATTGAGAATTCGATGGTCATTGCTTCGATCATTAACGAAGCGAACGATGCAAGGGTCGCAAATCCCGACATAATAAACAACCATCCTGAAGTCAATGAGAAGATTACGGCAGGAAAGAAACGAGTGACGAGTGAATGTGGCGGAAGTACTGTAGTCAGAAACGGAAAGCGATAAGCTCTCCCAAGGATTTGTTGCAAAGTAGAATTGCTACCCAGTAGCTTGAAGGAGAAAGGCAATTCCGAAAAGCGGGGTCTGCATGCGACTCGAAAAAAAATCAACAAGGCAATAAAGATTGGGCTTTTTGAACCAGAGAAGCTCCTAAACCGCATAGGGCATTATCGGAGAAGCTAGTTATAGGCCGAAGAGGACCAGAAGGCCCAAGAAGAGGAGAAGGCTAAAGAAGTGCTGGGAGTGAAATTTTAAGGGCACGTGCAGATAGCTCCACAATCAAAAATCAAGAAAATAATGGTGTCTAACCCGATCGCAGGAGAGCGGTCCAAAAGAAGGAAGGAAGAGACATTTGATGGGCGTGGAGCACCAGATCAGGGTTTCCAGACAATGCTTGTAAAAGGAGCGAAGAAAGCTGCAGAGAAACTCCTTCAAAAAGTCCCAGAAAGTAAAGTTTGTACGGACGCCCAACAAGAAAAAAGTTCTGAGATGAAGCAGGAGAGAAAAAAGCCCCGGCAGCAGGCACTGCTCGTAAAACCCCAAGATGGTCGCTCCTACACGCAGATGCTGCGTGACATCAGGGAAAACGTAAGGCCTGAAGACACCAACACTGCCATTAATGCAGTGCGACCAACGCGGTCGGGCCACATACTGGTCGAATGCGGAGCAGAGCCCGACAATAGGTAAGCATTCTGCGACGCAGTAAAGACGGTCCTCGGCAAAAGCGCAATTAGAGCCTCGCTCGAGCCGATAGCAAAGATCGAAATCACAGACATTGACTGCGTCACAGGTCTGGCCGAGGTAGAAGAGACTGACATCAGAAAACAACAGGGGACAATGCATGGCCATGGTTGACTTGACAGAAAAGGACGCCGAACAATTCCTGAACAAGGGCAAAGTAAGAATACGGTGGGTTGTCTGTAGGGTACGATGAAGAGCAACGCCTCTTCAATGTTTTAAATGCCTTAGCTTAGGTCACACCGCATTACTCTGCAAAGGACCAGAAAGGAGTTCCCTATGTTACAAATGTGGTGAAATGAGACATAAAAGAAAAGAGTGTACGAATGAGGCACACTGTATTCTTTGCAAGGATGCTGATGCAAGACCTGATTTTGGACACGACTTAGGATCAGGAAAATGTCGGGTTTTTCAGGAAGCCCTAGCCAAGGCAAAATCATAACTTTGATGACCCGCATCCTGCAGCTAAACCTACACCGCAGTTCAACCGCCCAAAATCCGTCTGAGCCTTTTGCGAGGCCAGTTTTATGCTGCTGAGAGAGCAACACCATTATCAAAGTTCTGCATCATGGTATCCTGATGAAACTAGTACTGCTGCCCTCTGGATCCCGAACAGTGTTTTCCAGGCGGAGAGTTATGGACGGGGGATGGTTTTCTGTGGGTTCGGTGTTCAGGGACTACCTTCTTTAGTGTGTATCCAACACCGCACGAGTCGATATCATCTTTCCAAGCCAAGCTTCATGCTTTGGAGGGCACAGTCTTGAACGCAGAGGGCAATGTGCTCGTTGGGGGAGACTTCTGCGCTAAAGCAATGGAATGAGTCATGCCTCAAACATATCGGCGGGGAAGTCGAATCCTAGAAATAGTGGCCAGTACGACGCTTGTCGTACTAAACACCGGAAATCTGCCGACTTTCCGCCGTATTGGCTGTGAGGGAACCATACCGGATGTGACATTCACCTTGGAGTCCTGAGTACGGAAGACGCACAATTGGAAAGTATTAGAGGACTACTCAGCCAGTGATCATCAGTGCATTCTGCTTGAGATAAGTGATGTTGTCTCCCGACGTTCGCTATCTTGGCTATCTACAACTGGATAGAACATCGGAAGGATGGACGTCGAGAGGTTCGTTGAGGTGCTCACAGCAAGTGAGCCGCTGCAGTGAGATTGAGAGGGGATGGAAGAACTGGCAGCTCAAGACCTAGTGAACTCAACTATGCGCATCATCATGACTGCTTGCAACGCTTCTATGCCCCGTCGAAAACCCCGCCACCGCAAGCCCCCAGCGTACTGGTGGTCAACTGAAATCGCTGAAAAGCGAAGGGAGTGTCACAAGCTTCGACGTGAGGCCCTACTGGCGCCGGACCGTGACGAAGCACGCAACAAAGTAGCAGCGTATAAGTCGGCCAGAGAATGCCTTAGCGAATTGATTAACAACAACAAGGCTCGCTGCTGGCGGGATCTAGTGGACAATGCGAACAAGGATCCATGGCGCCTTGGCAACAAGCTAGCTATGCGGTAGCTTGGTGCCCTGCGGAAGCCTTGTATACATGACGCGCAAAAGATGGACCAGATAGTGCAGACACACTTCTCCGCCCATCCCGACCATGTTGACGCTGTCCATGGTGAAACAGCAGTTGAGTGTCCACTCTTCATGCAGCCGGAACTGGAAGAGGCAGTCTTTTCACCGAAACCAAGGAAGGCTCCAGGTCCAGATTGTGTTCCGGCAGAGGTTTTGCAGCTTGTCTATTACCATTGTCCTGACTTTCTGCTCAGCACATTCAACACTTGCCTGCGGGACGGGGTGTTCCCGATACGATGGAAGGTGGCGAGGCTCGAACTGATCAGCAAGGGGAAGGGGAATTCTGAATTGCCATCTTCATACCGCCCGTTATGCATGCTAGACACGGCTGGTAAAGTGCGAGAGAAACTCATCAAGGGAAGACTCATTGATGCGATTCGTGCTGCTCCACAGTACGGCTTTCGAGCAGGAAGTTCTACCATTGATTGCAGAGGGGGTAAGCGTGGTCCAAAAGGCAGAGGCATATCGTCGTACCAAGCAACGGATCATCCTCTTGGTGACACTCAATGTCAGGAACGCTTACAACTCCGCTAGATGGGCGGATATTCTGGATACACTGGAAAACCCTTTTCAAGTTTCAGAATATCTAATGCGGCTTTGGAGGAACTACCTAAAGGACCAAAGCCTGCTCTATGATACGATACAGGGCCAACAAAGGGTGGGAGTTACCTCTGGTTTCACCTAGGGATCTATCCTTGGTTCAGACCTGAGGAACGTCTCTTACGATGGGCTACTGAGACTGGAGATGCCAAATGAGTCGCGCTTGGTCGGCTATGCAGATAATGTTGCAGCTCTGGTCGCTAAATATAGACCATTGAAAAAGCGCAACTTAGGCTAGGTATGCTGATAGGGACGTTTGGATGTATGACTGCTATTAGACCAAGTTTAGCACTGGAGAAAACCCAAGTGGTCATCTTGACAAAAACCAGAATCCCTAGAGTAAGGATGATCAGTATTAGGTATATGCAAATTGAATCAAAGCCATCGGTGAAGTACCTGGGGCTACTGATCGACTCGAAGATGAGTTCCTCTCAGCAAATCAGGGCAACGGCTGAGAGGGCTGCTTCAGGAATATCGGCTCTGAGTCGACTTATGGCCAACGTAGGGGCACCCAGCCCATCACGAAGACGTCTCTTGATGAGTGCTGTAGGCTCAGTGCTAGTATGGGGTGACGCTCTCAGTAAGGCGGTATACCGAAAACGTTTGGCACAGGCACAGACAAGAGGAGCGCTGAGGATTGCATCTTCGTATCCGACAGCCCCTGATTCGGCAGTTAGAGTTATTGCAACCGTGATACTTGTTGCCCCTTTTGCTAGAGAGTGCTGCGCTATTTACATGTGCCAAAACGAGGATGCGAGGTAGATAGTTGTCCGTGAGAAGAGACAGCGCTCACTCAACGACTGGCAGCAGCATTGGGTCAATCGCACGAAGGTAAGGTGGACTGCGCGCCTCATCCCGGTTGTTAGACCGTGGCTTAATCGAAGGCATGGTGAGACTGTTTTCTACCAGATCCAGCTTTTGAGTGGGCATGGGTGTTTTCAGTCTTACCTGCACAAGATTGGTAAGTCACGATCCCCCGATTGTCGCTTTTGCCCAGAAGAGGAGGACAATGCCTGCCGCATGCACAAAATGGGTCAGGCTGCGAAGGAAACTCTACAGGGAGACGGGAGAGCTCAACCCCGAATAATATAGTCGCGGTGATGCTCGAATCGGTTGACAAATGGAACCAGGTGGCACATTATGCTCGGGCAGTCCTAAAATATAAACGGGACTCACAGCAGCCGGGGGCATTGGGGCTGGGGGATTGCTTTTCTGGCACTGCCTCCTCTTCCCCTCTCCCCTCCTGCTAGGAAAGGGATCCTCCAGCTTGAAGGCGCTTCACGGCGTAACAAAACGAGACCTGGCCCGAGGTAATGTGTCAAACGGTTCCAGGCTGGGCTCTCAGGTTGACAGGGGAGGTGTTTAGTGGGTGGTCCAGTCGCCTTGTTGTGAGCATGGGAGTCTCACACTCTGTGCGCAAATGGCATTCACCTCCCAAGCACAAAAATAAAATAAAAAAAACGTGATAAATATAATTATTTTCATTTTAAACTTGTATACTTATTAAAACAATCTTTGTTTGAACAAATTTAGAAAAAACGTTTTTCTTGTTTAAAGTATTTTTATGATATAGCAATGAAAGTTATTCAAAAAACATTGATATTTTTCAAGTTATGATCGATACTACTTTTGAAAATATAGAAAATGTATGGTTGAGCTTTAGAAGCATATGTGAGGCAGCTTTCGAAGAAATTTTGGAGGGAATCGTTTGTAACAGCATACTGGCAGCGGCAACATCTGTTTAGGAATGATGTGAAGGTCGCACTGTATGCCAGTCTTTATATATTCTTACTCGTATATAGACTGTTTAATATTAAAACGAGTTTTTTGGTAATTTTTGAAGTGGAATTATATTGGCGCCAGATAAAAACTAACATCGTGTAAACGTACGTGTGATTATACAATAAATAAAAATGCTAGTAATATTTTAAAGTGATATAGTATAAGATTAGTGATTATCATGATTTTTTTAGAGTACACATATTTGTGAGAATAATAGAGCGAGATAGAAACAACCTTTTTGTTTTTTCCCTCTAAATTTAAATTATACATGGAAGAAAAAATATGCTAATGAATTTAATTTCTCAAAACAGTGTTTATTTGTATTAAATTTCTTCTGAAATTGTAATTTTATGTGCATTAGTACAATCCCTCATCAGAAATTTATACTTTTGCCCCTGAAAACTCTTTTTTAAAACGACGAAAAATATAGAAAAAGTTTTGTGATGCCTTGACTATTTATCAATAACAAATCAAATACAACCTCTGTTTAAATACTAATATTTCGTAAGCCCGCCCTTAGCTTTAATAGCCGCTTTTATTCTTGCGAGCATACCGTCGATGTGCTACGATAGGAATTTCTCTGACAATTGGATAACATTATTGATCCACTACAACATAAATTTTCGAATATAACAGAAAATAGAACAGTGGAATCAAAAACTAGTTTTCACAGAAAATGGAACAGTTAATACAACAACCTAGGTTTCATAGAAAATGGGACAGTGAATACAAAACCTCGTTTCATAGAAAATTGAACAGTTGAATACATCAACGTTATTTAAAAACTTTGATCGTAATGATATCCAAGACAACGGTAACGGCAATGAGGTACAGATTAATTCTTTCCCACGATTTAGGGAAAGACAATTCTGCTGAGCAAGAAGAAATAACGCAAATAAACAGTGCTGCGAGCTAGGAAAATGCAAGCGACTATCGTTAGTTGCTTCGAGTGGCTTTCTTCGCCCACTCATCTATTTGGAAAACCAGTTGGCCTTACGCCTGGTTTTGTCTAGTTGGTCTTGCGCCTAGAATAATTTCCTTGGAACCTTTCTGTTGGTTGGCTCTGCCTAACAGATTGGTTGAAAACTAGTTGGCCTTGCGCCTGGTTTCGGTCTAGTTGGCTTAAGTGCTTAGACCCGTCTCTTCATATCTAGGGATTCTGGTTGGCTATTTGCCTAGAGCCCTAAATGCCGCCAGGACCAAGTTTAGCAGAGACCATTGCGACAAGGCTTCCCAACCACGACACGCCGGTCAGATGGCCCCCCGACCAACGAGGCAACTTGTAAAATAGAGGACGACAGCAGACCTCAACCTCGTAGTCTAATAGTCATTAAGTTAAAATGTATAAACTGTAAATATAGAACAGATAAAATTTAAATAAAAAAAAGTATGATTAGAACAAAAAGACCATATCTTTAACTGGAGTGCGACGATGGAGTCCGAGTGGGGAATTGATAAACGTAAGTGTGCTGGAGTGAAGCAATAAGGCTTTATGGCTCTAATAATAGGGCTATATAAGATAAGAATATAACAGAGGCGCCTATCGATAATATCTTTAATTTTGTCACTATTTTCCTATATATGACAAATTTTTTCCTTTAATTTATCTACAGTAGGATTAATAGAGGCATAAACTTCCAATTTCAAGAGGCTCCATATATTTTCAATAGGATTCAGGTCGTGGGATACTGCCGCCCTCAAATATATTTCGCATGTGCTGGGCACGGTAATATGTGCACCATCATGCATAAAGATGGTGCAGATTCTACTGCATCTCAAAAAATTGATATATGGAATTAATATGTCTTCCATTACCTCAGAGTACTGGAGAGCATTCATTGTCCCGTTGACAAAATACAGCGGTCCACATCCATCTGCTGAAATGCAAGACCATATCATAATGGCTGGTGGATGCTTGACGGTCCTCATTATATCGCTCATGTGGCCTTATCCAAACGAACTGGTGACTTTCTGTTACCGCTTCTCACCTGCATTCATTCCCGAATACAATCTGAAAAATGAGGAAACAAAATATTAAAATTCGAAAATATTGCTCTAAAGCCAAGAAAATAGCAGAGAATTATTAAAATATGATAACTACCTTTCGGAAACCTTTAACGGAATAATTTCGGTTTTTTTGCTGGTCGCTTGGCATGTAAGTTCGCTTCTCTTAGGCGTCTCCTAAGTGTCATCCGCGATATAAATATTGCTTTGGTTTCAAGATCCTGATGAACATTTTGTACAGATTAAAAACGCTTTTCACAGGCTTTCTGTATAATTCTTCAGTCTGTTCGAGTCGTTGAACTACTTTTCCGGCCAGTATTGTTTCGTTTGCTAGCAGATTGAGAAGGATTCTCAATCGTGATCTTATTGATTCCCATCACCGTTTGAGGAGAAATCTTCTCCATTCGTGGCATTTGACAAAAAGAAAAGTTGTTTGTCCTTAGCAACGCAGTTATCGATGCTTTTTGTTCCAGAGATATATCCTTACACTTTCCCATGTAACTTTAATATCCAATTTTATAATAAAATACGCGCAACGATTCAGGTACCTAATTAACCACGCTTTTACCTCTAAACACTTTGCACAAATTAAACATAAAAACTAGTCGAAAACTAACGACTTTTTAGTTTTTTGTCCGATTTACATAAAGATAACTTTGAATGTGATAATAGCCGCTGGAATGTACGAGTACAGGTGAAAGAACAATTACTTGAAAGAATTTTAAATAACAATAATAGTTATAAAATGAAAGCACACTCAAAATCCCAATTTTTATGACATCAGAAATGAAAATTTTGAAAAAGTCATAAAACTGCTGAGTATTCCTAATAATTTGAACCGGGACTGTAGATATAAGATTAAAATTACATTTAAAAACATTTATTTACTGTATATCTTATATTGTTTATCTATTGATTAATACAATATACACATTATATAAATGAATAAGACTTTTTCTTCATCTTCTTCTTAGCACTACAGCCCCTTTCGAGCCTTCTCTTCCTACAAACAGCACCTCTAACTATCTGGGTCCATTGACCGCATCCTCCGATTCCGAAATCCGAGCAGCAATGAACTGTCTTCATCGACCGAGTCAGACCAGCGTTTCCTCGGTTTTTCCACTGGCCTCCGGCCTTCAGTTCACCCAACGAATACCTTCTTGGGTACTCGTACTTCGTCTAAACTGCATGTGGCCAGCCCGTTGCAGCTTCCGCAATCTTATAATCATTGAGACCTCCGGTTCGTCAAAAATTTCATACAGCTCATGGTTGTATCGGTCCCCGTCTAGTTTCGCTTCGATTACTCGCCTCAGGATCCGTCGCTCAAAGGCGTTCAATATATTTGCGGATGCTTGGGTTAGGGTCCATGTTTCACACCCATAGCATAGCACAGGTCTTATCACAGATTTGTATATTTGGAGCTTTGTTTTTCTGTGTATGCAGCTGGTCTTCAAGATCGTCAATACTGAATAGAATATTTTATTTGCGAGCTGTATTCTTCGGCATATTTCGTCTCTTTCATTGCCCGTTTTCGTTATTTTGGCGCCTAAATACACAAACTTGCTCACATTTTCGATACTGTATTCGCCAAGTGTGATATTTTGGGTATTTGAGGTATTTTTCCTCGACTGCATCATGAACTTTGTTTTATTTGCATTGATTTGTAGCCCTACTAGTTTTGTTTCGCTGTCAAGTCCCAGGAAGAGTTCTTTGGCAGTTGTTAATGACCGTGACAAAATGTTGATGTCATCCGCATAGGCGACTACTTGGTTCAACTTGTATCGACAGGTAGCTTCCGTATGACGTAGTCCAGAGCCAAATAGAATTGCAATGGGGCCAGCCGATCCCCTTGCTATAGTCCGATATTTGTGTCAAAAGCATCGGTGAGTTGGTTATTGATGCGGACTTGGGAGGTCGTCGACGTCAGTCTCATTTTGGTAAGACAGACTAATTTGGCTGGGATGTCAAAACCAAGCATAATTTGGTACAGTACGTTATGATCAATACTGTCGTATGCTTACTTGAAGTCAATGAAAATTTGGTGTACCTCTATGTTGAACTCCCAGCATTTTTCAAGTACCTGCTTGACTGTGAACAATTGGTCTGTTGTTGATTTACCTGCTCTAAAACCACCTTGATACTCCCCAATAATACTGTTGGCGTATGATCCGATTTTATTTTCTAAAATTTAAAAAATACAAAGTAGTGATATGCCTCTATAATTTTCGCACTGTGGCTTGTCACCTTTTTTGTGGATGGGGAATATAATTGATTGGCTCCACTCTTTTGAGCACATGTTCTTGTTGCCAAATGTGCTGGATGACTTTGTGAATAGTTTGATGAACACAACTGCCACCATATTTGATGAGCTCCACTGGAATCTCATCGATGCCCGGCGCTTTATTATTCTTTTGGGCGTTGATGATGGAACAAACTTCATCCAGAGTTGGTGGAGCCAATGAAAGCTGTCCGTAGACATCTATAGGCTCCGATGTTCTTGAGCTGTGCGGAGGATTAAGGAGGTTCTTTAAATATGATGCCCATCTTTCCTTAATCTTGATTTCATCAGCGATTATACAGGGTTATCCATTACTTGGTTGGGAAAGTATAACCCTGCCATTTGACATTTGTTAGAATCAAATATCATCCAAAGTGTGTTCTTTTTAGTTGAGGGTTTGCCATTTAGAAATATGGATCGTTTAATAGGTGAAAAATACGTTAAAATTATTCAATTTTATTATAAAAATGGTGATTCTGCTTTATCAACATTTAGGCCTTTACGAGCCGATTACGGTCGACATAATCGACCTACACAGCAAACAATTTCGAACACAGTGAGAAAATTTGAAGAGACTGGATCGGTTATTGATATTGCAAGGCCTGCGCATCATCGCAACATTAGTTCTGCTGAAAATATCGCTGTCGTTGCTCAAAGTGTGGGGGAAGACCCGAAATGGTCAATTCGTCGACGTGCTCAACATTTGGGCTTGTCTTTCGGCTCATTGTGGCGGATTTTGCGTTTGGATTTGCATCTCCATCCATACAAAATCCAACTCACTCAAGAACTTAAGCCTCAAGACCATACACAACGCAGAATGTATGCAAATTGGGTGATTGAACTACAACAAGCCATTGATAACGATTTTTTGAACAAAATTTTCTTAAGTGATAAGGCTCATTTTTTGCTCAGTGGTTACACAAATAAACAGAATTGCCACATATGGGGCTCTCAAAATCTGCATGCGGAAAAAGTGACCGTTTGGTGTGCATTATGGTCTGGTGGTGTTATTGGCCCGTATTTTTTTGAAAGCTATCAAGGAATTGCCATTACAGTCTATTCTTACCGCTATGGACGGATGCTAACCGATTATTTTTCCAGAGAAATTGTAGATTTTGATCTAGAAAACATGTGGCTCCAACAGGACGGAGCTACAAGCCTCACAACACAGGCGAATCGAGCACTTTTGCAAGAGAAATTTCCAGGACGCGTAATTTCGAGATTGAGTGATGTCAATTGGCCCGCAAGATCCTGCGACCTAACAGCTTTGGATTTCTTCTTATGGGGCAATGTGGAAGATCGTGTTTACGTGAACAATCCTCAAAATCTGGAGCAATTGAAAACCAATATTCGTGAAGTTATGGCCGAGATAGTGCCGAAAATGTGCCGAAAAGTCATTGAAAATTACCTCAAAAGGATTGAGGTCTGTAAGGGGACCCGTGGAGGACATTTGAATGATATTGTGTTTCACGTATAATGGCAAGGTTGAATCTTTATATTGAATAAAAAATGTTGTTTCCATCTGAATATTTTATGTTTTTTCTTTAGCTTTACTTTCCCAATCGTAAAATGGATAACCCTATATTGCCGCTGTCATCACGGCAAAGCGTGGTTTTGGGCTGATAACCACGTTTTAGGCTTTTCATTACTTTGTATACTTGTCTTGTGTTATTGCTCGCTAAACTTACGTCTATATTTCTCAATTGGTCGTCGTAGTATTTTCTTTTCTTAATCCTTATTATCTTATTCGATATTCTTCTGAGATTTTCATAGTGCTCTCTCTTCGTCCTGGTTTTCCTTGCTACGTATTCTTTGTACGCTTGATTCTTTTTATCTAACGCATTCTGGCACTCATCGTCGAACCAATCATTCCTCTTGCGCCGGGCTTAATGTCTGATCGTCCTGGTAGCCGCTTTCACTTCCATCCAGAGCTCGTTGCTCGTCTTTAACGATGCGTCTGATAAGATGGGAGCCAGCTGGTTGTCGAGGGTCTCCGTGAAATGTTTGGCCACAGACGCTGTTTGGAGCCTTTCTATGTGAAATTTTTGTAGCGGGCTGGTCTTCGCTGAATATGCTTTTGACATACGACATCGATATGTTAATTTGAGTTACAATTGGCTCCTCGGTATGTACGGACGTCAAGTATGCTCGAGGCCCAACGTTTTTGGATCAGAACATGATCGATCTGGTTTTGTGTGTTGCCATCCGGTGATGGCAACACATAAAATGACCCAGGTCATTTTATGAATGCGTCGATGTGGGAAGCAAGTCGAACGTATGACTAGATTTCTGCTACAAACAAAGTTGATCAGGCGCTGGCCGTTGTAATTTGTTTCATCGTGGTCCAGTTGTTCCCTGCTGAGATAGCTCATTGCCAACTTTAGCGTTGAAATCACCCAGAATTCTTTTTGTGTCGTTTGTGGGCAATGAGTCACTGTAAAGTAAATATAGTGAGTCACTATATAATAAATATAGCAAAGAGTAACTATATAATAAAGACTTTTTCAGCGAATTATGAAGGTCCTAAGTGCATTTTGAATGGTAAAAAAATTAAATCAAAATTGGCTTTTTTTCGTTTTTTAGATTTTAGTACTAAAAAACAAAACCCTATTGCAATCACGACCTGTGTCCGTTCGTCCGTCGGTATGTCACAGCACTTTTTCCCCGAAACTATAGAAGCTATAGCAATGAAACTTTGTGAAAAGGTTAGAAGTGGTGACTTCTTGAAAGTTTTGGGGTGGAAACATTTTTCATAGGGGTTTAAGGGGGTCTCCCCATATAGGGAGGTGACCCCTCAAAAAAAAATTTCACCATTGGTAGTCGAGTAGCGTGTCGTTAGAAAGGTCTCAATGAGATCTTTCCAAAACAAGTCTTAAAATTGCTTTATCGGCACCGAGGGGGGCAGGGGAAGGGGAAACCGATTGGACACCTTTTATCCGAAATTCTGAAAAAATGTAGAATGTAGACCTTTATGAGTACAACAACAACAAATACGTGAGAAGTCGAAATTCACTCAACTTTGTTAGTAATTGTATGATTTATCGATTTTATGTTTTCTTGTATAAAATTTTAATGGTATCCTTAAATTGTATAAAATTCAGTACACAGATGACTATTTATAGGATTGACTCGCCCTGACAGTTTCAGAAAGATCGAATGGTATTCAATGAAGTTATAGAGGTTTGAATTTTCCTGTATTTCTATGGAACAATATGCGCTGTATTACTATGGAAACGTATGGCTCTGGAACAATATGCGCTTTTTACCAACTCAGACACTACAGGTTTTCTAGGATTTGCATGAAGGTTTCAGGAAAGATAGGTATCATGAATGTCTTTGAGAATCGGTTCAGCTAGGGGTATCAGTAATCGTAAAACAAAATGGTGGCTGTTTTTAATGCTACGATTGAATAATTTTGAGTTATTTTTCCCAAACTTCAACGTTTAAGGTACATGCCTTTAGCACTTGATTCAATTTAATGAATGACTATAGATGAGTGCCTACAATTAAGACTCATAGGTGAAACAAGTCGAGGAGGCAGGAGAGAGCTCCTAGCAAAAGGGCTTTATAACTATTCTAGGATTCGAAAAAATTAGCCATGAATCGGTGATTACAGTAGAGAGGAGTGGCCCCTGAAAAAAAAATTCATCAAAGGTAGCCGATATGAGTATCAAATGAAAGTTCCTTATGAGAGCTGTTCAAAACAGTTCTTAAACTGACAGTTTTTGCTTCATTGGAGGCAGAGGTTGTAATAATCGGGCAGTTAAAGGGTTAAAGAAAAACTCAAAATGTCCCAGATCAATCGAAACGATCGAACCGGTACGATTGCAGATTGAATTGGAACAATTTCCGATTGACCTAGAACAATTTGCAATCGAACCGGTTTGAGATTGATCTGGTACTACGAAACACTTTTGACAGGGCAGTTGTCATTGAGCAGGAGACGTGTGAGGTAACTCACGTGGGAAAATTAGTGCAGATCGTTTCAATATCTCAGGTAATAATTTCCATAATTACACTAACGCTTACATTACTGCAACACCCTGTACAGGAAGATAGTTGCCGATAATCGAAGAGTCATCCCAACGAAGCTAACCTCAACGGTCTCTTTCTGAAGACCCATTGCAGGAACAGCAAGAGTCCCGCAATTTCTCGCCCAAGGCATGCAGTAGCAGTAGCAGTAGAAGCAAGTACCGTAAAAGAGAGAACGGTCCCTGGACTGCACTCGGCAAGAAGCTTTGGAAAAGTAAATGGACAGGAGTTTCCCTCCGGACGGAAAATCAGGTGGAAAATTCAAGAGGAAGTGTAAAGTTCTTGCACTGTTTAGTGTGATAAAGCGCGCTGCTGTGGGTGAGCGTAGCGTAAAATATTGTGCAAAACGTCACAAACGAGTTGTCCGCTCGATCGTGTGGAAAGCGCTGAAGAAAATCGCCAGTGAGTGTTTAGTGGGGGCGCGACTCCGGTCAGGATTTCGCACAATAGTTTCGACTTGGACTTGAACGGAATTTCAGAGCTATCTGGTTTGTGTTGGCGAAAGTGTCGCAAAGTGTAGAACCCCCCCGAGCCAAGTGAACGAGTTCCAGCTGCTGTTCGTGGTCGTCTTGATTAGCGAGAAGTGCGAAAAGTTAATCCGGGGACGCCTCCTGTGCGACTTGGAGTAGTAATCCAACTTTCTTTCAACTGTTGCAACGATTTTCCGATCTTTTGTCGAATTGCGATTTTCTCGAGGAAAAACACTCAGCCGAGCCGAGCAATTGCTACCGTGCGAAAAATAAGAAGTGAACGGAGTCGAGTTGTAATATCGCTCTTCTGAACGACTCACTGCAGAGTTAGGAGTGAAAAATTTTATTTATCAAAACCGCATTTGAAGATCCGATTGAGATTGGAGTTGAGCTTTTCAAAGGGTTTATCAGGAAAATTCTCCTGTCACTAGATACGTACTCAGGTTTATACAGTACCAATCGTTTGCCGCGCTAACGTTGTGGACATAGGTTTTGCTTGCAGTTCTTTAATCGACGAATATTTTGTTGCTAGTGCTGGAAGCTTTTCAATTGATATCAACAAGCGATGCAACCATAAAATTGATCGAGACTTGTTAATAGGAAAAATAGCTGATAGAAGTGATAAAAGGAATTTGTTGCCTCAGTGTTTTACCAGACTACTACAAGTATAAGAAGTACAATTTGATGGAAGTAATAGCTTTGATACAGAATCGAAATTTCCGGACCATCTGCATCGTCGTCGAGCGCTCAGAGGACCATGCAGGTGAGTACCCTTTTATGGTGTTATTAATACATATATTTCGTGCATGTCCAAAAAGTGATTCATACCACTTAAATTTTCCAACATTTATAGATTACTGTGCATTTGAATTTGTCGGCTTTTATACATTAGTCATTATGTTGTTTGATACTGTTCAAAGCATTTTCAGTTAGAATTCCATAGGTTGTGAATGTAACTAGTTCGGTCAGTCCGCCAAAGCTCGTCGGGTAATGTTGAATACTATAAAAGACCACAGATAAAATATTTTTATAGATTGGCATATGCTAGAAAATTACAAACCTCGTTGGATTATATGTACTTTACGTAAAGATATTTATGTGCTTTAGTTTATATGCAAGCATATCCATTTACTTATGCTGCTCATTCACCTTTTTCCTATTTAAAGAAATTCGGACACAATGCACAATACGTCGCGGTTAACAGACATAGAGATGAGTGTACATATGCATAAGAGAGAACTGATTTTCTAGATATTTTTATTATACACGAAGAGTTTGATAAACGTGTACGTTACGGAAAAATATACTATTAAAGCGAAAGAAATTTTCATATCATTATCACGCCAAATTAACTAGCTAAACCGCTAATCCAACAATATGCTATGTCCTCACGAAACTAAAAAACGATATTCCCTAATAATTGTTTACATACTGATAGTATCATTCCGCTTCAAAACGAACTAAATAGAAAAATCCATTACAACTTGTATTTTCTGCTTCAAATTATCTTTTATGAATGATTGATCTTTTTGTTGATTTTGCAAATTTTGGTTTGAGGTTTTTTGGTTTTTTTTTTTACTAAACGCCAGTTACTGTACGTCTTGTGTTATTTCTCTAAGCAATAAGTGGAAACATTGTCATTATTCGTATTATTTCCAAAGAAAAAAAAACAAAAAACACATCAGGCTCTTGCTTTAAAATAGGAAAACAAAGAAAAAACCAAATTTATTTATAATTCTCATAAATTTAATGCAATCAGGAAAATTGCCAAGGCGATGATAAATTATATCGAAAAAAAAGAGACTAAATAAATTGTTAAGTATTTATTGCACGTTTACATCGATAGTTCTTGCATACAGAGTGCTTAACTCGTGAATAAATAGATCTGTATGCTTCATAATTATGATGTTTATGTTTAAATATATTTTGCGAAAGAATAAAATGAATCATTTTGTGAAGTGCTAATTTTCCCAAAATCGGTCTTTCCTTTCTCCCGACTCTAACCGGGTATAGGACCCGGTACGGTGGCAGGCTTCCACCTCAAGACATGAGCCAGCCGCCGGGTACTTAAGCAATTCTTCTTTGTTTCAGGTGATATCGCGGGTTGAGTGGCCCAAGCAGAGTGCCTCTTTATGGCATAGAGTTATGCAATCAAATTGTATAGTTCTATAGCATAAATTGGTCACCGGGGTACTCTCTTTCTGATGGGAAAGTTCATGCAATTCAAGTTGCATGAGTTTTCCACTCAGAAGAGGAATACCTGGCCACTGCAACAAAATATATATGGATTTATTCCGGTTGGGTGGGTGCGAAGGGGCTCCACCATCGCCCGTTTGCCCCTCTTTCATTTGTGGGCCATGAACTTCGTCGGGTAATGACGAGGTTACCCCAAGTCTGCCTTTCTTTTCAGGTTCCACTTGTTCTCAGAACAAGTTCTATCTCCCTCGGTGTAGTTATCTACACTCTTTGCGACTTCGGTTGCCTTTGGATCTCCAGCAGTCAAATTCGTGAGTGCGAAATTTTTTTGTAGTGGGTCCTCGTGCTGGGGAAATGAACCCGCCCCACGACACCGCAATGCTAGCCTGCCAGCGCATTCACGCGAATTTTGTTTCTAGTTTCACTGTGGTTAAAAAAAATTAAAGTTATGGACCTTTCCGCGGTCCCTTTAATTATATTGAATTTAAAACACAGGTTATTATAATAATTTTTATTAATTAAACTCCCGGGTAATTATAATATTCAATTAACCGTATCTTAAATATTAACCACCTATATTGTGTGAGAACTTAGAACTAACTAACTTTTTGTATTCTCAAGTCTTTTATAAATTATTTATGTTGATTCTGCGAAAAAATGACTGAATCACTTTGACAAAGATATTCAATATCTATCTCTTATGAATCATATTGAATCATCTGCAAAAATGAAAGTATTGATTATATTACTCTACTGACTCATATATCGAGTTTGCTAAAATTTGCATGTTCGCAGGTGTTCTGACTCATTGGTTTAGATAATATAACTCTTCCCTCCTTATGATGAAATTCGTCCTCGAATTTACCCTTAATGTTACTAATCTTTATTTTTAATGTTTTTCTTTTTAAATAAAAGTATACAAAAATAATGATGAGGACGATTACAATGATAATAATTATTGAAATGTTTATAGCCAGATGGGTTTGTCTTACATATTTCATTTCTTTTATTTCTTCTAGATTTTGTAAATGAAAGTCCTTTAATTCATTCCATGTGGGTTGTGTAAGATAATTTGAAAAATTTAGATCTATTTTTGGAATTAAAACTCGAGCTTTATATTCAGGAAATCTGTTAGAAAATGTTATGTTATTTAATGTAATAGAACAATTATTAAAAATAAATAAGTAGTTCCCATTAAGTTCTTGATTTCTTTCGTCACATGTATTATGCCATTTTATTTTTGATTGAATAACCAGAACTGTTCCTGCTTCTAATTCTACAATTGATGATCTTTCTCTTTTTATTATTGTACATGTTTCATTTACGAAAAAACACAAATGACTTTGTTTGAGGTCCTTGAAATTATTTTCATTGTTATAGGTATACACAGTATTATTTATTTTTACTATATTTTCTGGTTCAAATTGAATTTCATAATTATTTTGATTAGGAACAGGTAGAACAATGTATTTGAAGGTATTCAAAATTTTGTGAGGAATTTTTATTGCAAATAGTAGCTCTAAAGGATTTTTGTTGCTAATGGCTACGGCTATTTCTAAATGTTTGAGTTTATCTACATCTATTGCATAATCAATTATTTCTGCGGTTGTTAGCATATTCCTACTCATAAGTCCTAGTCTGGATGATATTATATTATCCTGTAAAATTTCCAATTCATTCTGTAGTATTTGAATATTAACAACTGTTGCTAAATATGACAATTCTGTCTTCCATCTTTCTGTAGTTTTGTTTAATGAATGTTCTATGATTTTTCTATCAATTTGAATAGTCGCTATTACTTTATTAATCTGTTCTTCTAACCTGTTATTTATTTTTATTTGCTTATTCATTTTATCTATTAATTCATGGTTATTTTGATCTATTAATTTGAAATGATCTTCAATATTCTGTCTATCATTGGCATCCATTATACCAAAAAGCCAATTGTATACATTACCTATAGGATTTATTAGTCCCCTACGTTTTCGTTTGTTTAAACCTAAGCTCTTTCTTTTATTTTCACATATTTCTTTATATCCTGTTTTACTAGTTAAAAATGTAGAACTACAGGTGTCAGCAAGTCTGTCAGGGATTCTTGGTACATTTTGGGGTTTTGTAAATTTATTATTTACAATTTTTTCAAGAGTATTCTGTGTCATATTTGTTTTGTAAGTATGTTCTTCTTTAGGTATTGGTCTGTATTCTTTTGGTATCAGTGTGTATAATTGATGTTCCATATCATCCAATTCTTCGTCTAATGTCCATTGTCGGTGATCATGTATTCCTAACATATTAGTCTTTCTAATTTCGTTAATTGCTGTCAGTATATGTTCCAAATTTACTTTATGTAAAATAATATGTCTCTCGTTAACTAATTGTATTTTGTCAGTTTTTATTTCGATATATCCTGTTTCAGAGTTGATTTTATCTATCACCAATGTCCCCGATGTTAGGTTCAACAGAAGCATTAGATACTGACATCTTTATTTTCTTCCGAATTGTCTGGTTGATTTGAATCTGTAATAATAATATTCTTTTTTGGTCTTTTTATATTAACTTTTGCTATTCTATTATTATATGTTTGTTTTTTAAATTTAGGTTCTAATTTATTTCTTATCGCTTTAGGGTTCTTCACAAAAATATTTTCTCTCTCTTCGTTATATTCTTCTCTATTTTTATTATCTCTTATAAGCATATTATGCTTTGCCTTGATTATTCTATCATATATAATTTCTTTATCGATTTTTCCAAAGTGCACATCAATTGGTCTTTCATTTATAGTTGAATGTATTTGTCTATTATAAAATTCAAGAGCTTCAAAGAATTTTTCTTTTGTAGTTTGTTTGGGTATGTTATTACATCCCGTTCTCATTTTCTCCTGTATTGTTTCGTGAAATCTTTCAATGTCTGCATTTCCTGTATGGGAATGTGGTTATGTAATATGCAATTCTATGTTTTTAATTTGATATACTTCTTTTAAAAAAACTGATTCAAAGTCTCCATCTCCAATAATAAGGTTAGGTCGTCCGGTATTTGCTAAAATTGTTAGTAGACCTTCTCTCATATCTGCCATATTTTTGGATTGTATCACCGTACCCACTGCAAATTTTGAAAATTTATCTATACTTGTCATTATTGTTAATCCGTCGATGAAAAATAAATCCATGTGGATTATTTCTCTAGGATTCGTTGGTGTCTGAGATAATTCGAATACTGGTTTGATTGGTTTTCTATCAACTTTCATTTCGTTACAAATATTACAAACGTTAATAAATCGATTAATATATTGCCGTAGATTCGGAAAATAAATTCTTCTTTTTAATCCTTCATAATTTTCTTTTATCCCTGAATGGCCTGTTTCCTTCTCATGATAATCCTTGATAGTTTTAATTAATTCGTCTTCGGTTTCTATTTCTTTTAATAATTTAGATACTTTAATAAATTTTATTTTAGTTCTATCGAATCCTTTTATCAAAATTTGTTGCAAAATATTATACTCATGGTCATCTAATTCACTGTATATTCCAACTTGTCCACCACGTAATCTCTTTTTAAGGAAATCTATTGTTTTATTTTCATTTTCAATATATTCGATTGGTAAAATAATTCTTTTTCTATTATTTGTCTTGAGTTTGTGTTCTGGTTTTTCTTTTCTTACTAAAAATATTTGCTGTTTATATTTGTTAATGAAATCATCTTTAATTGGAATGTGATCATTGAAATTTTCGACTTGTGAATGTATTGTATTACCGCTTGTACTTTCTACAGATTTTCTAGAAAGACTTCTTTGCCTTACTACTTTCTTAATTTCTGGATAGAATTGTAAATCAAAGTTTATATCGGATGAAACATCTGATGCTTGTTCACCTTGCACTTTATCTTTTAAAGTCTTAATTGAAGTTATCTGAATTTTCTTCCTTTTATGTTGATCTTCATTGTTGAGCATGTTTATTTCTCCTGTTTCTCGCAGTCTTGATTAAAAAATCTGCTGGGATATTATCTTTTCCCTTAATGTATTCAAGTTTTATGTCATATTCTCCCAATTATATGATCCATCTTTGTAATCTTGGAGTAATATCTTTTCTTTTGAATTTTTGATACAGCCACTTAATAGGCTGATGATCAGTTTGTAGATCAAATTCTCTTCCATATAAATATGGTCTTAGGTAATTTACTGCCCAAACTATTGCTAACATTTCTTTTTCAATTACAGCGTATCTTTTCTCATGATCGTTTAATGTCCTGCTTATATAACAAACAGGATGTCCATTTTGACTTAAAACCGCTCCAATCGCAAAATTACTAGCGTCTGTAGTAACTTTGAATCTTTGTGCAAAGTCAGGATGTTTCAGAACAGGTGCTGAAGTTAACAAGTTTTTTAACTTTTCAAAGGCTCCGACATATTCGCTGTCGTTCAGATTTACTTTCTGATCCTTCTTTAAGTATCGTGTCATTGGCTGTGCCACCTTAGCATAGTCCTTTATGAACTTCCTATAGTATCCCGTTAAACCCAAGAAGGATTTAATTTCCTTAGGGTTTTTAGGAATTTGCACTAGTATTATTTTCTCGATTTTGTCGGCATTCGGTTTTATACCCTCTGCTCCAATAGTATGGCCTAAAAATTGCGTTTCCCTTCTTAGGAACACACATTTATCAACTTGTAATTTTAAGTTTGCTTCTCTTAATTTGTTGAATACTTTTTGAATATTATCGATATGTTCTTCTATGGATGTACCAAAAATTAAAATGTCATCGAGGTAAACTAAACATATTTTATTGATATAATCTTTTAATACATGATTAATTAGTCTTTGAAATGTGGCTGGCGCGTTTTTTAATCCAAATGGCATTCTCGTATATTCATAATGTCCTGTTGCTGTGGAAAATGCTGTTTTCTTAATGTCTGACTCCTTCATACGAATTTGGTGAAATCCTTTGGCCAAATCTAGAGTTGTAAAATATTGGGCTCGACCTAATTTCTCCAGAATTCCATCGATGTTTGGGATTGGGAATTTGTCATCTATTGTTACTGCATTTAGCTTCCGATAATCGATAGCTAGTCTCCATTTCTTTTGTCCTGAATTATCCATCTTTTTCGCAACAACGACTACAGGCGAATTGTATGGTGAATTGCTTTCTCTTATAATACCTTGCTCCAACATTTCATTGATTTGCTTTTCTATTTCTTGATCATGTATTTGTGGATTCCTATACATTTTAGAATATATTGGGTCTTCTGTTGTTGTTTTAATTTCATGTTCAATTTGGTTTGTTGCTGAAAGATAATCTCCTTCTAAATAAAATATTTCTCGATTTTTCTTAATTAGTTTCTTTAATTCGAATTTTTCTTTTTCATTCAAATTATTCATATCTATATCTATTTTATCCATGGCTTCCATAGTATGTATTTCTTCAAAACTGAATTTATTTAGTTCATTTTCACTTACACTTTTATTGACACTTTCACTTGCACTTTTAAATTCATTTTCATTGATAAATGGCACTTCACTGTCACCAAATGTAATACTTTTACTTCCGAAATTAATTTTCGAACCGGTGCAGGATAATATATTAGCACCAATTATTGCGTCGAATTTTCTACCCGATAAATCCGCAAGTTTCCATCTTGCGAATTTCCGAATACCAATTTCTGGAGGAGTTTTTGTTATTGTCTCATACTCTATTTTTTGAGTACCAGACAATGTACGATATTGTTCGTTATGTACTTTAGTTATTGGATGATCCTGTAAATGATTAATATCTAAAATTGAAACAGTGGAACCAGAGTCGATTAATGCTCTAGTTGGTATTTCATTAATATGAATTTGAATTATGGGAAGGTAGGAATTTTCGAGGCTTGCACAGGAAAATTGTCCTCAGTTTTTATTAAGTTTGTATCCATAGGCTCTACTCTGTCATGATTATTATAATATTGGTTATTATGAGAATGATTTTGATAATTATTTTGTCTGTAGTTTTGTCTGTTTCGATTGTAATTGTCATTATAATTGTTTTGTCTGTATTGGTTGGAACCGTGAGCCCTATCCCTATAATTATTTTGATTTCTTTGATTTGAAAGACGACCGCTGTCATTTTGATTGTCTTGATTATCCTCTTCTCCTTTTCTTTCTTCCGTGTGCCTATTTTGTTTATTATGTTTTTGTTTCTTTTTATATGCTTCATAATTATCAATATAACCTGTCTGTACTAATTCCTGATAAGCTTCCTCCAATGTTTTAACGTCCTTCGTCCTCAAATACATTGCATCTGTCCTGTTAATTTTACTAAGGAATTTTTCTAAAATGCTTATTTCATTATAAGTTGGTTTGAATTCATCTGGTTGTTCAGGATCTAATAAATACTTTAAATTAAGCTTATCTAAAATTACAGTAAGATGTTGATAGACATCCTTTGCGCTCCTTGAATGATATCGATCCGCTTGTTCCTTTAGTTTTAAGTAAGATTCCTGGACTTCAAAAGAAGTAATCAGGGTTTTCTTCACATTCTCCCATGTTTTTGATGTGATCCTTCGAGCGGCTATTGCAGCTTTACCTTGTAATTTTGAAAACAATATTTCTGATATGTATTTGGCTTCTTGTTCATCAGTTATCAGTGACATCAGGCCCTCTACTCCAAGAATGTAGCTATGAAGTTGGAACCCTTCATCTCCTGTGTAGGCAGGCATCGATCTCGCCTCTCTCAATATGTCGACAAATGTGATTGGCATTTTGATTTTATATGTTCCTCTTTTTATTAAGAAAAGTTCTTAAGTTCTATTACCTTAGTATCTGCTTTTTGAATTTGTTGTTTTTGCTATTAAAATCTTACAGGGGCGACTCTTCCTGTAGATTTATAGTTTTAAATATTTTATTTAACCTTGTCTGCAACGAGCACAGCAAGGAGGCGAATTCTGCCTTCGGGACAATGCAAGTCCTTGTTTTATTAAAAAAACTTTTTCGGAAATGTTATGTCAATTGTTATTTAACTTTTCACTGTTTTTCACTGTTCACTGTTCACTCTGTTTAACAATAAGTTCGTTTTATGGACACCGGTAAGCTTTTTCAGCTATTAGTTCGAACGCTGTTTCGGATTATTTTTATTTTTCACTTTCGCGATTTACACTCACGATTTCAATAAAACTTCCCGAAACTTATACGCGACAAACACTTCGGCATCCTACCGACTGCACCAATTTTGTTTCTAGTTTCACTGTGGTTAAAAAAAATTAAAGTTATGGACCTTTCCGCGGTCCCTTTAATTATATTGAATTTAAAACACAGGTTATTATAATAATTTTTATTAATTAAACTCCCGGGTAATTATAATATTCAATTAACCGTATCTTAAATATTAACCACCTATATTGTGTGAGAACTTAGAACTAACTAACTTTTTGTATTCTCAAGTCTTTTATAAATTATTTATGTTGATTCTGCGAAAAAATGACTGAATCACTTTGACAAAGATATTCAATATCTATCTCTTATGAATCATATTGAATCATCTGCAAAAATGAAAGTATTGATTATATTACTCTACTGACTCATATATCGAGTTTGCTAAAATTTGCATGTTCGCAGGTGTTCTGACTCATTGGTTTAGATAATATAACTCGCGTCTCCAGACGAGGGCATTCTCGGCAGATACCGACACCTTCTTCTGCCGAGGCAGCAGACCATCGCTGCAGTCCTTTACGGACATTTTTGAACTTCCTAATTCCCTACAAGGTGGCGAAATACGCGAAAAATCTGTTTCCTCCCTCGCGAATGAGCACCTGTGATCTAAAAAATCTGAAAAAAATTATCAAGGGAGTTATTAATGAGTATAACAATAACAAATGCCTCAGAAGTCAAAATTCGTTCAACTTTGTTAATAATAGTATGGTCTTCGAATTTCATATTTTCGCCAATAAAATCGTCTTTGACATGTTTCTTAATTTTATTCGTTGCTGGTAACTGCATTTGGTAAGTTGAGTACAAAACTCTTCTGACATGAGCGTAGGTCTGTCTACCCAATATTCATTGCTATTTTCAGGCAAGGGTAAAAAGTTTTAAAACTTTTAACCAATCATATCTTATAGAAAATTTAATTACACAGCTTTTGTTTCCGCACAACTTTGCTGTAAAATGAATCGTTTTGAATGTAGAAATGAGAAAAGTAGGTATAAATCGAGGTTTTTTTTATAATTTTTTAACATTTCGATTAATTTATTAATGTTCCCGACCTTTGTGAGAGGGGTTGGTAAGTCAATTATTGTTAAACCCGTCATTCCACAACTGTTTCTGCAAAAATCAGTGTAACCTCTCTCAAGAGCCAACTGAAAACAGATCCGCCCTGGTCTATTTATACTTCAGTTAAAACTGGATAAAATTTTGATCTAGTTCAACTTGAATTTAAATGCATTAGCAATAGAAGCTTAAACTTCATTGACTGTAGGAGGCCAGTACTACTTTCAGCAGCTTGTTTATGAACAACATATCGTGTGAAAATATGAATGAATTATCATGCAACGTTATTCGTTCGCTCATTTGAAATCATTCGCTGGAACAAATATAGTATTTCTAAATTGCTTAAAAGCTTATAGAAAGTTTATTGTTCTAGACGAATTTCACTAAACGACTTAAATACGCTCCGGATATTTTTCACATTAACTTTCATATTTTTCCATAAGTTTTCAATGGAAAACAGCCACAAAGCTCAAAAGGGCAGAGTTGAAAAAAGAATGGAATATGCGAGTATACGAGTATAATTGAAATCGATTTAAACCAACGGCTAACCAATCGTTAACTAGCTGCACTCCATACAATATTCCTCTCCTCCCTCAACACACATCACTTTCTGCAAACTTTTCCATTAGCTAAACCAATTAAAAGTTTTGTAAACATTTTCATGCATATTCTGGAAGCATGAATAGAAAGCTGTATCTACGAGTATAGATGCTTTCTATTTCTATCGAACAAATGGGATTACTTTTTTCATCCTATGGTTTCCGTTTGATATTTTGAATGCCAATATTGCGTTTAAATCAAGCAATTAAAATCTAACATCAATTATCTAAAAAGGCATTCGTGGGAGAAACTGAAGGATGAAGACTTGTGGGAGACCCTAGTCTAGCTCTATTGACAAAGATACTTCATCACTGTTCGAATCACGACAAATTCGCCAGAATTTAAAAATAAGACATGGCGTATCATCGGAGCTATTTTTATATAAAAACGTCAATATTCGAAAGGCGTAGAGCCAAAATCTGTAATAAATTTTTTTTTGGAAATTATAGAAACTCTGTTCATTAATTTCAAGAAATAATCATGAAAATTCACATAAAATCAATCTAATAGCGAAAATTGGTTTTACCATATACATATTTGAAACTTTTTCGGGAATCTCGAAATTTTCTATACCTAAGTTGATTTGAGCCCACGTCGTTGTCTTTTTCTCTCAGTTTGATCCCCTCTTCGTTTTGCTGCAATGAATCATCACCATCATAATTTACTTCTGTTCTGTTCAATATTATGCGGGTTGGGTATCCTGGCAAAGTTGAATTATTTTCTGGTTCGCAAGGACGATTCATTAAGGCAACTTTTGAAGTTCCTGCTCTTGGTGGCTTGCATCATGCGATTCCCTGATGGTGATGTTGATTATGATTGAAAGTTTATTTGGAGAAGAGAAGATAAATTGTGATGTTGTTTATCAACTCATGGAAAAATCCTGACTATTTTTCTTGGAAACCATGGGTTTAGTTATTGGAAACATAAATCACGTTTGCTAATTTAGAAATTTCTGGAAAAAATATTTGCATAAGTATGCCTGGAAAGGTACTTGAAGTAATGGGTGATAATTTTTCAACTTTTCTACGACGAACAGAAATTTTATCCTTGTTCTGTTTTTTAGACTATCATTAGGGGCTGTTTTATACTAAAACAAATCTCTCCATTAACTTGCTCTTTCCATAAGATTGTACAAAAACAAATTACTGTTTTGAGGTCAGCGCCTGTTCCTATGCTCTTTTTTGGCGAAAACAATTTTTAACTAATAAGAAGTAGCAACTTCTTAATAGTTTCATAGTAAATTATTGAAATCCCGAAAAATTTCCCCATCATCAAAAACCGTATCAGTAATTTGTATGCAATGGGTGCTTTGTGCTTAAGGTTTTCCATTAATGACATAAGAATTTTATCTCTTGATAAAACACAGAAATATCTGAGATATTGAGTTTAAATTTATTGTCACTGTAAGGCAAGCATTATTTTTTAATGAATGAAATTCGATTTCGGTCATATGACCACCTCGAGTCCGTTTACAGCTGCTGATTCTTTGGACCTAATTTTCCACCACTCTGGCACACATTTCGACCGGAACGTTGGCAATTTCGCGTTGGATGTTGTCTTTGAGCTCGTCTAGAGTTATGAGGTTGTTGACATATACCAGTGACTTGATATAACCCCATAAAAAGAAATCCAATGGCGTTCAATTGCATGAACAAGTGACCGGACCATTTCTCGAGATAACACATTCACCAAATTTGACTTTCAATAAATCGGTTGTGAGGCATGATATGCGGCAAATAGCACAATTTTGTTGAAACCATAGATCATTGATATCAAGTTCATCCAATTTGCCCACAAAAATCTTCCAACATAACACGATAGCGCTCTTCATTGACGGTAACATGACGTTCAGTTTCATCCTCGAAAAAATACGACCCAATCACACCTCCGTCATGAAAAGCGCACCAAACAGTAACTTTTGCAGATGCAACGGTATCTCAAGAAGCACACGTGGATTTGTTGCTGACCAATAATGCATATTGTGCTTATTAACAAGGCCATTGAGTCAGAAATGAGATTCATCACTGAAGATGATTTTTCGATGAAATTCTTCATTTTCTTTATGCTTTGCCAGAGCCCAATTGGAGAAGTTTCGACATATTGAATGATCAAGTGGCTTTAGTTCTCGAGTCAATTTGATTTGGTGACCATGTAGTCCAAGGTCTTCTCGCAAAATACGCCACAATGTCATTTTGGTGATGCCCAGTTCTTGGGAACGACGTACAATCGACTGATTTGGCTCATTATGAATGGATGCACTTACGGCTGTGATATTACCTTTGCTTCGAGTGGTACGACGTCTTTTTGGCACCAAACCGTCCAATAGTGAAAATTTGGACGCAGAATTATCCACTATAGCACGCACAGCTGGTTGGGTGAGACGATTATTACGGCCAAAAATCGGAGTAAGTACTCTTAAAGATGCGACCACCTACTCAGAATTTCGGTAGCAATTTTGAATAATTTTCAAACGTTGCTAGTTCGTGAACTTTACAATGATAGACACGTTGACTTTAACTAACGTTTTGACATCGACAGTTTATTAAAAAAGTTTAAGGATGCGTTCATATGATTAACATGTAGTATATTGCAAAAGTATCTATTTCTCATCTAGCTTAGCTTTCATCAAAAAGTACTTTCAAATTTTTCCTTTTGAAAATTCCATTTGAATTTTTTTACGTTTAATGTCAATCACAAATGTATACTTCAGCTGAATATTGTGGCTATTTTTGTGTTTTTATGCAACTGCTTTTAAGCACGTTAATATTATATATACATATATATATATATATATATATATATATATATATATATATATATATATATATATATATATATGTATATATATATATGTATATACATAGTTATATATTGTTACATGTCCAAACAATTCGACGAGCTACTGTCGCGATTGTTGTTGCAACTATCAATAACATCATGATCAATAAACGAATGTACTCGAAAGTAGCAGAATCGACCAAGCATGATCAATATCTGAAAGTGTCGTCACTGCAGGGTATTCAGAATTGCTCGAATATTCCTGGCAATTCCCGCCAGAACATTTGCCAATATACGAGAAATGGATTGAATGACTAGAGACCCTTTATAAGCCGAGCTGAATGAATGGGGAGGGATAGTAAAACCGCGATAGTAAAACTGCGATAAAGTGGAGCGCAAATTAAAGGCGATATTGATTAAAAGTGAAGTGATTTTCGTGACATAGACAGTTGGAATATAAATTTGTAGACAAATGAAAAATAGTATTTTAATTCATCTTTGTAAAACTAGTGAAATTAATGATTGTACGCTCTTTTCCGGAACATTAAAATTATTGCGAACCATGACACGTGTTAGTGATGTCGAGAAGTGAGAAAGAAAATTTTGAAAGTGAAAACTTTTAAACATTTTTAAAGTACACAATAGTAAAATTTAACGTGGAAATTGGTGGTAAAAAAAGGCAAAACAATAAAAATGCCACGAAACTTACATTTGAAAATCAATAAATTTACCATATCGGAGCTTAACGAAGAATTGGAACAGCGAAATCTGGCTTGGCAAGGTACAAAGGCCATACTAATTGCACGTTTGCGTGACGCGATTGAATCGGAAGGTGTGTATCTGAATTTGGGTGAGCCCTCAGATGCGGAGCATTTACAAAACCTAGTTTGAAGCCGCCGCTAGGACAAATGATTGGAATGAGCAGGAATGAGCAACTGCATTGATTCTTGCTCTAAGAGGCCCAGCTGCCGAGCTTTTGCAGACTATCCCCGTTGAGTTGTACTCAAACTCGGCTGCTATAATGAATGCGCTCGACATGCGTTAAGGAGATGATCATAAGAAGCAGATTTATCAGTCACAGCGACGGCATCGGATGCAGAAGTCTGGTGAAACCTTACATAGCTTGCCCAAGACATTGAGCCACTGACACTTTTGGCTTACCCAGCCTATGACCCAGAACATCGAGATGACGCAGCATTCATCAGCGCATTAAAGGACCAGAAATTGCAACAATCCGTGTGCTTAGCTCAAAAGCGAACGGTTAAGGACGGATTGAATTATAGTCTGAGCTTTGAGACAACGAGAATTATGACTAGTGCCACTGCCCGGGTCGCGACAGATGAGTGCAGGTGTGAGCGCGTAGAAATTGAGCGAGAGCTTCAGGTACATGGTGCACCTAGATGCTGGAATTGAGGTGAAAAGGGGCACCTACAAAGAGATTGCAAGAAACGAAAAAAACCGGGCTATTGTCCAGGGTGGCGGGGATCCAGACCGAGTCAGAGGCTCAGAATAGAAGCCCTTCAAACTGAGGGGGTCAACTTGGTGGGGCAGAGGTTGGCTAGGAGAATCAACGTCCCCAGCACCACCATCACCGTGTCAAGAGTACATCGTGGAGAAGCAGACTTATGCCTTCCGGGTCAAGTTGACGGAGGACATTCCACCTTAACAATCGACACTGGTATAACCCGATCAATTATCCAATCAGACTTAGTGACGCAACAACTACTTCACAAGGGCAGGATTCTTTCACTGCGGATAGCTACGGGAGGAACTGCACCTGTCCATGGAGAGGTCAACTTCCAGACACAGTTGGGAGACCTTGCGTTCCGACATAATTTTCTGGTCGCGAACATTATTTTTTTTTTTTTTTTGTGGTAGGGAGGTGAAGGCATTTATGCCCGCCGAGTCTGGCAGTGTGGGACTCCCATGGAGGATACCTTTGGACTACCCACTAAACACCTCCCCTGTCAATCTGAGAACCTAGCCTGGAACCATTTGACACATTACTTCGGGCCAGGTCTCGTTTTGTTACGCCGTGGGGCGCCTTCAAGCTGGGGAGTCCCTTTCCTAGCGGGAGGGGAGGGGGGAAGAGGAATTGCCAGAAGAGCGATCCCCCAGCCCCAGTGCCTCCGGCTGCTGTGAGTCCCTTTTATATTTTAGGACTGCCCGAGCATAATGTGCCACCTGGTTCCATTTGTCAACCGATTCGAGCATCACCGCAACTATATTATCCGGGGTGAGCTCTCCCGTCTCCCTGTAGAGTTCCCTTCGCAGCCTGACCCATTTCGTACACACAAAAAATGTGTGACAGGCATTGTCCTCCTCTCCTGGGCAAAACCGACAATCGGGAGACTGTGACTTGCCGATCTTGTGCAGGTAAGACTGAAAACACCCGTGCCCGCTCAAAAGCTGGGTCAGATAGAAGTCAGTCTCACCATGCCTTCGATTTAGCCACGGTCTCACATCCGGGATGAGGCGTGCAGTCCACCTTCCCTTCATTCGATCGACCCAAGACTGCTGCCAATCGTTGAGCGAGCGTTGTCTCTCCTCGCGGACAACGATCTCCCTCGCATCCTCGTTTCGGCGCAGGTAAATAGCGCGGTGCTCTCTAGCAAGGAGGGCGACAGGTATCAGGCCTGCAATCACTCTCACCGCCGAGTCGGAGACTGTTGGATACGAAGATGCAATTCTCAGTGCTCCTCTTCTCTGTACCTGTGCCAATCGTTTTCGGTATACCTCCTTGCTGAGAGCGTCGCCCCATACCTCTGCTCCGTACAGTAGCACTGACCCTACAGCACTCATCAAGAGGCGTCTTCTTGATGGGCTGGGTCCCCCTACGTTGGCCATAAGTCGACTCAGGGCCGATATTCCCGAAGCAGCCTTCTCAGCCGTTGCCCTGATTTGCTCAGAGAAACTCATCTTCGAGTCGATCAGTAGCCCCAGGTACTTCACCGCTGGCTTCGATTCGATCTGTATGTCTCCAATACTGATCATCCTTACTCTAGGGATTCTCTTTTTTGTCAAGATGACCACTTCGGTTTTCTCCAGTGCTAAACTGAGCCCGCGAGCAGTTATTCAGTCCCTCACTCGGCGCATTAGCATACCTAGCCTAAGTTGCGCTTGTTCAACGGTGCGTCCGGCGACCAGAGCCGCAACATCATCCACATAGCCGACCAAGCGCGACTCATCTGGCATCTCAAGTCTCAGTAGCCCGTCGTAAGACACGTTCCACAGGTCCGGACCAAGGATAGATCCCTGGGCAACACCCGAGGTAATTTCCATCCTTCGTTGGCCCTGTGTCGTGTCGTAGAGCAGGCTTCGGTCCTTTAGGTAGTTCCTCAAAAGCCGCATTAGATATTCTGGAACTTGAAAAGAGTTTTCCAGCGTATCCAGAATATCCACCCATCTAGCGGAGTTGAAGGCATTCCTGACGTCGAGTGTCACCAACAGAACGATCCGTCGCTTGGTGCGACCATATGCCTCTGCCTTTTGGACCGCGTTCACCACCTCTGCAATCGCATCAATGGTAGAACGTCCTGCTCTAAAGCCGTACTGCCGAGGAGATAGGTCCCCAGCAGCACGAATCGCGTCAGTGAGTCTTCTCTTGATGAGTTTCTCTAGCACTTTCCCAGCCGTGTCTAGCATGCATAACGGGCGGTATGCAGACGGCGATTCGGGATTTCCCTTCCCCTTGCTGACCAGTACGAGCCTCGCCACCTTCCATCGTACCGGGAAAACCCCGTCCCGTAGGCAAGCGTTGAATGTGCTGAGCAGCAAGTCAGGACAATGGTGATAGACGAGCTGCAAAACCTCAGCTGGAACACCATCTGGACCTGGAGCCTTCCTCGCTTTCAGGGAGAAGACTGCCTCCTCCAGTTCCAGCTGTGTGAAGAGTGGGCACTCGACTACTGTTTCACCATGGACAGCGTCAACACGGACGGGATTGGCGGGGAAGAGTCCCCGCACTATCGCGTCCATCTTTTCCGCGTCATGTATACAAGGCTTCCGTAGGGCACCAAGTTTCCCCATGACCAGCTTGTAGCCAAGGCCCCACGGATCCCTATTTGCATCGTCCACGAGGTCTTGCCAGCATCGGGCCTTGCTCTTGTTAATAAGCCTGCGAAGATATTTCCTGCCGGACCTGTATGCTGCTAGCCTAGTGTCTGCCTCCTCCCGTGTTTGCGCCCGCTGGGCCTCTCGCCGAAGTTTGTGACACTCGCTTCTTTGTTCGGCGATCTCGTTTGACCACCAGTATACTGGAGGCTTACCATGTCGGGGTCTCCAGCGGGGCATGGAAGACTCGCAAGCAGCTATGATGGTACTCATAGTTGAGTTCACCAAGTCCTTGGCTGTAGGCCCTCCACTCCCTGGCGGAGCTCCCAGCAACGGTGCGCCTGCCGTAAGCGCGTCAGTGAACTTCTCGACGTCCATCCTCCCAGTCCTCCATCCGAGGATTGAAGTTTGGGCATATGCACGCAGAGTGGCACCGTCGTGAATCTCAACAGCTATATACTGGTGATCACTAGCCGAGTAGTCCTCTAGTACTCGCCAGTTGTGTACTCTAGGTACCAGGGACTCCGAAGCGAGTGTCACATCGGGTATGGTTCCTACGCAACCCCAGCGGCGGAAAGTAGGGGTGTTACCAGTATTTAGGACAAAAAGCGCTGTTCTGGCCGCCATGTCCAAGATTTGCTTTCCCCTTGAGTCAGATTGTGGCATACCCCATTCAATGGCTCTAGCGTTGAAGTCTCCCCCGACCAGCATGTGGCCCTCTGTGTTCGAGACAGCGTCCTCCAGGGCATCGAGTTTGGTTCGAAAGGATCGCATTGCCTCGTTAGGCATCAGATAAACACTGAAATATGTTATCCCTGAACACCGCACCCACACAAAACCATCCCCGCGTCCATGGCCCTGCACCTGAAGGCGGGCGCTGTCTCGAACCCAGATGGCCGAGGTACCAGTTTTGTCAGGGTACCACGCTTGCGAGTCCTTGTTATGATGTTGCTCGCTCAGCAACAGGAGGTCAGCTTTCTTATCCCTCGCAAACTGCTCAAGTAGGTCCTGGGCGTTTGTGCTTCGGTGCAAATTGACCTGCAGGATACGGATCATTTGAGTATCGATTTGGCTTTAGTTAGGGCCTCCTTGAAAACCCGGCATCTCCCTGTCCCCGGCTCATGTTTGAGGTCACCGGGTGCTAGCTTAGCATCCTTGCAAAGAATGCATTTTGCCTCGTTCGTGCACTCCTTCCTTTTGTGCCCCGTTTCACCACATTTGTAGCACAGAGATCTCCTGTCGGGTCCCCTACAGCCATACGCGGTGTGTCCGTATTCGAGGCATCTGAAGCAGCGGATAGGGATCGCTCTTCTCCGTATCCTGCAGATCACCCAACCTATCTTAATTTTGCCCTTCGCCAGGATTTGCTGGGCGTCTTTATCAGCTAGTTCAACAATAGCCATGCGTTGCCCCCTTGTGTTTTCACGCGTCAATCTTGCCTTGACTTCACTTAAGCTGGGGAACTCCCTCCAAATGGCATCCTCTACTTCAGCTTTGTCCGTGACGCAGTCGAGGTCCCTGATTTCCAGGGTGGCCATTGGTTCGACCGAGGCAACCGTTGCCGCATCTCCAAGAACCCTTTAAACCGCGTCACGGAATGCATCTTTGTTTGTGGCCTCTGGCCCGAATTCCACCAGCAAGCCACCGGTCCGGGTCGGTCGAACTGCTCTGATGGCAGTTTTGGTGTCGTCTGGCTTGACCGCTCCTTTAATTTCACGGAGGACATCTGCGTAGGTTCGGCCCTTAGTGGGTTTAATAAGCAATGCCTCTCGCAAGGGTTTGCGCCGCGGTTTGCTATTTGTTTTCTGCGGTATATCGGGGGGTTCTTTGTTCTTTTCGTGGTTGAGCTCTTTGTCTGTTTTTTCTAGGAGTAGCTTTTTGGCCGCTTTTTTTCGCTGCCTTGTTTCGCACCACATGAAACTCCTCGCCTGGAGTGTCAACTTCGTTTATGGTCTCATCCTTCCTCCTTTTCTCACGGTCGCCTTCAATTGGGCTACCGGCCATTCTTTTGCTGCTGCTAGGACCCACTGATGCCTCGAGGGAGAGCGTGTCTTTTTGGTGCTTTTCGGTTGCAAGCCACCTCCGCCTGTAGTGCGTTATGCGGCCAAAAAGCTCCTCCAGTTCAAGAATGCCATTCTTGACACTCTTGCCTATGTTTTTCTGCACTTCGCAGGCAGCCCTCAGTTGTTTGACGATATTCCCCGCTTTCCGAGTAAGCCGCTCCTCTTCGGCCCGGTCAAGGGCGATTGTGTCGCGAACATTATGGATGACTGCATTCTTGGAATGGATATTCTGCGACCATATGGAATCTCGTTGGATTAGCACAAAGGGGTATTGAAATGGAGGAATGTTGAAGTTTTGATGGAGGATCCCAGCGTCCAAATTTCCAAGATGAATGTGGTAGTATGTGCTGACACTGATGTACCAAATTCTTCTGAGAGTATTGTATGGACCAAGCTTGATGGTGACTCTGGAGACCATCGATCTTATCTGATAGAGCCAACGAAGACGTCAGCACGGCGCAGTTTGATTGTAGGACGAAACCTTGTACGCTCTATAAGATACGGATACGGGCCGATTAGAGTCCAGACTCAACCAGGAGCATCAAAGCGGGAGAAGTCATCGGCAGCTGCCAGCCTGTTTCCACCATCACCTCTTTGGAAGCCACTCATGACCATCATTGTAAAAGGAGGCAAGACACAGCCAAAGCTCGGAAATCCGCGTCTGCAATATTAAAGCAGGTTGAATTGCCAGTGCAGCTATTAAATCGAGCCTATGATCTGGTCACCAAGTACAGTGACATCTTCTCAACAAGCCCGGCTGACCAAGGCCGAATGAGTATGGTAACAGACGTCATAGATACACAGGGGCCAAGGCGATTCGAAAAGCTCCAAGACGTCTTCGAATAGCCAAACAAGGAGAAATGAGCGCACTGATCTCGGACATGGAAAAAAAAAGTTGTTATCGAACCTTCTATGGGTTGCACCAGTAGTTCTAGTAAAGAAAAAGGTTGGCAGCACTCGTTTTTGTGTCAACTATAGGCAGCTTAACGACGTCACTAAGAAAGATAGTTACCCGCTTCCATGCATCGATGACATTATGGATACTTTAGCCGACGCAAAATGGTTTTCTGCACTTGGTCTCAAGATTAGTTACTGGCAAGTAGAAACCGACAAGAAGGACCAAGAGAATACCACATTTTCCGTTGGAACCGGATTGTGGCAATTTATGGTGATGCCATTTGGGCTTTGCAATGCTCCAGCCATCTTCGAACGCCTGATGGAGTACGTGCTACGAGGCCTGACCTGGAAGACCTGCTTGGTGTACCTAGATGACATCATTGTTATCGGGAGAACGTTCGAAGAACATACGCGGAATTTAGAAGAGGTTTTCTCCCGATTGCGACTGGCAAATCTGAAACTTAGTACCGGCAAATGTATTGCAGCTGAAATCAAATACGCGGGACACGTTATATCAGCTGAAGGGGTCAAAACAGACCCTGAGGAAATTGAAGCCGTAAAAAGCTGGCCAATGCCAAACAACAAGCGCCAACTACGAAGTTTTCTGGGCCTGGTGACGAAATATCGAAGATTCGTCAAAGACTTTGCCATCAGTTAACCGAAAAAAATCGTCCGTATATCTGGGATGAGCAATGCCAGCCGGTCTTTGGGACCTTGAAGGAAAAGTTGTGAGAAGCACCCCTGCTGGCATATCAAAACCCGGATAAATGTTTGTAGCTCACACCGATGCAAGCAACGGCGATATTGGAGCTGTGCTCTCCCAGCATATCGATGGCGAGGAAGGAGTCCTCTCGTATTACAATCGAGTTCTCTCAAAAATGAGAGGAACTGCTGCGTGACCAGGAAGGAGCTATTGGCTATAATAGAGGCCACCAAGCAGTTCCACAAGTACCTATACGTCCAGAAATTTGTCCTTCGAGCAGACTATGCATCGCTGAGATGGCTACTTAACTTCAAAAACCCCGAAGGACAAGTTGCGAGATGGATCAAAAGATTGCAGTCATACGACTACAAAATTTTTCACCGGAACGGTGGAGTTTTGGAAATGCTGAAGCCCTATCTCATCGTACATGTCCAGCAAACTGCAAGCATTGCTGACGGATTGAGGGAAAGGAGCCGACCGTTGATCTGCAAGTGATAACGGCTGAGTTCGATGAAGGTTAGTCATTGGAGGAGATTCGGTACGCCAAGCTAGCCGATGAAGACATCGGGCCATTACTCGTATGGACGGAGACAACTGGGCGACCTGAGTGGAAGGACGTTTCAATGCATTGAAGCCACCCTGAGAAGTTAATGGACACAATGGAACTCCCTTCAGGTGGAGGGTGGTGTACTCAAGCGGAAATGGGAAACAGTGGATGGCAGCTCCTATCGGATGCAAACTATACTTCCTAAAAGCCAAATCCACGATGTGGTTAAGGAAATGCACGGAGAATCCTCGGGAGGCCTTCTTGGTTTTAACAAGGCCTTAGCAAAATTGCGGAAAAGGTTCTACTGGCTCCACGCCCGAGAGGACGTAGAGGACTAGTGTCTTAGATGCACAATTTGCGCTTCTGTCAAAGGTCCAAAGCGACGACTGAGAGGACAACTGCAAGCCTATAATGAGGGGGGGGGGGGGGGATACATCGGATAGTGTTAAAACACCCCGAATTGGCTACTGACCGCATGTAGACCAGGTATGATCTAAAGGCAAATTCGACTGGCTTCACTAAAGATGGCTTGGTTTGGCTATGTAACCCACAACGGCGGAGGGGTAGGTCTCCGAATTTGCAGCATAATTGGGAGGGACCATATCGAATTACAAAGCAAATCAACGACGTCATATATCGGATACAGGAACACCGTAAGCCGAGAGCTAAAATGAAAGCTGTGAACCTGGACCGTCTTACCCCATATTGCATCCAAGGAGGCTAAACTACAACAGGCGACACATCTTTTCGGGGCGAAAAGAACTGAGCTGGGGGGCAATGTTACATGTCCGAACTATTCTGCGAGGTACTGTCGCAGTGGGCGTCGCAACTATTAATAACATCATGATCAATAAACGAATTCACTTGAAAGCACAAGAATCCACAAAGTAGATCCAAGATCAATATCTAAATGTGACGTCACTGCGGGTATTCAGTATTGCTCGAATAAGTAGTTTGCCAATATACGAGAAATGGATTGAATGACTAGAGACCCTATATAAAACCGAGCTGAATTAATGGGGGGAAATACTAAAAACCGCGATAGTGAAAACTGTGATAAGAGTAGAGCGCGAACTAGAGGCGATATTGCTACTAAATCCTACTTACACCTCCTGAGGGATTTTGATAGTTTGTATGTCTCTTTGCCTACGTATGTAAACGAAATCCACTGTTGGTCGTTTTTATGAGTTTCAGTCAGTTGGCATTCTTGTTTTTATTTCCACAGTGTAACAAGTTTGTCAATGTCACGTTGTTTGTATCAGTTATTATTAGCTATTCTGTAAATGTTGTTTGAATCGCTGGATTAGTTAGAAGTGTAGTGGGTTTTGTTAGCATACGTAGTTTAAGAGACATACAAACTATCAAACTTTCTACGGAAATACAAAGTGCAAACCGCATTCAAACTTTCAACAATATTGGAAGCAAACTGAAACCAAAACTGAATGACACTTCAATATGCGAAAACATCGACATATACAAACTGACTGACTGCAACATGGTATGCATAAGAATGACAGTGCGGAAATCAACGATAAAATACAAAGAGTACTTATGATCTTTCTTACGCAACAATGCTGACTTGAATTATTTGACACACCTACAAAACCACGCACACGAACCTGACGCTACGACAAACTCTATGACATTGCTACACAAATAACGCAAAGGACCGAGACTTGACATGCTAGAAAGGCTTGAAATATATAAACATAGAAAAACAAACGGTAACATTATCAACGAACAATTTGTTTCGACTTCCGACGCAATTTCTTCAATACTAGACTACACTCTAAGACAAAAACGGAAACGTGATGAAACAGAACAAACGGACATCCAACAATCAAAAAACCAAAAACCTGGTATTCCTCTACCTGACCTACCTTAGTAACTGACCTAATTTATTACCTGACCTAATTTGGCACTACCTGCTTAACCCATCCCACGGATAAATAAGGTCATTCCCTACAACACATCCTTTAGAAACTGAACATGACTCAAAGGAGTTGAAACGCGTCGGCTCACACAACTAAGCAAGGCCTGACGGTTTTCAAGAAAAAAGAGAATTGGCCTGCGTATACCAAATTAAACAAATAATTAACTACATATACTTGCCTTTGAGTGATGGTGGAAATTGTTAAACATTAAAATGGAACTGTTGATTTTGATACCGGCAGAATCAAATAGATGTATTAAATTGCAGGTAAAGAAGCAGTCTTTTTTAGGGATTTTTCAAAGAAATTTTGGTCATCTCGAAATCATTTTAATCTTTTGAAACGTAAACAATTACGTTTCCAACAAGATCCCTTTTGAAATTTAATAAAATGTAAAGCAAATGGACAAAAAAAATGTTTAAGGATCGAATACACTATTTATGGTTTGGTTCAGTAATATTTATGCTCCGGTTGTTAATTTAGGAAATCCTAAAACTTAATCTACGTCAGCAAGATCAATTTGCATTCAAGCTACTTTTGGCGTTGTAGCTGGCATTATTTCCATGCCAATATACGTTTGTGCAATTTGCACGCCCAACAAAAACACACCCAGGCTTTTTACAATTGCTCATTGATATCCCTTGCGATAAACGCTTTTGCAAAGCACCCATAGCAGTTGGTTCTTTTTTTCTGTTACGGATGAACATTGAGATTCCATAGTGTTGCTCACCGCGAATACTATCATACGCAATTTCGTAAGAGTTAAACCTTCGCAATACCGAGCCGCACTTTATTTACTTTTTTTGATAACATAATAATGTAACTAACAGCAAGTAATTTAAATTTTCATTCATAAAATGACTACTTGTTAGATTACGGAAAGAAAGCCACACAAAATGTTTTGCCTTTTAACTTTTTGTATTTAAACTTAAGTAGCTAGGTTGCTTCCGACTAACGCAACACATTATGGACACCGGAGCAGTAACAAGCGCCTAAAGCATCAAGAACAAACGCGAGCTTGAAACAAAACGCAAATTCCCGGCACTACGACTAAATCACACGGTAGCGGAAACTTTTGTCATCCAATCAACATATGCGGCAGCGTAAAACATAAACCCCTCGAAGCAATCGGAATTGCGTTGCAAACAAAATTTCATGCAACGCTGGAAGGAAATCCGAATTTGTATCATTGCTCCCGTCACGCGACAAGAAGTGTTTGTGATATGTGCGATAATCTGCGGGCATTTATATCATTTCCTCAAATCAAGGTTTCATACTGTCTGTGTTTTCATTGATTCTTCTTTCCGACATAGACTCCCAATGAATTTTGATACAGTATATAATTCGACTAATTCAAATCCAAACCTGAGTGCTGTCAAAATTTACAGGGAAACGATTTTGAGTGCGGATCTAAATGTGAAGCTGTCGTCAAACCCGACATTCCTATCAGGTGTGCAGCCACTGAACTTCCGGCCAAGGACACAAACTTAACAATCCCACCGCAAACATCTTGACACTCACGCAGATCTAGCAGAGATGCATACATGCCACCAAAGAGGAAAGAGCCATGTAACGAAGCCAGAGATACTGCTGAGGCAGCAACGGCATGCATAACGAAGATAGACACTCGCGAATTTAACGCTTCATTAGTGGCAAACACATAGCGAGTAAAGCGCGAACTTGAGGTGTAACGTAAATTAAAAGCAGCAGCAAAAAAAAAAAACGAAAGTCATAAGACCAAGGTAGAAGGAGTACTTCAAGCTCTATAAGAATTTACTGTTAACTACAATCAAAAAAATCTCCAGGAATCGAGATCAAAAACAAAGATATTGGTACTATGAACGAGGAATGTCGTTACATTGGAGCTGCAACAATTGAAAGATATGTCAGCGCATCATAAGAAACGAATTTATGGAATGCTCTCAAAGCTTTTCCATGATCTGTCTAAAGTTGGACAAGCCTTATGCACGGATAGTATCAGTGAAATAGAAATAAGTAACACCTGATCCAGGTGGTAAGGTTGAAGAAGAATTCACTGCGGCTCAACTATAAAGTAGTAAAATTTAACCGGAAACTAAAAATATCGCACAAGATATCAGAATCTGGAAGCGTTACAAACAGGCCCAAATTAAAAGGTTTCTGAGTATGGAAAAAGCTCAGGTGAATGCCGTTTGTTGAGCTCACAACATGAAGCCAGAATGAAGTCATTCTAGGAATCAATGCGAGAGTCCGAGAACAAGAAACAAACTCTGGAAGAACAAATCGATGGTCTTCGGGCAGAATGTACGAAACTGAGAACAGCTGAACATGTTTCAACAATTAATGCTGATACGCTACGTGCAATTTTCTATGTCAAATAGCTGAAATGTGTGAAGCCCACACAAAACAACTGGCAGAGCTTCGTGCTGAGTTTTCAGCCAAACCAGTGGCTATGAATGAGCTTAAAAATATCAAACAAAACTCTATTTGGCACACCAACAAATAACCGCCAATTTCGCCAAGCTCAAACGAGAGGAAGCTCATAAATCCACTAAACTACACGAAAAAAACACGGATACAACTATTGAATTTCTCACCTCCTCTCCTAACTGGCTATCGACATCGTGCCGAAGCGTACTATTCCCTTATTCGCACTAAACTCACTATATTCCACCACGGAAATCTAAATGAAGAAAATCGCGACATTCCCGAGGAGAGATTCGATGGTCAAAATCAGTTAAAACTTTTAGATAAATATACACACACGACACTCCACGCGTTGGCACGAAGATCAAACAACCGCCGGGGACAAGAAAAACTAAGAAATATTAGCGCCAGCTCAAGAGAAAAAGAAACAATTATTGTGAAATCCTTATCTCGCATCGGGATGTAAATAAACATTACTGCCAGTTCGAGCTGTCAGTCAAATGCATTCAGCGCGTAATACACTTATTTCCCACTAGAATCGCCACCGAGTGGAACTGGTTGTGAGTGAAATCAAGCGAGGGAAATTGTTCGAAACTACGGAAAAGAACCATTCCAAAACATGTTTTTCCCGGTGGATGGGAGAAAAAAAAACGTTCACCCGGAGGTTATTTAACCTTGAGAAGATTGGCGCGCTTTTCTTTTCTTTTGGGATTTTTTTTTTCGAGCAATCGGCACAGATATAATAGAACGTTGATCAGCGGCAGCATCTTTTGACGAAAAAATTGGAGATGCACACTGGATTCTGGAACATTAAATTGGAGACTAACCTTGGATATTCGAACATCAGATTGGGACGAGACAACTGTGCGGTGGCGATAATCATGAAGATGGAAGAAAGGGGTCCCTTACTAGAGTAGGGAATAAATGTAAGTGGCTTTAATTTTATCTCATATTGGTCAAATTTTTTTAATAAAGTAAAGTATAAAGTCGAATAAAGATAATTGTAGATTTTTCTTTCCTCGCTACAATTCGACATATAAACTTTCCCCGTCAGCTGTGAAAGATGTGGCTTGGGAATTCTTTTCCCGGGACGTTGACCAGGCATGAATACGTGGGTGCAGTGAAAGTTAGTGGCATTCTATGTAATTTCGATTGCCCAGTTAAGAGACACTATGAGTTTTGTGTGGTGGCGAAACACCTAAATTCATTCTGCACGGTAGAGTTTCTTTTTGTAAGTGATTTTTGCGGCTAAGTGCGTGGCTTGTATATTTGTTCATTTTGCTCCGGACGGTCGTCTTCTCGTTCGGACAACCGCTTGATAGGCTCGGAGAATTGAACGAGTGGCTCTCACGCCCATCTTCGGGTGAGTTAGTTTGGGTCGGTGGAGGCTCGGCCGGAGCAGCCCCAATATAGGGGTGCGGTAGCTAAAGAATCGGTGATAAGTCTTATTTCGATTGAAAATGTAAATATGTTATATTTATGGCTAATAACGCATCAAAATCTTACAATAATAAAGCAGATTTGACAAGTTGAATTGTGATACCTTCTGCACTGCATTAGATGTTGCGGCACGTTTGATGCCATTTTTCTAATGCGGGATGGCCTCAAAGTAACCACTTCACATTAAAGGAAGAGCTTTCCTCGGAACTCTCTCTTATCCGTCCGATTTTGGCTTCCGATTCCCCCGGTAGATTGGCAACTTGCTGAGCCTAAAAATTGTCCCAGGATGGTCCTCTCCAGTCAAACTGAAACGAAGAAACTAAATTGAGGTAAGATGCGGGCAGAAACATGCGGCATCATTAATGAACTGTACCTATGTAATAAATCCTCTGGCTTGGCGTTGGGACGGGTTGCAAGGTAAGCCAGCTGCAAACTCTTCACATCAACGATCCACTCTAAAATAAATAATTACGGCCGCTTGGGTGCCACACATGATTCATTCCACTCGATGTCTGGTGACACTTCTTCGACCGAGACCCGTCATCTGACACTTATTGACTGGTTAGCAAATTGTGTCCAATCTCTGTTTGGTATCGCTCCAAAGTATCGGAGGTTATTACAATACCACTTCCGATAACTTGCATACAATCATTTAAAATGAATAAAAATTCTACTATTTTAGCTCGCAACTAGTGATGAAGCAATTGTATTTAGTTTAGAGAAACTGAAGATAACTTAAACGCGTTTGCATACCAACAAAGCAAGTCCCGACGGCTTTTCAAGAAAAAACAACATCCATGCTTTTTTTCTTTCAACAAAATAAAGTACAATGAAATTAAATTAAATTCAAAGTATAGATTAACTTCAAACTGAAAATTACTTTCAGAGAAAAAAACACATGAGAAAAAAATAAATGAAATGCAAAGATTTTTCGAAAGAAATATTAAAATGGTTTGGGATAAATTGCAAATTTTGCAATCATACGAAGTTTTATTTTTCAATGAGAGGAAAAACCAAATGATTTTCGAATGGAAATTGAAGAACAAAGGAACAAAAAGAAGAAAACTGAATTAGACAGAAAAGAAGATGTGAAAATTGCGCTGGAATATCATTACTTGCATGTAGAGAATCGAAGGTTATACGAGGGTCATTCAACAAGTACTTAGCCTCACCGCCCAATGGCGCTGCTATTACAAAAGAGTTTTACCATCGTGCAGTACATTCTTTTAGTAGCCTACTGTCAAAGTTTCAGTCAATTCCCTTCATTAGTTTTGTTTTGATAGCCTTTGGAAGCGAGCGTGTCGGACGGTTGTACAAAAGTGGAAAAAGAACAATATCGTCTAGTGATTCGATTCTTGTTTTTGAAAGGGAAAACGTACAGCGAAATCAAAGATCGCTTGGATGCTGTGTATGGTGACTCTTTTCCTTCGATGGCGACCGTCAAGAATTGGTTCAACGAGTTTGTTCGTCGGTTTTTGATGAGCCACGCCCAGGTGCCCCGAAAACGGCTGCTACGGAGGAAAACGTTAAAAAAATCCACGATCTCGTGTTGGCAGACCGTCGATTGAAGGTTCGCGAGATAGCTGAGACTATGGGCATCGCAAAAGGAACGGTGCATCATATTCTACACGAAGAACTGGGCATGAGAAAGCTGTCGGCCCGATGGGTGCCGCGTTAGCTCACACCGGAAAACAAACGCAACCGTAAGACCACATTGGCGACGTGCTTAGCGCTGTTTCAGCGCAATCCGGCGAAGTTCTTGCGTCGTTTCGTGACCGTCGATGAAATATGGAATCACTGGTACACATCAGAGACCAAGAAACAGTCGAAACAGTGGACTTCACCCGGCGAACGTGCGCCGGAGAAGGCGAAGACTGTTCGAACGGCCGGAAAGGTGATGGCCACCGTTTTCTGGGATTCACAAGGTGTGATCCACATCGATTACCTCAAGAAGGGTAAAACAATCACCGGGCGCTACTATGCAGACTTATTGGGCCGATTTGACGAAGAAAATAGTGCTCTCTCACCATGACAACGCGCCGGCTCACACCTCCGCCATCGCCATATTGGTCGAATTTCGCTACAAATTGCTGCCCCGTCCACCGTACTCTCCAGATTTGGCCCCCTGTGACTACTTTTTGTTTCCAAACCGGAAATAATCACTTGCCGGGAATGGATTTGGGTCGAATGAGGAGGTTATCGCCGCCAGGGAGGCCTATTTTGCAGCCCTTGAGAAAATGTATTTTTTGGACGGGTTGAAAAAGTTAGAGCATCGCTGGCCAAGTGTATCAAGCTTGAAGGAGATTATGTGGAAAAATAAATTGCCACCTTTCCGAAATTTTCGTTTTTCTTCTGTAGGCTAAGTGCCTGTTGAATGACCCTCGTATATATCAAAATGACCTCCCATGCAAGTATCGCGGTGGAACAATATTTTCAAAGTATCATGAAACATCTCTTACCAACGGCTAAAAAATTCGTAAATTTAGATGGCTTTCCTATCGTTTTTTGTTCGATACCCTATATCTGGGGTTAGTTTGAATTTAAATCATTTTGCAGCGACAATCCTAAATTATGAAGAAGGTTTCCTTATTTCCATGCCAGGAGAAACCTTCCGCTAACAAATCGAATCTTTTTTCTTACTTCCTCTCTTCTGAATTGAATGTCCTCTTTATCTCAGACATGGATAATCATCTGAAGTAGGACATAACTTTTATTATTGCGGTCAAATATTCCGTCAATTGAATGCCTCCCGAAAAATATGACATCTCTATTAGGATTTATGAGGGAACCGTTGAGGATAGGGATGTAGAGTGATTGAGCACTTCATGTAAAAAATGAGGAGCATTATCTACGTGATTAATCTTATTGCAAATATCTGATGGCGTTATCTTATCAAATAATTTACGATCTGCTTGGAAATGACATGGAAAGCCCTTTGCGTGTATCCTGCGGTAGATGAATGACATGCATAGTTGGAAGCCATAGAGATGGTATCATTAGTTTAATGTCATGCCATTGATAGTTTGGTATTCTTGATAAAACGCCTTGACCCTATATTGATTTTCGGATTTTCTGCGGGCAGAGTTAAGGTAAGATAAAATAGATTGTAAAAAGACTCTGATCCTGTAATTATTTTCCGTTCAAGCCCACAATGACCAGCAATCTCAAAAAGTTCGATTCATGAAGTCGAAGCAACTTATTTTATTATTCCCCCATCCATTTCCAATAACCAGTATATCAGATTCGACTGATTTCTATTGCCTTATCGTCCTTTCCAAACACAAAGTAAAAGAATAAAAAAAACTGTCAGGCTCTTTCGAATACAAAAACAGCTACATAATGAAATGACTTCTTAAATTGATTTTCAAAGAAGAACACCCTGGAGATACTTTCAAAATGTTCATAAACTTTTATTTGTTACAATTCTGTTTAAGAAGTCTTGCTTAGTATTTTTACTGCTAGTGTGAAAAAGGTGTTTTTCCTACTTTCTTCGTACCATTTTCCCATTGTCTTGTCTTTTTTTAGGTTCAAGGTTGAACATGAAACAATTGCCAGGCTGAAGAACAGTAGAGAATAATTTTTGACATTTTAACACCCTAATCGCTCATTGCTCCTCCTTCTCCCGCCTTGGGAATTTCTTTCATCATGGTGTCGTCATAACAATAAGACGAGCAGTGACAATCAGTTGAACAATAAGACGACAAAAGGAAAAGCGCACAACGGCGAAAAATAAACTTTTGCAAGAGGAGTTAGGATTATGACAATATTCTTGGAAATGATTAAAGTAGAACTCAAATAAACGTTTTCCATTCTTTTTGCAGTCTTTTGTTTTGTTCACTGTCGTTAACATTTTCCTCACCATTCCTCGTGATATACGAGTATATAGTATACTTACAAATAGATACATATAAGTAAACGCATTCAGTTCTTCACATTTATTTGTATCTGTTTTCTTTTATTTCCAGGAAGACAAAAGCTCGTCATCACCCCAAAAGCCAGTGCCTGAGAAAAAGAAGTGGATCCATGACCCGTCAAGTAAGTATTTTTTTTCGCTTCCTTGCCTACCGTTTATTTTCAGTTTACTTTCCGTTAGTGTTTTGTTTTATGTCTCAGAGCTTATTTGTCGTTTTTTCTCTATTTCTCATACCTTTTGTGATACCTTTTCTATTGTCCTGGATAATGACTTTGACTAGTTTTCGTCCTGTTTTCTGTTTGATTTGCTTTTCAAATGTTGTTACTTTTTGCTATACAGTCATTATCATCTCTCTTGTGTTTGTTTGCTCTCCTGGTCTAATAAGACATGAGTCAATAGAATTTTAGGTCAACAGATGGATTTATGTGTATTGTTCCCGTTTGCATGTGTGCTATATATGGATGAAGTGACAGGACTCGTTGACATGGAATAAAAATTGTGAGTTAGGATCATGTTTGTATAGGGAGATATAAGCAATTCCTAGATGGAAGACTTATATCATACTCAGGTTGGTAGTTCGTTAGGATAAGGATGAGTTACCATAAAAAGAATATGCATACATATATAAAGACTAATAATTAACGCATGAAAATTGAGCAAAGGCAAGAGCTCGTTTCGACCAGAAATTTTTTTAAATTCAATATACATATTTTAACTTTTCAATGCGTATGGAAGATAACAAAAATTTGGCACCCAATACGGGAAGCCAGGGTCTAATAAGATAACGCAGAACGGGAGCGAACAGTCCTTTCATCTCATATTCGTCACTTGCGTTTGCGACACTAGTAGTTATTTTAGTCAAAAACATAATTTTGCTAATGTCCATTTGTTAACCGATTGAAGCATTTCCCCAACTAAATTATCCAAAGAGAGCTCTCCTGTTTTCTCATAGAGATCCCCGCGCAAACTGTCCACCCTTTTGCGTGCAAGGAATGTATGCCAGGCATCGTCTTCCTCGTTACTTTGAATCTGTAAATTAAAATTTCGGACAAGGGAGCACTGATTTAGTGCACCCCAATGGTGTATTCCATTCGGTATTGCAATACACCATTGGGGTGCACTAAATCAGTGTTCCCATGTCCGAAATTTTAATTTACAGATTTAAAGTTTTCAAAAAAAATTAACTGAAGTAAAAACATGAAAAAGATTTTGGATAGTAATAAAAATTAAATCTCATGAATGTTCGGCTGCGTGTAATGAGATTGCTCTCATAAATGTTCGGTTGCATGTAATGAGATTGCTCCCTTGCTCCAGTTTGTTGACACTATACCTGCGCATCCTCTGAGACGAGCCTGGATACCCGCGTAGTGTTACAGCCTTCCGCACCAGATCTTCCTTCATCGGGGGGGAGTACTAAAATAACATTAGATACTGCTCCTGACATAATAACGAGAAGTAAAACGCAAGCTAAACCTGCAACAAAAGACAGCGCTAAACTGTCGACCAGCAATAATTCAGAGATTGTATTTCAATCATCACCTGGGCCCTCATCTTCTCGTCGAGGTGCTATATTGAAACATCGGCCCACTTCACCCAGCACTCTTGTAATGGATATTCAACCAACGCCAGTAGCTGATGTTTCTAATTCCGCTGATAATCTGCCAGCACCACAGAAAGTTCCATCTCTTCATCTCGTGGCGCCGCCAAAGCAAATATTTATATCTCGTCTTGCTTATGAGACATCGACGAATGACATTTGTGATTATGTCTCAATGAAATTGGACCTTCAGTAAAGATCATCAGCTGCCACAAGTTGACAAAAGACAATATTGAGGGAAGAGTTATAGCTTCCTTTAAGCTTACTGTACCGTCAAACTGCAGCATAGTTCTTCAACCAGAATACTGGGCTCCTGGAACACTAATTAAGCCGTACGAGGCAACCAAAAGAAGAAATTTTTGTCACGTGGTAAGCTCTCTTCCGAAACTTTAACTACTGGTCACCCTACAACTTCTTCTAATATTAATTTAAATTTTGATATTCAAAACACTTCTCGTAGTTTCAATCTTTATTATCAAAATGTACGTGGCATGCGAACCAAGCTGGAAGCTATTAAAATTGCCTCTTCCATTTCCGGAGATGATTTTATTTGTTTTACAGAAACCTGGCTAACTCCTGATATCGCCAGCAGTGAAATTTTTCCTCTATATGATGTCTACCGAACCAATAAAGATCGTTTGGTGTCATGTAAATTTGACGGTGGTGGTGTACTTATTGCCACTCATAAAACCTTAGACAGCAAACTCTGCTCTGACTTTTCACCGTCACTTCCAGTAGAATGCATCACTTTCTTAATCAATATCTCTCAAGCCGTGAGTTTAGTATTGCTTTGCGTGTATATCCCTTGGAATGCTCCTTTCCGCGCCTACAACCGTTTTTTCTCTGAATTATCTTTGTATTTCTGCAGCATCGACCCTCTTTAAAATATTTTAATTTGTGGTAACTTTAACACGCCTTGCCTAAAGTTTGACTCAAGCTCTCATAACCTCTCTTCAATGATCTCTCTTTCCTGTTTTCTTCTTTTTTATCGCTTTGCTCCCTATCGCAATTAAATATGATCCCAAACGCAGACAATCAACTTCTCGATTTCATCCTTACTACCAATCCTGCTTCTATCTCCTCGATCAAAAAATCTCCTTCCATATATGTAAAACCTGATCCCCATCATCCTCCGCTTGAGGTTCGTTTATCTTTTCTTGCACCTCAGTCCAAACACACTCCTTTCTTCCCAAGATTTAATTTCCGCAAAGCCAATTATGCAGCCATTCAGCTTGAGCTGGATAATATTGACTGGAACTCAATGCTACAGAAGCTAGATGTCAATTCAGTGCTATCAACTTTCTATGAGAATCTCAGTAGCATAATGACAAACCATGTACCTATCTGCCGTTCCCCTCGGAAAAAGTGCCCCAGCTAATTTTCCGCTGAAATCTCAGACGCCCTCTATTTGAAGGACCAGGCACGCAAAAAACTTCATTATTCCAATTCTAACACTGACCTCACTAACTACCGACTGCTTCGCAAAGAAGCCAAAAAAGCGGTTAAGAACGCAATGCGATCTTACTATTATATGATTGAAACATCACTGCAATCTAATAGTCCCAAGCCCTTTTGGATATACATACATTCTCTGAAAACAACATCCCATATTCCTAATATCTTCTCATGGCGTGTTTGCCAAGCTTCTGATGGGCAAGCTATCTGTGACCTTTTCGCTCAATTTTTTTTCTCCACATTTAAGGTTTCGAACCCCACTATATACTCATCGTGTCCTTCTCCTTCCCTATTATGCATTCTATCGTGACCTCTCCATCGGAAATTGAAAATGTACTGCTTATCTTTGACATTAATGGTGGTCCGGGTCCTGATGCAATACCAAATCTGTTCGTTACGTCATTATCTTCTTTATTATCTACCCCACTATCAATTATTTTCAATATTAGCCTTTCTTCCTCCTGCTTTCCTGACGTCTGGAAGCATGCTAACATCTTTTCGATCCATAAGTCCGGAGATTGAAGTGAAATCTCAAACTATCGTCCGATTTCTTTGCTGTCTTGTTTTGGCAAGCTCGTTGAGAGAATTGTGCATAACAGAATGTACGATGACATCAGTATCCTGTTTGCAAATGAACAACATGGCTTCATTAAAGGTCGTTCGACAGTAACTAATTTGTTAGAACTTACGAATACCATCTCCCTTGCTTTCGACAAGAGTCAACAAGTCGATGTCATATACACCAATTTTGCTAAAGCCTTTGACAGTGTTTATCATGGCCTTTTGGCTAACAAACTCCGATCGTTTCGCGTTTCTGACTTAATCCTCTCTTGGCTCTTATCCTTCTTACCCCATCGCTCCTGCACCGTTACATGGAATAATTTTTTTTCGTCGCACTCATTTAGCCCAAAATCTGGTGTTCCTCAAGGATCAATTTTAGGCCCTTTGCTATTCAACATTTTCATTAATGATCTTCCACAATGCCTGTCCTCTAATTGTCTTCTTTACGCTGATGATTTAAAAATTATCGCCCCATTAACTCCAGCAAAGACTGCTTATACCTCCAAAATGATCTTGACAATCTCCAAAATTGGTGTCAAGGTAATTTACTTCCACTTAACATTTCTAAATGTTGTCACATGAGATTCACCAACAAAATTCATCCAGTTTTATATGAAAACCAGATTGATGGATCGGTGCTCGCACTTGTGGACAAATTTAAAGATTTGGGAGTAGTATTTGACCTAGATTTGAAATTTAACATCCATATTTCATGCATAACCACTAGAGCTTCACGTATCGCTGGTTTTATTTTACGATTCTCTTGCAAGTCTTTTAACATTTCAACCAGCGTCTATTTATTTGTACTTCTAGCCCGGTCAATCCTTGAGTATGCTTCCCAAGTATGGTCTCCTCACTATACCAATCTATCGGATGCTGTTAAAACTGTGCAGCGTAAATTCACACGATCTCTATTCTACAAATATAACCTCACTTACAGCTCCTACGATGAGCGCTTACAAATCCTAAACATTCCATCACTCAAAAATATGAGAGAATTCTTAGACCTGTGCTGCTTATTTAAATTATATCTCGGTATTCTTTCATCCAACCTTCAGGAAAGGCTTTATACCAACCTTCGGGAAAGGCTTTATATACGTCCCACCTCAAGAATGCGATCAACTGACATATTCTTTGTGCCCTTTGCTCGTACCGATATTTATTTTTATTCATTTTAAGTACGCGTATCACCTCGTTACAATGAGCTCCAGCTAGGTCCTCTGCCACATTCCTTAAACACTTTTAAAAGCATATTGCATAATATTCTCCTTAGCTTCCAACAGTTTGTTAGTATTTTATATTCCTGTTTTTTTTTTCTTATTATAACTTTGTTTATTCACATGTCTTATATTATATTATATTTCATTACCTATTTTGTAATTGGATTCATGGATCTGTTAAATAGTGTAAATAAAAAAATAAGAATGTAATTAAATGGAAATGTTTATATTTAATATAAAGGAAAATTGATATAAGATTACCTGAGCTGAGCGAGCAGCTGATTGGATTTTTACCGGTGGTGACACGGGAGAAAAGAAAGACATGTTTTGGACGGAGCGGGGAGTCAACTTACGACCGCGACACGGCAAGCACGCGGGGAACAGCCGGCAAAAAAATAAATTGTCTTAAGAAAAGCAAGTGTTCGGTGTCTTGTTCCCACAAGTAAAAGTTAATTTCAATGAGCTCATAATGTTGTCGAGTCGAGAGAATACCGCAATTGAAGTGTCCGAGTATGCAGCACTGTGGGGCAAATTCATCAGAAACTGTACCATATAAAGTTTCTTTACAAATAGCTTTTCAGATTCGGTGAGCCTTGACGTAAGTGGAGACATTATGGAATGCATCGTAGTTACAGTCGCGCTTTCAACGAGAAGTGGTCAGTGATCGCTTTTAATTCAACTTTGCTGTAGGATATCATTCGGAGAGGTCCTTAGCCGAAAACGTTCATATTCGAAATTGTCAATTCGGAAGCGAAATGCGTTTATTAATATCCACGTGATTGGATTGCCACGCTTGGTTATTGCGAACTTTGTTTTTCCTCCAGTGTACAATACCAGAAAAGGTTGTTAAATATTAAGTCCATTAAGTAAGAAAAACATTTTTTTTATCGTTCATAATAGCGATTCTATTTCACATTCACATAATTTCAGGTCTGGTCAAATATCGAAAAATTGTAAATTGAATTACTAAATTATATCTACAGTCGACTACCTACAGTTACTAAATTATACCTACAGTCTTTCCATTTCGTTCTAACTGACCGGGAATAGAATCCGCATCGATGGCAGGCTCCTCCTCTAGAATGGGCTAGCCATCGGGCGTGCTCTTTTCATTCTTTTGTTAACAAGGGCTCTTGCTGGGTAGAGTGGCCTTTCGCCCGCGTGCTTTTTTATGACATAGGATTAAGTAATTTCATTGCATGACGCTATAGCATAAATCGGTTACGTTTGTATTCCTCATTGGGGGAAAAAGTCATGCAAATTATACTTGTATGAGTTTTTCACTCAAATGGGAAATACTTGGCCACGTCTACGTTTGGATTTTGATCCGGTTGAGAGGGTACGAGGGGGCGCCGCTACCACCTAGATGCCCCACTCTTATTTGTGAGCTATAAGTCTTGACAGTAACGATGAAGCCATCCTAAGTCCGTTTGTTTGACCCAGTTTACCTTCTGAGTCAGCAATATTCTTTGACCCTTAATATGTTACCTCCTTCTTGACTTCGGTCGATATTTTTCTGACCCCAAAATTCACGGATGCGAAATTTGTTTGTAGTGGTCCTTGTGCTTGGGAAAAGAACCTGCCCCACGACACCGCAACGCTAGCCTGCCAGCGCATTCACGCGTTCCCAGACAAGGCCAATCTCGTTGGATCTTACCATCCTCTTTCGCCGAGGCAGCAGACCATCGCTGCAGTCCTTTACATACATGTAACCTACCCATTTTACTACAGGTTTTGTAAAATCATTTTACAAAACCCTACTAAATCGCGCCCTGTCTGTCCGTCCGTTCGTCCGCCCGTCCGAGTGTCACATTAGTTTTCCTCGCAAACTTCATTCATAAGCTAGGAACAGAAGATTTCGTGGGTACGTGCAAAGTGTTGCCCTCTTCAAAGCTTCAAAAAGTTTCAAAAAGAAATTTATAATGTGTTTAAGGGGGTTCTCCCCGTAAAGGGGTGTCGCCCCTGAAAAAAAAACTCCATCACATGTTGGCAATATGGATATCAAATGAAAGGTCTTGATGAAAACATTTCAAAACAGGTCTTAAAATGTCGAGTTTTACTTGGAGGGGTGCAGGGGAAAGGGAAATGTACGAAAATTTTGTGTTCCCCTCCCCCTCACGACCCGAAAAATCTGAAAAAAATCACAGAGGTGAGACTTTAAGGGTACATGGGCAACAAATGCCTTAGAAGTCGAAATTTGATCAACTTTGTTAATAATAGTACATTTTATAAATTTTACTTTTTTGCCTATAAAATAAAAATGGGACCCTTAAATTTCCGAGAAGCTACAATTGAAATTTTCTGAAAGCAATTTTCTGCATTCTGAAAATTTCACAATAATTGAACTGTAAACGGCTAAGCTACAGCCGATTGAATATTTAACAATTACAACAACATCAACACGTGATACTCGGGAGATATACGTTTGCAACAGACCTGGACACTACAAATATGTAGGAATTTTGATAAAATGGTTTGTAATATTGATGTATTATCATGACTAAGTAAGCGATGAGGTCAAAATACTTGAACCAAAATGGCGGCGAATTTAAAAACACAATAACCATAATAATTTTTCGAGCTCAATTTATCGAATCTGTATATTAGTCAGATTTTGATATGCAGAATATATTGTTTGATTTACTAATTGTTTTACGAAACCCTTCAATTTGTTTCGGATATTATTGTGGACGGAGCAATGGAATCCTTAGCCACAGGTCAAACTCGTCTCGGAAAAGAGATTGAGAAACTCATCAGAGCTTATCAGGCTCAATCAACTGATACGAAAAACTATTTCCTACTTGGAAGAACGGCTTGCAGTCGTCAAAGAGCTGTGGGAAAAGCTTGAACCAAATGATGACAAAATAAGGAAAATTACTGCTGTTTCCCTTGATTATCCATTTTTTCAAAAAGACTATCACCAAACAGTGAAAGTAGTCTTAGAAAAATTTAAAACATAGGTGACGTCTTTTATAAATAACGTAAAAACGCAATCATTTCAAAAATCAAATATTAGATTAAACGATGATTATTGACCCGTTCCAAATGTCATACCAAAATATGCAAGTCTTGATCTAACTCGACTTATAAAGAACAAGAAGCATTTAAAGCTGCGTCAAAACATTTAATAGCCAATACTTTATCCCACAAGCTACTAGCCTATAGAATATTTTGTGCTGAAGAAAGAAAAAGTAACCAAAACATGGACAGAAATCGAAAGTTGCCACTAAGTGATTTGGGAATCTGTGGAAGATATTCATGATACAGGTTACAAGTTGGAAGAGTACTAAGATTTACAGAACCAAACTGAAGCTTTCCTTAGAAACTTGAATAGCAATATCAAGAAAGCTGAGACTACCTGCAGCATAACAACAACTAAAAATGATTCCCAATTAAAGCTTCCTAAAATAGGGCTCCCGAAATTTGATGGAGATGGCCTCAATTTGTAGATCTTTTTAATCAAATCCTACATGATCAGCCAATAGGGAATTGTCAAAAATTCTGGTACCTGAAAATGAATTTGACGGGAGAAGCAGCTAAGCTCGTGATGTATTTACTCATTTCCAATAGCAACTATATAGGAGATACTAAACAACCGATATGCCAATAAACGATTGCTAGTGAATGCATTACTGGACAAGCTCATGGCGCAACCAGCTATTGCTACTGAGACAGCATCAGCACTCAGGTCACTTCATGATACAATGAAAGAATGTCTATTTACACTACAAACAAAAGGCATCTCAATCAAAGAACATTGGGACCCAATTCTTGTGCATACAGTTTTAAAGAAGTTAGATAAGACTTCCTATACACGATATGAGTGTGGTCTGTGTGGTTTAGTGGTAAGAGCATAAGAATAGTCTGTGTAGTCTAGTGGTTAGAGCATGAGACGCATAAGCTGAAGGTCCCAGGTTCAAATCTCGTTGGTGAACAACTTGTTCGATCAGTGGTGATATGTACTGATTTAATCAGATCATATCATAGCTGAGCAGACACACGGGAGCATGGTACTGACCGTACGCTGAAGTACCTAAAACTAGCTTCACTTATTTAGACTTAAAAATTGTATTGTATTCAAATATTAAATTTCATTGTCTTCTAGGAGTAAGTCGGTATCTTCGATCATTCCACAAAGTGCCTGCTTTAAAAAACAGCCATTTACAAGGTACCAAAGTGTATACAGAGATATTTATGTGCCAATTTAAAAAACGTTGGAAATACAGTTTTTTCTCTAGACAAAATTGTAGGGGATGTTATTTCCTGTCCAAGTACGGCAACTCAATGTACAATTTTACAACTGCAGCTGCTTAAGAAAATGTAATGAAGTTTGACTGATGGACGGCTTCCGATTCTTTTCGGTCTAATACCCCCCAAATCTCATCTTCTGTAGAAAAAGTAGAAGTAGCACCCAAAGCAGTAGACATACAAGGTTGACGAAGTAAGATCTCCGTAGACAAGTAGTCCTGCAGCTTATTAAGTACCCAGATTTGTGCATTATTAGCGTTAGACTCTAAACTGAAGGCTTTTCTTTTAAATCACGTCTGTGAGGAGAGACAACGCTTATTCAATGATTTGTAGCTACTCTGGGTGAACAGTATGAAGGGAAGATGAACTGTGTGCCTCATACTTGAAGATCGCGGCCTAATCAAAGCTGTAGTGAGATTGACTTCTACCTAATCCAGCTCTCTAGTGGGCATGCATATTTACAGTCTGCTTTTGGCTTTAGCTCTGTAACCTCTTTTCGGTCTTTACTTAGAGAAAGTTAGAATATCTCATTATCTTGATCGAGTGTATCGGCTCTCAAGAATTTGATACCGTCCATACCACGCTTAAGCCGTATGGCCACCTACTTCGCTGCGATGTGTTCTTATTTTAAACCAGTACGTATTATAACCGAGCGGACTTATAGTCATTCTGAAGGCTCACTCGAAATGAACCTCATTGGCCATTTCTACTTACATTGTTTACATTATTTAACGCACTATGTGCTGCTCCTCCAGTAATAAGTGCAAATGATATCCTGGGCTTGACGAAGTCGGAAAGGATCACATTGTGGCGTACTTGGGTTTGTTTTGGAATAAATTTAACTTTTGTATCTTAATATCGGGGGCATCCTCGATGTGATGCTTTTCGACCAAATACACCGCAGTGAACGCAGTGCAATTTTTCTTTAGGCTTCATCTGAGCCAATTTGCACTCACCTGTGGCATGTACTTTGTTTATCTGTAAAAATTTGGACTCTTCGAAAATGAATAAATAGATCATAGCCTTGGAAATTATTGCTGAAATAAAAGAAACACCATTGGGGTGAACAGAAATGAAATATATTTTGCACAAAGATTGAAGAGAAAAGCCTGGTGGCACAAAATTCTGTGACGTTGAAAACGTTACAATATAAGTACAATAAAAATCAAATGACCAACAATATACAATTGAGGAAATGATACAGTCGAGTATTCGTGAATTGTGTGTAAATTTAATATGAAAATTTACTAGATTCATAAAATTGGGTTTGTTAAGCTGGAATTTTTTACCTTCCGGTGACGAAAGATAGCGTTGTTCGAGAATTTCAGCTTCCAGTGACGAAAGATTGCGTAAATCAAGAATTTCACCTTCCGGTGAAAAAGCTTGCGTACTTCAAGATTTGAATGGTGATGAACTCTATTTGATAGGAATTTTGATTAAATCTGTTGCGCGAATCGCACGAATAGCTTAACCGTAACTGCCCCGGCGAAGCATACCCCGGGTTTGATCGAATCGCAGCGTCCACGACGTTGAGCTCAACAGCCTGCTCTTCATTTTCTTTTGTTTGACCACACACGGTCCCAATGCTGAACGACTCGTAGCATATAAACGCTGATAAGTTATGTTGACGTCTTGTTTAGAACTAATTTTTATTTTGACAGTCAATTTATAAAATTCACAATGGTTACTTAACTATACTAAAGTATGGTATTAATGATGTTGTCAATTGTTATGTCATTAATTTTGATAATAATATTAGCTATTATACAACATCTCCCTTTCTAATTTTATAATACATCTTCAAACATATCACATAATGCACCTTATTTTATTTCAATGAGTTGCTTCTTAGTAAATAAATGTTTATAATCGCAAATAGGAAATGAATTCATTATTGATCTATATTATAATCGCAAAGCTTTTTCTTAAAATTTATTCAGAGTATTTTTACTTGGCAAATATATATATTCCACATATTTGTTTCTATTTATTAAATTTGATTTTATTTCTTACTATTCCTGATGTATTAAAATCTCTGAAGTGGCTTAACCAATCTTCCAAAACGCGATTTACACATTTCATTCGATTTTTTTACAGTTGTTGATTGGATTCTTGGTGGAGATGAAACCGTTTGAGAAAATTTCGTGGTACTATTATCCACAACATTTTCTTGATTCAATTTATTACAATACGACTCTAAGAACTAGTTTCATTTTGGCGCGCGCTTTAGATTTTGACATCCTTTGGGGCTCTACCAGTACATCCAGAAAAGTATACCGTAAAATTCTCTGGTACCATTAGCCTATCATTAAAGTATAATAAATCTTGTTCAACAAAGATATTATAACTTTCTTTCCAATAAAATTTTATATTATCAGGCACTTTATCTTTAGATTTTGGCCATTCCGTCCTACAATAGAACCTAATTTGCATTAACAATTCATCTTTTTATGATGCTTCTTCAAATCAATCATATTGGTTTTTATTAAAGATCAATTCATGTACTACATAGTCTACACCTTCATCGAGTATTTCCAAATTGTCCTTAATATTATAAGAAGGAGCTCTGGATAATGCATCTGCAATGAATATCTTAGAGCCTGGAAGGTATTGAACATCAACCTCATATTCCAGCGATTTCAACCTAATTCTTTTCAATCGTGAAGAATTTATTTTACTCAAGTCCTTTTTCATTAATGCCACTAACGGTTGATGACAAATGCGGTAAAATGGGACATAAAAAAAAGAGTGTACGAAGGAGGCACACTGTATTCTTTGCAAGCGTGCTGATCCAAAACCTGACACGTCTTGGGATCAGGAAAATTCCGGGTTTTACAGGAAGCCCTAGCCAAGGCAAAATCAGAATTCCGATGAACCGCATCCTGCAGCTAAACCTACACCGCAGTTCAACCACCCGAAATTTGCTTTAGCAGTTTGCGAGGGACATGAAAGCCGACTTCTTGTTGCTGAGTGAGCAACACCATGATAAAAGTACTGCATTATGGTATTTTGACGGAACTGGTACTGCCGCCATCTGGGTTCGGAACAGTGACTTTCAAGCGGAGAGTTGTGAACGGTGGGATGGTTTTGTGTGGCTTCGGTGCTCAGAGACCACCTTCTTTAGTATGTACCTAACGTCGAACGAATCAATATCATCTTTCCAAGCCAAGCTTAACGCTCTGGAGGGTGCTGTCTCGAACGAAGAGGGCAAAGTGCTCGTTGGGGACGACTTCAATGCTAAAGCAATCGAATGGGGCATGCCGCAAACGGATCCGCGGGGAAAACGAATCCTGGGAATGGCGGCCAGGACGGCCCCCGTCGTACTAAACTTCGGAAATACGCCGACTTTCCGCCGTATTGGCTGTGAGAGAACCATACCGGACGTGACATACGCCTCGGAGTCTTTAGAACGGAGGATACACAATTGGAAAGATTAGAGGACAACTTAGCCAGTGATCAGCAGTGCATTCTGCTTGAGATAAGTGATGATGTCTCCCGACGTCCATTTTCTCGGCTTTCTACAACTGGATGGAACATCGGAAGGATGGACGTCGAGAGTTCGCCGCTGCAGCTCAAGACGTGGTGACCTCTACTATGAGCATGATTACAACTGCTTGCTGCGCCTCTATGCCCTGACGAAGACCCTGGCACGGCAAGCCCCCAGTGTACTGGTGGTCAACTGAAATCGCTGAAAAGAGAAGGGAGTGTCACAAGCTTCGACGTGAGGCTCAACGGGCGCGAAACCGTGACGAGGTATGCAACTGGGTGGCAGCATATAAGTCGGCCGGGAAATGCCTTCGCAAATTGATCAACAGCAGCAAGGCTTGGTGCTGGCAGGATTTAGTGGACAATGTGAACAAGGATCCGTGGGGCCTTGGCTACAAGATAATTATGCGAAGCTTGGCGCCCTACGCAAACCTAGTATACATGACGCGGAAAAGATGGAAGCAATAGTGCGGGGACTCTTCCCAGCCCATCCCGTCCGTGTTGACACTGTCCATGGTGGAACAGCAGTAGAGTGCCCACTCTTCACACAGCCGGAACTGGAGGAGGCAGTCCTCTCCCTGAAAGCGAGGAATGCTCCAGGTCCAGATGGTGTTCCGGCTGAGTTGTTGCGGCTTGTTTATCATCATTGTCCTGACTTGCTGCTCAGCACATTCAATGCTTGGCTACTGGACGGAGTTGCCCGGTACGATGGAAGGGGGCGAGGCTCGTGCTGATCAGCAAGGGAAGGGAAATCCCGAATCGCCGTCTGCATACCGCCCGTTATGCATGCTAGATTAGGTTGGGAAAGTGCTAGAGAAACTCATCAAGGGAAGACTCACTGACGCGATTCGTGCTGCTGGGGACCTATCTCCTCGGCAGTACGGCTTTAGAGCAGGACGTTCTACCATTGATGCGATTGCAGAGGTGGTGAACGCGGTCCAAAAGGCAGAGGCATATAGTCGCACCAAGCGACGGATCGTCCTGTTGGTGACACTCGACGTCAGGAATGCCTTCAGCTCCGCTAGATGGGATATTCTAGATATGCTGGAAAACTCTTTTCAAGTTCCAGAATATCTAATGCGGCTTGTGAGGAACAATCTTAAGGACCGAAGCCTGCTCTACGACATGACACCGGGCCAATGAAGGATGGAAATTACATCGGGTGTTGCCCAGGGATCTATCCTTGGTCTGGACCTGTGGAACGTGTCTTACGACGTTCTACTGATGAGCCGCGCTTGGTCGGCTATGCGGATGATGTTGCGGCTCTGGTCACAGGACGCACTGTTGAATAAGCGCAATTTAGGCTAGGTATGCTAATGCGTCGAGTGGGGGACTGAATGACTGCTCGCTGGCTCAGTTTAGCACTGGCAAAAACCGAAGTGGTCATCTTGACAAAAAGAGAATCCCTAGAGTAACGATGATCCGTACTGGAGATATACAAATCGAATCGAAGCCAGCGGTGAAGTACCTGGGGCTACTGATTGACTCGAAGATGAGTTTCTCTGAGCAAATCAGGGCAAAGGCTGAGAAGACTGCTTCGGGAATATCGGCTCTGAGTCGACTTATGGCCAACGTAGGGGGACCCAGCCCATCAAGAAGACGCCTCTTGATGAATGTGGTATGGTCAGTGCTACTGTACGGAGCAGAGGTATGGGGCGACGCTCTCAGCAAGAAGGTATACCGAAAACGTTTGGCACAGGTACAGAGAAGAGGAGCACTGAGAATTGCATCTTCGTACCCGACAGTCTCTGATCCGGTGGTGAGAGTTATTGCAGGCGTGATACCTGTCGCCTTCCTTGCCAGAGAGCGCGGCGCTATTTACCTGCGCCGTAACGAGGATGCGAGGGAGATGGTTGTCCGCGAGGAGAGACAGCGCTCGCTCAACGATTGGCAGTAGTCTTGAGTCAATCGCACGAAGAAAAGGTGGACAGCGTGCCTCATCCCGAATGTGAGACCGTGGCTAAATCGAAGGCATGGTGAGACTGACTTCTATCTAACCCAGCTTTTGAGCGGACATGGGTGTTTTCAGTCGTACCTGCACAAGATCGGTAAGTCACGGTCTCCCGATTGTCGGTTTTGCCCAGGAGAGGAGGACAATGCCTGCCACCCATTTTTTGCGTGTACAAAGTGGGTCAGACTGCAAAGGGAACTCTACAGGGAGACGGGAGAGCTCACCCCGGATAATATAGTTGCGGTGATGCGCGAATCGCTTGACAAATGGAACCAGGTGGCACATTATGCACGGGCAGTCCTAAAATATAAAAGGGACTCACAGCAGCCGGGGGCGCTGGGGCTGGGGGATCGCTCTTCTGGCATTTCCTCTTCCCCTCTTCCCTCCCGCTAGGAAAGGAATCTACCAGGTCGAAGGCGCCTCACGGCGTAACAAAGCGAAACCTGGCCCGAAGTAATGTGTCAAACGGTTCCAGGCTAGGTTTTCAGGTTGACAGGGGAGGTGTTTAGTGGGTAGTCTAGTCGCCTTCTTGCGAGCATGGGAGCCCCACACTCTGTGCATAAATGGCATTCACCTCCCAACCACAAAAAAAAGGTTGATGATCAATATTCACTTTCATTTTTTGACCGTATATGTATTTTCTGAATTTATTACAAGCATAGAAAATGCCTAAAAGCTCCCTTCCGATACACGCATAGTTTTTTTCTGCATCTTTTAAGCATCTTGGTGCGAAAGAAATGGGTTTGCCATTTTGAAGCATAACACTTCCTAAACCATTCAGCTATGCATCAGTCTGTATCACTATTACTGATTCATTATCGAAATTGGCCAGCACTTCTGAATTCAGAATCATGCTATTAATTTTGTTCATCGCTTAGGTATGAGATGGTAACCATAACCACTGCGAATCCTTTTTAAGTAACTGTCTGAAACAACTTGTTATTTTGACAAATTGGGCATAAAATCTCTAAGAAAATTTACCATTCCTAAGTACCGTTGTAAATCTTTTTTGCTATTTGAAAGTCGATAGTTTTTTATAGCTGTGACGTACTCTTCATCGGGCATCCTTCCCAAAAAATAAATCCCAAGTATTTGACGTTTTCTACCCTAAATTGAATTTTATTTGGGTTAAACTTTATGTTAAATTTTCTAGCTTTTTGCATTACATTTTCCTAATTCCTATTATGCTCTTCTAGTGTTGAACCACATACTAATACATCATCCACATATATGTGGACACCAGGTAATGAATCAAAATATTTACTGTTCATTTTTCGGAACTCCTCTGCAGCAATATTCACACCAAACGGTAAACGTTTGAATTTAAAACAACCAAAAGGAGTACTGAATGTGCATAACTTCGAGGATTCTTTGTCTTACTCCAGCTACCAGAGCCCTTCGCGAAGGTCTAACATTGTGAAATATTTCTGACTATCCAACTTACTTCGTAAATCCTCCAATGATGGCATTTCAAATTAATTTTTTATAATATTTTATTATATTCGTGCGGATTTAAACAAATTCTAATATCCTTGTTCTTTTTATGTATGCTACTACCATTTTGTTAAGCCACTCACCAGGTACATACACCCTTTCAATTATTTTTCCTTTCACCATGTCTTCTAACATAGAGAGAACTTTTTGTTTTAATTTCAAAGGTACTCTATTCGGAGGATTCGACACTGGCTTGGCATCATCTTCCACAGTAATTTTGATTTTATCTGGTGAAAATTCATCCGCATTTATTTTGAGAAATATTTCTTTTGACATGTTACTATCGTCTCTGATACTATCAACTTGCTGTATAGGTCCTAGTTCTTTGCAAGACGCTATACCTAGAATTGGTGTTGTGTTTATATCAACAACAACAAAACGATGCTCGGAAATACTGTTACTAACTCTCAAAGGCAATTTAATGATCCCCATAGCATTAACTTGAAAACCTCGGTACATTTCTAATACAACCTGTTTTCTATTAACTTTTCTTTTTAAATTTATATTTTCAATTAAATTTTTAGAAATTATTGTACATTAATTATCGCGCCCGTATCCATTTTCATTTTCATCATTTTGTCACCGTTTCTTATATTTTCAAACCAACATTCACCTTTAGTTAGTTTTTCCGACTATCTGACTTCGCTATTGTCTACTGCATGAATAGACATGAGTTCTACGAATAAATTATCCCAATTTTGATCGCCTTTCGCTACTTTTATCTTATCTACGCGTTTGGTTCTACACGCCGCGGAAAAATGGTTAATTTTGCCACACTTATAACAATGTTTTCCTAAGGCTGGACACTTTTGTTGGAGGTTATGTTCCCCATTACACTTTTTACAAACAACTTTATTTTGATTGGGTTCAGCTTTTTTGAATTTTGAGTTATTTTTACTCTGTTTATCTCTAATTTTTTATTCTTATTTTTTTTAATTATTGTTTTTTATTTCGCTTACTGCGCCGGGTGCTCCGCTTGCATTTCCAGGATTTGCTTCTTAGTGATCTCTCTGTTACTCTGCAATGCTCGATGACTTTGCTCAATGTCAACTCATCATCTTTTGTCCACAGGAGAAGTTCTTGTAACGTTTTGTCTTTCAATCCCAGGATAATTATGTCGCGAGAAATTGAATCGGCTTGGCTGCCGAATTTGCCCAATTTGTTTAGCTTTTGGGCATCCGACGAAAAGTGGTCAAAATCTTCCCCTGGTTTTTGTCTTCTTGAATAAAATATATACCGCTGGAAGACCAAGTACTTCCACGGTTTACAATATTCTTGGAACAAAGTAAAAACTTTACCAAAATCGTCTTCATTCAGGCGAAACCTGTTAAAAATCTCGATACCTTCGTCCCCCAGTAAGTTCAAGAGCATAGCTGTTAATAATTTAGGATCCTCTTTATCCTTTTTCGATGCTTCCAGGAAAACTTTAACTCGTTCGGAAAACTTCCTCCAATTTTCCGGAAAATTTCATCGGCTGCGGTGCGTGAAACTTAATGCTGTTGATGTTATCCATCACCATTCATCAAATATGCCACTCCGATTATAAAAATGATATAAAGCTCAGTTGATTTGAAGGTGTTTACCTCCAGTGCGATATTTCTAGCTGACTTTCGATTTTGTGCACCGGCTGTGCCATGAAAAGTCATGTTGACGTCTTGTTTAGAATTAAATTTTTACTTTGACAGTCAATTTATGCAATTCACAATGGTTAATTAATTATACTACATTATGGTATTAATGCTGTTGTCGATTGTTATGCCATTAATTTTCATTTTATTAATTATATTAGTTATTATACAACAAATGCAATGTTGCCACGAGAAAATGAAGGGAAAACTATGGAATAATTTGTGAGAATATGTGTGTCGCGCTTGTACCTTTTTTCCGCATCTCTGTTTCATTTTTCAACGAAACATATCTCTTTGCATTTGACGCACCGATAGCGCATGGTACAGTTGGCGGCTGGATGAACAAATTGTTGATACTGGTAGCACTGGTTGAATCTTTTTTCTGGAGAAGTTCTCACCTTACCTCTCTAAAATTCAAGTACCGTATCTGTTGACAGGCACTTGGACTACTTTTGTTTGAAATTTGTGCCAGATAAAGTAGTAAATTCATTTTTTCTACGGATTCTTGTTGCAAAGGTTTTGACAGAAATGAATTCAATGTCTGGTGCAGTTTTCTTGAGCACCTGAAGAATCAACAAAAAGGTCCGATTTTTTCGGTTTTTGGGTATAGGTGAAGTGTGGAAGCTCCCCAGAACTGAACTGTTAATTGTTCTGCATTAGTCGAACCGCTTTGTCCGAATATATTTATTTGCACAACTTTTTTTGTCTTGTTGCTGACTATTTCAGAGGAACCAACAGAATTGCGAGTCGGTTTCTTCGCCTTATTTTTGTTTTTCAAATATTGAATAAAATTCATAACATTATCTTGATTAGAACTGGTTCTTCATCCAACAGTCGGGGAGCGATTCCAAAGAATATACCACCTCCAATTCAACATCAGAAATCGAGTGACCTCGTTCCCTCAACAGATCTCGATTCTCCTGTCATTCGTGCTTCTATACCTTTGAAGAATATCTTTATATCTAGAGTGGCGTACGAAACTTCAGTTGAGGACCTAAAGCGTTATGTCAACAAAAAGTTTGGATCATCCGTTAAAGTCTTTACTTGTCATAAATTGACTAAGGAACATTTAACGGACAAAGTAGTTGCCTCATTCAAATTGGTGATTTCTGCGAATAGTGATATTGTTCTGAATCCAAATCACTGGCCTGCTGGTGTTCTTGTTAAGCCGTTTGAATCTAGACGAAGAAATTTTCGTCGGGCGATAAACGAAATCCCAAAGCTCTAGTCACAAGTAATCTTGATGAACATTCTAATAATCATAATGTTTTTTCTACTGTATCCGCTTTAAACGTCAATGAATCTCTTTCAAACCTTAATACTCTTCAATGTAACTTCTCTTCTCCTAATAAAATGTGTTTATCTATTTTTTACCAAAATGTACGAGGATTAAGGACCAAGCTTGAGGAACTCTTTATCTCTTATCAAGTTAGTAATGATTCTATTATCTGCTTCTCCGAGACCTGGCTGAATGGAAACATTTTGAGCACTGAAATGTTTCCTGATCATATTGTATAAAGATGTGACCGTGACCTGATTGCCACTAATAAGGCTGATGGTGGTGGAGTTTTAGTTGCAGTTAGCAAAGCTCTACCTAGTTCTCCTTGTTCTGATTTCTGTTTTTCTCCTACTTTAGAATGTGTTATTATCAAAATTTCTCTCCCTCATAATACAGAGTTCTTGATTTTGTCTATTTATATTCCTTGTAATTCACCTTTAACTGTTTATGAGACGTTTTTTGATGATCTATCCTCTTATCTAGTTTTGCGACATCCTCAGGCCAAAATAATAGTTTGCGGGGATTTTAACTTACCATACATAGTGTGGAAAAATTATACTACTCCTTCAATCTCGTCAGTTGACCCTTTTTCTATAGCCCTGTCATCTTTCCTATCTCATTGCTCCTTCTCTCAATTTAACCATATCCGCAATCCTAATGGTCGTCTCCTTGACCTTGTTCTATCAAATGTTCCAGTTAGCCATTTATCTGTATCTCAAGCCTTACATCCGTATGTTCCTCCTGATCGGCACCATCCTCCTTTATCTATAGATCTTATAGTCGATGAAATTAAATTTAACAAACCTCATCCCGCTCCAAAACTTAACTATTTTAAAGCTAACTATGAAGCAATTAATACAGAATTACTTTCAGTCAACTGGCTAGATTTCTTTAGAGGCCTAAATTGTGAGGCTGCTTTGGATAAATTTTACAAATATATTTATAATCTTATTCGCTGTTATACGCCTCTTCAGACATTCCGTAAAGCAAATCATAAGCCTTGGCTAACAAAGCGAGTGCTTAGTGCCCAACGAGCAAAAGATAAGGCACATCGTGTCTTTAAAACACTCGGCACTATTGAAGCAAGATGTAATTTTAGCAGGCTGCGTGCTATTGCCAAAAAAGAGATCAGATATGCTTTGAAGGCTTATTTCAGCAGTCTGGATAGCTCCCTTGTGGCTAATAATACAAAGCCTTTTTGGTCTTATATAAGATCGCTGAAATCCTCTTCTTCCATTCCTAGTAAGGTCCGTTGGAATGGTGCAGAGGTTTCTTCTCCTCAAGAAGTGACTGACTCATTTGCCCAATTTTTCTCTTCAACTTTCTCTTGTCCCGCTGCAACTGTGCATCCTGTTGTCTTACCTAATCATCTTCCCTTCCCAATTTCCTTTATTTGTACTGATGCATCTGAAGTCGAAGCTCTGATCAATACTCTTGATCCTCATATTAGCCCTGGGCCGGATGGTTTGCCAAACATATTTGTAAAGTCGTTAGGCTCATCGCTTAGTTTTCCTTTATCTCTCCTCTTCAATCTAAGTTTGAGTACTGGTACATTCCCAAACCCTTGGAAAACAGCTAATATTGTGCCTATTTTTAAAAGTGGTGATCCTACGTCAGTTTCCAATTATCGCCCTATTTCTTTACTGTCCTGCTTTCCAAAGTTACTTGAACGGTTGGTTCATAATCGACTCTCAAACTCACTAGCTCCTATTATTGCTCCAGAGCAGCATGGCTTTCTCAAAGGATACTCCACTACCTCTAATTTAATGGAGTTCACAAACAGTATTGCAAGAGCTTTGGATAACCAACTGCAAGTTGATGTGATCTACACAGATTTCTCCAAGGCCTTTGACACTGTGAATCATTTACTTCTTTGTCGTAAGCTTGAAGCTCTTGGCATCTCGGGTGCTCTGCTATCTTGGATGTCATCTTATCAATCGTGTCGTCCCTGTCGAGTAAGTCTCTCTGGTATTACGTCTAGTCCTTTTTGTCCTTCATCTGGCGTTCCACAAGGTTCAATTCTTGGGCCTCTTCTCTTTCTGTTGTTCATAAATGATCTTCCCTTTGTAATTAATTCCTCGTGCCTTTTGTATGCAGATGACTTCAAAGTATTTCGAGCAGTCAAATCCCATTTAGACTGTCAGCTCCTCCAAAATGATTTGAATGCTCTAAATGAATGGTGTGCTTCAAATTATTTATGTCTTAACACTACTAAATGTCATAAAATGACTTTTTCTCTTAAGTACTCTCCTATTAATTTTAATTATATATTAAATGATGCTTTGCTCTCTGAAGTGTTCAGTCATAAAGACCTTGGAGTAACTTTTGATCCAAAACTCAAATTTGATGCACATATTTTAAATGTGATTACTAAAGCGTCTAGAGTTTCCGGGTTTATCCTTAGACATTTACATAAGTTCAATAGCATCTCTTCTTCTGTCCGCCTATTTGTTTGTCTTGTTCGCCCTTTGCTTGAATACTGTTCTGTTATCTGGTCCCCCCGATATTCCTATCTCGTGACTTCTTTAGAAACTGTCCAAAGAAAGTTCACGCGTTTTCTTTTCCTTAAGTTTAATTTGCCGTATCAGCCTTATGAAAGTCGTTTATCTTTCCTATCTCTTCCATCCCTAATATCCCGACGAACTTATTTAGACCAATGTTTTTTGTACAAACTCTGCTACCATCAAGTCCCGTTAAATATTTTTTCTGAGCTGCGTTTCCGACAAACATCTCGTTCATCTCGGATGAATTCTTATTTCGCTATACCATATGCTAGAACTGATTTATATTTCTATTCACCAATCTTAAGAATCGTACGAAATCATAATAATCTCGAGCTTGGTCCTTTCCCCTCTTCTTACATAGCATTTAAGAAAAAACTAAGAGAGTTACTACTAGCTTAACTTTTAATTATCGACGTTTTAGTATTCTTTTTCATTTAAATTTTGCTGATTGTTCTTTGCGTTCCATTTTGTGATTGGATTGTTTAGTCTGTAAGATGGAAAAATAAATAAATAAATAAATAAACTAGGTACCTTTAATACTTTCTTCAACTTCCATTGCGTCTGTTAATCCTTCCAACGCTGCAAAATAATTTTGACCATCGTTAATGCCGGCAGCACTTAGAATTGCTTCTGGAATCATTTGATTACTACTTTTCTGCACCTCTATTTCCTTTTAAACTAGCTTTTGCGGTTGCAGGTTTTGCTTCTTCATCCTTTTTATGAGTAAATCTTCGAGGGACTATAGCCGTAGCCATAGCTCATGATTTTTTTTTCGTAGTCTGATCACTGCTTCCTTGTTTTCGATTATTTGTAGTTTACATGTGCCCCCCATAGAACGTTCCAGTTACGAAGCAAGGGATTACCGGATCACTTAAAAACTGTGAAACGATATCATGGGATCCATTTAATATATATAATACCCATCCAGACTAGTGTAACGCAGATTAAGCTAAATACAATATATGCCACCGAATATAAAGTTGGAAACAATGAAATAAATTCCAGAAATTTATGAATAAGTTGCGTTTTCGCTATGACATACTTTCCCATTGTATTCGCCTTTTCGACGTTCAACCCGAAAAGTGAAATAATTCAAATAAGAGTAATTTTTCAGAAATATCATTTTTAACGTCCATTTCAAAGCATTTCAATTCGACCTAGTTTCCGCGTCCAATATTGAAAGATAATAAAAACTGGTGATTTCCCGTGGAATCCGCATTTTCATTATGCGTTTTTCATTGTTTTCATTCCATCGCAAAATAAACTTATTCTTGCAGAAGAAAATCCGCTCCTAGAAAATTGTTTCATTGTGCATTGTCATGTAATCATTACAGACTGTTTTTCTCTGGCATAAAACTCTCCTGGTGCAAATAACATTGACCTAAAAAATCGCTAACATAAATAACTAATGATGAAACAATAGACTTTTCAAAACCTTCTCTCTCTCTCTCTCCCTTCGTCCTGAAGTCCCTCCACATTTCTCCTTCCTGGGAAAACGATTCGTTGCCAGGAGCTTATGAAAAGTTTACAGTAAGACAACGGCTTTGTGAGGCAAATACTCGTACAACAGTTGCCAGTGGCACAGCCTTTGAAGAGAAACAAGGAGAAGGACTTGGAAAGGGAATTGAATCAAAGAATCGATATTCCTTGGCATAGAAAGAAAACCTTATAGGTCCGTATTGTGTTGAGCACATAATGTGGGCATCATTAAGTCCCCAAAGTGGTGGAGCTCGTCTATTCCGTTGCCTGCCAGCCCAGACAAACATGCATGTATAGATATTTGAAATAACACTGCACATAATGTGTATCCTTCGCTATAAAAGTTATTTTCCAAAATGCTATTCCCAAGGAGCTCACTGGCATGCCATCGTATTGAGTTGATATGGATTTTATTTCGTATTCTAGGGTTTGGTCGTAGTTTTTTTCTTTGTAGATATTCTCCGGAGATAGCATATAATAGGACCAAGTCCAAATTTCACTTTGTCATTTTGGACAGCTGAAGGACTAACAGACTGGTTACACTTTGGGGTTTGTTCGAGTTTGTACGCAGTTGAAAGGAATAGCCTTCGGGACTATTATGTTGGTGTGGTGTTATTGTGTGCTGGAAAATATTGCTTTTAAATTTTTTAGTAGTAAGAACGTCGTTATGGTACTATGATATGTGAAGCATAACAAACATCGGTTAGAAAGTTAAAAAATCTGATAACCTCACGATGCGTCAAGTTCATAAGTTGAAAATATTTTAAAGAACATACTCGTATTTAAGAGGATACTCGTGAAAAAAATATTTGGTGCAAAGTTTTTATAATGTTAAATATATAATGATTTTTTTGCCTTCATTACCATCGCTTCGCGAGATTTCCCGAGGGAAATCTAAACTGACCTCTTGTCGGTTTAAGAGGTGAAGTCTTGAGACGCATCAACGAACTGTGCCTCATAAGACCTACCCGTTTGGATGCACGCAGTCTATTCCGAGGTGGGATGATGACCGGCCAACTACTTGCCTTTTCCAAACCCCCATTAGCAATATAGTCTTTTCGTTGCAGGTTCCCAAACTGCGACTACTTGCGCTTAGCGTAACCTCGATCCAATACCGAATCAATATATGGAACATTGCAATTTGTTCTGGATTCAAATAAGAAGTTTGTGGAAGTTTGGTCGCATGAATCAGTTTAAAATAGGAAGTATTGAAAATTTGTTCGCGTATAATGCGTCAAAAGTGATTTGTCCACGTATACGGTTGAGTGATGGGTGAAATTCGCTACCGGCGCCCGCACTGATAGGGTGCTTCCAAGCGGGATGTCGAATTCATCTGCAAAAGATAGTACTAATTTATTATTTAGACATTTTTTCATCACCCAAATTTGTTGACGCGTTGAAGGCTCCCCATAGAGTTTTATTTGTAAAACAGAACGCTTTCGCCCTTGATATGGAAGAGTGTTCTTTTCCTGAAAATAGTCTCGTTTACGGGCTTAGCCGTCCGCTATGTTGTTACGTGGCGGGTACGAGTAGTCACTTTTGGTCTCCACCCATATTGTTGGAAGCGAGGATGATTGGGGTCCGGTATGCTTGAAGCTGTTGCTGTCAGGGTCCGGTTACCCCCAGGGCGGAACTGATCTGGTAGTTCAAAGGGGTGCAACTGCTATTTTTGGGTTGTCGTCTCCGATTCCAGTGAAGCCGAAGGGGACTGGCGTTCCCGGGGTACCCGAATTGCTTAGTAAAACTACTAGGATTGGAACTGGATCCGAGACATAGTGGCTCTGTGATTGTTTGATAACAAGATCAACTCATTGCTGCGAACCTCAACCCTGGAGGTATATTCAGGTACCACAGGCAGCTGATGAGCCTCCATCTTTAAGATGGTCAGCTGATTGGTTGCGGCCCTTCGGAAAGTATCGTGGTGGCTAGTGGTGCAAACAAAGGTCAGCGTTAACCTTATAGCGTCAGATATAGCCAGGTCTCGGATCTACTAGTATGAAAGTTGAGAGTTCCCTCAATGTAAACTGGTACCGAACTTGGGGGCGAATGATTGGCGCTTAAACCAAACGTAGTCTAATGGTGACCGTGAGATTGGGCCAACTACTGGCATGTGCTCCCGTAAATCTGACGACACATGTCAGGGTCCGGTGCTTTCCACGACGTCTCTTTGCTCCAAAGATGGGTTTGGAATGCACTATCTTAAAAATAATGTTTACAATAGTAATGGCATCTAGGTATTAGTTACGTTACATTGTAGACATTTGGCAAAGCGATGACCTCGGCTCGGAAAGGAGTTTTTTTCCTCCTTTTTATTACCATTTAGTGCGAACTAAATATATCGACTGGCATCCCGATGCCGAAAAGGAGGCAGCTTCACTTGTAACAGATTTCCTACGTTGAAGATAGGGCCTTGAAATGCAGCAAGTGCTCTAAGATCATTTAAAAATTTTATATTTTTATGCAAGCAGAAATCTCAATGAACTCTAGAAAATCAGTTCGCACCTTGTTTCTGTAAATAATGTAGTTAAGGATGCGGAATCATCGTTCAGGCCTCAGAAAAGCTTCGTGGATCATAATGATGTCGAACATTATGACTAAATATAAATTGTTATAGTTCATCAGAATGCTGAAGCAAGGAATTTGCTTTAACAACATAAGCTCCGTGAGCTTAAACTCGACTCTACCTTTCCTTGATATAAGGTGACCAGTCCTCTCCTGCCATTGTCGGTGTTGCCATCCCAATATCTCTCCCCGTTAAGATGGGTTAGACGGTCCGATGTACAAGTCAAGTCATATCATAATCCGCAAGAGCGGATCTTCAGCACATTCGTCTCTCTGCACCGCTGCATGGTCCATTGGTTGTTTATTGGCAGGCTCTTCAGGTTCTGAACTCGGTTTGACCCCAGTCACCACTTTTCTAAGTGTTCGTGGCACAGGAGTATTAAGACCATTAAGTAGAATATTTCTTCCATTAAAGAGGAAAGTAAACCGCTTTTTGATTTGATTGGCATGGATGTTGACTTCGCGATCAACTAACTGACCCTCCGTAAGCGCTAAGAAATTGACTGCACCGCACCTTTTCACAATAGTTGCGGGTTACCATTGCCATTTGTTGGCGGTGTACGTTTTGATAAAGACGTCTTCGCCGAAATCGAATTCTCTCCATTTGGCTCCGTGGTGCTGATTGGATTGCTGCTCCATATTCCTGTTACGCTTGCAAGAACGGTAATGCTCTGATTTCAATAAATCCAACTTAGTCTTCATAGTACGATCGGTCATGGCCTGGAAGGGTGACTTCATTCCAAAGGCTGCCGATGGTTTGCAACGAAAGCATAGTAAGAACCCTTTAATCTAGTGTTCAGCGAGCCGAGAAATTTCTTAGCTTGATTGTTTGATTAGCGATGAAAAGGTGCCGTTCTGATGTGATTGATACCGTTTTCTCTGCAGAAACTCTCAAACTCCTCTAAAACCAACTGCGGACCGTTGACAGAAACCAGTGTATCGCAAAGTCCTTTGCTACGAAAAGGCTTCCTCCAACCGTTCGATTGTCTTTGTTGTTGTTGTAGATTGCACTTTGTATGCCTCTGGCTAGATATGGATACGTGACCATGGTCCATCCGGTATGGACCATGGTTGAAGCGAGGTCAGTGATTTGGAGTTTATTGCGTAGCTTCCACACCTTTTGCCCAGCCTATCGATACAATCGTCAATAAAAGGCCAGTAAACTTTACTCCGTGCCAATAGTTTCATCCGAGCGCTGCCTAGATGGCCTTGATGTAGCTGCTTCAATATTGTCCCCTGATAACAAGCTGGCACAACGACTCGATGTCCATAAAGGATGCAGCTTTGAATGCTAGTGAGTGATTCTCGTCGGGTAAAAAATTTTGCAACGGCCGCGTTAATGATGTGCTTTGAAGTTCGTGGCCACCCATTTTCGATGTAATCTGCTACTTCCCTCATTGTTTAGTATCTACTCATTACTTGTTTGAGAGCTTCAAACGTTGTAGACAGTATTCGTGCTGTGTCGATCGCAAAGCAAGCTATAGAGCAATTCTCCATCCTACCGATAACAACATCTTCGTTAGACTTCTCTTGTTTTGCTATGAGCCGAGAGATGAAGCTTGCATATGCAAAACTTTCCCTATCAATTTACTTGAATTGGAAATTGTAAGCAAGCATCGTGAGCACGTATCTTTGTAGACAACTGGCTATCTAGACAGGTATACCTTTCTTTGCACCAAAAATCGCCAAGAATGGCTGATGATCGGTCTGAAGCTCGAACTTGCGATCGTAGATATAGCAATGAAATTTGAATAATGCAAATGTCAACGCCAAGGCTTCTCGATGAACTTGCGAATAGTTCTTCTTGGTGCTTGTTAATGTACGCGCCGCATGCATTTTCGATCGCTTAGTCCTATCCGGCATTCCATCCATAAGACAGCACCCATACCGTAACTAGATGCGTCTGCAGCCACGATAATTTTCTTCTTTGGATCTTATTGGGTTAATACAAGATCCGAGGAAAGTATATCCTTGAGCTTCTCGAACATCTCTTGGTGTAATTGTTTCCACTCAAACTTGACATCCTTATGCAGCAACTCGTCTAGGGGTCTACAAAACTCCCTCAGCAGATGAATGAATTTACCGTACCATATAATTGCCCAAAGCTTGCAATTCTTGAACGTCTTTCGGTGCCGGCATTTTGTTCAGAACTTCGATCTTCTATAGACTTGGTCTCAAACTGTTTTCGGCGATTGCGTTCCCCAGGAATTCCAATTTCTTTTGACCAAATGAGCACTTCTCGATTTTGAGGTGAAACCCGTAGCTTTGGATACGACTCAATACTTCAAATAAATTTTCACGATGGTCGGCCTCATTAGTCCCTCCCACGATAAAGTCGTCAATCGTCATCATTTTTTTCATTTCATCGTCGAGTACCTGCAGAAATGCATCCGGAAGGCCATTCATTGGGACAATTTCGAGAAGATATCTTCGGTTTTTTGCAGTGAATGCTGGTTCGGTTCAAGTAAATCATTCAAACCCGTTGAATAATTGTTACAAATTCTTACCCTGCCATCCTTTTTTTAAACAACAACGATTGGTGCTGTATAATCTGAGTAATCAACAGGGCTAATCACCCCCAACAGTTGCAGCCGCTTAAGTTCGTCAACTATCGGTGCCGCAGCAGCAAATGGCACTAGCCACTTATTTAGCAAAACTAGTTTGGCACCTTCCTTTAGCGTGAAGGATGCCTTCATTTTATTGCATCGCCCCAATGCATTGTTGAAAAGAGAAAAAATTCCTCCTTCACATCCTCGTTTAGTGACGGTGCCTTCAATTGTCCAATTGTGCTGCAAAGTTTATCAATAGGCACGTTCCATAAGTCAAACGCTTCCATCCAGCCGCTTGCAACCACAATAAAATTAAATGCCGAAACGTAGTGGATGCCGCTGCTCTCTCTACCGTGTAGTTTTAATCGTGTGTTGAACTTTTCCAGCATCTTCACTGAATCTCTCGATGCGCTCACAGTTTGCTCCTAGCATATGGCTAATGTCAATGATCCTAATAACCTCCAATTTACCTCCGAGGTAATCGTCCAATCGGAACCCGAATCAAATTGTAATTTCAGCTTCATGTTATCAATTGCGGGCTTAAAAAACTTGTGCGTTGAAGTAGCCATCGATGCCGATGCTGACCTACTGTATCCTTTTTTGTGTCCAACTCTTCTGCCGTCGGGGCAATTTTTCTCTCGGAAAAGACAGTCTCTGTGGAAATGGATATCACCACACTTGTGGCACGGCAATCTTGCTTCTACAGCGTCGGTGTACTGCATTCTTCTTGTTTGTTTTTCTAGTAGTAGTTTGTTCGCTTTCTCCTTCAGTTTTCCACGAACTGTCAATATCTTACTCTTAGATATGCTTTCCGGATACAAAACTATGGAGTTTTCAGCTTTTAAGTCACTCAGCCGATTTCCAAGGTAGACACAATCGTGAAATTTAACTTGGGAACTACCATTTGATTCTAGGCTGGCACATTCATTTTGGATCCTGAAGCTTGGCCGCCTGGAGTACTTACTAAACCATTCAGCTCAAGAAGAAAGAAGTCCTTTTGTGCACCGGGTAGACCACAACCTGCAAACTAGTATAAGATTTCATGACTGTAGCTTAACTTCAAATATTTCAGTATATTACCAAAATGTAAAAGGGTTAAGGACCAAGCTTGATAAGCTCTTTTTATCGTTACAACTCAGCGAAGATGTATTTATATGTCTTACGGAAACCTGGTTGAATAGTAACATCTTAAACTCGGAAATATCCCTTGATTTTGATATGTACCGTTGTGATCGGGACTTGGCCTCTGCAAATAAAGTAGATGGAGGTGGTGTTCTTGTAGCTGTTAGTAATACAGTGCGTAGCTCCCTTTGTGCTGATTTTTGCTTTTCCCGTGTTGTGGGTTGTGTGATTGTCAAGATCTTCCTTCCTAATAATACATATTTATTAGTTTCCTCTGTCTACATACCTAGTAACTCTCCTTTGTATGTGTATAAGACATTCTTTGACGAGTTTTCCTCTTATGTCTTATTGCATCATCCGCAATCTTTAATTTTAATATGCGGTGATTTTAATTTGGGAACAGTGCAACGGACGAAGAACCTTCCATTCTCTGTTTCATCAACCGATACATCTTCTTTATCCCTCTCCTCGTTTCTATCACTCTGTTCACTATCGCAATTCAATAATATCCCTAATGCTAATGCTCGGGTACTTGACCTTGTTCTTTCTAACTTTCCCCTAAACTGTCTATCTTTTTCCACTGCATTAAATCCTCTAGTGAGTATTGATAGTCATCATCCGCCATTATCGCTCGATCTCTCCATTACACCTTTGGCAAGTCGTACTTTTGCTTCATCGCCAAAATTCAACTTCTTCAAAGCAAACTACGAGTACGAAGCTTTAGCCTCCGAGCTGAGCTTGATTGACTGGCAGGATTTTTTTGATAATTTAGAGTGTGACGAAGCTCTAAATAAGTTTTAAAATTACCTCTATGAGTTGATTAAACATTTCACACCTTTACAAGCTCTTCGCAAAGTAAGCAGAAACCATGGCTAACCAAGCAAGTACTAAGTGCCTTGAATGCTAAAAGTAAGGCACACCGCCGTTTCAAGCGTTGTGGTACTGAAGAATCCAGAGCCCGCTTTTATGATCTACGTCTTGTAGCAAAAAAAGAACTAAGGACTGCAATGAAAAACTACTTCAGTAGCTTGGAGAGTTCCCTCATGTCGAATAATGCGAAACCATTCTGGTCATACATAAGATCCTTCAAGTCCTCCTCTTCTGTCCCTCCTTCAGTCCGCTGGAATAATATAGTTAACTCTTCTCCACAGGATATTTCCAACTTGTTTGCTCAGTTCTTCTCGTCAACTTTTATTCCTTCTTCTCATGTCTCCGATCCAATTAATACACCCGTACTTCACTCCATTGACATTTCTTCACTTTTCACTGACCATATCGAAGTAAAATCCCTCATTAATTCACTTAATTCTAATATATCACCTGGTCCTGACGGCTTGCCAAATATTTTTGTCGTCATTAGCGTCATCACTTTGTATCCTTCTGGCATTTCTCTTCAACCTCAGTCTGAAGACTGGTATTTTCCCTACTTATTGGAAGAGAGCAAACGTTGTTCCTATTCTTAAAAGTGGTGATCCTTCTTCTGTGTCCAATTATCGTCCTATTTCCTTAATTTCCTGTTTGCCAAAATCACTCAAGCGTCTGGTACACAACCGGCTTTCAGTTTCATTGACCCCTATCTTGTCGAAAGAACAACATGGGTTTCTCAAAGGTCGCTCTACAACCTCAAATTTAATTGAATTCACCGATTTCATTGCTAAGGCCCTAGACAATCGATTGCAGGTTGATGTAATCTTCACTGACTTTTCGAAGGCATTAGACACGGTCAACCATCAACTTCTCTGTTATAAACTGAAAACTTTTGGGGTTGTCGGCCCTCTCTTATCATGGATGGACTCCTACTTGTCTTCTCGTACATGTTGTGTTAGTTACTGTGGAACTGCCTCTATTCCATTCTATCCGTCCTTTGGTGTTCTTCAAGGTTCCATTTTAGGTCCCCTCCTATTCCTATTGTTTATAAATGATCTTCCTTCGGTTATCGCTTCCAGTTGCCTACTGTATGCCGATGATTTTAAAGTCTTTCGAGCTATCAGGTCTGTACAAGATTGTCAATATCTTCAGATGGACCTGATTGCACTAAGTAACTGGTGTTCGTCTAATTACCTCTGTCTTAATGTTGCCAAATACTATAAAATGACTTTTAATCTAAATCGTTCTCCGCTGACTTTCACCTATATGTTGAATAAAGTCCCACTCGCTGCTTTGAGCTCTGCTAAGGACCTTGGCGTTACTTTTGATCCTAAGCTCAATTTTGATGCACACATTTTAATCGTGACTACTAAGGCCTCGAAAATATTGGGACTTATTTTCAGGCATGCTCATAAATTTAATAATATATCTACCCCTGTCCGCTTGTTTATCTTTCTTGCCCGTCCTATCCTCGAATATTGTTCTGTAATTTGGTCTCCCCGACACTCCTACCTCATTGACTCGTTAGAGAATGTCCAGCGTAAATTTACTCGTGTCTTGTTTTACAAATTCAAAATCCCATATCGACCCTATGACTGCCGTTTATCCTTCCTACGTTTGCCTACTCTGTCGTCCCGTCGCATGTATGTAGATCAGTGTTTTCTGTATCAACTCTGCCACAATCAAATTTCATTAACATTGTTTGCAGATTTACGTCTTCGTCAATCATCGCGTTCTTCTCGGGCAAACAATTTCTTCGTGCCACCGTATGCCCGTACAAATTTATATTTTCACTCTCCCATTATACGAATGGTAAGGAATCAAGATAAACTTGAGCTTGGTCTTTTTTCCGACTCATACCTAGTTTTTAAATTGAGGTTAAGAAGCCTGATTCTTAAAACTCAACTGGAGTAAATATTAGACTTTATTTTCTTTTTTTGTGTGCTTTAATTAAATTTTACACGCATATTTGTTATTCTTAGTACCATTGAATTTCTTTTTTATATTAACTTTAACACTTCATTCTAATGTTCATTAATTTTCTTTTCTGTTTGTTTTGTTCCATTTTGTAATTGGATTATGTTTTATCTGTTAAATAGAATTTAAATAAATAAATAAATCCTCCTTCCAACTCCTGCTGCTCTAATCTTGTCAATAACCTCTCTAAGGCCAATGAGTCTTGTGTTTTATTCAATCCCTGTACGAACATTCGAACCTTCAACTCTGCATATCTTACGTTGACTCGCGCAGCATATTCTGAAAAACATTTTCAATCTTCAGACATTTGTATCTCTCTCAGTCTTCAGACATTTGTACCTAAGCGAAAATTGTGACTCCTAACGGCTGAAAATCCGCTTAAGCTCCTTAACAGCGTCATCGAAGGGGATCGTTGTCTTCGTCTGTGGGAGAATAGTGTTTGCGAACCTCTGTTAGTTTGTTGTTGATAGTTTCTCTGTAAGTAGGTCAACTCTCGCTGAGTTTGTCATTTTGGCAGTTTTCATCACGAAAACGGACTCATAACACGCGTACCACAACTCAAACGTCAGGTCGTCTTCCACCGTTGTGCAACGACGTTCCCGCTGGGGTTGCCAATGGCTGATGCTGACTCATCGCTTGGGCTGCCAATGGCTGATGCTGAGTCAATTGTTGTATCAACAATGCGATTGTAGTATCCGTCTTGCTTTGCTTCTCAGCCATTTGTTTTGCTGCTCAGCTATTTGTTGGGCAAATTTGTTTTGCTTTGCCTCCGACTTGCTTTGCTGAGCAGCCATTGCTGTAATTAACGCTTTAACTGCATCCGTGTCAATATCGATTCCTTTCAGTAAGACGCGCACGTAAAAGTTGCAATTCACTTTCTAAGTTATGGTGTTTGCCTTTAAATCATACGTGAATTTGGATCCCGTCGCCCGTGTTGTAGTGCTGTCTCTTCAGCAGATAATGATACAAGACTAGTTAAAATATATATATAATAGTCAATTATCCTTTGATATTACAACATAAGCTCCGTGAGCTTAGGCTTGACTTTACCCCTCCTCGATGACAAGTGACCAGTCCTCTTCTGCCATGATCAGTGCTGCCATCCCAATATTGTTGATATAATTTGTATGCCAAGGTAGACCCTTTTAGCGGATGAGTATGAGATTTTTTGTACTTTCATGATACCAAGTGTTTGGGGCTATTTTGAGGGCTTTCGGAGAATGATTGGTACTGTTTTGGGTTCTTGTATTTAAGGTGCAGGTTGTGTGTTTGTAGTGTTTGGCAGCGTTAAATTTAGCTTTGGTGTGTGGCCATATCTGTAAATATCTTAGCTGGTTCAGCAAAAGAATACTAAAGTACCCCCCGGAGTCTTATATACCATTGTCTTTTTATCTTCTATCTCTTTCGAATCGCTATTCCTATCTTCTATCTGTTTCTGTCTTCTTCGCTTTCTATCGTCTATCTCTTTCTATCTTCTGGCTCTTTCTATTCTCTATCTCCCTCTATTTTCTATTTCCTTCTGTCTTCTACCTCCTTCTGTTCCTAACCTCTATCTTTTTCTTCTCTAGCCGTCTCTGTCTTCCTTCTTCGCCTATCTTCTTCTCTCTTTTATTCACTATGAAGTTTCTACTCATTTGGTACATTAACAATTCAAACATAAATCAGCAGGAGGTGTTGACAACTCAACGTCTCCCATACGACAATATTATTTCAAATGAATTTTTGTTCGATTTTCTACACTCAATAAAATGTGTATTTTCCTTTCAGGTGATTTATGTCGACCGCTTAATTGCAAAAAACGTGAATTGTGCTTATTAGAGGATGCCTATACAGCGGTGTGCGTTTCCAAGAAGGAATTACATAGGAATAGGTAAGAAAGTGGCATTTAAAAGAATCATTCTAAATAATTTTACGATCTCTTATCTTTTTCATAATCTACTTTAATAATAATAATTTCAAAATAGCAAAAGTACTTCCATTTAAACTATTTCCATAAAATTACTTATAATAATCAAATGAAGTTTCAACTAATGTGAAGTAGCCTCACTAAAAATCAATTTGCATATGTGAATATGTATTCCATCAGGATGTGCGAGTGAGGTTGAGTAGATATTTCGTTACAACCCTAGCTCTCGAGTGTAATACGATTTTAATGGTTATGGCTTTTGCGCTTCGCCTAAATTATGCATAATAAAATTAGCATCTATTAGTGAGTATTACAGAGGTACTTATTCAGAATTTTAGTACAGTATTTGCGGGCATAAGTTTAATGCGTAGTACACATTCAGATTATTATAGACTACCAATGAACGTGTGGAATTAATTTAAGGATGGAAATATATTGCCTACGTGAGTTAAATGCGTGTATTGATTGCCTGAATGTTAAGCAATTGCTGTAGTAAATTTAATTGCTCAAAGCCTGTATAAAGTTCTTCTGTTGAGAAAAGAAGAAGTATTTTAAGAATAGAATTTTAATTTAAAAATATTAACATGAGTGGTAGACCTTTCAAATATTTTTTATGAAGTCTCACTTTTGCTTTGAGTAGAAATCTCGTCAGGAATGCATATACAAGCCCAATTAGCGAACAATAGGAATATCTATTACGAACCTAATGTTCGTACCTAGCGTTAGCCCACAGGAGTATTCTTGGAGGCTTGCATTATTTAGTGAGCGTCACCCCACATTTCCGAGGAGGTGGAGGTTTCAGTAAGGTAAGCCTCGAGGCTTGGAAAATCCTAGAGTATGCAAAAGCCGGCAGTAGGTAAAATGTTATGGGAAGAAACTTTGGGATAGATTAAAACCTCGGTGGTTGTACTATCCTATAAAGATATTTATTTTAATTATTTCTACACATAACGAAAACATTGAGAATATAGTTTTGAATTGTCGACTCGTTGTCGCAACGTTAGTAATCGAACTAGAACTTGCAGAGAATTCGCGTGCTGGCCGCTTAAATGTGCATAAACTGCTGACGAGGGACGCCTGGCCATACCCACGGTGGTCGCCATCCCCTACCGACGAATGTGCATTGTTGATACTTGAGACGTCCACGCTCATCCACCAGCCAGACTGCCTGCTGTGCATTTTCTCGAGCACGCACTTGAGTTTCGTCGTTCGAGCATCTATATGCTGACGATTGTTATCTGATGCTCGGTTAAGTAAAATAGTTTGGGAGGAAGTGGGTTCACTGTAACACCCCCACCGTTAAATTGAGGCTCCGACGAAATATTTATTTTATGGCGATACCGTCTCATGTGCATGTAAAGTAATACTAAAAATACTATTATAATTATCATTACAAAGTCCAATCCAAAACTTATGATATTATTGTTTTTAGTGCTAAACACAATAGAGTCTAATTCATTTTGGTTCTCCAATTGTTTCAAATATAAATCTTCTATTTTGATATCGATCATTGTATTATTGGTTTTAATTGATTTCAAAAATTTAGATAGGATAATGTTTTCGTAAATTTTTAAATAGTGATTCGAATAGGTTTTGTTGGCGATTTTAATGTTACAATTTCTGAATTTAATCATGAAGGTTCCATTTATGTTTAATTTTTCCGAGTTACAATTGTGTTCGATAATGTTATGAAAATGTTTGAAAATAAGGATTCCTGGAATAACTTGTATTGTTTCTTCTTCATTAAATTCTTTGGTTTTACATTTCGTTTCCACTGGTTGAATGATACTGTTGATACATTTATCTTTGATTATCTCTAAATTATTCTTTAAATTATCTTTATTGTTCAGGAAATAAGCCTTATTGTTGGAACCTACAAGGATTGTGTCAATATTGAGATACAATGACCTATTCTGGGTGGTCGGAATTGGTTCTAATTGTATTTTCGTAAAAATTTCTTTGGAGTATTTGGGAATTGAGACATTTATTATAATGATTTTTGAATGCAGTGATACTGAAGTTTTTATATTCTGATATTCTTCAAAGTCTTCTATTAGATCAAGTTCTGTTTTAGTTAAGATATCTTTTGTAGGCAACCCAATTTTACTTGAAAGTATTATTTGTTCTATATCTCTGATATGATCCCTCAGTAAGGAAATATCGTTATCTACCCGGTAGATTTGCTCAAGAAAGTTGATTTCGTCCTGTAGCGTGGCTATGCCGTTTTGATTTATTGATTTAAATTTATTCAAGTAATTGGTCAGAATAATTTGCTGCGTATTTATGTGATTAGTTATGTTTTTGATTTGGTTTGATAAAAATTTATTAGCTATTATGTTTGCGTTTAATTTGTTTGACGTTACTTGTTCATTTTCAGAAATAGTTTTGATTGCGGTTTCAATATCAATTCTGTCTTCGCTGTCCATAGTTCCAGCGACGTACTTTAGTCCCTTTCCAATAAAATTAACCAGTCCTCGTTTTTGCCGTGGATGGGGTATAAGGTTATTAAATTTGTTTTCTAAATGCTCAAAGTTTTTCTTAACTGTTTCAAGCACTATTCTCGATTCCGCGGTAGACGCTGAGAGGGTGTTGATATTACTTTTGAGAAGACTTATTGTCTGTTCATATTCCGATGTATTGATAATGTGCAAGACGTTAGTATAACAATCGACCAATTTGAGATCTTCCATTTTAATTGGCACGTATCCGTGGTTGTCATTCAAATCTTCGATGGACATAGTTTGGCTTGCAGCAAAGGCAAAAAGTGACAAGAACGCTGGCAGAAACATGTCTGGAAAAAGATACTGTAAGTTAAGGTTTTGCGAAAGCTATTATGTATTAGTAACGTGCTGTTGTGAGGATGATGGCGTTTGTGTGTTAATTCCTTTTTTTGTGTTAGGTTTGGAGGGTATTGTGGGGTTATTTATGTCTTGGTATTTCTTTTTAGTTTTGATATGGTTTCGAAAATATTTATTTTGGTTCAGGGTATCTACTATATGGTCTTCATCCATTTTTTCAGAGTTTATTTTCCTATATTTTGAGTGATTCTTTCCACCTCTTGTCTCTTTTATAAAGTTTTGTACAGTTTCAATATCTTGGTTTGACCGACCTTGGTTCAATCTATCAACAGTCTTCTGTTTCTTCTGTAATATCATCTCACGAATGGTACTATATTCGTCTTGATGAACTTTCCCATTAACGAAATCGATCGGTTTTTTATTGGTGGTAGAGTGAATGGTGTTGTTATAGAATGTTATTATTTTAAGAATCTTTTCTTCAACGGTGCCCTGATTATTTACATCATCATGCTTTAAAAGGCGAATGTGCTCATTAATGGAGTTATGTAATCGCTCTACATCTGCGTTAAACGTATGATTACTACTCGATGTGAAATGTACTGCAACGTTTTCGTTCTTTAAAAATTCTCTTAAGGGAATCGCTTTGAAACATAACTCGTTATCGACAATAATTTTCTTGGCAGAGCCGAATTGGCTGAAATAATACGCAAGGGCCCTCTTGAACTCGATCCAAGTTCGGCCAAGTAGCTTGATTGCACAAGCATGTTTGCTGAACTTATCAATGATTGTTAAAAAGATGCATTTTTCCAAAGTGTACATCGACGTGAATTATTTCGCCAGGTCTTTCTGGTGTTTCGGTAATTTTATAATAGGGTTTAGGTGGGTTGCGGACATATTTCTCGCAATTGCAGACATCGCAATTATTAATAAACTTAGTTATTCTATCTAGAAGCTTCGGACTATAGTATTTTAGTTTACGTTCTTTGGATACCTCTTCGATTCCTCGGTGGTTGTTTCGAAGATGTTCCTTTTCGATTATACGAGCCAAAATCTCTTCGTCTGTGATAACCTCCAGCAGTATGGAGCACCTTAAAATTCTGAACTTTGGGTTCTCCGAAAAGTGGTTGTTAAATGCTGTGCAAAGTGTTTGGAAGTACTCCTCATTCTCAATCAGAACTGCGTTTAGGCCGTTAGGGTTGAAATGGGTCTTCAAAACTGTTATGGCGTCTTGCTCATCCATTTGTTTGAAATAAATTGTTGTCCTGCTTTTATCGAAGACTTTTTGTTTCCTAATTTTGAGCGATCCGGAATTCAGTTTCTTTATTACTATCTGGGTTTGGAAAACGTTCAGGCTAAAGTTACTATTAGGGATACTAGAAGTTCTTTGAGTGAGGTTTATTTCTGGTTTAATCCTTGATAATGTATCGGCGTTAATGTTTTTTGCTCCTTCTTTGTACTTTATGGTAAAGTCAAATTCAGAAAGCTTCACCCGCCATCTAATAAATTTTGAATTCGGTTCTTTCATAGAAAAGAGCCATGATAGTGGCCTGTGGTCAGTCTCGATAACGAATCTCTTACCGAAGAGATAAGGACGGAAATATTTCGTGGCCCACACGATTGCCAGAAGTTCCTTCTCGATCGTACTGTAATTAATTTCGTGGTCATTCAGTGTACGGCTTGCATAGCTGATTGGGCGTCCTTCTTGTGAAAGTATGGCGCCAACAGCAAAGTTACTGGCATCCGTTGTCAATACGAAAGCTTTCCCTAAGTCCGGGTATGCTAAAATTGGTTCATTAATCAGTAAAGCTTTCAAGGTCTCAAAAGCCTGTATGTATTCAGGATCTGAAATGTGAAGAGTTGCATCCTTCTTTAGATACTTTGTCATTGGTTTGGATATTCGGGAGTAGTCCTGGATAAATTTCCGGTAATATCCGGTAAGTCCCAGGAACTGCTTGATTTCCTTTGTCGTTTTAGGGATAGGAAAGTTTTTCACGCATTCCACCTTTTGGGGGTCCGGTTTTATGCCTTCGACTGTGACTATGCGGCCAAGGAATGTGGTTTCCCGTTTAAGAAACTCTGATTTGGTTAATTGAACCTTCAAATTAGATTCTCGAAGCCGTTTGAATATTTTTCGAAGCGAATCGATGTGTTCCTGAAGAGAAGTCGAGAAAATAATGATATCATCGAGATATACCAGACAAATCTGATTTATGTAGTCAGAAAGGATGTTATTCATTAATCGTTGGAAGGTGGCTGGTGCTGTTTTTAGGCCAAATGGCATTCGGAGGAATTCATAATGGCCGCCTTCCACGCTAAACGCTGTTTTGTGGATATCCTTTTCTAATATCTCGATCTGGTAGAACCCTTTAGCCAAATCAAGCGTAGTAAAATATTGGCACCTGCCAAGTTTTTCCAAAATTTCGTCAATGTTGGGGATCGGATACTTGTCGTCGACCGTCACTTCGTTAAGTTTACGGTAGTCGATAACAAGCCTCCATTTGGGTTTGCCGCCTGCATCCAATTTCTTCGGAACGATCCAAACTGGTGCTGAATAGGGCGAATGGCTTGGTCTTATGATGTTTTTCTCCAGCATTTCCTGAATCTGACGTTGTACCTCCTCCTTGTGTATGTACGGGTATCTATATGTTTTAGCGGTAATCGGTACGTCGTTTACTGTTCGGATTTCGTGTTTTATTGCATTCGTGAAAGTTAAATCAGAATTGTCATTATAGAAACATCTGAAAACATTCTTATGATGGGAATCAAATATTGTTTCTCTTCGGTATTAAGATGATTGGTTCTGATTTGATCTAATAAGGGGACTGAGCAGGTTTGCTTGCTTTCTATAATATTAAAATTTTCATGAGTTACTGGGGTGGTTTTTTGGGTATGAAAGTGAACTTTAGTATGATCTCTGAGTATTTTTACTGAAGCGAGCATCCTCTTATCTTGAACGTCGTAAATTCCTTCTTTTAGATGGACCTTTCCATCCTCAGAAGTCCTTCCAGCGAAATGAACCAGACCTTCACTTTGCTGTACTGAAATGGATACTTCATAGCATCCCATTTTATTAAACAGGCAATATTGGTCGTCATCGTTGACCTCGAAGAAAATTGGGACCTTCCTTTCATTTGTAAGCAAGATTTGATTTTTATAATCGATTATTGCGTTTAGTTGTTTAAAAGCGTTATTTCCGAGTATTCCATCATACTGATGATGGAAATGGCAAACGTACAGCTCAATCTTTTGAGATGTGTCTCCCAATTCCTCAAAAAGGGGTATACAGACTTTTTCCTGGATTTGTATAGTGTGTTGTAGTGTTTTAAGATTTGTACTGGGTACACTGGTTTTCCACTTCGGGTGACACAGACCGGGGTTTATTAAGGAATGAGTGGCTCCAGTATCAAGGATGAATTTCAAATTTCGAAGTTTGCTTTTTATAACTATAAATGGCAAGTTTCTGCCGAGGCTGTTGACTGAAAATTTTCAATCGTTTCGTTGGTGTTAACATCCATTGGTTCCGGAGTTGGTTGCCTATTGGGTTCTCGGTTTGGGTTCCCGAAATAGTTTGAAGAGTTAGGATGTATTCTATTATCCTCGTTGTGAGGTCTATAGCTTTGCTCCTGGTTAAAGTTTCGTCTTCGGTTTTTATCGTGTCTATTATAATTATTGCTAAATTTATTCGATTGTCTATCGTAGTTATTATTGCTATTATTGATTTTACTGTTATCGCTATTATTTACAGATTTATTAGTTTTTTGTTCATCCTTTTGAGTTTGGTTGTTATGGGTTTGTGTCAGTTTTTGCTTATTTGGTTGGCCGTTTGGCCCATAATAAGCATAGCTGGCTGTAAAAAGGATGTCCATGGCAGCCTCCAAGGTATCGGGGTTTCTGCAGAAAAGAATGGTTTTCATAGGTTCGGGAAGTTTGTTTTTAAAAACATTGAGAACAGTTCTCATATTATTACGGGTACACTCGTTAGTTTCATTGGTTGCACCCATAACTATCGAGATCTTACAATTAAGGCGTCTAAGTTTACTTTTTACATCATTATAGAAATCGAGAGTTGTGGTTCTAAATTTTACTCCTCTTAAATTATCATACAACTCGTCAATACTCAAACGGTCTCCAAAATTGTTTTGTAAAATTTGTTTAATATCTAGCCAGAGTGTAGCATGGCAATTTATTTCTATTGTCTCTTTAGCTTTTCCTTTTAATTTGCTTTTGATCAAATCGCAAAAAAGGGTTTGTGACGCTTCATTAAAGGTTCGGAGGAGGGGGTCAACTCTTTCAACTAAGTTGATAAACCCTTGGAGATTTTCGGGTTTCCCGTCAAACTCTGGTAAGCTATTCAAATATTTGAGGGGGTTTATTTGAACAGAAGGAGCTTGTGCGATTTGGCCTGCATCTGCAACGCGTGCCATTATAAATGGGTACCTAATTCCGACTCACCCTTACAATATATATATACAAAAATGTTAGATAGTTAATGTCGGAATAATAGGGGAAAAATATGTGCAAAATTATATGTATATAAATAGATTAAAATATAATTGATTAAAATGTAAATTGATTAAAATACTCATAGATGGGGATAAAATATATATATATATATATATATATATATATATATATATATATATATATATATATATATATATATATATATATATATATATAGTTTCTTAGGCTACTTGCTTTGATGGCTTCAATACTTTTAACCCTTTTTGGGTTTTCTTCTATAAGTTTTTCTGGTGTAGTACGGAATACCGTTGTCCTTACACTGTTTTTTAGTTCATAAATGTACTGTTTTCGCAAGGGCCACTGGTTGAAACTGATATTCACTGGGTTTTCGGATTTTGACAATTTCACAAAATTTAAGTTATTTTGTTGTTTGGGGTTTGCGTCCCTTTTAATTGTGATGTTCATTAATATTCACTTTTTCCGTATAAATAGGGGTTGTATTTACATTTATTAATATTTGATTTTATTTTAACACTGTTTATGTTCACTTGGGTAGTTTATTATATTCACAAGTTTTGTTCCAATTATATTGTTGTTCACGACCTTCAACATGCATTCGTTAATTCACTTGGATAGTTTAAATTCGTCGTTTCACTTGAAACCTTCCAAATTTCTTTTCGTTTAGCACTTCTCTCTGCTTCACACTTTGTCGTTTCACTTGAAAATTTTGGGAATTTCTTCCCATCTATCACTTCTCTTTGCTTCACTTGAAGCTTCAGCGAAGAAAAAGGGAGGAAGGAAAAAAAAATTTTTGACCGCCGTTGAGCTAAAAGCCTCTTCCTTTTGGTTCACGCACAGTTCGGGCAGCGAACCCACACGTAAAAAGGCAATTTCCTTCTCTTGAGGAATTTCAACTTTTTTTTTTAAATTTTTCGCGACGCGGACACGCTATAAAGATTTAAAAATCACGTAACTTTACGTAGCGGTCCTACCGACTGCGCCAGTTTTACTTTCGGAAAGAAAACACTTGTTTTTTAAAGAAAAACGAAAGTTATTTATTATTCGCTGCTCATTTTACAGAATCAATTACTTCCCTAATTATGTGTGTCATACACATGAGACGCGAGTTCATTGATAACTGCCGCGATTCGAAAACAACGGGTAATTTTTATCGCGAGAAAACTTGCTGAGATTGCTGAGCTGTTGCAAGAATTAGTTCTCGCTAATTCTTGCAGCAGCAACATTTATGTAGACGTTAGATTTCGCTGACAAGAACTTCGCGGGCGCGGATATCACATTACAGCAAGACATTGTTGCAATGAGGTTGAATGAACGAATGAACTTATTTTTGATTGAAATAAAAGTTAAAATGTGATATTTATGATGAGTTAAGATCAAATAGTTTGGGAGGAAGTGGGTTCACTGTAACAGTTAAGCATGCATACAACCCAGATGGGCGATGCGTGCGTGGCAGTCGGGGGCTGGATGTCTGCCGTAGGTCCGTTGTTCAGGTGTTGCAGGATATTCGCTGCGTGTGGGTGGCTGATCCGCCACGAAACCCTAAAAAAACCCGCGATAAGGTGAAAAAATTTACGGTGCCGAGGATCGGATATCCAGTACTGGCGGCACAGGATAGTGGGCAAGCAGGCTTTTGGCTGTCATCATCTAGCGACTGCAGTGTTAGAGAAGTGGAAAACTAGGCTTCTATAACAGATATATCTACAAGCAATCTCGGGCCCGACAGAGAAAATCTATTCAGACGTAGGCCCCTGTTGACGCAAACACTATCGAAACAAGGGATCAAATGCAGGAAAAGCCAGCGATCCCCAAAAACTAAGCCTCAGCAAATGTCTTCAAAGATACAACAGGCAATCCTGGCGTCACCTTTAGCGGCAACAACGTCAGCTAAAAAATCAGGGACAGACGACATATGCACGAATGAACGGAAGGGCATGGCTCAACCAGGCATAGCAACAACTAAGACGTTAAAGACTTAAGTAACATAGATACTAAAGATTTACACACATATCGTCCGGATATAAGCACGGTGTTCAAGCGTAGTAAAAAAAGCGATAAAGATAAAGGATAAAAGTTTGAGTCGAGCAGTCGTCGGGGCAGCACTGATCAAGCAGCAAGAGCAAGAGTTTTTTGGAGGTTCTCCTTTTTGGAGGATTTATATGAATACTGAATTTTGGCGGAAAGTGGAAATTTCTTGAATTGCGTAATTTCGGAGGAAAAATTTGTTTGGAATTTGTAGAAAGGAGTTAAAGCGCCTGGGCAAGGCGCATAGTGGGAGCACAAGCGGGCTGGAGGAAAGGAAAAAGAGTTGAATTTGGAGTTGGAAACAAACGAAAATATCATTATTAAGGTTTTCTTAAGTGTCACTATTTTTTTTTAGAATATAATTATTTTGCTTTTTAAGTCTTTCAATTACTAGACAATAAGTGTCTCAGTTTCTACTTGCTTTTATTTTTCCGTGGGTATGGGGGAAAGTAATGAATATGGGCAGCTCCCCTCTGCTAAATCTAGCTTCACGCGGAATTTGAGAAAAAACTTGCAGCGTTTCTGCGAGAAATTTGGAGGGGGACATAAAGGAAGAGTTCATCCTCGATTAGCTTGCTAGTTGCAAGATGCAACTGCAAGTGCCGGAGGTCTCCAGTGATATAGAGATGGATGAGGGTGGAAGTTCCACGGACAGTGGAGACGAGGTGGAGGCTATGGTAGCCCCGGAAGCCAGAAAGAGGCCGATGGGGCCTCCAACGCAGGAGCCCACATCAAAGCTTTCAAAGACCCTTGAAGTGAGCGAGCGGGATTTTCCCCAGCTCAAAAAGGTGATGTATAAAGGTTCCACTAGTTTCTCGAGGACCATGCCCAAGTCGGGTGGAGGGGCGGGCCTTGAAGTAAACAAAGGGAAATCGAAGCCCCAGCAGTCAAGCGTGGCTGCGATAGGCTTGATCTGAAGACTTTGAGGGATAGCGACAAAATGGCTTGCGCACGAAACTTTTACAAACAGCCAGAGTTCAACGTGACGGTGAACAGCTCCTCACAAACTTCGCTCCACCCTAAAATGACTGAGGGTCACACCAGCCTTTTAATTTTCTGAAGTGTGTGAAGGTGGCTTGCTACACCTATACCCTTCTAGGAGAGAGAAAATTGACTCTCCTTCTCAAAAGCGTGCACAGCTCATACGACGAGAATGATGTCGGGGCTGAGCTGAAGGAATATTTCGGAGAAGATATCCTTTCAGCAAAAAGATTCTCTACTATAACCTCTAGGAGGTAAAAAAGGACGCATTCATCCTTCTTAGTCCAGTTCAAACCGGACTTTGAAGTGAAGAAAGCAATGGATTTAAAGTTCCTATGGTACCAGAAGATACAATGGGAGCGTCTGCAGAAAAATTGCACTTCCCAGTGCTTCCACTGCCAAAGATTTGGCCACGTCGCTTCTAATTTTAATTTTCACTATTAAAAAGTCTAATACTTGTCCATAAATTTCTTATCGCAATTGTCTTCTAAATCACTTCACTATTACGAAACACACTATCGCAGTTCTTATCGCGGTCGAATGAATGATGATCCCCCCATTCATCCAACTCGCCTTTATATAGGGTCTGTAGTCATTCAACCCAGTTCTCGTACATTGGCGAGTTCGCGGGAACATTCGAGCGACTGCAAATGAATGGAGCAGTGACTCACTTTCAGATGTTGTTCATGCTTGTTGCGTTCTCGTGGTTTCGAGTAAATTCGTGTTCTTCATTGTTGTGAAAACAATTGCGACAGTAGCTCATAGAATTATTTGTACATGTAACAATATTTAAATCGCCTATGAAATGAAATTCACTAAAAGTTCGATAAATTTTATCTGAAATTGAGTTTGTAGATAAATGGTTCTTAATTTTAACTTGAAATTGAATTTACTTTACGCAATTCGACAGTAAAAAGATAAATATTGGTTTTCAAATTTATTTTGATTTTATATTTATTTTTTATAAACTTCAACTTTTGAAAGTTTTAGTTTTAAAAAAAAATATTAATTTTTAATCAAAGTTTTAAATGGAATTTTTCAATTACCACTTATGATATTACTCACAATAAAAGTAATGATGGTCCCATTGATACTGGGACTGATTTTGACTCCTGGCTGGTACGTATCCTTTTTGGCACCTGCTTGTACACGTTGCCTACTTGTGGACCTAATTCCAAGAATTCGTCGCTTCTTCCTTCGGGGGTTGCCAACTCAGTCTTACACTTGCTGGAAATCGTTGCGTTACTTGATTGATTATTCACTTGCGTAATACTCCCGTTGAATTTCACTTCGAAGAACTTTTACTTCCGTTAGATTAGCAAATAATCGCGACGTTCAAAACAGTCCCACACGTTGGGCGCCTGTTAAATGAAATACCGGATACTTTATTTAAAAAATACAATTTAGGGCTGTTGCCCTGGTCTTTATTGTCAAACCGCTAATTACAAACTGAACGTAATATTCTAAAAATGATGATAAAATTGCATTTTGATTCCGGGAAAACTGCATTTGTTTTCGTTCACAAGATATTTGCAGACGCGTGGTCAGCATTTTCATTTTAGTTGTTATCCGAGATATGTAACTCACACAACCAACCAAAACTACAAAGAAGAGTTACAATGTAATTAAGCTAAGAATAGAATAAGTTAGGTTAGTTTAGGTTTTAATCTGTAAATAAGCAACTGAAAGACAATAACTGTAAGAGCAAACGGAATAGAATAATTAACAATAGCATTTCAAAAACTGTGAAGTATAGACTCAGGTCGTATAAAGATGCTAAGGACATTCGACAAAAGTGTCACTGTCAAATGAATCGTAACATTAAAAGTAGATAGGTATGTCAAAAGAAAAGTCTCAATAAAGTACTATTACTACTACTATGAAAGCAAAAACAAGTTAGTGGAAATAATAAATGCAAATAAAATGAAAAGAAGTAAAAATAACGTTAAAATTGATTTCGTGTATTATGCTGAACCGTATGAACGAACAATGGATAACCCAAAAAACATTCGTTGGGAGAACTGAAGCCTGGGTACCAGTGGCCAAACAGAGGAAACGCTGGTCTGACTCGGTTGACGAAGACAGTAGTGTTGGGTTACTCACTCATGAGGTACCTCAAATGAGGTACCTCACGAATGGAAATGTCCCAACACCTCAAAAAATTTATTTGTACCACCTCAAGAATGAGGTGTGAAATGAACTAAGAGGAAAAATGAGGTCTGAGGTAAAACGGATTTTGAAATAAAGTGAACTATTGGGTACGAATGAGTTCTGAATGTGGTAAAATTTTTCTTGAGGTATAGTGGATGTTATGCTATAATGAGCTATGAGCGAATGTGAGTTTTGAGTGAGGTAAAATGAGTTTGACGCAAAATGAGCTGCGAGGTTAAGATGTTGTGATACATCCTTCAAACTCCACACAATATGCTCTCGTTCCCAGCACTACCTCAATCCCAAACCTCATGAGGAAATGTCCCAAAATTTGATGAATATTATGTTTACAACATAAAGCTTCGATCGTGCCCGGCAGATCGAAAAGGGATAATGTGAAGTGCAAAGTGGAAGAGTGGATTGAGAAAATTGATGAAAAATGAAACTTCGAACACGGAAGATGTGAAGCAGTAAATTGAGGCGGAAGAGATTGGAGCAGGAAAACATTGAAATGAAAGAAAAGATTATTGGCGGGAAACATAATTTTCTATTGAGTTAGTATAATATTTGTCACGCCGAATGTAGTAGGGTGAGCATTAATTTTCTGTAAAATAAATGTGTTAAGTGGTGACTGATTATTAGTAGCGCGTTCTTATATTTTTTATTAAATTTTGTAACAGTGAAAGGAATTGAGTACTAACTAAGCTGAGCTAAAAGGTATGTGCAGATTTAATTTGAAACAATTATTTTCAGCTGGTGACATACGTATGTTGAAGCTCGTAAAAATTTGAATTCTCCTTCTAGACTACCAACGTCGTTACAAAGTGAAAATTTACACACTAAATTATCTATGACAGCTGAACATGAAAAGTCAATTTTGGCAGTCCTCCGTGGCCGGGTACTACACCAATAATATTTCAAAGAAGTAGAGGACTAATGGTAATTTTGTTTAAACTATATGTCGTAACGATGATCTTCATTCTAAAGGATTGTCAAAATTCTTGAATCATTTACCTGAGATAAAGAAAAACATATTTTGGCAGTAATTTTTTCTGATGGAAAATATTATTGAATACTATCTCTTGGATCGTTACGACATATACTTTTAACCAAAATTACCATTAGTTCTCAACTTCTTTGAAATGTTATGGTGATAGAACCAGACCAGGGAGGACTTCCAGAATTGACTTTTCATGTTCAGCTGGCATAGAAGATTTAGTGTGTAAATTTTCATGACTTTTGAAACAGCCAAAGTAAAAACGTTGCTAGCTCTTGGTCTATTAGTATCCAAATAATTTTGAATCATAAGTTTTTTGTGTTTCTTTTAAATGGTTCAATTGGAAGAAATTTTTGAAAAACTAAGAAGGAACCTATTCGAATTTGTTTTGTATGGAATGAATCTTGAACAATATCTATTAACTTTTTTGAGCTTTTCTCTTCTTAACGTAGAGCTAGCCACCCATCGCTTAAATAGTTTTTGTTCTTTGTCTCACTTTGATCTAATAACATACCACAAATCAGATTACCCCACATCGATATTTTTGAATAAACATTTATACACGATTTCAAGAAATCCTCATAAGTAAGACCTCGATTGATTTTGCCTGAATTATTTTTATTGTAAAATAGCATTTTTAAATATTCAAGAAATGAGTATCTACAAAAACATATTTCCAGCTTACGATCTATGTTTTTATCAGTTTCCACAGTAGGTCTTATCGCTTTTCAAGAACATATACATAAAAGAAATCACCTTCTTCCACCAATTTTCCGATGCATGTATCCTTGTTTCAATGAATGGTTTAAACGATACTTACAATATTTGATTATGGTATGTTGAATCGAATTCAAAGATATATAAAACGAAAAACTCAATTCCATTCATTTATTTGACTACGAAAATAATTAAATCACGTTCAAATGATACCTCGAGGCTCTAAAATTAACCCTTTTATTTTTTGAACAGTATGGCAGATAAACGAAAATCGAGCGCAATACTTCACTGACATGAAGGATAATAAGGCAAAATGCAATTTTTGCAAGAAAATCATTTCATACAGGGGTGGTGGTCCATTCAACTTGATTCGCCATACGAAATCACTCCACCCGACTATTTTTGTGGGAATACACCAAACTGATCGTCTTAACCCAGTAATTTCGATGGAAACATCAGCGACTGGGAACATTGCAGTAAGCACAGAAACTTCCTCCGAAATAACAAGAAGCACATTTCTTTCGACGCAAACAGCCAGAACTGAAGGTCATACAAGTTCCATTGCAAAAGTTGTAAGTAACAGTATGACTCAGTATTTAAACAAACCATTATCTGTCAAGAAATCTGAGCAGCTAAACAAATGTATAGTGGAGCTTGTGGTAAAAAACTAATTGCCTTTTCATTTAGTTGAGAGCAAGGAATTTAAAAAATATATATTCGAGTTGAATCCAAATTATGTTATTCCTTCGAGAAAAATATTATCGAATGCTGTTCTTTCGAATTATTACAACGAAACAAAAGATAATGTTCAGAAGGTTTTAGGGCTTTCAGAGTTTGTAGCTTTGACAACGAATAGCTGGACTTCAAAGCCAAATGACAATTATTTATCGCTGACCGCTCATTTTATCAACGAAAATACGCAATTACAATCCTGCATGTTAGAGTGCCATTTATATTCCGATAGACATACTGCGGAAAATCTTAGTGTGGAATGGAAAAGGATGTGCGACGATTGGCACATATCTAATAAAATCATTGCCGCCACAACCGACAATGCTAACAACATAAAAGCGGCAATCAGACTTAATAACTGGCAGCATATCCCATGCTTTGCACATACACTGAATTTGATTGTTCAGTCTGCTTTGGTGGAAATCAAAGTAACACAAACGAAAATAAAATCGATTGTCGAGATTTTCCGAAGGAGTCCGTTAGCAGTGGCGGATCCACGGGGGGGAATTAGGAAAATTTCACCCCCCCCCCCCTTGGAACCGCAGAACCTGAAAATTTCACTTGTTTGCTAGAAAAATATTCTCTGCAATAAAAAAAAATGAAAATACAACAGTGACACTCTTCCACTGATCTCTATTTATCACTGGATAGGCTACGGCTAGCTTCTGCCTATAACAGCGATGGGACACTTTGAGCGCCATGTTGCCTGAGGAATTTTTGCATTCTGAAATGTGAATGGCGCGAAATTCGAATCGTCTTATGAAGTGTCATTGAAATCAATTCAATAAAGTACGGATTTAGAGGCGCTTTTTCAATTAGTATCATATATATGCTATAATTAGATATGAAATGATATATATAATTGAAAATTATGATTAATTTTTAGAAAAGTAAAAGCAATTTGTCAGCTCCTCATACAAAACAGTTCGTTTGGAGCCCTGTCATTTTAACCATGTACCCTATCCGCACTTTTATACATATCATTGGTTTCGGCCAGCTGATAGTCGTCAGCCAATCAAAACGCATACATTATGTCGCAGATCCTCTTACAAAATGCATCTAGTGGTGCCGTGTAGTTTAAACGCGTCACCTATCCAGTGTGTAGTATAGATCAGTGCACTCTTCTCACCAAATACGCTATGGAAATCACAACAAGATACTATCATAAATTGCATTATATGACCTGCCTAAATTTATTTAACCATTTTTTGGGCGACTCACAGCGGAAGTACTAAATTCTGAATCGAGAAAGAGTCGAAGTCTTGAGTACAATTGGTACTATTTAAATCCGTTTATCTCGCCGAAAAATGGTAAGTATCGATGTTGTTTCGATTTTACTGTTCATTTTTGTGCGTGGTAAAATTTTACTGACATTATACAAACGAGTGTTTACATAAAAATTGAGGTTAGGTTTGCTCATTCAACAATAGCAGTAGCCAATTTTGCATATAGAACCCGTGTTTTAACTTGGTGTTCCGTAACAAACTTCAGGAATCTCAATATATAGACTGAGAATTTTGAAAAAAAAGTCATTCGACATTATTTTCGACGTCATTTTCTTTATTTTTAAAATCTATACGTTTCATAATTCATATTCTCATATTATACCTAGATACACTCATTATTTCAAACCGACGGAATGATTAGTGTTGAAACTTGAATTTATATTTATAATTCCTATTTTACAGTCATCTCGACAAAAGTCCATCTCGGACTACTTTTACTCTGCAACTGCGAAAAAAAGAAAACTAGATGAAGATGAAGATGTTGCGACAGTACATCGAGAAGAAAACGAGGTTCCTCGTGCAGTGACGCACAGTTCACCTAAACATGATGAAGGCATTGACAATTCGGGCAGCGAAACACCGTCTTCGTCCAGAAACTCCGACATTGTGCAAGTTTCTACCATTGCTGTAAACATTTCCAATGATGTTGGTAATTTCGTGGGACAAAAAATTGACGATCACGTGAAACAAATTTCACTTGAAAATCCCTGGACTCCTCCAAAAAATTATACTTTCCCATTTTCGTCGAGAGTTGTTTCTGACAAAGAAATAAAACACTACGTCTCTTCCAAACACTTGGATTCTCATGCAGAGTGGCTCGTACTATCTGACGTGAAGAAAGGGCTATTCTGCAAATATTGTCCATGGTTTACGCCTCGAAATCAAGGAGGTTATCGGGGGAATACTCCGCTTGGGTACTTGTCACGCAGCCGTTGACTGATTTCAAAAATTTGGTTGGGATCAAGGGTGTGTTAGAAATTCATTCTCAAAATATGTACCATAAGAATGCAATGGCAACTGGGAAGGACTTCGTGAGAAACTATCACAATCCACAACGAAGCGTCCGTAATCTTCTCGACGAAAACCATCTTTCGGAAACGCAAGAGAACAGAAAACGATTCATCCCCATTGCGAAAACGGTCATTTTTTGCGGAAAGCAGAACATTCCACTTCGTGGGCATAGAGATAACGGAGATATTCAAAAAAATAAAACGCCCGTGCAAAACGAAGGGAATTTCAGGGCTTTGCTGAGATTCAGAATCGATTCAGGTGACACAACTCTGGAGCATCACCTTGGGACCACATCTTCAAGAGCGACCTATACCAGTAAAACGATTCAGAACCAACTAATTGAATGCTGCAGGGCAGAAGTACTGGACAAAATTTTGCAACGAGTGGCTCGTGCTGAGTTTTACACGATTGTTTTCGATGAATCTCCAGATCTGTCGGGAAAAGCTCAGGTAATACTTTAATCCTGCCAATTATTAATAATAATAATTGATGCCTATTGTCTGAACTATCGGATAGAGGTTGTTCCCAAGAAAATGAACATAAATTTACAGAAGAATGATGTTTCTCGTTACAGATTAGCGTTGTACTCAGATACGTCGATTTTTCTCCTGGCGAAGCATGCATACGAGAAGACTTTGTATCTTTTTTGGACGCATTCGGTCAACTTTCGAAGAATACTCTCGCGGAGGGCACAGAATCAGAAGAAAGCGAGGATGAAGATGGATTAATGGCTTACAGGACTGCTGGAAAAAATGACCGAACCGACGAAGAATTGTCTCTAACTGGATCTGCCATCGGAGGGCTTGTTCTTGGAGGCATGAAGAAAATGAATCTCCGAATGGACAAATGCGCTTCGATAGGGACTGATGGATGTGCGGTCATGCTGTCAGATATCGGAGCAGTCAACGAAATTCGGAAAGAAGCAAAAAATGTTGTCATGACTCCGTGTTTCTCGCACAAACTCAACAACACTATTTCAAAGTCAGTGAAAGTACGATTAATCGAAAACGTTGCCAGTGCCATACGAGAAGTCGACAAATTCTTCAAGAACTCATTTCCAAAACGTGTGACTGTATTAGCAAAGATACTTGGTGAAAAAATTGTCCAGTTGTGTGAAACAAGATGGGTAGAGAGACATGATGCTGTCCTTCAATTTGTTGCGAAGTTACCGTTGATCATCGAAGCTCTGTCAAAAATCAGTGAGCGGAAGAACTGAGAAACAGCAAGCAAAGCAACAATTCTCATATCGGCTTTGTGCAAGTTCGAATTTATCGTCGGGCTCTTCTGTCTTAGCGACATTCTATCGCTCACCCATTCGCTTAGCGTAGTTCTTCAGAAGGAAGCAATAGATTTGGCGAAGGCATCAAAAATGATTAGGACGTTGCTTGCCACGTTGGGAAAAAAGAGGGAAAAAGTTGGTGAAATATTCCGACTGATTTATTCAGATGCTAAGAAAATGGCGGAAAAACTCGATGTTGACGAAGCGAAACCGAGAACATGTGGTTGGCAAACGAAACGCGAAAATTACGACGTGAAAACTTGCGAAGATTACTACAGGGTCTCTGTCTACATACCTCTGCTCGATACCATCAAAGAAGATTTGGAAGCTCGTTTTTCACAAGAAGCAAGTCTTTTAAAAGAAAACGAAATCGATGATGTAATCGGATGCTTGATAGAAAGATTCGGGAATCTTCTGGATGATGACAAAAGCGTACAAAAATTGAAATTCAAAGGTGAATTGAGCTACTGGCAATGTCACTGGCAGCAGCAACAAAAAGTTGAAGGCAGCGAAATTCCAACTTCTGCACTGGAGCATTAAGAAAATGTGATGTCGACATATTCCCAACAATCCACACCTATCTCCGAGTATTATGTACACTTCCCGTAACAAACGCGAGCTCTGAACGATCTTTCTCTTATCTTCGCCGCATTAAAACATGGCTTAGGACGACCATGCTTCAAGAAAGACTAGTTAGATTAGCGTTGCTTCATACGCATCATGACATCGAAATCACCACCGAAGAAGTCATTGAAAGATTTGTAAAACTTGGCAGCCATCGTTTAGCGTTATGAAACACGCAATGTAAAAGCATTTTTCTGTTTGAATTTCTAATAAAATGAGCCACTCTGTAATGCATGCATATGGTTGACTTTTCGAATATAACCACTTTGTTTACCTAAAAATTGGAATTGATAATTTTTGTTTCATAATTTGTACTGTATTTCTCTCGCAATAATAAGTTTGAATCCCAAATCAAAGGATAAATTCAATTTCCCCCCCCAAGAATCGTCTCTGGATCCGCCACTGCCGTTAACAGCTGAAAGACTGACTTTTTTAATGCAAAAAAAGTTGGGAGAAACTGAGCTGAAGCTGAAGCAAGATGTTGTCACCCGATGGAATTCAAAGTGCGATATGTTTGAAAGGGTTTTGACCGTTAAAAACAGCTTGACTTCCACCATTGCCATACATTATCGAGGAACTGATAGAATTAATAGTGAAGATATTAATATCTTAGTAGCAGCCGTTGATTCGTTATCAGTATTAAAGATGTATCTGAGGAACTGAGCTCTGAAAAAAATGTGACAATATCTGAAGTAATCCTGATTGTCAATGATCTGCAGAAGAAACGTAGAGATTTTGACGGGAAAAATGAACTGCCTTTATCAGTTAAAACAAGTTGGGTAAACAGACCTACGCTCATGTCAGAAGGGTTTTGTATTCAATTTACAAGATGCAGTCACCATAATAATGAATAAAAGCAAGAAACATGTCAAAGACGATTTTATTTGAGAAAAAGTGAAATTCAAGGATTATAGTATTATTAACCAAGTTGAACGAATTTCGACTTCTGAGGTTTTTGGTATTGTTATACTCATAAATATCTTCCTTGATAATTATTTAAGATGTCCATCCGCGACGGAGGAAATACATTTTGCATGTATTTTCCCCCTGTGCCCCTACTGAAGCAAAAACTGACAGTTTAACAACTGTTTTGAAAAGCTCCCATGAAAACTTTCATTTCATACTCATATCGGCTACGTTTGATGAATTTTTTTTTTCAGGGGCCACTCTCCTGTACTGTTATCATCGATTAATGGCCAATTTTTTCGAATCCTAGAATGGTTACAAAACCCTTTTGCTACGAGCTCTCTCCCACCTCCTTGACTTGTTTCACTTATGAACATTAATTGTAGGTACTCATCTTCAGTCATTCATTAAATTGAATCAAGTGTTCAAAGCATGCATCTCAAACGTTGAAGCTGGGAAAAATAACTCAAAATTATTCAATCTTCGCATTTAAAACAGCCACTATTTTGTTATATGATTACTGATACCACTAGCTGAACCGATTCTCAAAGATATACATGACACCTATCATTCCTGAAATTTTCATGCAAATCCTAGCAAAACTGTAGTGTCTGAGTCGGTAAAAAGCGCATGTTGTTCCATAGCCATATGTTACCATAGTAATAAATGCAGCGCATATTGTTCAATAGTAATACAGGAAAATTCAAACTGCTATAACTTCGCTCGATATGATTCAATCTTTATGAAACTTCCAGGATAGATCAACCTTATAAATAGACATCTACGTACTGAATTCCATTGAATTTAAGGGTACCGTTAAGATTTTATTCAAGAAAACATAAAATCGATAAATCATACTATTACTAACAAAGTTGAGTGAATTGCGACTTCTAACGTATTTGTTGTTGTTGTACTCATTAAGGCCTACATTCGTCATTTTTTTCAGATTTTTCGGATCACAGGTGTCCAATCGCGAGGGGGGGGGGGGACACAAATTTTTCGTGTATTTCCCCTCCCTGTGCGCCCCTCGAAGCAAATTCAGCCAAAATAAGACCTGTTTTGAAAAGTTCTCATCAAGACCTTTCATTTGATACCCATATCGACTACCTTCAATGATTTTTTTTTTGGGGGGGTCACTATCCTATATGGGGAGACCCCCCTTAAATACCTTATTAAAATTTTTTTGTAGTTGAACTTTAAAGAAATCACCACTTTACACCTACACACAAAATTTGATGTTTCTAGCTTAAGTAGTTTCCGAGAAAAACTGCTGTGACACACGAACGGACGGACGGACAGAGGGACAGACGGACAGACTGGTCGCGAAACTAGTAGGGTTTTTATAAAATTATTTTTCAAACCCCTTAAAAATGGCAGAAAGTCTTTTAGAGGCATTAGAAAAGCGGTTCAGAAATATTGAAGACAACCAATTATTTGCGGAAAGTACACTATTAGATCCCCGCTTCAAACGGTATGGTTTCTCAAATGCATTGAGCTACGGCACGGCTTGTTCAAGCTTAAAATCGTTGGTGGCCGATGTTAAACTAATATCGCAACAAGAAATCACCAATAACGATGAAGCAGCACTACCAACGAAGAAAGCGTGCAGCATTTGGACGGACTTTGACAACAAAGTCTGCGATCTGATTAAAAATGTAGATTCTTCTGCAGCAAGCTCGATAGAGTTTGACAAGTACCTTCAAGAGCCTTTGTTGCACCGTCATTTAGATCCTCTAAAATGGTGGGAATATAAAAGGCATGCTTACCCCAGGCTATACTCAATAATGAAAAAGTGAATGTGTTTACCCGCTACTTCAGTTCCATCAGAGCGTATTTTTTCAAAATCTGGCCAAATTTTAGTTGAAAGAAGAAATCGACTGACTGGAAAAAAGGTGTCACAATTATCGATATGTAAATCTAATATGTACTTACATTTTTAGGGTTTTGTACTAAAATACAAAACCCTATTGCAATCACGACCTGTGTCCGTCTGTCCGTCCGTCCGTCCGTCTGTATGTCACAGCACTTTTTCTCCGTAACTATAGAGGCTACAGCCATGAAACTTTGTGGAAAGGTCAGAAGTGGTGACCTCTTGAAAGTTCAAGGGTGGAAAAATTTTTCAAAGGGGTTTAAGGGGGGTCTCCCCATATAGGGAGTTGACCCCTCAAAAAAATTTTCACCATTGGTAGTCGAGTAGGGTATCATTGGAAAGGTCTCAATGAGATCTTTTTAAAACAGGTTTTAGAATTGCCTTATGAGTACCAAGGGGGGCAGGGGAAGGGGAAATGTACGAACTTTTCGCGTACCCCCCCCTCACGATTGGACACCTTCCAGCCGAAAAATCTGAAAAAAATCATGAATGTAGGCCTTAATGAGTACAACAACAACAAATACATGAGAAGTCGAAATTCACTCAAATTTGTTAGTAATAGTATGATTTGTCGATTTTAAGTTTTCTTGAATAAAATCTAAACGGTGTTCTTAAATTCAATAAAATTTAGCAAACATATGACTATTCATAAGGTTGATCTTTTCTGAAAGTTTCATAAAGATCGAATAGTATTTAACGAAGTTATAGCGATTTGAATTTTCCTGTATTACTATGGAACAATGTGCCCTGTATTACTATGGAAACATATGACTATGGAGCCATATGCGCTTTTTACTGACTTAGACACTACAGCTTTGCTAGGATTTGCATGAAAATTTCAGGAATGATAGATATCATGAGGATGACTACATACAATTGAAACAAGTCGAAGAGGTAGGAGAGAGCTCCCAGCAAAAGGGCTTTGTAGCCATTCTAGGATTCGAAAAAAGGCCATGAATCGATGCTTACAGTACAGAGGAGTGGCCCCTGAAAAAAATTTCATGAAAGGTAGCCGATATGAGTATCAAATGAAAGTTCTCTTTGAGAGCTTTTCAAAACAGTTCTTAAACAGACAGTTTTTGCTTCCGTAGGGGCACAGAGGGGAGGGGGGGGGAATACATGAAAAATGTGTTTTCTCCCTCGCGAATGGACACCCGTGATCTAAAAAAATCTGAAAAAATTATCAAGCGAGATATTTATGGGTATAACTTTAACAAATACCTCAGAATTCAAAATTCTTTCAACTTAGTTAATAATAGTATGGTCCTCGAACCTGACGTGTTTCTTAATTTTATTCGTTGCTGGTTACGGCATTTTGTAAGTTGAGTACAAAACCCTTCTGACATGAGCATAGGTCTGTCTACCCAACTTGTTTTGTTTTCTTTTTGTTTACAATGTGCAATAATGAATGTTTTACAGTTGAAAAAAGTTTATTAAATGTGTTGTGATAATAATTTAGTAATGTAGAAAAAACTTTACTTTCTCGAAATGTGAATAACATTTGATTTTCCTTTTATTAAGCTAAAGAAATTAACGAATTGCTTATTTGAGTAGATAAGACTGGTGTTCATATTTGCTTTGTTGTTAATGTTTAAAAACTGTATATCAATATAATTTAAAACAAGCTGTACGAATTACATTTTTTTGTTAACGAAATTTATAATAAAAACTGAAGTATTATCTTGTTTAGTTTTGATTAAGATATTTGGCTCACGACTGTAACATGAAATATTTTTTAGGGTTTTGTAAAATAATTTTACAAAACCCTACTAGTTTGGCGACCAGTCTGTCCGTCTGTCCGTCCGTCCGTGTGTCACAGCAGTTTTTCTCGGAAACTACTTAAGCTAGAAACATCAAATTTTGTGTGTAGGTGTAGAGTGGTGATCTCTTCAAAGTTCAACTACAAAAAAAAATTCATAAGGTATTTAAGGGGGGTCTCCCCAGATAGGAGAGTGACCCCCCGATATGGTATCAAATGAAAGGTCTTGATGAGAACTTTTCAAAACAGGTCTTAGTTTGGCTGAATTTGCTTCGAGGGGCACACAGGGAGGGGAAATACACGAAAAATTTGTGTCACCCCCCCCCACGCGATTGGACACCTTCCATCCGAAAAATCTGAAAAAAATCAGGAATGTAGGCCTTGGTGAGTACAACAACAACAAATACGTGAGAAGTCGCAATTCACTCAACTTTGTTAGTAATAGTATGATTTATCGATTTTATGTTTTCTTAAATAAAATCTTAACGGTAACCTTAAATTCAATAAAATTCAGTACGTAGATGTCTATTTATAAGGTTGATCCATCCTGAAAGTTTCATAAAGATTGAATCATATTTAGCGAAGTTATAGCGGTTTGAATTTTCCTGTACTACTATGGAACAATATGCGCTGCATTTATTACTATGGTAATATATGGCTATGGAACAACATGCGCTTTTTACCGACACAGACACTACAGTCTTGCTAGGATTTGCATGAAAATTTCAGGAATGATAGGTGTCATGTATTTCTTTGAGAATCGGTTCAGCCAGTGGTATCAGTAATCGTAAAACAAAATAGTGGTTGTTTTTAATGCGAAGATTGAATAATTTTGAGTTATTTTTTCCCAACTTCTACGTTTGAAGTGCATGCTTTGAACACTTGATACAATTTAATGAATGACTGAGGATGAGTACCTACAATTAATGCTTATAAGTGAAACAAGTCATGGAGCTCGGAGAGAGCTCCCAGCAAAAGGGTTTTGTAACCATTCTAGGATTCGAAAAAATTGGCCATTAATCGATGATAACAGTACAGGAGAGTGGCCCCTGAAAAAAAAAATTCATCAAACGTAGCCGATATGAGTATGAAATAAAAGTTTTCACGAGAGCTCTGCAAAACAGTTGTTAAACTGTCAGTATTTGCTTCAGTGGGGGCACAGGGGGGAAATACATGAAAAATGTGTTTCCCCCGTCGCGCATGGACATCTGAAATAATTATCAAGGGAGATATTTATGACCAAAAACCTCAGAAGTCGAAATTCGTTCAACTTTTTTAATAATAGTATGATCTTCGTATTGCATATTTTCTCCAATAAAATCGTCTTTGACATGTTTCTTGATTTGATTAGATCTGGTGACTGCATTTTGAAAATTGAATACAAAACCCTTCTGACATGAGCGTAGGTCTGTTTACCCAACTTGTTTAATATTAATGATCGAATGTTTATTTCATTATAAAGAAAAAGATACTTCGTTAATAGTGAAAAATAACTTCAGGCGAATGACCACCACGACCGCACTCACAGGACCATATCCTTTTCATGAAATATTCTTGCTGCCCTATGTCCTCGAAAGCCTCACGAATTCCATCTTTGAGGTCTTGAATCGACGCTGGGCTGTTGCCGTAGACCTCCTCTTTCACGTGATTCCAACGGAAGAAGTCGCAAGGTGTTAAATCACAAGATCTATTCAAAATAACACCTCTTATTGGGAAACCCTATATAAAATATGGCACCGCGTACCGTTTGCAACGCGAAACTGAGCATTCGTGGATTACTGGAGTCCCACCCTCTCGGCGGCATACTCACCTTTCGCCGTCACTATCCTGCTGAAAGGGAAAGGTTTTAGAAAGAGTCGCTACTTTCCGGTTACTCCAGAGTCATCAATTTAATTGAAAAGATAAGAAATATGTTTCCTTTTTGACTATATATTTTTTTATTTTCTTGTAAATATGTATTTCGACTGCAACATGCGGTCTCTTTTAGCACACTAACTTAAAATTTATTTATTTTACTCTTCTTATACAGTTAACATTTCTTATTTATAATTACATTTTTATTACTTAAATATACTTTCGACTAATCTTGGAAAATTATTCCCTGGGTCATAGTTTAACCTTTTACGAGCAGGTACTTTCCCAATTTCCAGGCTCTCGACCGTATCTAACTTGCTAATTGCTTGAATCTCCTTAATCACTTTCATGTGTTTGCCCTTCTTTGATGATATGTTCTGCCACCGCTGAATGAATCTTCTTGCTCGCATTTCTTTTACGTACTTCTGCTTCCTTCACATCTTCATTAAATCGCACTGTCGCTAAGCGTTTTTTCTGCCCCATGTAAATTTTGTCACATATATCACATGTTATTTTACAAACGCCACTTTTCTCGTCCTTGGCCTTCGGGTCTTTTATGCTCCCTAACATCGCTTAAGCTGGTTATGCCTGCTCGTTCTGACTGCCTCAATTAGGTTCCTCCGTAAAATTTGTTGTAGTGGCGTGTATAGTTGGGAGATTTGGATGCTTATTCTGCTTTTGACTTTGTTGTCCCCATTACGGTTTTCTGCGAACAATTTTGATAATTTCTCCCGTGCCAGTTTTTTCCCTTTTCGATTAATCATATTTACTATTGTTCTTGGGTCGTATCCGTTCAGTTCCGCCGTAGATAATATGTAAGTTTTTTTCACGAAAATAGCTTTCTTTTGTCAATGGGACTGTTATTAGTCGATGCACCATGCTATTTTTTGTTCAAACGGTTGATTTGAAGTTGCCGGAATTGTTCGCTGTGAATTCGTTGTTTCTCTGAATATGTCAAACTATAGTTTCCCATCGTTTCTGATGATATTCAGGTCTAAGTAGGGAATTGAGCCATTTTTCTCCTTCTTTCGCTCTTCCATTGTGAATTTTAGTTTCGTGTGAATTTTGTTTAGGTTGTCTAGTATCTTCTCCGCACTGTCCTTCGGTGCCACAACTATCACGTTACCTACGTATCTCAACCATACTCGCGGCAATTCATTCTTTTCATTCAGCTGTTTCTCGTTGCTTGCCATGAACATTTTAGCCAATTAGGGTGATAAGGGATTACCCATCGGTAAACCTTTTGTTATTTTGTAAAGTTTGTTGCGGAATGTGCAGTAGCTAGCTTCGAGTGTTGCCGTACTTTTTCTTTCCATTCCACTGTGTTGTCAAAGCTCCCTATCCATTTTTCTATCTCTTATATCGCCTGTTTTGCTGATGTATTCGGAAAAAGTGCGACTTCATCGAACGAGACTAGTATCTCATCTTCATTCACTTACACGTTTTGTAGTTTCTATAGCAGTTCCAATGAATTTTTCACAAATTTTTCTCCATATGTGTTCCCCAGTTTCTTGCATTCGTCGATCAACCATTTCGCTATCTTGTAGATCGGAAAGTAACTGTCAGCGATTATTTCGCGGAATTGCTGGCTCTCTTTGTGGAGTTTTGGTTGGCATCGCACCCTCGGCAATGAGGGGTTAGGCATGCTGAATTTGCCTACAACTTCGGATGCTCCACTGACTTCTTTTAGCGCCTTTTCGACCCTTTTCACGAGACTTCGATTGGATTGACTCTAAGTTCGAAAAAATTACCGTTGCATAACTTTTCCCACACTAATTGATCATAATCGTTTTTCGCCATTATAACGATTTGGTTCCCTTCATCCGCTTTAAGATAATAGATATCCCTTTGTTTGAGTTGTTTCACTAATAAAACTTCATTTCGATTGATTTTTTGTGCCTTGTACTCGCTCGTGATGATCTTTTTTGCTTCACTTCGTATAGTACTATACATCGTCTTTTGTATTCTGTGCTAACAATTTTATGCCGCCTTCCATCGGAACAACTATATCTTCGACCTGGGGTTTTGTTGTGATCGTATTGTTTAGTATTTTGTTTGGTCTTTTCATGCCTCGAAAAGCTTACTTTTGTGTTATTTACTACAAAATTCGGTATTCATTTGCAGCTCGGTTTTTCATTCGCTATCAGGCTTTGCTAATTTTTCAAAATCTCCAATTTCTTGTTTAGAATCCTTTCCTTCTTGGCACTTTCACACTCATACGCCCTTCTTAGCTTCTGTATTGTCACTTCCAGCTGTCCTTAACCCCGATTTTATATATATCTGTCTGGGCGTTAGATGATGTTGCATACATTTTTTGAGAAATTTATGTCCTCACTTATGCCAGCCGTTCTTTGATTCAGTTTTAATATTTTTTTATATTCCGGATACGACTTGGTTGCCATACTTACAAAGGGTCACTACTTTTCGGTTGCTTTATAGTCATCAATTTAATTGAAAAGATAAGAAATATGTTTCCTTTTTGACTATATATTTTTTATTTTCTTGTAAATACATACTTCGACCACAATATGCGGTCTTCTCGACTATACTTTTGACTAATCTTGAAAAATTATTCCCTGGGTCATAGCTTAACCTTTAACGAGCAGGTACTTCCCCAGTTTCCAGGCTCTCGACCGTATCTAACTTGCTAATTGCTTGAATCTCTTTAACCACTTCCATGTGTGTGCCCTTCTTTGATGATATGTTCTGCCACCGCTGAATGAATCTTCTTGCTCGCATTTCTTTTCCCTACTTATGCTCTCTTCACATGTTAATTGAATCGCACTGTCGCTAAGCGTTTTTTCTGTCCCACGTAAATTTCGCCACATACGAGGTGTGTTCAAAAAATATCACGAATTTTGTTTTTTTTTTTAAATTATTTATTTATTCATGAATATCTAATTTGTCCCCTTCAAAGTAATCTCCATGAGATATTATACACTTGTGCCAACGGTTTTTCCAATCTTCGAAGCACTTCAAAAAATCATTTTTTTTAATCTTGTTCAGCTCCTCCTTCGATGCCGTCTTTATCTCGTCAAGCGTAGCGTAACGTCGTCCTTTCATGCCTCTTCAGTTTAGGAAACAAAAAAAAGTCACAGGGGGCCAGATCTGGGGAATACGGTGGCTGTGGCATCATTAGTGTGTTGTTTTTGGCCAAAAAGTCGCGCACAAGCAACGATGTGTGAGCAGGGGCGTTATCGTGGTGCAAAAGCCAATTTTTGTTCTCCCACAAATCCGGGCGTTTCTGGTGGATTGCTTCGCGCAAATTGCGCATAACTTGCAGGTAATATTCCTTATTGACCGTTCTTCCCTGTGGCAAGAACTCATGATGCACCACGCCCCTGCAATCGAAGAAAACTGTCAGCAAAACTTTCACATTCGACCGAACTTGGCGCGCTGTTTTCGGTCTTGGTTCATGCGACAGCTTCCATTGAGATGATTGAGCTTTGGTTTCCACGTCATAACCATAAACCCACGATTCGTCACCAGTTATGACCCTCTGGAGCAAATTTGGTTCGTCGCGGACAGAGTTTAACATCTCATTAGCAATGTTCATGCGTTGCTGTTTTTGGTCGCAATTGAGCAATTTTGGTACGAATTTCGCGGCGACCCGTCTCATGCCCAAATCGTTGATAAAAATCGAATGGCACGAGCCAATCGATATGTTTAGGTCCTCAGCAACTTCTCTAACGGTGATTCGACGATTGGCCAATACCATTTTCACCACTTCATTAATTTTTTCGTCTGTTGTTGAAGTGCTCGGGCGTCCGGCACGCTCTTCGTCGTTCACATCTTCTCGGCCTTCTAAAAACATTTTGTACCACCGATAAACGTTGCTTCGGTTCAAGGTAGCTTCTCCGTATGCCACAGTCAACATTCGGAATGCATCCGCGCACTTAATTTCGTTTTTCACACAAAATTTGATACACGTTCTTTGATCCATTTTTTTGAATAAGTAAAAATCAAAGACGATTGAAAACACGTGCAAGTAAAGCAGCTATCACAAATTAAGTGAACATTCAAAATGGCCGAGCTTGTCGGCATAAGTGACAGACATGAGTACCAACATAACGCCACAAAAAAAATCGAAATTCGAATATACGTAACCCGCGAAAATTCAAAATTCGTGATACTTTTTGAACACACCTCGTATATCGCATGTTATTTTATAAACTCCACTTTTCTCGTCCTTGGCCTCCGGGTCTATTTTGCATCGTTTAAGCTGGTTATGTCTGCTCGTTCTGACTGCCTCAATTAGGTTCCTCCGTAAAATTTGTTGTAGTGGCGTATTTAGTTGGGAGGATGGGATGCTTATTCTCCTTTTGAGTTTGTTGTCTACGTTGCGATTTTCTGCGAACAATTTTGATAATATCTCCCGGCCAGTTTTTTCCGCTTTCGATTAATCATATTTACTATTGTTCTTGTGTCGTATCCGTTCATTTCTGCGTTAGATAATATTTAAGTTTTTTCGCGAAAATATATAACTATGAGACTTAACTTCGAGTATATTTAGATAACTTAGACTTTTATGCATAATTATTTCCTTTGTCATCTTCTTTTAATAACCCGCGGAGCACGGAACTTGACTCCTTTGTTTTTATATTAGATAAATAGTAGCGAGTGCGTACATACTTGCCAGATTCCAACACTTTCGTCTTACTACCAGATATGATACCGTTATTTCATTGAAGTTTAATTGTTCACTCGCGCCAATTCAGGTGTGTCCTTGCGATGACGATCCTCACTAGAATGTGGGGTGCTGGTAGGCAATTTTTCAATGATTCCACAGGTTGAGGGGTAATCATTGCAGTTTTCTGGAGATCTTCACTTTTTTCCATACGGTTCGCGCCTCGATAATCGACTGTATGTCTTCATTCGAGCCCTATTGTGCATTAATTGAGCTAATACATGGATTATTTTCTCTTGTCCAACAAGCATTCCTTCACGGTTGTCTTGATTGCCCCCAGCAATAGGCCAATCATTTGCTGCAAGCACAAACGGGTTAAATAAGGCTTTAGCAATAAACCTCACCTTTTACTTCCCCTGTCACTTTTTGGGAGCTTATCTTCCTTCGAAAACACCGGTCGTGTGTTGACGAACAGAAGAATGTTGTCTTCTCCGCGCAGATCCGTCAGTTGGCGAACCCGGCGATCGCTCCGCCTTTCCGGCTCTTTTAAGTGCTAACTCCATGCACTTTCCGCTATATTTCTCCGCGCGCAGAAAATATCTTCCCGTATACGCTACATGATGATGACAAAGAGGGATCCGGCCACAGGCAACGAGGACAGCAAACCTCAACGAGCTTCACTCTTCATCATCCGTTCCATTCTCCTCTAACTAATGCACTTCTAAGCCGTCACTGCTCATCAAGTTCAATTTTCGAAAATGTCGGAGCTCTCCACTGAACGTAAATATCCCAGGGTGTTTACTTCTGACTGTTTCACGTAACTCCCAATCGTGGACACAAAATATCGTGCCAAGCACCCGTAGCACTTATTACGTCCTCCGCACTTTTTGATTGAGACCACCGCGTATTTGCTTTCCTCGCCCGTATTTTCTTCTTCTTCTGCGTACTATCTCGCCTCATAGCTATGGGGATACGATTTGACAATTTAGTCGCGACCCCCACCTGTCACTTGACCATTCGTGATTCATTCGCTCACCACCTGTCGAGCTGTCAAACAGCCGTATCAGCTCGTCGGGACATTTCAGCTGGCGAAAACATCTACTTTGAGGGGGGACAAATTTCCGTGGAATATCGATCCGTAGGATCGAGATTATCGCAAAAGGAAAAGAATAACGTTAAAAATTAGTTACTAACATTATGTTGAATCGTATGAACGAACAACGGATACCCCAAAAGGTATTCGTTGGTTGAAATGAAGGTCGGAGACCAGAAGAGGAACCGAGGAAACGCTGGTCTGACTCGGTAGACGAAGACAGTTCATCGGTTTTTGAAACTCGAGGACGCGGTCAATGGACTGAGACAGTTGGAAGTGCTATTTGTAGGAAATGAAGGCTCGAGAGGGGCTGTAAAGTTACGATACATGCAACCGCAATCTGAGTTCTGCAACGTGGTCGCAATAAATCCCTGTGTCAAATCACATAGACTATCTGAATCTTGAATTTATTTTTACAATATCAATCAAAATATCTTGTTGCTGTTTGATGAAGTTTTGTGTTTTGAAGTATACATACATTACAAACGACAAATTAGAATTCTTATTTCAAATTTGGACTTTATTGTCTTATTAAGAGTCCATTCCTCTTGATATTTAGTATTCACTTTTCTTTGCGTTCTATTCTCGGTTTTCACTTGCATAAACAATTTGTGGGTATGCCACCTAAAGTGGGTTCAAAATGCTTAAAGGAGCGAGATCCTTTTACATAACTGCCGGAAATACTCCCAGATAATACCAAGCATTTCCTTAATTCACTTGATATGCTCTTATCTGAAATATCGTAGGAAAAAGGACACTTTTGTTGAAAGCATGTGCAGGAGCTGAAATATTACACACTATCCCACATCCATAGAATATTCGAGAGGGCCATTCATCCCACAAACAAAATTGCAGACAAACATATATTAAGTGCGGCGTCATCAATCTATCACACAAAAGACCAGACAAGGCGAGGCCAAGGGAGTAAATACCCGCAAGGATACAATGCGGTTTGTAAGGGAATTTATGTGTGTTTTCATTGAATAGTTGAAAAAGTAAATGATATGAGTTTGGACGGGAAGGAGGAAGTATGGCGCCAAATGTCTGGTTGGAAACTTTTATAACTGCTCGATTGCCAACTATGTGATATTTTAGAGTTTTGGCAGAAGAATTGAAATTGATAAAATTGTAAGTTTGCGATTTTTTTCCATTCACACACAACAATCGCATATAGAAGAGTGAAATCGAATAGACATATCAGATTTCAACAAATTTGTCGTTTTCTTTTGAAAATCTCTTTTTGGAGTTTGCTTTTCCGCTGAAAGATAAGACTGCCATTGAATGATGAAACTTTTTCTTGAAAAATTTGTTTCCAAATGGCTGAAGTCATTTTGAATTGCCAAAGTTTTATGGCTTAAGTTTGTTTTCAATGATAATTTTCATGATAATGTTTTGTAATGTATTGAAGTGAAATCTCCTCCCAACAAAAGGGATCATATACGAGTACGAGTATATCGCGAGAAAAAATTGAACAAAAACATCGAGTTGCTGAAACGCCTCTGACACGCCTGCATGGATTATATGATTTCATCGAGTTAAATTCCTCGTCGAAAATTAATGAATTTAACCTTTCTTTTTACGTATTCTCATATTTCATCAAAACCAAAATCCTTTTAAACATCAAAGCTACTTTCTTTACCAAAACCATAATGAGCTGCTAATTACTTTTTCATAAAAATCAATTCAACGAAAAGAGAAAAAAAAACTTCTAAGAAAAGTTTTGCGAAAGATCCTTTTCAGCTCCAACAAATTTCATCCTTGAATAATGTCGCATCCAATGAAAGAGTATAAGAAAAACGAAAACAGAATGTTATTTTTTTTGTTCATTTTATTTTTGAAGGATAAAATTCCTTAAATTCTGTTTCTTTTCGCATTGCAGGGACGAAATTATTCCGAAATCGAAACTACTGGAGGAGGAGGCGAAACGAAAAGCAACGCAAGATGATAATGAGGAACAGGATGACACTTCGGAAGATAGTGCCCAGGATGATGATGTTTTTTATGATATCAAAGCGACAGAAAAAGATGAAGAGTAAGTACTTAAACTTTCAGCTTGGTTGATGTATGGCATTTTACCCCCCGTCTCACCAGTGCAGTCTTATTATTACTGTCAGCTTATTCGATTCTGAATCTGGCACTGCGATGCTGGCGACATCCTCGTTGGCAGCGAGGATATTCAGACAAGGACGAGAATGAGGTTGAGTGGAAGTGTGGAACTTCAGTACTTGAGTTTGTGCACGTTTGAGGATGTCCCAGGCTAATGGAATTTAGTTAAATATTGCCTTAAGTAGGAAGGCATTTTGGAACGGATGTAGTTAAGTTTATGCTTGCCGGTAGTCCCCCTTCAAGAGAAGGTACAGAATTTCATTGGATGAATGCGAAGTCTAAAGTATCCTTTAGCACTAACATTTCCTGAAATTAAGCCATTCAAATGGACTAACGCTTCGAATAATGTCATAAGGAAGAGATCATTCAAAATATAGAATGCTACATCACTTGTGGACTTAAAGCTGCACGTCCTTTAAAATTATGATGGGTTTGAAAATTTTCCATGTGTCATGACGTGTCACATGTCGGCAAGATGACTTAAAACGTCTTCTCTTCATTCCTACGAAGCATCCTCCTTAATGTCCCTGTCAGTCACGAACGAATAAATCTTCCTCAAAAAATTGTGCACTTTGCTTCATAAAAAATGTGTCTACAGGATCATTGATAATGTCCTTTAAGTGTCAATTTTGTCATTTTATGAGTAGCAAATACTGAATAATGTATTTTTTTCGTATGTGCTTGAAGGACTTATGCTAATACATAAAAAAGAATGACGGAGGTCGACTTTTAAAGGATAAAGGTAGTGTGATGCTGAAAAATTGGACTTTACATTCGAGTTAATCCCATCAACTTTTGATTCGATCTATAGACTCCTATTTTCCAGGTCAAGTGAGATGGATTAGCAGAAAAGTGAGATGGAGGTTGCACAGTTTAATTTCATCCACGCTTTAATAAGAGGTTCTGGAGGAAATTCGTAACTTTTAAAGCATAGCACGAAATTCTATGAGCAGTCAAAAAGCAGGTTCGAAGCGCGAATAATTTTTGGTAGCTTCCCTTGGTAATTAGAGACTTTTAAACCAACAAGTCCAAAAAAACAACTGAAACCAAAATAACACAACTTTACGAAGAATACTACAAATTTTCTGTTCACGCTGAACACTATAAACAGTATGCTTGAATTCTACGTCTAGCACTCGTTGCGTGTAGACGTGTTTTTAATTCGCTCCTGTCAAGAATTTTTAAAAATTAAAATAATTTTTAAAAACGTCAATAAGAAAGTAATTTTATAAAGAAACTTATGACATCGTCGAACTATTCGAACAATGTATCGAGTATCTGGACTTTACCTGCGAGAAAGTTTCAAGGAAGAAGAAAAGTTTTTTTTCACCGGGGGGATGGAGGAGCCCGACGGCTTCCCACCGCTGGGGGACCCAGAGCCAGGCATTTCGAAAATTACAAATGATAAAATAAGCAAGCGGAAAAATGAACAAGATAATTGTGAGCATGGAAAGCGTATTACGCTTTCCAGCGAAGATTATGAAAAAGTAACGAGAGCGAATGCAAGGGTTACGAAACAAAATGACGAATTAAAACTCCGGATATAGAGTTTGGAAGATATGGTCCGGACGTTGTCAAATGGGAGCCAACCGGTGTGTCTGCTGGTCCTCCTAATAAAATTAATAAGATATGAAAAAGTTCCTCCAATAAACGTTTTTGGGCAGCGTGGAGGAGATATGGTTCGGTTATTGGCAGCCGAACATAAAATCGAGAACTTCGAAGTTAAGAGAGTGACCGCTGATAAGCTCTTGATCAAGACAAAGACACTGGCTGACTTCAAACTGGCGAAAGATGCTCTTAATAGTGTCCAAGCTCCCCACTTCACATATACGCCAACGGCGGAAAAAAATCAGACCTTCCTGTTGAAGGGCTTGGACTGTGGGGAGAATACAGTTGATCTCCTTGAAATGTTGCAGGAAGCAGCACCAGCTGTTAAGTTCATGTGTGTGAAAAGTTTTGCTACGAGGAGATCAACTGTAGAAGGTAAAATATTACCATTTTATTTAGTCCAAATTTCCAACGACAGCAGTCCGAGTGCCCTCCAACAGATAAGGTACTTAAACTTTAGAGTTGTGAGGTGGGAACGCCTCCAAAAAACTGAGGTCAACCAGTGTTACAGGTGTCAAAGATTCGGTCATTCGGCTGTCAATTGTGCAATGTACTATCGCTGTGTTAAGTGCAAAGATATCCACGCCCGCGGTGAATGCAAATTGGCTCAGATGGAGCCAAAAGAAAAATTGTATTGTGTTAATTGCGGTATATTTGGTCATCCAGCATCATACCGAGAATGCCCTCGGTATCAAGATGCAAGAGCTAAACTTTCCCCAAAGCAAACCAAAGTAAATCACAATCTGTTACCTCCCAACTTCATCAAATCTGGGGTATCATTTGCACTTGCTGCCAGAGGACCAGCAGACAACAATATAAAAAAAACAAATAATGTAAGTGGCAATAATGAGCTGCTTCTTAAAATCTACCAGTAATTTGAATCGCTTTCAGACGGAATTAATAAGCAAGACCAAAAAATCAATTTCGTTTTTCAACGTTTAGGCCAACATGCTCCAAAATAGTTTGTCAACCAGTCACATTCCGATGGATAGGATTCGTCTCATCTCGATCAACGTCAACTCAATTGTTACTATACATCAGCGTGATTATCTCCTTGAATTCATTGCTAAGCAAAAGCCTGACATCATGCTTCTCACTGAAACCCACCTCAATTCATGACACTCCATGACATTCAAGGATTTTGAATTCATAAGAAACGATAGGGTAATAGGTGATGGGGGAGGTGGCACCGGGATATTGGTTCGAAGACCCTATCGTTTCCAAAATATTGAAAAAGTCGAATTCAAAAGCTTTGAATCTTTTGAAGTGTCCGTCATCAAAATCTCACTGCCAGGTGGGGATAACCTCTTCGTTATCTCTGCCTATGCAACTGGTGGAACTGTTCTCAGGCTCAAGGAGGAACTCAATTCCTTGTTTGAAAAACTCGAATTGAACAGGCTGCATAACTATTATATTCTTGCTGGTGACCTGAACGCCAAGCATACATCATGGCTGAACGCCACCAATAATCCAAGAGGTGTATTCCTGAAATCGTGGATAACAGAGAACCAAATTGAATACAGGTGCAATCTATATGGGTCGGAGTTCCCAACATACCCTAGGACAAATTCATATTTGGACCCCTGCATTGCCGACGCAAGACTCGAATTCAACTTTAATAGTCCTCAACGGAAACTGCAGGTGCTTCCTTATGATAGCGACCATAACGCAATCGTAATGGAAATCAATCATCAAAGGGATGATTTCTTCCTCATTTCAGTCCAACACGAAAATCATCGGTTGAACTTCAAACAAACAGACTGGGGAAAGTTTCAAAAGAAGTTTAATCGGGAGTACCAGAAGCAATGTCCCCCTTCTGATAGTGGCAACTCTTGCTCAATGGTTCCTAATGACAGGAATCTAACTAACGATGAAATAGATGCCTATTTGTCGAAGTTAGAGAAGCTGACATTGGAAACGATTGAGAAAGTCGTTCCCAAGATTAAACTTCGAAACAATATGGAAGGATATGAAACACCAACCATCGCAAGGTTGAAAAGATTGAAAAGCCTCCTTCTCACACGCGTCAACAATATTTATAAACGATGTTTGGACTATAATCATCCCTCGTCGTCTTTGTTGAAATTACATCTGAGGAATGTCCGGAACTTAATCCGGTCATACTTCAGGATTGAGGTCAGCAATCAATGGGCGGAAAAATTGAGGGGTAGCCCACAGGACCCAGACGGCGTGTTCGCGAAAGTGAATAGCATATTCCGCAAGAAGTCTTGAGTGAAGGTATCGAATCTTGAAGTCACTAGTGATGAGATAAATCTTGTCGATAGGGCTGGTATCGAAATTGATAGTACGACTCCGGATAGAAATGGAAACAGGATCATTTGTGAAGGATTGGATAAACTTGCCCTGATTGGAACACATTTTGAATTGGTTCATCTGCCAAACCCTGAGAGAGGGATTGAAATAGTTTCAGAGGTCGTTGAAGCAAAAGTTTCCGACTTCAAATCAAGCCTGAACGGCCAATCAATTCTTCATTTTAATGAAACATTAACATCTGACCTCATACCGAGCTTGAATCTTATTGATTATTTTGTCAGCTATGAAGACTTGTGTTTCATATTTCATATTTAGGACGAAAGGAGATCTGATTTATATTCCACGTCTAGCATTTGTTTTGGACTGACGTATATTATTTCCAAAGATGGAGACGTCTACCCTTCGTTGCGTGAGGATGTGTTTTTAATTCGCTCCTGTCAAGTTTTCAAAACATTAAATTAATTTTTTTTGAAGTCAGTGCAAAGCTAACTTAGGTTTTATTGGGAAAAGCTTTTATCGTTGAAGGAATGGACCCACGGAATCATATCGAACATTATTTTACTTTGATAAATAAAGAAAAGCAAGTAATCGGAAGACTAATTTGAAACTGCTGTGATGGAGGAGCCCGATGGCTACCCCCGTTGGGGGGATCCAGGGAGACAAGCAATATAAAATTGGCACCAATGGTCAATAAAAGGAGACATAACCAAGAAAGCTCCGCAGATGGTGGACGTTAAAACTAAAATAGTTGAAAACCAGCAAGAAGTGATTCGACTTCGACATGAAAATCAAGAATTGAGACTACGACTGCAATTCCTCGAAGATCTGTACAAGAGAGGGATGAAAACACTCAAGATGCAGAACCGGTGAAGCAAATCAATAAGGAAACTCAGGTGAAGAAAGCTGTAAGAAGATATCTAAGTACTGGAGGCACTAACGACAGCCAAAACTATTATGCAGTGCTGGACGGACTATAACAAGAAATGGTCGTTGAAGAATGGGCGTTGAAGAATCCATTGATGGTAATTCTAAGCAAGATAAAGATGTCAATTTTATCCACTACTATAAACATAAAAACAAGGAGAAGAAACCAGCTCACAGTTCTACTGGTTCCTCTCAAAAAGCCTCTAAAAATACAGAAAAAAGTCCGCCAATTAACGTGTTTGGTCAAAGCGGAAAAAATATGGTTCGGCTATTGGCATCTGAAAATAAACTAACCAACTTCGAGATCAAACGAATTAATGCTGAAAATTAACTCTTAGAATGAATTACTGGTTGATTTCAAGTTAGCTAAAAATGCGCAGAATCCTGGGGAGATTCCACACTATACCCCATAAAGTGAGAAGAATCAGACCTTTTTGTTGAAGGGCTTGGTCTGCGGAGAGGGTACGGTAGATCTTCTTCAGGTGCTCAACGAAGCCGCACCTGGAATTGAATTTATTTTCGTTAAAACCTTCACAACAAGAAGATCGACGGTAGGAAAGAATAATGCACCACTCTTTCCGCATATGTTCTTGTTGCCAAACGTGTTGGACGACTTAGTGAAAAGCTTTATGAACACTACTACCACCATATTTGATGAGCTCCACTGACATCTCGTCGATGCCCGGCACTTTATCATTCTTTTGGGCATTGATGATGGAACAAATTTCATCCAGAGTTGGTGGGTCTAGTGGAAACTCTCCGCAGACATCTAGAGGCTACGATATTCTGGAGCTATGTGGAGGATTCAAGAGTGTCTCGAAATATGATGCCCATCTTTCCTTGATCTTGGTTTCATCAGCGATGATATTGCCGATGTTATCAAGATAGAGCATGGTTTTGGGCTGATAATCACGTTTCAGGCTTTCCACTTCTTAGATGCTTGCCTTGTGTTATTGCTCGCTAGGCTTACATCTATACTTCTCAAATTGGTACTTACATTTGTTTTAATCTTAATTGATTTCAAAAATATTGAAAACACAACACGCACTATCGAATATTCTTCAAAATATCTACTCACGACTCGACTTAACAAAGGCAACTGGTCAAAATGAATTATGCGCGCGGATTGCATCAGAAAAATATTTATGAAAGGGAAGTTCCACAGTCTTGCACGTGTGTATTTAAGAAAACATCGATCTCATTAGAGACTGCACTACATTTTCTAAAACTACGTGAGGCTACTGATCGACCCGAAGATGAGTTTCTCCGAGCAAATTAGGGCAACGGCTGAGAAGGCTGGTTCGGTAGTATTGGCTCTGAGTCGATTTATGGCCAACGTAGGAAGGGCTAGCCCATCATGAAGACGCCTCTTGATGAGTGCTGTAGGCTCAGTGCCACTGTACGGAGCAGAAATATGAGGCGACGCTCTCAATAAGGAGGCATATCGAAAACGCTTGGCACAGGTACGGAGAAGAGGAGCACTGAACATTTGAATCTTCGTATCTGACAGCCTCTGATTCGGCGATGAGAACTATTTTAGGCGTGGTATCTCTTGCCGTCCTTGCTAGAGAGCGCCACGCTATGTACCTGCGTCGATGCGAGGATTTGAGGGAGATGGTTGTCCCCGAGGAGAGACAGCGCTCACTCACAATTTGCAGCTGTCTTGGGTAAATTGCACGAAGGAAAGGCGTACTGCGCGGCTCATCCCGGATGTGAAACCGTGGCTGAATCGAAAGCATGGTGAGACTGACTTCTATCTGATCCAGCTTTTGAGCGGGCATACGTGTTTTCAGTATTACCTGCACAAGTTGGTAAGTCACGGTCGCCCCCCGATTGTCAGTTTTACCCCGAAGATGTAGACAATACCACACATTTTTTGGGTGCATAAAATGGGACAAACTGAGAAAGGACCTCTACATGGAGACGGGAGAGCTCACCTCGGATAATATAGTTGCGGTGATGCTCGAATCGGTTGAAAAATAGAACCAGGTTGCACATTATGTCAATAAAATTCGTAACAGCTCTTTGAATGATAGATTATTTCATCAGCTTTATGTTACTAATGACGAAGATTTCAACCGTTTGTTGCTTCATACTGAAGTTCGTTGGCTATCAAGAGGCAATTGTCTGACTCGATTTTACAACCTGTTTGACTTTGTGATAGAGTTCTTGAAAACTTAAGGTACAGAGTTGCGCAACAATTACATCAAACAATGATATAACTTAGACGAGAGACCTGTATAAATTGTTCAACGACATGAATCTTCAACTGCAAGGTGAGGAACTAAATTTAATTAAAACAAAAATGTCGTTGCTGCCTTCGCAGCCAAACTGCTTCTACATAAAAAGAATATGGGCAGACGTGAGTTTCACAATTTTCCGAAATTATCAGTATCCTGCAGTAACGATGACTTGTGTGCCTACTGCCAACATTGGCATTCACATTGACTTCACCGAACGATACCAGGACATTTTGAACTTGGAAATACCAGACTGGGTGTTGGATCCGTTTTCAAATGTCAACATAGCAATGTCGCCTCAGCTGGAAGAAGAACTTATAGAATTGACCACAAACGAGGAAATAAAAATCAAGTTCAAAAATGGCTATTAAGAAATTTGGCTACGAAAACCGATCTCGCAATGTACCCTGGATTATGGTCAATCGTTCAACAATTCGTGATAGCATTCCCATCGTCATATTTGTGTGAACGTGGATTTAGTGCTGTAGCAACGCTGCTTACTTAAAAGAGAAATCGTTTGCATGTTACCGAACGTGGCGACTTGCGGCTGTTCTTAAGTGAATTGGAACCTGATATCAACAAACTTATTAAACAGCATCAGATTAATTTTTATATAAGAATCAATTATGTTTGTTTTATTTTAAATAATGATTTGAAATGAGTTTAATTTGAGATAATCTATCCAAAAGGAAGCTATATATGATTTTGAGGATTGTGACCGAACAATTTAACGTTTTCAATTTGTACCTGAGACCGTTGATCCAAACTGAGTCGAACACTTTTTCCAGGTCTAGAACACAGACCATTGTGCACCCTTTCCGCCACAGATTGCGGGTGACTCTATTGTGCAAAAGCATTATTGCTTGCTTCGTAGGTCGTTTGCGTTCAAATCCAAACTGAAATCGGGGATCAGGAGATTAGTAAAATTATTAAAGTATTGCAGAATAATCTTTTCAAGGGATTTACCCATGTTAGGCAAAAGCGAAATTGGTCGAAAATTGTTGAAGTTACCTTTGCAGCCTGGTTTTAGGATTGAGATTAGTTTATTGACTTTCCAAGGTTTTGGAAAATATCCATTATTGATACAATTATTGTATAATATCGTCAAGAAGGAGGAGATGGTCTTCCTGCACTTGTTGATTATTCTGTTTAGAATGCCGTCAACGTTGTGAGACGGCTTGCTATTTAAGACATTTAGGAGATCTTCTACTCCCGTTTTCGAGATGAAAAAACCCGCAAAGACTGGATGTTATGGAGAGAATGCTTTATTCTTGTATAACTGGATAAAACCTTTAAATAAGATCCCTCGTATCCTTCCGTCGTTAGTAGAACCTCTGCTTCAGCGTTGTTATCCAGAGCTGTATTGGACGACTCACAGCGACGATAAAGTTATTTGAAGTATCCATCACATGCAACGATCTTGTCAGATTGTGCAGTGAAGACTTCATTCCCTTGCTTTATAGGGTCTTTCTCAATATCGAATTTGGAACTTTTACAGCCTGTGAGTCGATCTATAGTTTGAAACACAGCTGAAGATGATCGCAGTGGTATCAGTTTACTTTTATCGAAACTGTTGACTTTGGATTTGATGCGTTTTTGGGTTTCACAGGAAACGCTTGTTATTTGCAATTTAAGTTTCAAATACTCTTCATTCAATCGGTGAAAGCTTTGATAATAAATACGCTTAAGCCATTGGGGCATATGCTTCCGAGTTTTTATTAATTGAAGAATCTCCTGAGTTAGGCATCTATAAAGCGGGCTGCATGGTTTCTGGAAGGGAGCATGCTGGCCTAGAAGCTCCATAATGGCAAATGTTAGACCGATATATGAGAGTCTATTTCTGCGTTCGAGAGAATGAATTTTTCCGGTGGAAGATTCGGAAGGAGATCTTTGAGGTCTTTTTTGAAGTTTGGCTAGTCTATGGAATTGAACTGTCTATAGTGAGGTGGGCAAGTAGGAACTGGCACGTGTGAGCTAAGGGTTATGTTGAAATGGAGGCCATGATGGTCAGATAACGAGCTAAATGTGGAGCAAGTAAAAGGAATTGTGGAATCGTTGTGGTTAGAGGATATTATGAAGTTACCTAAAAATGAATTCCCTCTGGGAAATGTTGGGACCCAAGCATTTACTTTGGATGCTGAGAGCAAGGCATCCGCATGGAGCCATTCAAATAGATCGTTCCCGTCGGTATTCCTTGTGGAGCTCCCCCAGTGTTTGTGTCTGGCATTAAGGTCTCCTCTGAGTATAAATGAATCGTGTGGTGGGGCTGTTGCGAGGATTTGATTAAGTATAAATGGGATCTGGGGACCTAGTTTGTACAAGAGTTACAGGAAGACGATAAGAATTTTCGCTGGGTTTCCATTGGGTTGCTTGGTATTGAGAGTTGCTAGCGTACATGGGGAACTATTTTGTTCAAAAGGGATTTGATGGATATCTAAATCATCCCAAAACAGTATCGCAGTACCTCTGCCACTATCATTACGAAGTACATAGTAGTTCTCCACATGGACTCTGTCTCTTTTAGAAGGAGGAAGTCGGGTTGAGAGGGTTTGACCATATCAGCAATGTAGAGTCTCTTATCATGTGAAGCTACGGAGTTGATATTTAGGGAAAGAATGGTAAGTCTATTTGCAGCGATAAAGATTGAAAAAGAAATTGAGGAGAGCCGTTGGCGTCTCTTACTCAGGAGTGGCATCAAAGGATAGGAGTAAGCTGGGAGAGACTCCCAGCCACTCGATGGTTATCTGCCGTAGGTGCCCAATGGGGTTAAGAGTCGGTGAAATCAAAGTGTTGTACGGAGTTCCGTTTCTCACAACTTCTGAATAAAAGGTCCAGTTGGTAAGAGGAGCCAAGTGGTGTGGGGTTGTAGTGTTGCAAGCAAACACATACAACATGCTCGGATATATTTTCGCTCCATAGCTGCAGTAGTAGCGAGCAAACAACACCTATGTACTCGCACTTCGCCAATGAAAATTAGCCAAAGAAGCACATACGCAAGTAAATAAGCGAGCAGTCAAGTAAACGAGAAAGTTCAACCCGCAAGAATATTCACATCGTGAACGAACGGGGTACTTCGAAGAGACGTAAGCGGAAAGGAAAACCGAAAGTTCCGGCATAGACACGCTTTCGCTCAATGTCTCCAGTTTCGCGATTTCACCTCGAGAGATCGTGGGAAAGCCGAAAACTTAAGCTGAAACACTCTTTCGAAGTCGAAAGCTTAAGCAACAAACACTCTTTCGCTCAATTTCCCCAGTTTCGCATATTCACCAGCCGTGCAAGCGAGACGAAACGGGGAGGAAAAACTTTCGTGGAACGAGAGCGCACGTGTTCGGCTACTCAGCACCTTTAAAGAGAATTTAGGTTGAAAGCCCACGAAAGAACAGTATTTAAAGATCTTAGGCAAAGCGTTCGAGTGAGTCGGTTTTTCAAGTCCAAAAGGGAGCGCGCTGCTACTCACTCTTCAAGTGCCACAGGTAATTACGCGAGCAAAATATTCAGAAGGAAGTATAGCGAAAGTGTTCAACGAAATGGTAAGGGGTGAGGTGTTGGCTTGCGACGTGATCCTCAATCGGCCCTTTGGCGTTCCACGCCGTGTGGCCACCCCTAACCATTAGCTCATCTAGTTGATCCTCTGTACAGGCTGGCGCTCACGTGTGAAGCGCGACCAGGCAAATGAAAAGCGCTTCACTCAATATTAATATAGGTTTTCATTAATTTAATACGTGTAATTTATAAATGTTTTGAAAAAAGTGAACCGAGAAATAAAGTTAAACCCCTTAAAATAAACTCTGATCTTTTGTTGATATAGTTTTAATGGATAGAGCAGCAGGTAAGTGGTGTTATAGAGAGTTCTCTCTCCGGAATCCTTGATGATGTATATAGGATACACATCAAATGAGCTCCCAGTTCATACCAGTATACATAGGGTATACTGGTTATGTAACAAAATTGGCGCAGCCGGTAGGATATCGGTTTTGCAGAGACCACAGTGTAGTGCACTATGTAGCAAATTTAAATGGGCTGAAAAATCTATTCACCCAGCCGATATCTCAAACCATTCAACTGCTGTAAGACACCATTGTCCACTGTCCATCAAACTAGATCAGCTTTCCTAAAAAAAATTAAATAATAATTTTGATCATTTAAAAAACAAAAATATAATATCAATATCCACACATCATATTGGTGCTACTTATACAGTGCATAAAACTAAATCAATCTTATTAAAACAAAAAAAAAAAAAAAATAATTATTTCAATCAATTAAATAACAAAAAGAAAGTATGAATATCCAAACATAATACTAGAGATCAAACTAAATCAGTCTGCCTTGAAAATAAACTCAAATACCTAAATTGATCATTCTAGTGACCAAAATATAATAACAATATTCTAATATAATATTAATTTTACTCATACTATCCATCAAATAATATCAGTCCTACAATCAAATAGTGATATTGAACATTTAATTCTTCATTCATTTACTCTGTCATTCATATATCTTAAATCTCATCTTTCTTATCTGACGTTCATTCGAACTAACTCCTAACTCGTCCAAACCCAACGTAGAGTTTAAAAAGATATAAAGTTTTAATCAACTTACATGCAAAACACAAAACATTACAAGTAATATTAAACACAAAAAAGCAAACCGAAAACTTAATAGCGAGCATTGTTATCGAAAGATGATATCACTCCAACCACTTAAACAATAATAATAACAACGACGCGTACCTAACATACATGCATATTAAAGTCTTATCTTTTGAATGAGATGATTCGAATTCCGTAAGATGCAATTCAAAGAGCAAAGAAAAACAAACTTTTAAGTACAAATTGAATAAATAGACCCCTGGGCAATAATTTTTAAATGCAATAACACGGAACTGCGCTAAACAAATATAAAAAAATAATTTACATGAGAATGGCAATTTCCCAACGCAAATAAACATGAAACTTATTTAATTTCAAGTTACACTGTAACAATTTAAGTATGGGAAATTTGAAACAACAGAATTTTAGTTATAAGAACAATGCAACAATCCAAACGATTTTACCCCAAAACAAATTATCTCTTTCAAAGTCCACTGCAATTCCATCATGTAAAGGAAACGGAAAAAGTAGCAGTCAAGTCGGTAAAGCCCCGGCAAAACTCCAAACCATAACTATCAGCAGATACGCTTTTTCTATGTCTAATTGCACAATCACTGGAATGAAAACCAGTACATTTAAAAACAGCCTCTGAGCCGTTGACATAAGTTGTCGATGGACATGCTATTTTTAGTTATAAGTCCCTAAAGAAACACATAATAGCCTCTGAGCTGCCTGATTTCAACTTTCAGCAGACACGCTACATATAATATTAAGTCATATGCAAAAGAGACATCAATTTACCATCCAGTCGTAGCCTCTGAGCTGTTGGTCGAAAAGGGTTTACAACACGCTATCAACCATGTACCCTTTAAACAAGTCACTACGTTTCCTTGCACAATAAATACATTATATAACTGTTAACTATTTGAAAAAAGTCACAAATAAAACCCCTGTAGAAAGCGCAAGACAATTCAAAACCCACCCATTTCCCACCCTTTTACTTTATATATGGCGACAATATCAAATAGCGTCTTAGAATGCTATAATATATACTTTAAGATGCTTTAAACAATCGTTTTCTCGAGATCAAAAATTTATTAACGGCTAATGAAGTGACCTCGCATGGCACTGTACTGCCTTTCAGTAAGGTCCAGGACAGCATTATGCCAAACTAGGTAGACACACACTAGGGATAAATTAGACGGAACACATATAGGGTCTTGAATGAAGACCGAAACTATATGTTCCCAAGCCCATATAACGATTGTGTCGCTTCGATCATCTTTTACAATAATTTCTCGTAAGATATTTTCAATGCAGTATATCTATTTAACAATTCACTAAAATCAATAAAAGTATACAACAGAGCTCAGAATCGCTCCTTCTAGTTTCAGCTAGAGAAAAAGGTCGACTTAATTTATATTAACTCATTAAACATTTCTATACTTAATAAAAAACATAATAATTCCGATTTATAAATAATCCACAACTATTTACACATACTGCTGAATACATTTCTAACAACCCTCCTTTTTTACCACCACAAACGGATAAAAAAGTACGTAATAGACAACTTAGGCCAATTAAACGACAATTAAATGCATATACCTTGAAAGCTCTTCCTCCTACACAATCCCACAGCATTGATAGATTAAAAGCCCTGCCCACTACGAAATGCATTAAGCCGACTTAATTAAAAACAAATGCTCTTCAAGGCAATTACCTGCCAACCACGAATTAGTACATACATATCATATACTTCATGTACTTCCTAACATTTAGCGCATGTGAAAACTACAATATATCGCTGCATTCAATTTGCTCACGCCTCATTGCAGAAATAATGCTAATCATACCTTCAAAGCTCATTAGCAGCGAGAAAAAAGAATCACATAAACCTTCAATCTATGACTCCCACTCCCATTATCAACATTAACCATACATATTCAGGGGAAAGTTGATTTATCACACTCATTATATCGCACCTTATAAAGTCGAGATAGCTTACACTAAAGTCTTGGGAATACAACAACAACGGCTCCCAAGCTACATCAATGGGAAGCTATTCTCTCGGCAAAACTCTTCCCGAAGCGAATTAATTCCCGCACGTAACGGTCGTGTGAAATATTCATTCCCCATTTACATATTAACTCGTTCCCAACAAATAACCGCCATTTGGGATACATTAGGTAATCCGGATCATCGGAGTAAAGCAACGAATTATTTTACTCTCCAAGTACACTAAATCCCATTTTCAACTGCCGGAAGAAGTGTTGCGAGCGAACAATTACCACCTATGTTATATACTCACATACAAGCCAGCACATACGCCCATTGTTATCAAAGCATATAATTGTCGTCCAATGGGCAGACGCTAGATCAACCTGCAATTCACTTCATACGTACATGGCAATTCACTTCGTACGTACATGGTAAGTTTCACGTACGTTTGTGAAACTTCAACATATGGATGACGCGTACATGGCAGCGAGTAACCACAAGCGAGAAGCTGTATGTATGAGCAAGCTAATGGAATAGCGATCATGTGAAAGCTTTCCCCTGCCGACTGAGAGCTGTGGCGAATATAGGGGCGAAAAGCTTTCATCGCTCATATGTAATGTATTTCCCCTCAAGCTGGCTGAGATAATATCGTAATATTGCAGAATGGCTCTCAGCGTCTACAAATTGATAAAGTGAGGCGGAGAGAGAAGTTCACAGTAAATGAGAACCCACGTTCTCATCGTCTCAGTGATTTTAGGGTAAAATTGGATCAAAAGCTCGTATTGGATCAATATTTATAGTCGTGGAGTCTTATACCAGGGAGTCAGTCTTGTTCAATTCCAAAAGGGAGCGTGCTGCTACCCAATTACCGTTTCCATTATCCAAGTATTCGCGATTAAAATTTAGCCGAAGATCTTGTCCTGTGTACGAGAAAGTGGTAAGGGGTGAGGTGTTGGCTTGCGCCGCGATCCTCAACCGGCCCTTTGGCGCTTCACGCCGTGTGGCCACCCCGAACCATTAATACGACAAGTTGGTCCCCTCTTCAGGCTGGCTGATATTTAGAGTTTTAAAATAATTTATAAATTCGATTGTAATGTGAATGTTTTTAGAAAATAATAATAATACAATAAAATTAATGCTTTAACGTTAACGGTTACCTTTAGTGATTTGGTTTAAATGGACAGAGTAGCAAGTAGGTGGTGTAGCAGTGAGTTCTTTTCCCGGGAGCCTTGATGATGTATATAGGATACACATCAAATCGAGCTCCCAGTTCATACCAGTATACATAGGGTATACTGGTCTGTAACAGTTGGGGCTGGTGCACCATTTTGATAGCTGGGGAGCGATGAGTAAATGATTTGAGGAGCCGTTCGTTTGGCTTTAGCTTCAATTGTTTAGTCCAATAATCATTTTTGTTCCGGGCAGCCAGAAAACTTGGCTGGATGCTCATGTGTCTTACTCATAGTACAGAATGGAGGGGTTTTCGGCTTATTCATATTTTTTCTGGGGAAACTTTCTGATGTAATCTCATTTCCACATGCTACACATCGCATGTTGAATGCACAATTAGATGATACGTGGCTGAATTTTCTGCACCGATAGCATTGAACCAGATCGCTCCTTTTGGGGCGTTCCCATTCGGCACGTTGGTTTAGAATGTAGCGCAGTTTGGCTTCCGGTCCCACAGTTAGTCTAAATAAATCCAGGTCAATCTTATTTGCTCTTAACCATGCAGTGGTAGGTGGGCTGACAGGCTCGAGGCTTAAAGTCGGAATTTGTCAAGCTATGTCCTCTCGAACTGCCTCAACCCCAAAATCTGAACTAACACCCCTTACTATCACAACACACTTTCTCCTTCCTTTGGGGATGAATGAGTATCCCAGTGCTTCAGTGTTTTTAAATCAAGTTCATTCTGTAGTCGTAGGCCTCGATCCTGTCGACTGTGATTTTTTGTCGGCAGTACGATAACTTTGTATTTCTGTACTCTAGACGAGTACCATCGGTAGGGATATACCCATCCATACTGCCTTTAAACACTGTCGCCTTCAGATTTCCTATGAAAAATGGTAGGAACTACGCCTTCTTTGTCGATTGTTAGTCGCGCTTGTTTTATTATTTTGGCTATCGTTCTCGAGTGCGCTGAAAGGATTGGTGCTAGGTGTAGCTGGGACTGGCAAACGCGCCGGGGTTTTACATTTTACGACTAATTTATCCTTTGCTAATATAAATTCATTCACCTTACAGTTGATAAGGTTAACGTCTTGGTTAAAGCTTGAATTCTTTGCTGACGTACCATCCGCATCCATCGTGTCCGAAGGGATTTCCTTGCGGGCGGCTCTGGTCTTCGGTTGCTCCGCTATCGTGTTTCCTTGCTCCGCCATCGTGCTTGCTTGCTGACAATAACTAGTCCATTTTGCAGCCTCTGAAATTCCGTCCACGGTGTAAGCGATGTGATAAAGATTCGACCTTTTTTCGGTCTTCAACTTTCAATCTTTATGTATATGATCTTGTATGATGAGATATACTTTTAAATTTTCGTTTTCTAATGAACTTTATATAATTTCGATATTGACAAATTCACACACGTGTTGACAGTTTCAACGTCCACACGTCAATCATCTGTGACGTCATAATGTATGTTATTGACAAATGAGTAAACGAATAAACGGTCGAAGAAAACTATTTCGTACAACAGAATGATCTCAAAGTTATACTTTTTAAACATAGCAAATATTGATTTGGGAACGACGCCATCCTATTTGACCAGAATAAGAGCTCTGCCAGAGAATAAAATTTATCATACTCGTTCTTACATTTTGCTAAATTTCTTTGTAAAGCATTGCATTGTTCTCTATTCCAGCAATTGTAAAACATGTCCAACAATCAAACCAACATTCCTCTGTGGATCCGATAACCGAACATATTCATCGCTCTGTCGGTTAGACTATCACAATTGCATACACTCAACATCAATTAAGATAGCATGCAAAGGATTTTGCCCATGCAAAGGTAAGGATATTGATCTGTGTGTAAAGTTCTCTCTTTGTCAACATTTAATGAATATGTTTTGTAAGTTTGGTCACATCGGCAATGATTCAAATTTGTTGTTTCTCATTCCCACAGAACCAATCGATGCCAAGAAATTGCAAAGGATAAACGAAAGGCAGAACTCAAAGTACAAGAAAACTGCAAATGTACAACAACCGGATCAACAAAGTGATGATTCCAATACGGATGTAAGTAGACCTTCTGTGTGAGAATGTTTGCAAGGACATCAATTTGTACGTGTCATGTTTATCTTAATTGCGCAGAGAATTTTATGGAAATTGGTTTACAATTCAAACTGAGTTGGCAGAAATCCTGTCAGTTGCACCTCGTTCAGCGAATCTTGGAAAATTTATCTTTCATGATTTCTGCCCAACACCATGTAGTGCTGTGTAAAATAAGATAAAAATTTTCATTGCATAGTTAAATCGAATGGCGTGCAAAAGTTTTCTCAAACTCCGTCAAAAAATTTTCCTTTCGCTGATAAAACACGCTCGAATGATTCAAAGACATACTCTCTTTCGCAGGAAAAGGACGATAAAAACCGACACTACAACCACATCAATTCGCAAGTATCATACACTCCCGAGGATATTAAGTACGACAACAAACACTACAAATACCTCAAGTATACTGCCTACAAAAAGGTAAGTGCCTCCGTTTCTCGGTTTGTCCTGGTTAACTTGTGCAATCCTCCAAACGGTTTATGGTTCATTTTCGTCCAAACTCGTACATATATGAACGTTTGTATGACTGCGTACTAACCGTAAAATTTATCTCATAATCAATTCTTTCTCTGCAATTTAATTTGAAAAATGAGTTTGTGGCGGAAATTTGTGGTATTCTTGCTCCTCATGAAAATTCATTATGCATAAGCTCAAACTCCAGTGCTTATCCTCTCGAACCCGAGCTACTGCCGTTGCTACAGATGCCAATGCAGCTTTTCATACGACGAAGAAGCCTGGAGAAAGTCCTGCAGCTCCAATTTCTTGCGGTATCATAAGAACAAGCCATTAAGGATAATTATGTTTATATGTATGTGCTTTTATATGTATATGGGAATGTGCCGATGTCTGTGAATAATGATAAATGGCTGGTTGACTCGAGAGAAGCATCTAAAGAGCAAGAATTTCGTATATACGAGTATTTGTGTGTCGACTAGTTTGGCAAAGAAGTTTAGTCAGCGCTTGCAAAGTTTCTTAACTTCTTCAGAAAGTGTGTGTTAACAAGATGCAAGACGATCTCGAAAATTTAATTGGATGAATTATTTAGACAACAGCGACCCAAAGTTTGGCAGTTAATACTCAAATTTGATGGTAAATTGTACCCATGTAGAATTGTTGGTATACTCAAAAATATGAACAAGTTTGCACGGATCAAATCTATTAAGGCTAAACTGCATTGAAAAGTTTTGCGAATTCAAATTGCTGCAACGAGTGGTTTGACCCGACCTACGATAGTGGGTAAAGTTCAATAGAAGCACGAATGGTTGCGGCAGCAGTTGTCTGTAGTATGTCAACAAGCGTTTTGGCAGCGAATTTTCATATTTTGGCTAACTTGAAATGTTGTCAAGCAGACTCTTGTACTCTTGATTTTAAACAATTTTCAAATTATTTTAGAATAGGGTGTGAGAATGCAGGTTTAAGTGGGGAAGTTAATGTAAATTATGGTTTGATTCTAGAATGAGATGGTAAAAATTCTTGATAGCATTGCATTACACGATTTAAAAAGAAAAAAAAATTCTCTTTGTACACGAATGAATTTGATTTAACACAATTTTCAATATTTTAGGAAATTTTCTTGAATCTCATAGAGCAAATACAGCGAGGTTTTTTCGACGCGTGTACGAAGCGTTTAAACTATTCTCAGAAAAAGTCGCTGAGACTCGGTAGATTTTGCTCTCGCCGTGTGCCAGATTAGGTCTTCTGTTTGGGATCTTATAATATCAGCATGGGATTCCCCGAATGATGCAAAGAGTAAAGGCGTTATGCATTTTTTACGGGATTTAGTTTGATTTTGAAAGTTGAAAAGAAAACACGTTTAGTTGTAGTAAATACAAAATTTAAAAAGTTATAACATAAGCAAAATAAAGTTAGTGCTCGTATAGATTTATTGGCTCAAAAGCATGTAAATTTTAAATAATTTTCAATCTTTGTATTATTAATATGAAAGATAGTGTTAGGAAACATAAATTAAACCATTCCTAGAAGGGAAGGATTCCTTGCACTCCAACATTTTATTCGGAAGATTACCAAGGAACCACTCCACGCGCTAAAGTACTGGTGGGAAGGATTAAAGTAAGGTTAGGATAACCGATGTAAATCATTAGCATTAAGTAATGTTAGGTATGAAGTATTAAGCGGAAAAAAAGAACACAACTTTAAGGTTCAATTGAAACTCAACATAGCAGCAATTAAAGCCGAAAGAAATGTATGCCGAAATAAGCACGATTGGTTTCAGAGAACCATCGAAAAAGAAAAAGACAATGAAGAATGTATCATTTTATTAACACCTTTTAAATCTGTATTCGCGAATTTTATAATCTGACTGCAGCAGCTAGCCAAAATGCTGGCTTTGGGAAAGGTTTATCGGGAAACACAATCACAAAAATTTCGGAAAATCAAGCGGGTAAACAAAAGTTGTCCATAAGCCCTGCTTCGACTGCAATTTTTTCTGGCAATAGCCAATTCTCAATGCTAAATACTACTAACTCTCCAGTATCACCGCAACCAACTGATGGAGTAGTGTTCGCTGCTAGCGGTAATGGACGGTGAAATACAGTAATTTCATTATCAACCCTCGCTGGTAACGAGAAATAACAACACCAACAGCAGCAACCACTCACCATATCAATAGGGATAAGAAGAAGGATATCGCAGTCACTAATTCCACAGCGAAAACGACACAACCCATTTCAGAATCAAATAAAAGTCACGACCCCAGTCGTCGTTTCAATAGTAACCCAAACCGCAACAGCCGCGAAACTAAAGAGCAAAAGACTCTGAAAAGTACGACGCGGGAAAGGTATGACACCACTGATAGTGGCAACGGTAACAATAATGGCAGTGGTGGCCCAGTGGCAAATAATAATTGCGCTTGCTCGGGCCGTACCAATCAATTTAAAGTATATTTGCAGGACTCACGAAGTTCCAAGTTTCGCATATATTAGTTATGCGATCGGTAATGAATAACATATTGACTCTTGATGAGAATAAGTATGCGAATGCAACCTACATGAGTGCAAACGCAGAATATGTTTGGAAACAAATCGCAATTTTTTTTTTTTGTGGTAGGGAGGTGAATGCGATTTATGCACAGAGTGTGGGACTCCCATGCGCGACTGAACTACCCACTAAACACCTCCCCTGTCAACCTGAGAACCCAGCTTGGAACCGTTTGACACATTGCTTCGGGCCAGGTCTCGTTTTGTTACGCCGTGGGGCGCCTTCAAGCTGGGGAGTCCCTCTCCTAGCGGCAGGGAAGAGGGGTAGAGGAAATGCCAGAAGAGCGATCCCCCAGCCCCAGCGCCCCCGGTTGCTGTGAGTCCCTTTTATATTTTAGGACTGCCCAAGCATAATGTGCCACCTGGTTCCATTTGTCACCCGATTCGAGCATCACCGCAATTATATTATCCGGAGTGAGCTCTCCCATCTCCCTGTAGAGTTCTTTTCGCAGCCTGACCCATTTTGTACACGCAAAAATTGTGTGACAGGCATTGTCCTCCTCTTCTGGGCAAAACCGACAATCGGGTGACCTTGACTTACCGATATTGTGCATGTAAGACTGAAAACACCCGTGCCCGCTCAAAAACTGGGACAGATAGAAGTCAGTCTCACCATGCCTTCGATTCAGCCACGGTCCCACATCTGGGATGAGGCGCACAGTCCACCTTCCCTTCGTGCAATTCACCCAAGACTGCTGCCAATCGTTGAGCGAGCGTTGTCTCTCCTCGCGGACAACTATCTCCCTCGCATCCTCGTTTCGACGCAGGTAAATAGCGCGGCGCTCTCTAGCAAGGAGGGCGACAGGTATTACGCCTGCAATCACTCTCACCGCCGAGTCGGAGACTGTTGGATACGAAGGTGCGATTCTCAGTGCTCCTCTTCTCTGTACCTGTGCCAAACGTTTTCGGTATACCTCCTTGCTGAGAGCATCGCTCCATGACTCTGCTCCGTACAGTAGCACTGACCCTACAGCACTCATCAAGAAGCGTCTTCTTGATGGGCTGGGTTCCCCTACGTTGGCCATAAGTCGACTCAGGGCCGATATTCCCGAAGCAGCCTTCTCAGCCGTTGCCCTGATTTGCTCAGAGAAACTCATCTTCGAGTCGATCAGTAGCCCCAGGTACTTCACCGCAGGCTTCGATTCGATTTGTATATCTCCAATACTGATCATCCTTACTCTAGGGATTCTCTTTTTGTCAAGATGACTCTTTCGGTGTTCTCCAGTGCTAAACTCAGCCCGCGAGCAGTCATCCAGTCCCTCACTTGGCGCATTAGCATAGCTAGCCTAAGTTTCGCTTGTTCAACGGTGCGTCCAGCGACCAGAGCCGCAACATCATCCGCATAGCCGACCAAGCGCGACTCATCTGGCATTTCAAGTCTCAGTAGCCCGTCGTAAGACACGTTCCACAGGTCCGGACCAAGGATAGATCTCTGTGCGACACCCGATGTAATTTCCATCCTTCGTTGGCCCTGTGTCGTGTCGTGGAGCAGGCTTCGGTCCTTTAGGTAGTTCCTCAAAAGCCGCATTAGATATTCTGGAACTTGAAAAGAGTTTTCCAGCGTGTCCAGAATATCCACCCATCTAGTGGAGTTGAAGGCATTCTTGACGTCAAGTGTCACCAACAGGACGATCCGTCGCTTGGTGCGACTATATGCCTCTGCCTTTCGGACCGCGGTCCCCACCTCTGCAATTGCATCAATGGTAGAACGTCCTGCTCTAAAGCCGTACTGCCGAGGAGATAGGTCCCCAGCAGCACGAATCGCGTCAGTGAGTCTTCCCTTGATGAGTTTCTCTAGCACTTTCCCAGCCGTGTCTAGCATGCATAACGGGTGATATGCAGACGGCGATTCGGGATTTCCCTTCCCCTTGCTGATCAGCATGAGCCTCGCCACCTTCTATCGTACAGGGAAAACCCCGTCCCGTAGGCAAGCGTTGAATGTGCTGAGCAGCAAGTCAAGACAATGGTGATAGACGAGCCGCAACACCTCAGCTGGAACCCCATCTGGACCTGGAGCCTTCCTCGCTTTCAAGGAGAGGACTGCCTCCTCCAGCTCCGGCTGTGTGAAGAGTGGGCACTCTACTGCTGTTTCACCATGGACAGCGTCAACACGGATGGGATGGGCGGGGAAGAGTCCCCGCACTATCGCGTCCATCTTTTCCGCGTCATGTATACAAGGCTTCCGTAGGGCACCAAGTTTCCCCATGACCAGCTTGTAGCCAAGGCCTCACGGATCCTTGTTCACATTGTCCACTAGGTCTTGCCAGCAGCGAGCCTTGCTACTGTTGATCAGTTTGCGAAGGCATTTCCTGGCTGACTTATATGCTGCCACCTGGTTGCATGCCTCGTCACGGTTCCACGCCCGTTGAGCCTCACGCCGAAGCTTATGACACTCCGGTTTTCAGCGATTTCAGTAGACCACCAGTACACTGGGGGCTTGCCGTGCCGGGGTCTTCGGCGGGGCATAGAAGCGCAGCAAGCAGTCGTTATTATGCTCATAGTAGAGTTCACCACGTCTTGAGCTACCAGTTCTTCCGTCCCCTCCGGAGCTCCCTGCAGCGGCTCACCTGCTGTGAGAACCTTGACGAACCTCTCGACGTCCATTCTTCCAATGTTCCATCCAGTTGTAGAAGGCCGAAGGCACGGACGTCGGGAGATAGCATCACTTATCTCAAGCAGAATGCACTGGTGATCACTGGCTGAGCAGTCCTCTAATACTTTCCAGTTGTGTATCCTCCGTACTAAGGACTCCGAGGCGAATGTCACGTCCGGTATGGTTCCCTCACAGACAATTCGGGGGAAAGTCGGCGTATTTCCGGAGTTAAGTACGACGAGGGCCGTCCTGGCCACCATTTCCAGGATTCGTTTTCCCCGCGGATCCGTCCGAGGCATGCCCCATTCGATTGCTTTAGCATTGAAGTCGCCCCCAACGAGCACTTTACCCTCTGCGTTCGAGACAGCGCCCTCCAGAGCATTAAGCTTGGCTTGGAAAGATGATATCGGCTCGTTAAGCGTTAGGTACACACTGAAGAAGGTGATCCCTGAGCACCGAACCCACCCGAAACCATCTCCCCGTCCACAACTCTCCGCTTGTAAGTCACTGTTCCGAAACCAGATAGCGGCAGTACCAGTTTCATCAGAATACCATTATGCAGGACTTTTATTATGGTGTTGCTCACTCAGCAACAAGAAGTCGGCTTTCCTGTCCCTCGCAAACTGCTCAAGCAGATTTTGGGCGGTTGAACTTCGGTGTAGGTTTAGCTGCAGGATGCGGGTCATCGAAGCTCTGATTTGGCCTTGGCTAGGGCTTTCTGGAACATCCGGCATTTTCCTGATCCCGAGACGTGTCCAAAATCAGGTTTTGGATCAGCATTCTTGCAAAGAATACAGTGTGCCTCCTTCGTTCACTCTTTTCTTTTATGTCCCATTTCACCGCATTTGTAACATAGGGAACTCCTATCGGGTCCTTTGCATACTTGTGTGGTGTGACCATAACCAAGGCATTTGAAACATTGAAGAGGCGTTGCTTTTCGCCGTATCCTACAGACAACCCACCCTATTCGTACTTTGCCCTTCTGCAGGAATTGTTCGGCGTCCTTTTCGATCAAGTCAACTATGGCCATGCGTTGTGCCCTGTTGTTTTCTGGTGTTAGTCTTGCTTTGATGCTTCCCACACTAGGGAACTCCCTTTTGATGGCCTCTTTTACCTCGGCTAGATCCGCGACGCAGTCAATGTCCCGTATTTCGATCGTTGCCATCGGCTTGAGCGGGGCTAGAGTTGCGCTTTTGCCGAGGACTTTCTTTACTGCGTCACAGAATGTTTCTTTATTGCCGGCCTCTGCTCCGAATTCGACCAGTATGTGGCCTGACCGCGTTGGTCGTACTACTTTAATGGTAGTATTGGTGTCTTTGGGCCTTACGTTTCCCCTGATGTCCCGCAGCACCTCCGCGTAGGAGCGGCCATCTTGGGGCTTTACAAGCAGTGCCTGCTGCCGGGGTCTTCGTCGGGGCTTCTGCATCTCCTGTTTTGCATCAGGTCCTTTTTCTAATTGGGCGTCCGTGCGAATTTTATTTTCTGGCTTTTTTTGAAGGAGTTTCTTTGCGGCTTTCTTCGCGCCTTTTGTAAGCACTATCTGGAACCCCTGATCTAGTGCTCCACGCCCGTTAAGTGCCTGTTCCTTCCTTCTTTTATCGATTGGGCTAGACGCCATTCTTTTATTGACTTTTAATGATGGAGCTATCTGCACGTCGCCTTTAGATTTCACCCCAAGCGCCTCTTTAGCCTTCTGTTCATCTTCGGCCCTTAGCCAGCACCTCCGATAGTGCCTTATGCAATCTAGGAGCTCCTCTAGTTCAAGGAGCCCTTTCTTTGCTACTTTGCTAATTTTTGGGGAGTCGCATGCAGCTTGTATTCTTTTCAGAACATCTCCCGCTTTTCGAAGAAGTCTTTCCTCTTCGTATCGCTGGGCCGCAATTGTACCTTGCAATCATCCTTGGGAGAGGTTTTCGCGTTCCGTTTCCGAGTGCAGTACTTCCGCCACATTTTCAACGGTGGCGGTACAATCACGCGGTGTCTGGTCACTCTTTGCTTTTAGTACCGTAATCTCCTCGTTGGCTTCTGGATTTTTCGTTGCAATGTCGGGATTTGTGACCCTTGCATCGGTCGCTTTAGTAACGATCGCAGCAATGACAATCGAATTTTCAGTGCTCTTTATGTTATCTTCCACTGCTCGAACACCTGAAGCATCTTGCTGAGTCTCCCGCTTCTCCTTAATAGGACGCTCGGGCGTTCGCATAGTTTTTTTGCTGCGCCCAAACGCCGCAGGAATCTCAGTCTGCACCAGACTGTCTGCTGTTCTCCGTTTTTCGTCTACCGTCACTGTCGTCGTGTTAGTTTTCGTTTTTTTCGTGGTTAGTACAGCTCTCGATGTACTGTTGACATCGTGGCTGCAACCGCTGGTTGCGTCGTCGTTATTATTTTTGCTTTCATTTTTTGGATGTTTTTGATCTTCTGATTTTGTTTGCTCCATTTTATTTGGTCTCCCCTCGGAGCCGCTATCTCCGTTCGTGTGTAGTCGCCTTTTGGTCCCATGGTTATCTTTGCAGAGTAGGGAGGCCATGCGAGGGTTGGCACAAGCCCTTATGGGGACAAGTGCTCAGAGCCAGACCAGCGCTAATCAGAAGTCCGTCTCAACCGAACCTATACCACCAACCCAATGGTGCGAACTTCGAACGTTCTCCGAGGCCTGCCAAGGTTTTACCGGGACGGAGACGGTATGATAGTTGAATTGGAGCTGTTCACACACGAGTTTCACCTCGGCGCTACTGTGGAAAGCAACTAGTTCCAAACCATCACATCCGCCAGCCCAAAGCGTCAATTCCAGTTCGTTGTCCAAAGCGTAGTCCAGATACAACAAGAGTCGTTACCTGACATCCCAGGAGGGAACCTCATGGCACCCCCATATCCTCGGGTCCGTGGGGTCGGCACTCCCCAAAGAATGCTAGCCTTCAAGAATGTTCTTGTCGACCGGCTTTCTCCCTGCGGGAATTTCCTCGGGTACGTGGGGGCGGAACTCCCCAAAGAATGCTAGCCTCCAAGAGTGGTCTTGTCGACCGGCATTCCCCCTGCGGAGTTTCCTCGGGTACGTGGGGGTGGAACTCCCCAAAGAATGCTAGCCTCCAAGAGTGTTCTTGTCGACCGGCTTTCCCCCTGCGGCCACAAAAAAAATTTTTAAGGAGGTATTTAAGGGGGGTCTCCCCATATAGAGTGGCCCCCAAAAAAAAATTTCATCAAAGGTATCCAATATGGGTATCATATAAAAGGTCTTAATGAGAACTTTTCAAACTGAAATTTTTTGCTTCAGGGGGCGCACACGAAGGGGAAATATACGAAAAATTTGTGACACCCCCCCCGCGGTTGGACACCTGTGATCCGAAAAATCTGAAAAAAATCATAGAGGTAGATATTTATGAGTACAACAACAATAAATACCATAGAAGTCAAAATTTGCTCGTTAATAATAGTATGATCTTCGAATTTCACATTTTCCCCAATAAAATCGTATAGGTGCCTTTAAACTCAACAAAATTATAATATTTAAGTAGCTACTAGATAAGGACCTAACACTCTGCAAGTTTGATGAAAATCGAATCATATTCGTGGAAGTTATAGCCATTTGAAATTTGTCCAATAACAATAACACACGGTTTTGGTATTTTATAGACTTCCTATCGGTTCAGACACTGAAATTTTGATTTGACCTTTTTTTTATTTCCAGATAAGGTTTATAACAATACATATTTTTTGGAATTCATGATTTGAGTGATTTTTGTTAGTTAGGAATAAAATGGTGACCGTTGAAAATGGAGAAGCAATGGATTTTCCTTTAAACGTGCACATCTCTTTGACATGTTTCTTGACTGTACTCTTATTTGTTGCTGGTGACCGTATTTCGGAGAGGTTGGGTACAAAACCCTTCTGACATGAGCGTAGGTCTGTTTACCCAACTTGTTTATTAAGTAGCATAAAGAACAAACCTCAGCACAAACGATTTATTTAAAATAATTTAAATTTTGAAAGCGCAGGCTGGGCAATAGTTAACTGTATGTTCCCTACAAAAAGGCAGTTTACAATTACTCTTCTTCTTCGTAGCACTACATCCTCTGTCGGGCCTTCGCTTCTTGCAAATAGCACCTCAAACTGTGACCGCGTCCTCGAATTTTGAAATCCGACCAGCGATGAACTGTCTTCGTCGACCGAGTCACGCTAGCGTTTCCACGGCCGTAGCTAGGCCAAAACCAAAAACTAAGATAAATTATTATGATAAAATTGTTCGTTCATAGTTTGAGATAAAAAAAATTGTAGCCATAGGTATCTCAACTTTTCCGAGCATACCACAGCTTGTGACATTCATTTCATATTATAATAATACTTTGTTCTGTTTATAGACAGCATTTGAAGTACTATCACAGGAAGCAATGGGTCTATTTAATTATAATATTTGTGATGCAGAGGGGATTCCCCGTACCATAGTTCGCAATATGCTATATTGCAATCTATGGTAACTTTATTGCAATCTATGGTACGAAGAATCCCCTTTTAAACTAAAATAAACACAAACTAGAGGTTGACTATGATTGTTTGTAGTTTGGTTTGGTGAAGTGTACGGTAAACAGTGTTTTAGTCAAAAATCGATGCAATTGTTATTTTTATTGCTATAAATTGAAGATTCATTGTCTTCGCGATGGATATAGGGGCTTTTTTGGGAAAAAACCAAGAGATGAAGAGCGAATTGACCACGAAAAACCTCACTGCTCAAAACAGGTGGAAGCACAAAATACAATCGCTACTCCTACTTTCATGGCAACAGGTTAGTCAACACATGTTGGTAATGTTAGCTATGGTATTCCTTATGACATTGTACAAAACAGAGAACCAATAAAAGAAGTTGTTTTATACACATAACCAAAACAATATAACAGGGCCTTCGTTTCCGATTTGTTCAAGCGTTATAAATGGTTGCAGTATTCTTTCAAGACAGATGCTACTTTTTGCTATCTAAGCCAGCAATTTTTACCTCATAGAAGTAAACGGACTTCGTACACTTCCACAGAATTTAGAAACTGGAAAAATGTTTCTGATTCTAAAACTGGTTTTCATGAAAAATCAAGTTCTCATATTCAACCTATGTCGATGTGGCAGGATAAATTACAAAGAATATCTACATCTAGTAGTGTTGAAACGTTAATGAATCAAAAAGTATTAGAAAAATATAAGTATTACGTGAAGTCTATCATTGAAGTGATACAATTTTTAATTGTCAACGAATGAGCATTGCGTAGAAATTATATTTTGGAAGAAGAAAAAGAACAACGATTATTTCAAAATTTATTTGAATACACATGTATGAAAGGTCCAAATTTGAACGAGTTTCTCACTCATATATCACATAACGCAACATATCGTTCACCTGAAATTCAAAATCAAATAATTCAAGCAATGGTTAAAGTAGTGCGAAGTTCCATTATCAAAGATATTAATGAATCTGACGTGAAATGGTCTACTCTAATGGAAGATGGGACGAAAGATAAAAATATTCGCGAAAATATTGCATTAGCAATACTTCACGTCAAGGAAGGTGTCGTCAATGAGTCGTTGCTGATGGTTAAGACTACTGAAAACCTTGATGCAGCCGCTTTCATGGAATTAATATTAAATACCCTTACCGAAAAAACATTGACCCCTCTTGTATGCTTAGCCAATGCTATGATGGCGCAAATGTAAGAAGTGGGACAGTTTCAGGAGTTGCGACTATAATAAAAAATAAATTGGGCTGAGAAATTCCTTACGTCCACTGCTATAGCCATTGCTTGCACTCAGAAGTCATGAGGACTATCTCAGAAATGACTTGCATTCGTTTATTTTTTGACCAGTGCATCATGTTACATAAATTCTTTCATTATGGGAAAAAAATTAAAATTGGCAGATTCAACGGTAATGACGTCGCCAAGAGGGTCGGAATTAAAAAAGTCATGCTTGATCTGGCATTCCAAATGGCCATGGTGCTGGCCAAAAAATCTTTTCCACGCTACAACCTGCAGACGCAGCTTTGCAAGCCCGAAGCGCAGGATTGAAAGACGCGGTAGCAAACATAAAGTGTGCCGAGGATGAAATTATAAAATTAAGATCAAATCAAATGTATAATCAAATTCTGGAAGAAGTTAAGTCTTTAAAACGCGACGACTGCGGCGAATCTGAAAAAAGGACACAGACCTCGAAGAGGCAAGTGAAAAAACCAAATCGGATGGACGACTATTTGGCATATGGCCCCTCCTGTTCCTCCGCGAGACAAAATATAGAAGAGAGCGACGAGCCATTTAAGTCTGAGTATTTCGAAATGTTTTACATACTAATTGCTGAGCTACAAAGATGGCTTTCCGACAAGGATGATCTAATCAATTCGGTTGCAAGTCTCAATGAGTTGGATGTGGATAAAATGGTTCCATTGAAAAATCTGGGTAGATTTGATAAAATTTAATAATTAAAACAATTTGCTTTGTTCAATTTACAATTTTAACTAAATTTTCAGGTCTGAAATTTCCAGCAAGGGAAGAGGCTAGTGTGATTAAAGCTTACTTGGATAAAATGGAAAGTACATTGCAAGTTTTGTAAAGACAACGAAAGACGTTCGAAGATACTTATGATTTTTTTGCATCTGTAGCGAGCAGAGGATGTAGCACTGCAGTATGCAAATCTGCGTTTTCAACTTTAACTGCAATAAATAGGCCCCAAAGGCTGTCAATGTGTCACGAGAGGATAGCTGATATAGTATTTCTGGACTTTGAAAACAATAAAATCAGTTGATCTGAACGAAGTTCTTGGTATTTTTAAAAAAACATGGTGAATCGTAGAATTCAGCTGTTTTAAATATTTTTTATTATTACGTCAATTATTATAATAAGTTTGCAGAAACAATATGATTTAAATGGTATTTTTGGTGGTATCTATTTACTTGTATCTCCCCGCCCAATAATTAATTATTACCTCACACTCACTCAGACGTGGATGACTACATCCAATTGTGCAAGATCAGCCATCTTGTTCACTTGTTCTTCATCATTGAGGATTTATTAGTTCTTAGATCCATGCTCATCCTCTGTCATAGAAATTATTTGTCTACGAATAGCTATTGAATGTACATCACTGCCCTAGAGGTCAGCCGTATACATGGTGATTAATTCAGGAGCTCGTACTTCGAGGGTAGATCAATTATGATGAAGTTTTTACTTCCGCCTTCCTCAAATTTGACTCTAGCTACAGCCCTGACCGTTTTCTCGGTTTCCCCACTGGCCACCGACCTTCAGTTCTCCCAACAAATACTTTTTGGATATCCGTTGTTCGTCCATACGACCAACTCATTGCAGCTTCCGCAGTCTTACAATACTTGAGACCTCCAGCTCGTCAAAAATTTCATACAGCTCTTGGTTGTATCGAATTCACGATTGGTCCCCGTCTAGCTTCGCTCCGATTATTCGCCTCAGGACCCATCTCTCAAAGGCGTTCAATACATTTGCGGATGCATGGGTTACAGTCCATGTTTTACACCCAAAGCATAACACAGGTCTTATCACAGATTTGTATACTTGGAGCTTTGTTTTCCAGTGTATGCAGCTGGTTGTCAAGATCATCAAAATTGAAAAAAAATGTTTTATTTGCGAGCTTTCGTCTCTTTCATTGCCCGATTTCGTAATTTTGGTGCCCAAATACACAAATTTGCCCACATTTTCGATACTGTATTCGTCGATTGTTATATTTTGTGTATTTGAGGTATTTTTCCTCGACTACGTCATGAGCTTTGTTTTATTTTCATTGATTTGCAGCCCTACTAGTTTTGCTTCGCTATCGAGTTTCAGGAAGAGTTCTTTGGCAGTTTTTAATGACCGTGATAAAATTTTGATGTCATTCGCATAGGCTACTACTTCGCTCGACTTGTATAGTAATGTGCCTCATGTATCGACAGGCAGCTTCCTTATGACGTAATCAAGAGCCAAATCGAGTAGCAACGGAGCAAGCCCATCTCCCTGATTTAGTCCAATATTTTTATCAAAGGCATCGGTGAGATGGTGATTGATGCGGGCTTGGGAGGTCGTCGCCGTCATTGTCATTTTGGTAAGACCCACAAATTTAGCTGAGATGCCAAAGCAAAGCATTATTTGGTACAGTACGTTACGATCAATAATGTCGTATGCTTGCCTAAAGTCAACGAAAATTTGGTGTACGTCTATGTTGAGCTCCCAGCATTTCTCAAGTACCTCATTGACTGCACACAACTGGTCTATTGTCGATCTACCTGCTCTAAAACCGCTTTGATACTCCCCAATAATACTGTTGGTGTATGATTTGATTTTCTAAGATTTTAGAAAATATTTTGTATGTCGTACAAAGTAGTGATATGCCTCTATAATTTTCGCACTGTAGCTTGACACCTTTTTTGTGGATAGGTAATATAATTGGTTGGCTCCACTCTTTCGGCATATGTTCTTGTTGCCAAATGTACTGGATGACTTTGTGAATAGCTTGATGAACACTACTGCCACCATATTTGATGAGTTCCACTGGAATCTCATCGATGCCCGGCGCTTTATTATTCTTTTAGGCATTGATGACGCAACAAAATCTGCCTGATAAATGTTAAATGTTCCGTACGTATCGCGGATCCAATTATAATTCAGATCATTACTTGATGAAATAAACCTATCGATAACGTATGTCAAAGGCATATTTGACGAAGACCAGCCCGCTACGAAAATTTGACATCAAAAGGCTCCAAACGGCGTCTGTGGCCAACAATTTCACGGAGACCCTCGACAACCAGCTGGCTTCCATCTTATCAGACGCATTGTTAAAGACAAGCAACGATCTCTGGATGGAAGTGAAAGCGGCTATCAGGACCGTGGCAGAACAGACGATCTGACATCAGCCCCGGCGCAACAGGAATGATTAGTTCGATGATGAATGCCAGAATGCGTTAGATGAAAAAACTTTTAGAAAAAAAAGAAAACCGACTTCGGAATGCCCTAAAAAGGATGAAATAAATTTTTTGTAAGCGGTGCCATATCATATTTTTCCCCATTCTTTTGTGATGGTGCAGATGTTGGAAGTATCTTTGTTGAAATGGGGAAATTGATTTGGCACCGCTTCCAAAAAATTTATTTCATCCTTTTTAAGGCATTCCGAAGTCGGTTTTCTTTTTTTTTCTAAAAGTTTTTTATTTCACCCTTTTTTGTGGCGATTTTCTTCATTCCAAATATATATATATATATATATATATATATATATATATATATATATATATATATATATATATACATATATATATACATATATATATATATATATATATATATATATATATATATATATATATATATATATATATATATATTGTCGCGTGTTTTCGGTTCGCGGCCAATAATTTTAATGTTCCGGGAAAGTGAAAACGCAAAGTCTTTTAATTTAAGTTAAAAGAGTTTATTTTATTACAAAAATGCACAATAAACAATTTAACAATTTAACACTTTCACTAATTTTAATTTTCACTATGAAAAAATCTAACACTTGTCCATAAATTTCTTATCGCAATTGTCTTCTAAATCACTTCACTATTACGAAACACACTATCGCAGTTCTGATCGCGGTCGAATGAATGAATCCCCCCATTCATTCAGCTCGCCTTTATATAGGGTCTGTAGTCATTCAACCCAGTTCTCGTACATTGGCGAATTCGCGGGAACGTTCGAGCGACTGCAAATGAATGGAGCAGTGACTCACTTTCAGATGTTGTTCATGCTTGTTGGGTTCTCGTGGTTTCGAGTAAATTCGTGTTTTCCATTGTTGTGAAAACAATTGCGACAGTAGCTCGCAGAATTATTTGTACATGTAACACCGCCCCCATCTCAGTTCTTCTTCGCCCCGAAAAGATGTGTCGCCAGTTGTAGTCTATTCTCCCTGGATGTAATATGGGGCAAGACGGTCCAGGTGCACGATTTTTATTTTGGCTCTTGGCTTTCGGTATTCCTATATTCGATATACGACGTCGTTGATTCGCTTTGCAACTCGGTATGGTTCCTCCCAATTATGTTGCAACTTTGGAGACCTACCCTTTCGCCGTTGCGGGTTTTATAGCCACACCAAGTCATCTTGCTGGAAGCCAGTAGAGTTTGCCTTGAGATCATACCTGGTCTTCATGCGGTCAGTGGCCGATTCGAGGTGATTTCGCACTGTCCGATGTATCTGGTTCAACCGTTGCCTTAGATCATTTGTGTACTCCGAGATCATTTGGGGTTTCTCGGGGGTGTTCCGAACTTTATATCGGCTGGCAGATGAATAGTCTTTCCAAAAATGACTTTGGCTGGGACTTGGGCCGTCGATGCATGTTCGGCAGCTCTGTACGCCATCAAAAATAGTGGGATATGTCGGTCCCAGTCCCTTTGGTTCTCATCAACCATCTTGGCTAGATGTTTATTGAGCGTGCCGTTGAACCGTTCGACCATTCCATCGGATTGGGGATGCAGCGGTGTTGTCCTCGTTTTCCGTATTCCCAGTAGTTCACACATTTCGCCAAAAACTAGTGACTCAAAGTTTCGGCCTTGATCTGAATGTAATTCGCAAGGTACGCCGTACCTACTGACCCAATTTAACACTAGCTGTTCAGCTACAGTAGTTGCTTCCTGGTTGGGAATGGGGTAGACCTCGGGCCACTTGCTGAAATAATCGGCTACAACCAGCGTATATCGATTTCCCCAATCGGATTCAGGAAAGGGTCCTGCGATATCAACAGCAATCCTTTCGAATGGCACGCCTACGCTATAGGTTTGCATTTGTCCTCTCAGTCGTCGCTTTGGGCCTTTGACGGAAGCGCAAATTGTGCATCTGCGACACCAGTCCTCTACGTCTTCTCAAGCGTGGAGCCAGTAGAACCTTTCCCGCAATTTCGCTAAGGTCTTGTTAACACCAAGGTGGCCTCCCGAGGAACCTTCATGCATTTCCTTAATCACATCGTGGATTCGGCTTTTGGGTAGTATAGTTTGCATACTATTGGAGCTACCATCCACCGTTTCTCATTTCTGCTTGAGTACGCCACCCTCCACCTGAAGGGAGTTCCATTGTGCCCAATAGCTTTTCAGGGTTGCGCCATGCATTAAAACGTCTTTCCACTCAGGTCGCCCAGTCGTCTCCTTCCATACGAGCAATGGTCCGATGTCTTCATCGGCTAGCTGGGCATTTCGAATCTCCTCCGATCCTACATCGAATTCGGCCGTTATCAATCGCAGTTCAACGGGCGGTTCCTTTTTGCTCAGTCCATCGGCAATGCTTGCAGTTAGCTGGACATGGACGGCGGGATAGGGCGTCAGCATTACCATGAACTCCGCCCTTCCGATGAACAATTTCGTAGTCGTATGACTGCGATCTTTCGATCCATCTCGCAACTTGTCCCTCGGGGTTTTTGAAGTTGAGCAACCATCTCAGTGATGCATGGTCCATTCGAAGAACAAATTTCTGGCCATATAGATACTTGTGGAACTGCTTGGTGGCCTCTATTATAGCCAATAGCTCCTTCCTGGTCACGCAGTAGTTCCTCTCACTTTTTGAGAGAACCGGACTGTAATAAGAGAGGACTCCTTCTTCGCCATTGATCTGCTGGGAGAGTACAGCTCCAATACCGCCGTTGCTTGCATCGGTGTCAACTACAAACATTTTTCCGGGTTTTGGATACGCCAGCACAGGTGATTCACACAGCTTTTCTTTCAGGGTCTCAAAGGCTGTCTGGCATTGTTCATTCCAGACATACGGACGATTTTTCTCGGTTAGCTGATGGAGACTTTTAGCTATTTTGGCAAAGTCTTTGACGAATCTTCGATAGTACTTTGCCAGACCCAGAAAACTTCGTAGTTGGCGCTTGTTGTTTGGTGTTGGCCAGCTTTTCACGGCTTCAATTTTCTCGGGGTCTGTTTTGACCCCTTCTGCTGATACGATGTGTCCCAGGTATTTTACTTCAGCTGCGAAGAGGGTACACTTGTCGGGACTAAGTTTCAAATTTGCCAGTCGCAGTCGGGAGAAAACCTCTTCTAAGTTCCGCACATGCTCTTCGAACGTTCTCCTGATGACGATGATGTCATCTAGGTACACCAAGTAGGTTTTCCAGGTTAGACCACGTAGCACGTATTCCATCAAGCATTCGAAAGTGGCTGGAGCATTGCAAAGCCCAAACGGCATCACCATTAATTGCCACAATCTGGTCCCAATTGAAAATGCGGTCTTCTCTCGGTCCTTCTTGTCAATTTCTACCTGCCAGTAGCCACTCTTGAGATCGAGTGTGGAAAACAATTTTGCGTCGGCTAAAGTGTCCATGATGTCATCGATGCGTGGGAGCGGGTAACTATCTTTCTAGCTGCCTATAGTCGACACAAAAGCGAGGGCTACCATCCCTTTTCTTTACTAGAACTACAGGCGCGGCCCATGGACTGACAGAAGGTTCAATAACGCCTTGTTTTTCCATGTCCGAGATCAGCGCGCTCACTTCTCCTTGTTTGGCTATAGGGAGACGTCTCGGTGCTTGTCGAATCGGCTTGGCTCCCTGTGTATCTATGACGTGAGTTACCATACTCGTTCGGCCTTGGTCATCCGGGCTTGTTGAGAAGATGTCACTGTACTTGGTGACCAGATCAGAGGCTCGTTTGAATAGCTGCACCGGCAATTTGACCTGCTTCAATATTGCAGATGTGGATTCCCGGGCTTTGTCTGTGTCTTGCCTCCTTTTCCAATGATGGTCGTGAGTAGCTTCCAAAGAGATGATGGTGGAAACAGGCTGGCAGCTGCCGATGACTTCTCCCGCTTTGATGCTCGTGGTTGAGTCTGCGGTGTTAAGGACTCTAACCGGCACATATCCGTTCCTTAAAGATCTTACAAGGCATCGTCCTACAATCAAACTGCGCAATGCGGACGTCTTCGTTGGCTCTATCAGATAAGATCGGTGGTCTCCAGAATCACCATCAAGCTTGGCCCATACAATGCTTTCGGAAGAATTCGGTACATCAGTGTCAGTACATACCACTACATTCATCTTGGGAATTTGGACGCTGGGATCCTCCATCAGTACTTCGACATTCTGCCATTTCAATACACGTTTGCCCAAATCCAACGTGATTCCATGCGGTCGCAGAAAATCCATTCCGAGAATGCAGTCATCCATAATATTCGCGACCAGAAAATTATGTCGGAACACAAGGTCTCCCAACTGTATCTGGAGGTTGACCTCTCCATGAACAGGTGCAGTTTCTCCGTAGCTGTCCGTAGTGAGAAAATTCTGCCCTTGTGAAGTTGTTGCTGTCTAACTAGGTCTGGTCAGATAATCGATCGGGTTGCACCAGTGTCGATTGTTATGGTGCAGTGTTCTCCGTCAACTTGACCCGGAAGGCATAAGTAGGCTTCTCCACGATGTAGTCTTGACACGGTGATGGTGGTGCTGGGGACGTTGATCCTCCTAGCCAACCTCTGCCCCACGAAGTTGGCTCTTACATGTTTCCCGACCACTCTGTTTGAAGGGCTTCCATTCTGGGCTCCTGACTCGGTCTGGATCTCCTCCTAGCTGCACACCCTGGACAATAGCTCGGTTTACTTCGCTTCTTGCAGTCTCTTTGCAGGTGTCCCTTCTCTCCGCAATTCCAGCATCTAGGCGCACCATTTACATGCGGGTCTCGCTCAATTTCCACGCGCTCACACCTGCACTCGTCTGTCACTACCTCACGAACCCGGGCAGTGGTACGAGTCACATTTTTCGCTGCCTCAAAGTTCAGACTGTACGTCAATGCGTCCTTAACCGTTTGCTTTTGAGCTAAACGCACGGCTTGTTGCAATTCCGGGTCCTTTAGTGCGCTGATGAATGCTTCTGTCGCTGCATCATCTCGATGTTCTGGGTCGTAGGCTGGGTAAGCCAAAAGTGCTAGTCGCTCAATGTCTTGAGCTAGCTGCTGTAGGTTGTTGCGAGACTTCTGCATCCGATGCCTTGGCTGTGACCGATAAATCTGCTTTAGATGATCGTCTCCATAACGCATGTCGAGCGTATTCATTATAGCATTCGGGTTTGAGTGCAATTCAACGGGGATCGTCTGCAAAAGCTCGGCCGCTGGGCCTCTTAGAGCAAGAATCAGTGCAGTTGCTCGTTCCTGCTCATTCCAGTGATTTGCCTTTGCGGCGGCTTCAAACTCTGTCTTGTAAATACTCCAGACCATTTGCCCATCGAATATTGGTGCTTGCACATTTCTGGATGTGCTTTGCGCTGCGGTTATAAGCGGGGCTGGTGAAGTGGTTACTACTGCCCTCGCTGCTTCCAATTCTTTTTTCACTTTTTCCATCTCATTGTTAATTCTTTCTTCGACCTGGCTGACCTTTTCCTCGACCTGGTAAACCTTTTCCTCGACCTGGTCAACCTTTTCCTCGACGCCTTTAATTTGTTTGTTCAGATGACCGAGCTCCGCTTTTATTTCGGTTGACTGTTTCTCCAGCTTTTGTGTGATGTCTTCCTTGATGTCTGCCTTGATTTCGATCGCTTGTTGGTCCAGCTTTGCTGATTGTTCATTTAGCTTCGCAATTAAACTGGATGACTGTTCATTTAGCTTCGCTGATTGTTCATCTAGCTTCGTAGTTAAACTGGATGACTGCTCATTTAGCTTCGCTGATTGTTCATCTAGCTTCGCAGTCAGACTCGATGACATCAGCATTAACATTTGCATTAGCGCATTTTCTGGCACCTTTAATTTTGGTGTTTCTACTTCTCCACCTTCTGCGCCTTTTTCCGCATCTGAGAACTCACCCGAATCCAGATTCACGCCTTCCGACTCGATCGCGTCACGCAAGCGTGCAATCAGTGTGGCCTTCGTACCTTGCGTAGCCAGGTTTCGCTGTTCCAACTCTTCCTTAAGCTCCGACATGGTCAATTCATGAATTTTGAAGTTTAAGCTTCGTGGCATTTTTAATGTTTCTTTAAATTTTACTATTGTGCACTATAAAAATGTTCAAATTTTCACTTTCAAAATTTTTCTTTCGCACTTCTTGACACCACTGTCGCGTGTTTTCGGTTCACGGCCAATAATTTTAATGTTCCGGGAAAGTGAAAACGCAATGTATTTTAATTTAAGTTAAAAGAGTTTATTTAATTACAAAAATGCACAATAAACAATTTAACAATTTAACACTTTCACTACTTATAATTTTCACTATGAAAAAATCTAACACTTGTCCATAAATTTCTTATCGCAATTGTCTTCTAAATCACTTCACTATTACGAAACACACTATCGCAGTTCTTATCGCGGTCGAATGAATGAATCCCCCCATTCATTCAGCTCGCCTTTATATAGGGTCTGTAGTCATTCAACCCAGTTCTCGTACATTGGCGAATTCGCGGGAACGTTCGAGCGACTGCAAATGAATGGAGCAGTGACTCACTTTCAGATGTTGTTCATGCTTGTTGGGTTCTCGTGGTTTCGAGTAAATTCGTGTTCTTCATTGTTGTGAAAACAATTGCGACACTAGCTCGCAGAATTATTTGTACATGTAACAATATATATATATATATATATATATATATATATATATATATATATATATATATATATATATATATATATATATATATATATATATATATATATATATATATATATATATATATATAATATATATATATATATATATATATATATATATATATATATATATACATATTATATACATATAGATACATATACATCTATACGCACACACACACATATATATATATATATATATATATATATATATATATATATATATATATATATATATATATATATATATATATATATCTAAACATATATATATATATATATATATATATATATATATATCTCTATACATATATATATATATACACATATCCATCTATCTATATATGTATATACATAGATAGATATATACATATATATATATATATATATATATATATATATATATATATATATATATATATATATATATATATATATAGACATATGTATTTATATGTGTAAACATAAAGTTCACTCCGCAATCAATCTCAAGAAATTTCCTTAAAAATATCCTTCTTAACCACATCATTCGTTCACGTTTATTCGATACCCATCGCCTTCATTTTCAGTTAACTAAGGCACCTAATTTTCATGAAAATTTCAAGAAAATCATACCATATAGTTCTATGAAAACTCGGCTATGCATTTTCATCTTCATCTGTACATTTATGATCAATTATAGCAGAAAACGTATCTCTACTTAGGTTGCGATTCTCGCCGGTTTTTAGTATGGAAATCACTTATTTTATATTTATGGGAATATGTTGTAATGTACTCGTACATATGATATTAACTGGGAAGTAACGAGTCAACTCTATAATTTGCAATCACTCAATCCTTATTATTTCTTCGGGGAATTTTATAATCCTTTATGTAACGTTTATGTCTAAGGATGTAAGAAAGATCCTATACCAAGCTCATTGGTAAGCAAAGAATGAATGCGGAAGAGAAAAGCATCCTGAAATGTTCCCTTTAACTGTTGTATTTATACCACACTTAGAATTAATTTATTGGTTATTCCGGTAGAAATGATGGACTAAAATGTACCGTTTATGCAGAAAATTAAGGATACTGATCATTTTTATCACCCGTCACCAAAGGACTCGGTATCTCAGACAAATCCTTGCAGAGTGCCAACTAATTGGCACTTTTCGTACGAAATATCATTCAAATTCATTCTCTTGACATCAATGTATCATATTTAACTGTTAATATCTACAGAGTCCTTGGAAGGGTTACAATTCTGTTCCGATACATTTTAGATCAATATGTTGTCTTTCATTTGAAACCTCTACAATCAAAATCCTTACACGCGTCGATCAGTTATGCTGAAAAATCGGGGTGAAAGTCGGAATTTTTTTAGTTTTAACGGTAAAAGTGCTTTACTGTTACTTGAATTCCTTATCCTTTAAACGGGACCTAACTGGAAAAAAGACGTATCATTTGCAAAAAACAGGACTCTTCTATCTATCTCCGTTTAAAAGTTATGCGTGAACATACAAAAAAAAAATATACGCAATGAGTTGATAACCTTCTTACTTTTGGAAGTCGGTTAAAAAGAATCAGGCGTACAAAGAAAATGTACGTAGGGAAACTAGGATGAAGAGAGAACACCATGAAAATCTCAGAACAGTAGCGAATAAGATAATTATGATTTTGAAAAGAAAATACTATGACGACCAATTGAAAAGTATAGACGTAAGTTTAGCGAGCAACAACACAAGACAAGCATACAAACTAGTGAAAAGCCTGAAACGTGGTTATCAGCCCAAAACCATGCTCTGTCGTGATGACATCGGTAAAATCATCGCTGATGAAACCAAGATTGAGAAAATATGGGCATGATATTTCAAGAACCTCCTTTATACTCCCCACAGCCCCAGAACAGTGGAGCCTATGGATGCCTGTGGAGAGCTTCCATTGGCCCCAACAACTCTGGATGAAGTTTGTAGGTATTGGTCTACTGGATCAAATTTTCACTGTCTCAACTTTTCTGTAGAGGTAACCCCTACCGGAAGATAATCTTGGCTACCTGCCTGCATATGCACATTACAGTTTACTTTTTACTAAAAATGGCTAAAACATGTACTTGTGACTTTTTGCAATAAGCCAACGACATACTCTTTCTTTAAGAAGCTGCATTATTCTATTGTACTTCCATTATTACCTTTCCTGCATAATGATAAGAATTGCAATAAAGAGAATACAACATCCCGTATAACATTCAACCCAGTTTTATCTGCTCTAGTTATAAGAACAGAAACTTTGGTACAACAGCTTCGATTAAAGAAACTTTCGGAAAAGATAAACAATTAGACCTACCTTTTATTCAATTGGCAGATGCTTCACTGCCGCAACGTACGACAAGGATAATGAAAAGTTTAGTGTTGGCGAAGTTTCTAGTTGAACTTTCCTTTTTGGTAAAATTTTCACTACGGACATACATATGAAGAATGTATGTGTGATAAAGTTTAGTTAGTTTCAAACTTTTATCTTCGATCGGATATCGCATAGTTTATTGGACATCTGTGCAATATTGAAAAGATACTTTGGAATTCTTTAAGTACTTTTCAGCACAAATTGATGGTGAACTTCGTGGAAAATAAAGTTTCGCTGTAGAGCAAATGTAAATACATCAAACTAGAAGATGGATGACACAAATGCCATTAACAATGCAGCATCGAATCGATAATATTGTTTTTCGAGTTAACACACTAGAAACTTCTCTAGAGTAGTTTTTCAGATGATTTCGTCCTTTTTCACGTCGGATGACATGCAATTTATCCGACCAATAAACACTCGAATTGATTGACGCTTGTTGAAAAAGTGTGCTGAGCTAAGAAGAGTGTTGACCCGATTTCCAAGAATCAACGCAATGCGAAACGTGTGATACTTTTCAATACAGACTACAAGTAGATAGAATTTGCAATGGAGATCCTTAGAACGAAAGCGATTTGCATTAAGAGAGCTGCATGTTTCGAATTGGAAAGATACATTGAAATTTTCCAAACTCTAGAAAATGAGGAATTGTTAAAATATAAACTCCTGTGAACAATTTAGAACATGTGTCTTGATCCCTTTTTACAATTGTGTATGAAATCGAAACAAAAGCATTTTTAGATTTTTTGGGTTCAAAGCTATAATAAACCACAAAGCTTTTTGGTTGGATTTTTAAAAGCCACAATCCTCATTTTTTCTATGCTTTCACGATTTGAATCCTTTCACCCTTTTCGTTTTATGTACCCAATACTTTTCGCTGGGATTACGTGTTTCAATTGTTGAATTTCATATCATAATCCATTCTCAAAGTGAAGACAAATTTCATTTTAGGATTTTGCTCGTCCTGATGCACGCGAAAAAGGATCTTACAGTCTGCCACGTTATCTTCCTTGGCTTAATCCAATATTTTATCGGTAATACCTCTGAACCGTTTCTGGCAACAAGCAGAAAAGAATTGATAGTGAGAGGGTGAAAGAGAATAAGAATGAATATTATTCCCTAGCGCCTTGAATATTCTTAAATTGTTGAATGAAAATGTCGATATTATATTGTATCTCTTGGTAATGGAATCAATTTGCTAACGTTTCTCTTCTTCTTTCAGGACAATCAATTTCAAGAAGATAAGCACAAAATTCGTGGATACAATGAAGTAATCGATAAGCCACCAAAATACACAAAAATTCCCGGTAAGATTTCTAGTTGGTATTTTAAATTACACCGCAATCAGACTTGTTTCAGAGGGTTTATAATTTTCGGATCAGGTTTGGAATTAGACTTTGAAAGTTGGATTTCGCTCCTTTGATATTGGTTTTAATTAGATATTGGAATGAAATTAAGACCGTTTTTAAGATGTGGTTTTGGTGCTGATGTAAAACAAATCGAATTAATTAAGCATCACCAAAGAGAGATATAGTTTCCACCAAATTAATTGGGTATTAAGATTGAAAGAGGCTTGGTTTTTCATTTGACCTGGGATAATTGCATGTTTCTTGATTTTGTTTTTTTATTTATTTATTTAATTAGTCATTCTAACTGGCGAAAAGCCCAATTACAAGAAACGACGATTCAAGACAATCATTGAAAATGAAACTTACTATTTAACTAAAAAGATTTAACGCGAAGCATGCACTTCAATCTTGATAATGACGGGGGAAGTGGACGAATTTGTAGACTGTTATGTACACGTCGTCAGGTAGCATATAGAGGGTGCCCTAATCGGCTAGCTGGCGGGTATGTGGGAAAGAATATATCATTCGTGGGTCAAAATTGGCTAGGTCGAAGCGCTAACAATGCTCCACGTATTAACTTGTCATTGAACCAGGAGAACTCCTCAGATCTGATTGGATAAACAGCAACGACTAACGCAAAGTATATGGGGCTATTCTTTTGGAACTTGGAATGTTACATCATTGAACAGACCAGGTACACTGCGACAACTTCTGGACGAAATAAAGAAATACAGAATCAACATCCTCGCAATCCAAGAAACCAGACGGCATGCTGAAGACATATTTGACGTGCTAACGCACACCATGTTTAAAAGCGGAATACAGCAAGGAAGACACGATTTCGGAGTGGCTTTCATTGTTAACAACACTTTTAAACAAATTATTACCGACTTAAAGCCCGTTAACGAAAGGCTTTGTGCGGTTCGTATCAAGACCAAATGTTTTAATGTCTGGCTGGTCAACTGCAAAAGAGTAGGAAGAGGCAATCAAGGAAAACAATTTACATATCCCTGGAATGCACTGTTGATGCATTGCCGTCAAACGACATTAAAATTATTCAAGGAGACTTCAATGCAAAAATTGGCCCAGAAACGGCACATAGAAGAACAACCGGATGATGCTTCACAGTGAACTCCACACGCTTTCAACATCGAGACATCTATAAGAGAATGTGTGCATCCCCAGACGGTCGCACATTCAATCGGATCGACTATGTTCTCATACAAAAACGAGCTGTCACCAGCATTGTCAAAACGCGCTCGTTCCGTGGCGAAGTCTATTATTCGGAACACTACCTTATAAGGGTCAAATTGCGATGCCGCATTGTAATTATTTAACACGTTTCCCAAGGGAAATCTAAACCGACCTCAGTTCTAGACATGAAGTCCCGGAACGTGACTACGGTCTGTAGCCATCAGGTCAACAAGTCCGGACACTCTCAGTCTACTCCGAGGTGGTTGTTGGCTAGCTACCTAGTTTGGAGAGGTGTTTCAGTCGCAGGTCGCAGGAGTAAATAAAGTCCGTATTACAACACTCAGCCACTGGTTAAAATGCCCGATTTAAATCGCATCGAACAACTTAAAACAACTCTACTTTAAGTTATGCAACTTCGTTCAGCGGAAAAGGATACAAGACAACCAGTGAGAAAAATGTGCGTTCCCGAATACTACCGATGCGGTGCCCGAAATACACTACTTGAATTCAAAACCAGAGAAAATCTGCTCTAATTAAAACAATTGCACCGCATACCAGCCGCGACGTGAAACCGACCATTCACGGATTACTGGAAATCTACCCTCTCGGCGGCATACTCACCTCTCGCTCGCATTATCCTGCTAGAAGAGAATGGGTTTCCTGGAAAGAAAAGACATGATTAGCAATTCAGCAATCATTCCTTTTATTACATAAAAACAAACGAACTATATATTTCAATATTTCTTAGAATAGTTTCATTATGCCATTATTTTCTATTTTAAAACACTTTTCTTTAAATTCTATTGTTTTGTGTTTGGGGATTAGTTTCAAAGAATGTTAAAAAGTAAAAAAACAAAGTGACGTGCTTTACGAATGAACAATTCCTTATGATCGATCAAACCAAAGTTGAAAAAAGGGGTCGCTGTGCTTATGTTATAAATATGAATTAAATTTATCATATTGCCACGTGTTATGGTTTGCGGCCAATAATTTTAATGTTCCGGGAAAGTGAAAACGCACTGTCTTTTAAATTAAGTTGAAAGAGTTTATTTACAAAGAATGCACAATCGTGAATTTCACTATTTCACAAATTGAATTTAAATCTAATTTTTACAGTCAATCAACTTTATATTTCAAATGTCTTAACTATCAACGAAAATCATTTCACTATTACTTAATCAATATTACCTTTACTTCACGCTCCACTCTATCGTTGTTTTACTATCGCGGCTTTACAATCTCGGTTGTAATAATCTCCTCATTCATTTGGCTCGGCTTTATATAGGGTCTCTAGTCATTCAATATATTTCTCGTACATTGTCGAACTACCTGCAATATTCGAACAATTTTGAATGGCGCAGCAACGTCACTTTCAGATGTTGATCATGCTTGGTGGATTCTTGTGCTTTCGAGTACATTTGTTTGTTGATCATGACGTCATTAATAGTTGCGAAAATAGTTGCGACAGTAGCTCGCAGAATTCTTTGTACATGTAACACTGCCCCCACCTCAGTTCTTTCCACCCCGAAAAGATATGTCGCCAGTTGTAGTCAAGTCTCCTTGCATACAATATTGGGCAAGACGGCCCAGGTGCAAGGTTTTCAGTTTGGCCCTCGGCTTACAGTGTTCCTATATGTGATATACGACGTCGTTGATTCGCTTTGTAGCCCGGTTTGGTCCCTCCCAATTATGCTGCAACTTTGGGGACCTACCCTTCCGCCGTTGTGGGTTGTATAGCTACACCAAGTCATCTTGCTGGAAGCCAGTAGAATTTGCCTTTATAGATCATACCTGGATATACGGTCGGTAGCTGATTCGAGGTGTTTTCGCACTGTCCGATGTATCTGGTTCAACCGTTGCCTTAGCTCACTTGTGTACTCCGAGATCGTGTGGGGTTTCTCAGGGGGTGTTTCGAACTATACATCAGCCAGCAGACAAATAGCCTTTCCAAAAATGACTTTGGCTGGGGCTTGCCCCGTCGATGCATGTTTGGCAGCTCTGTACGTCATCAAAAATAGTGGGATGTGTCGGTCCCAGTCCCTTTAGTTCTCGTCAACCATTTTGGACAGGTGTTTATGGAGTGTGCCGTTGAAACGTTCGACCATTCCATCGGATTGGGGATGCAGTGGTATTGTCCTCGTTTCCTGTTTTCTCAGCAGCTCGCATATTTCGCCAAAAACCAGTGACTCAAAGTTTCGGCCTTGATCCGAATGTAGTTCACAATGTACACCATACCTACTGACCCTATTTAACACTAGCTGTTCGGCTACAGTAGTTGCTTCCTGGTTAGGAAGGCGGTAGACCTCTGGCCACTTGCTGAAATAATCGGCTACAACCAGCACGTATCGATTTCCCTATTCGGATTCAGGAAAGGGTCCAGCGATATCAACAGCAATCTTTTCAAACGGTACACCCACGTTGTAGGTTTGCAATCGTCCTCTCAGTTGTCACTTCGGACCTTTAACGGAAGCGCAAATGGTGCATCTAGGAAACTTTACGTCTTCTCGAACATGGAGCCAGTTCCCGCAATTTCGCTCAGGCCTTGTTTACACCAACGTGGCCTCCCGAGGATACTTCATGCATTGCCTTAACCAAATTATGGATGCAGCTTTTGGAAAGTATAGTTTGCATCCTATAGGAGCTGCCATCCGCCATTTCCCGTTTCCACTTGAGTACGCCACCCTCCATCTGTAGGGGTTCCCATTGTGCCCAATAACTTTTCAGGGTGGTGCCGTGCATCGAAACATCCTTCCACTCAGGTCATCCAGTTGTCTCCTTCCATACGAGTAGTGGCCCATTGTCTTCATCGACTAGCTAGGCATTTCAAATCTCCTCGGATGACCAACCTTCATTGAATTTGGCCGTGATCACTGGCAGATCAACAGTCGGCTCCTTATCTGCAATGCGTCGGCAATATTTGCAGTTAGCTGGACATGGATGACGAGATAAGGCGTCAGTATTTCCATGAACTCCACCCTTCCGATGAACAATTTTGTAGTCGTGGAACTGCAATCTTTCGATCCATCTCGCAACTTATGCCTCGGGGTTTCTGAAGCTTAGCAGTCATCTCAGCGATACATGGGCTGGCCACATAGGTGCTTGTGGAATTGTTTGGTGACCTCTATTATAGCGTGTAGCTTCTTCCTGGTCACGCAATAGTTTTTCTCACTTTTTGAGAAAAGTCAACTGTAGTAGAGACAACTCTTTCTTCGCTTTCGATCTACTGGAAGAGTACTGCTTCAATGCTGCCGTTTGCTCTTATCGGTGTCAACTACACACATTTGATCGGGTTGTGGATATGCCAGCACGGGTGATTTACACAATTTCTCCTTCAAGGTCTCAAAGGCTCCCTAGCATTGTGCATTCCAGACATACGCACGATTTTTAATCAGTTAGCTGGTGGAGACACTTAGCTATTCTGACAAAGTCTTCGACGAATCTTGGATGGCAAGTCGCTAGACCCTGAAAACTACGTAGTTGGCGCGTGTTGTTTGGTGTTAGCCAGCTTTTCATGGCTTTAATTTTCTCAGGGTCTGTTTTGTTTCCTTCTGCTGATTCAACGTGGAACGAAAAGGATACTCTTGTCGGGACTAAGTTTCAGATTTGCCAGGCGCAGTCGGGAGAACAACTCTTTTCACCAAGCAGGTCTTCCAGGTTAGGCCTCGTAGCACGTATTCCATCAGGCATTCGAAAGTGGCTGGAGCATTGCAAATCCCAAATGGCATCACCACAAATCGGCATAATCCGGTCCCAACTGAAAATGTGGTCTTCTGTCGGTCCTTCTTGTCGATTTCTATCTGCCAGTAGCCACTCTTGGGATCGAGTGTAGAAAACTAGTTTGCGTCGGCTAAAGTGTCCATGATGTCGTCAATGTGTGGAAGCGGGTAACTATCTTTCTTAATGACATCGTTAAGCAGCATATAGTCGACATAAAAACGAGTGCTACCATCCTTTTCCTTTACTAGACCTACTGCCGCAGCCCATGTGCTGACAGAAGGTTCGATAACACCTTGTTTTTCCATGTCCGAGATCAGCGCATTCACTTCTCCTTGTTTGGCTATAAGAAAACGTCTCGGTGCTTGTCGAATCGGCTTAGCTCCCTATGTATCTATTACGTGAGTTACCATACTCGTTCGCCTTTGGTCATCCGGGCATGTTGAGAAGATGTCACTTTTTTTGGTGACAAGATCAGAAGCTTGCTTGAATAGCTGCACTGGCAATTTGGCCTGCTTAAATATTGCCAGTGAATTCACGGGCTTTGTTTGTATCTTGCCTCTTTTTCAAATGATGCTCGTGAGTAGCTTCCAAAGAGGTGATGGTGGAAACAAGCTGACAGCTGCCAATGACTACTCCCGCTTTGAAGTTTGTGGTTGAGTCTGCGGTGTTAAGGACTCTAACCGGCACGTATCTGTTGCTTATAGATCTCGCAAGGCTTCGTCTTATAATCAAACTGCGCAGTGCCAACGTCTTCGTTGGCTCTATCAGATAAGATCGGTGGTCTCCAGAATCACCATCAAGCTTGGCCCATACAATGCTCTCGGGAGATTTCAGTACATCAGTGTCGGTACATGCTATCGCATTCATCTTGAGAATTTGCACGCTGGGATCCTCCCTCAATACTTTGACATTTCGCTATTCCAATACCCGTTTGCCCAAATCCAACGTAATTCCATGTGGTCGCAGAAAATCCATTCTGAGAATGCAGTCATCCATAATGCTCGCGACCAGAAAATTATGTCGGAACGCAAGGTATCTGGACGTTGACCTCTTCATGGACAGGCTCAGTTTCTCCCATAGCTGTCTGTAGTGAAAAAATCCTGCTCTTTTGAAGTAGTTGTTGCCTCACTAGGTCTGGTCGGATAATCAATCGGATTGCACCAGCGTCGATTGTTATGGTGCAATGTTCTCCGTTAGCTTGACCCAGAAGGCATAAGTCTGCTTCTCCACGATGTAGTCTTGACACCTTGATGGTAGTGCTGGGCACGTTGCTCCTCTTAGCCAACCTTTACACCATGAAGTAAACCCCGTCAGTTTGAAGCGCTTCCATTCTGGGCTCCTGACTCAGTCTGGATCTCCTCCACCCTGGACAATAGCTCGGTTTTCTTCGCTTCTTCAATCTCCTTGCAAGTGCCCCTTCTCGCTGCGGTTCCAGCATCTAGGCGCAACATTTGCCTGCGGCTCTCGTTTAATTTCTACGTGCTCACACCTGCACTCGTCTGTCCCTACCTTGCGAATCCGGGCAGTGGCACGAGTCACATTTTTCGCTGCTTCAAAGTTCATAAATCTGCTACAGATGGCCATCTCCATACCGCATTCATTATAACAGCCAAGTTTGAGTTGAACTCACCGGGGATAGTCAGCAAAAGCTCTGCAGCTGGGCCTCTTAAAGCGAGAATTAATGCAGTTGCTCGTTCTTACTCATTCCAGTGATTTGTCCTAGTGGCGGCTTCAAAATGGGTTGTATAAATACTCCAGTCCGTTTTCCCGTCGAATATTAGTGCGTTTACATTTCTGGATGTGCTTTGCACTGCGGTTATAACCGGGGCTCGTGAGGTGGTTGCTACTGCCTTCGCTGCTTCCCATTCCATTTTCATGTTTTCCATCTTATGGTTTATTCCCTCCTTGACCTGGCTGATATCATGGTTGATTCTCACCTCGAATTGGCTGATCTCATTCTCTTCTCGACCTGGTAAACCTTTACCTCGACGCACATAATTTGTTTGTTCAGAATACCGAGCTCTACTTTTATTTTGGGTGAATGTTTTTGCAAATCTGCCTTGATTTCGACCGCTTGTTGGTCCAGCTTCGCTGGTTCCTCATTTAGTTTCGCAGTTAAACTGGATATCTGTTCATTTAGCTTCGTTCATTGCTCCTCTAGCTTCTGTGTGATGTCTGCCTTGATTTCGAATGCTCGTTGGTCGATCTTCTGATCTAGCATTGCAGTTAAACTGGATGACTGTTCATTTCGTTTTGCAGTTAAACTGGATGACTGTTGTTGCTGCTCTTGCTGCATCAGCATTAACATTTGCATCAGCGCATTTTCTGGTTCCTTTGATTTTGGTTTTTCTGCTTCCTTAAGCTCATTAATTTAGCTTAGTGATATTTTTATTATTTTGGCTAATGTATTATTTTCCCCCAGTTTCCACGTTACGTTTCACTACTGTGCATTTAAAAAAAATGCTCTTAAGTTTTCACTTTCAAAATTTTTAATCCCACTTCTGACACCACTATTGCGTGTTATAGTTCACGGTCAATAAGTTTAACGCAATGTCTTTAAATTAAGTTAAAAGAGTTTATTGACTAAGAATGCACAGTAATTGATTTCACTATTTTACAAATCACATTTAAATTTAATTTTTAATGTCTATCAATTTATATTTTAACTGTCTATATCACGAAAATCACTTTACTATCACTCAATATCGCCTTTACTTTGCGCTCCACTCTATCGCAGTTTTACTATTGTGGTTTTATTATCGCGGTTTTACTATTCTTCCCATTCATTCAGCTCGATTTTATAAAGGGGCTCTAGACATTCAATCAATTTCTCGTATATTGGCGAATGTTTTGGCGAGAACTACCTGGAATATTCGAGCAGTTGTGCATACTCCGCAGTGACGTCACTTTCAGATATTGATCATTCTAGGTCGATTCTTGTGTTTTCGAGTACATTCGTTTATTGATCATGATATTATTAATAGTTGCGAGAACAATTGCGTCAGTAGCTCGCAGAATTGTTTTGACATGTAAGAATATGGTTATTAGGTTATATCTGATAAATATATTCTACCGGAAAAACAATATGGCTTCAAAGCCAACACTCTACTGAGCTCCAGTTAGTTAGAGAGGTTCAACACATCAGAACAGGCTTAAATCGCAGGAACTCAACAGACTTAGTTATGTTTGACATAGCTAAGGCCTGCAGGACTTATCTTCAAAATGCATCAGTTCAATATGCCACTGCATCTCACTCAAATTATTGGCTCCTTCTTGGGAGGCAGATCATTCCGTGTCAGTATTGACAAACAACTCAGGGCTCCTCAGGGCTCGTCCATATCACCGGTCTTATACAATATATTTACTGCAGACCTTCCTATTCTGCCTCCAAAAGTAAAACTATCACTCTACGCTGATGATACTTGTATATTTGCTACAGCAAGTCATGCAAGAGTCATCACTTCAAACTTGCAACGATCAATAAACATTTTATTGGAATACTTTCGCAAACGGAAAATTTGGCTTAATTCTGATAAAACACAGGCCCTATTCATCACAAGAAAACTACTACAAACTCCACAGATACTTAACGTTGACAATGAAACAATAGACTGGGCACCAACAGCTAAATACCTTGGACTTACATTCGACAAAAGCCTGACATGGAAACAACACATACAAAATAAACGGGGACACTGTATTTGACTTCTCTCTTGACTTTATCCACTCATTAAATCCAAAAGACTTTGCCTTAAAAAATCGATTGCTGATTAACAAACAAATTATACGACCGACGCTACTATACGGCAGTTCTACTTTCTGCAAGACGACAAAGACTAAAAAAGCACTCTAGACCTTCCAAAATAGAATTCTTCGAAAGATCTTAAGAAATCCATGGTACATTAGAAACACGGACATATACAAGGCCCTAAGACTTAAGACAGTAGAAAAATACGTACGTAATTTTATAATGACTGAAGCTGGCACAGGAAGGTAAGTGGGTACTGTAGTACTCACAGATATGAGGGAGATAAGGTGCTAAATCGCACTAACTCCACACCCCCCACATTCCAAGTCTTGGTGTGCGTTCAAGAGAGGTGTCCGTTTAAGATGTTAAATTCATATGGATTTTTGAAGGGACTCAAAAAATGTACGTTTAACAGGGGCGTCCGCTTAAGAGAGGAGTCCATTAGGTGAGGTTTCACTGTATATTGGGGTTTCTCTGCAATAACTTTGAAGTCACGCATCTTGTCCGAGAAAGGATAAAATCCACCTGAAGCGCGAACATAAACAGAAATGATAAATTCACATAATAAATATTAATGTTTCTTAGGAAACTCAGTTAAGTAAAATGAGGGTCGTTTAAAAAGTTTCATCGGAGGGTACCTCAAAAACTTGATGTGATATAAACAAAATAGATTCACTTCCTACATACAATTTCTAATAGAAACATTGTAGGTATCAATTTGTTGGGTATCGAAATCGTGTTACGAGGTATTCAGATCAACGTTCTGCAGATTAGTTCCATTAAAAAAACTTGCCACTAAAAAGGGTGAAATAAAAAACTTTTAGAAAAAAAAGAAACCCGACTTCGGAAAAGGATGAAATAAATTTTATGTAAGCGGTGACAAATCCATTTCCGCATTTCAACATAGATACTTCCAACATTTTCCCCATCACAAAAGAATGGGGGAAAACATGATATGGCACCGCTTCCATAAAATTTATTTCATCGTTTTTAGGGCATTCCGAAGTCGGTTTTCTTTTTTTTCTAAAAGTTTTTTATTTCACCCTTTTTAGTGGCAAATTTTTTCATTTCAAACATTTCAAAACGGAGTTTCTCGAATATATTGTATCATGTACTCGTATCTTAAAATATAATTTTTGACTGCAATGCGAAAACCACTACGGCTAAAATCTGCAGCTCTCATAGGAATCGAATTTAATTATGGTACATTTAATACATGATCTCATCAACCTCTACGTTGATTTTGGATTTCATAAAAATCCAATAAGGATCGTAGCTTTGAGAAATTTTCGAATTTCGAACTTTGCCTAGTCGCCATTTTTATATTCTGAACTGACCCTGAATTGCTTTTTTATCGTTCAACTTTTTTCGACCTTTGAGCGGCCGCCATTTTGTTTCAAATTGTCCCACTTTGGATTTTTTCTTGTGAGCTTTATCACACAATTGAATAAATTCTTGTACCAGTTTTGGTACAAACCGGAGCCATACTTTGGTCAGAACAGAAATATTTCTGAAAATTTGGCGAAAATCGAAGCAAAGTTGCGAGCTCCAGGCGTACATTTTTTTATACCCTAGCTCCAGGCGTAAATTTTTTTATACCCTATCTACATACAACCAACCATACCCACACACACACACATACATATATATATATATATATATATATATATATATATATATATATATATATATATATATATATATATATGTAGGATACGAGGGAAAGAGACTGACAGAGTCAGAGCTGTTGATAGTAGAATGCAACGTAAAGCAGTTGATTTCCAATATTAAAAGGTGTAAGACGTGCCGTGTACAGACGAGCTAAAGAAAGATCAAAATTAAAAGAGTTTTCTCAAGAACATTCGTGTTTCAATTTCAAAATTTATTATTTCATTATTACATGGGGGCTCAACCACGATTGAAAAATTGAGTGTAGTGCCGTAAAATAGACAATGCTTTCCTATCGCAAAATAATAAATTTTTCGGTTGTGCAGTTGAAAAACGAGTTAAGTGTGCGAGGCTGCAAAATGACGGGAAACATAGCAGCACTTCAAGCACGCTTGCTTGATTCGCTTCTATTTGCAAAAGCAAAAGATATGGCAAAACATGGCGGACATGAAGACGACGGTGATAATATTTCACACTGCAAAGACGAAGGCACGATTAGTGAAGAACCAAATGATGACGATGGGCAACGGAACAAGGACGACGACGATGACGAAGCGGCGAAAGACGACAAAGATAACTCAAACGACGCCATCAACTACAAAGACAATGAAAAGAGCAGGCATAAAGAGAGCCACGACGATCAATATGATTTGCGTGACGATGCCGACTATGGTAATAGTGATGAGAACGACGACAATCAATTAAAAAGTAGTGTGCGTGTAGCAGAAAGTGAATACGGGGAACGCTCAACGAATAAGCAGACATGGAGACAAAAGCCGAAAGTTGAAAAACAACCAGTAATTAAGAGAGCAAATATAACATTCAACGATTTTGAGAATGCAGTTGGATATTTTTCAGCGAATGAAGCTTTGCGAATTGAGTCATGGATAGAGGACGTCGATGATTTCAATGAAATGGCTCAATGGGACGATTTAGAGCTTTTCATTTACGCAAAGCGATTATTGAGAGGTGCAGCACTGCATTTCTCACGGACACAACGCCATATTCGTTCCTGGTCTAAACTAAAGCGTCTCTTACGTGAAGAGTTTGCAGAAGAAGTCTACAGTGCTGATGTTCATAGAGCATTACGAGAACGCAAGAAAAAAACAACTGAAAGCTTGAAAGAATATTTATACGAAATTCACGCAATCGCTCTTCAGATCGACATGGAGCATTCTTCATTAATTAAATATGTTGTCGACGGTATAAGTGTTAACATTCCGGACAAACTTATTTTAGAAGGTGCACGTAGTTTAAAAGAACTCAAAGAAAAAATAACAAATTACGACAAAATTAATTCGCGTAACGCGAAAATTCCGACCAAGCAGATTAAAAAGTGTTTTAACTATGGTGCTGACGGTCACGAGTCAAAATAATGTCCTGATGGAAATAAAGTACCTAAATGCTATAAGTGCAATAAGTTCGGACATAAAAGTGTACAGTGTCAGAACCGGCCTCTAGTAAATTTTGTGAAGTCAAACATGACGTATAAAATAAACATAAATGGACTCGGTTTAATTGGTCTTCTTGATACAGGTGCTGAAGTGACATTAATCAAACAGAGCGTTGTAATACGAGTGAAGTCAACTGTGTTCAAGCACGCAGAATCAAGTTTACAATGTCTCGGATCTAATTTTAAATCAATGGGTTCTATCATGGCAGATGTAGTTTTGAACGAAATTCTCATCAAAAATTGCGAGCTACATATTGTTCCGGGTTCGTTGAGCGAATATGATGTTATTATCGGAATCACCACCCTAAACCGAATCAACTTAGTAATTGATGAGACAGGCATTCATATTTATGAACGAACTTCAGCTGACAGAAAATTAGAATCAGTAAGTGAGAGCAATATTCAAGAATGTAGCGAACAGACTTTGCATTCGTTGATGCAAATGGAAATCTTCAACGAAGGCTCAACTATAGATTTCACCTCACTTGATGCCGAAACTAAAGTCAATGTCGAATCGCTGATTAAAAATTATACACCAGCGCAAGTAACGGAAACCGACATAAAGATGAAAATAGTGTTAACTGACGATGTTCCAATTTACCAGACACCACGGCGGCTACCATTACCTGAGCAAAAGTTAGTGGGAGAGCAAATCGAACAGTGGCTGGAAGTTAAAGTAATCCAACCATCAACATCCGAATACTCAAGTCCGATTGTTTTGGTAAACAAAAAAGATGGTACAAAAAGATAATGTATTGACTATCGGAAGATAAATAGGAAGATCTATAAAGACCGATATCCATAACCAAGAATTGACGACCAAATAGATAAATTGCAATCTGCGATATTCTTCACGACACTCGATCCTTCTAATGGATTTTTTCACGTATCTATCGAAGAAAATAGTCGCAAGTACACGTCGTTTGTTACACCAGCGGGCCAATTTGAATTTCGTAAAGTGCCATTTGGGCTCTGCAATTCACCGTGTGTTTTTCAACGATGGATAAACCATATTTTCAGAGACCAAGTGAACAGAGGGATTGTAATCATTTATATAGACGACATCATTATACCTCCTACGACACTAGCTGAAGGGTTGACACGACTAGAAGAGGTATTGAAAGTTGCAAGTACTAATGGTCTAAACAGCAAATGGAAAAAATGTGACTTCCTGCGGACACGTATAGAATATCTTGGTCATATTATCGAAAAAGGCAAACTTACACCATCTGACGCCAAACTGAAAGCGGTTCAGAATTATCCTGAACCTAACAATACGAAAGCAGTTCAATCATTTTTAGGACTTGCTGGATATTTTCGGAAGTACATTGAAAATTTTGCTGCTATAGCAAAACCAATGTCAGATCTCCTTAAAAATGAGATTCCATTCGTCTTCGGAGAGTGTGAAAGGCAGTCATTCAAGAACATAAAGTCTTTGCTAGTAGCAAAGCCTGTGCTACAAATTTTCCGATATGATGCGAAAACTGAGTTACATACTGACGCAAGTAAAGATGGACTTGCTGGGATTTTGTTTCAAGAAAGTGACGACGATCAACAATTGCATCCTGTCCATTTCTGGAGTCGAAAGACATCTCCCATTGAAGAAAAATATTCAAGCTACGAACTAGAAGTCTTAGCCGTCTACGAAGCAATGAAGAAGTTCAGAGTACATTTACTTGGCCAACCAATTTCGATCATCACAGATTGCAAGGCGTATACGACGACAATGGCGAAACGAGATTTAGTGACGAAAATAGCAAGGTGGGCTATGTTCATGGAAGAATTTGACTATAACGTACAACACAGAGCAGGAAATGAGATGCGTCACGTTGATGCACTTAGTCGTTATCCGATAGTAGGTCATGTTGGTGTGGATTCTACAGTGATTAATAAAATACGTAAGGCTCAACAAGAAGATTATCAGATTAGCGCTATATTTGAAATACTGAAATCTACATCGTATAAAGATTATGTACTTGAGAATAATCTTATCTGCGAACAGATGAATGGAGATACATTAATTTTGACTCCTGAATTTGTAAGAGACACCATTTTAAGAGAGATACACAACCGAGGGCATTTTTGATTCACTAAAATGAAGGAGCTTATAAAGAATCAGTTTTTTACTCCCAACCTGAGAAAACGAATTAAAAAATGTGTTGATAGCTGCATCGAATGCATACTAGCAGATAAAAAGCGGGGTAAGCGTGAAGGATTGCTGAATCCTATACCTAAAGGAGATTTGCCGTTGGAAACGTTTCATATCAACCATTTGGGACCTCTTACGTCAACCGGAAAGAATTATAAGTACATCTTTACCATCATCGACGGATTTACAAAGTTCGTATGGATATTCCCTACGAAAACGTCGAATGCGGAGGAAGCTCTGCAAAAGCTGGATATCACCGCAAATATATTTGGACATCCGTCAAGAATTATTGCTGACAAAGCTGGTGCCTTTGTATCAGAAAAATTTAGGGACTACTGCAGGACTAATGACATTGTTTTACCTCACGTAACGACTGGCACCCCAAGAGGCAATGGACAGGTCGAACGAATTCATCAGGTGATCATCAGTCTATTGACAAAGCTGTGCATTGACAGGCCTGAAACTTGGTATCAACACACCAACAGAGTGCAAAGAAGTCTTAACAGCACATACCAAAGGGCGATAAAAATGACACCATGCGAATTACTGTTAGGGATCAAGATGAAGACTGGGGAAGACGTCGATCTGAAGCGGCTTATTGAAGAAGAGTACATTGAATACTTCGTGAATTCTCGAGATGAATTACGGGACCGAGCTAAAGATGCCATTTTGCGAATTCAGAACGAAAATAGGCGGTCCTACAACAAGCCAAGGACCAACGGAACTAATTATCATGTCGACGATTTAGTTGCAATTGAGAGGACGCAGTTTGGAGACAAACTTAAAGCACGTTTTATATTTTTTGGAACATATCGTATTATAGCAATCAAAGATCGTGATCGATATGAGGTCGAGAAAGAGGGTGTTCATGAGGGCCCTGTGAAATGTACCACGAGCTGTGACAAAATGAAGCGAGGGAATCCCTTAGAGACATCAGAGGCTGATGACTGTCAAGATAGCCGAGTGTAGGATACGAGGGAAAGAGACAGACAGAGTCAGAGCTGTTGATAGTAGAATGCAACGTAAAGCAGTTGATTTCCAATATTAAAAGGTGTAAGACGTGCCGTTTACAGACGAGCTAAAAAAAGATCGAAATTAAAAGAGTTTTCTCAAGAACATTCGTGTTTCAATTTCAAAATTTACTATTTCATTATTACATATATACATCTATATATATATATATATATATATGTATATATATATATATATATATATATATATATATATATATATATATATATATATATATATATATATATATATATATATGTATATACATATATATATATATATATATATATATATATATATATATATATATATATATATGTATATACATATATATATATATATATATATATATATATATATATATATATATATATATATATATATATATATATATGTGTGTGTGTGTGTGTGTGTGTGTGTGTGTGTGTGTGTGTGGTATGTGTGTATAGACATATGTATTTTTATATATGTAAACATAAAGTTCACTCCGCAATCAATTTCAAGAAATTTACTTAAGAAGATCCTTCTTAGCCGTGTCACTCTTTCACGTTTATTCGATACCCATCGCCTTCGTTTTCAGATAACTATAGCACTTAATTTTCATGAAAGTTTCAACATAATTATACTCTACAGTTCAATGAAAACTCAGCTATGTATTTTTATCTTCATCTGTAAAGTTATGATCAGTTTTATAGAAGGAAAAGTATCTCTGTTTAGGTTCCGGTTCTCGCCGGTCTTTAGTATGGAAATTGCGAATTTTAGATTTCTGGGCATATGTTATAATGTACAATATTAACTGGAAAGTAACGAGTCAACTCTATAATTTGCAATCACTCAGTCCTTATTATTTCTTCGGGGAATTTTATAAATCTTATGTGTAACGTTTACATCTAAGGATGTAAGAAGGATCCTTTACTTAGCTTATCGGTAAGCAAAGAATGAATTCGGAAGAGAAAAGGATTACAATTCTGTTCCGATACATTTTAGATCAATATGTTGTCCTTCATTTGAAACATCTACAATCATAATCCTTACACCCGTCGATCAGTTATGCTGAAAAATCCGGGTGAAAATCAGAAATTTTTTAGTTTTAACGGTAAAAGTCCTTTACCGTTACTTGAATTTCTTATCCTTTAAACAGGACCCAACTGGAAGAAATACGCATCATTTGCCAAAAACAGGACTCTTCTATACTTCTCCGTTTAAAAGTAATGCATGAACATACAAAAAAAAAACCAAAAAAAAAAATACACGCGAAGAATTGATAACCTTCTTTCTTTTGGAAGTCGGTTAATAAATCCTTCGAATTTTTCATTTTACGGCGCATTATTTTCCAATGGCCTGAAGTTCAAATCGACATTTTTTTCCCCCCAAAAAATTCTTAAAACAACATAATCACCGAATCATGCATTCCAGCATCATAATTTGCCTTTTCCTTTTAACAAAATTTTATTCATTTGAGTTTGTTTAACTCTTTTTTCACATTTCTTGGTATTCCTCACACTTTCAGGATTCCCATCGAAATCGGCCGAATGCAAGCCACAACAGCTAACAGCCATTGGAAATCGTTTATTGGATTGGTTCTCGGTAATTATGGCGGACAGCAAGAAGCGACGTCAGCACACACAAAAGTCGAAAGCCCATTTCCCCCCTGCCTGCAAAACGGAAGCTAAATGGATGTTTGGACACCTTGACCTCAACAACGATGGACTCCTTTCGTTGCAAGAACTCTACGATCTGGAACACGACCAAAACGAGCGATGCATCAAACCCTTCATCGACACCTGCGACCTGGATCAGGACAATACAATTAATACCCGGGAATGGTGCAGATGTTTCGAGAAAACAGACCGACCTTGTGCGGCCGTGAGAAGGCGCATTGCCAACGAGGCGATGGGTGAGTATCCTTTCTCGTCCTTTATGTTTGCACTCGTGTTCGCGCTCTTGTTGTTACATTTGCAATGCCGAGGTGGGCGCTCATGGGCGTCTGGTCCTTGCTATGTGTCGTCGATGTTTATGTTGATAATTGGATTGGATTGATTTTATTGACCGCATTTGTACTTATGCCTGCAATTTTTCAGGTGCCTACGCTCCTGATTGCGACACGCAGGGCTTCTACAAGCCAACCCAGTGCCATAACTCAGTTGGCGTCTGTTGGTGCGTCGACAAGCATGGCGTGGAATTTGCAAACACCCGCACCCGAGGCAAACCCAATTGCGGTAAGTGTCGTTAGAATCGAATTTACGACAGTTGTCGATATTTGCTTTATTCGCGAAAATAAGAGTAGTTAATGAAAGATAAATTGAAATAGATACAAAGACAAATACGAGCATAGAATACTCAACTGCTGGGTATTCGGTAACATGATACTTCACTGCTTCGGGTGAATTTAAACTGGATCTCCACCGTCGAATCAGTGTAACGAAACTTTTTATTGAGAAGTGTTGGCGTGTGTGATGCATACCAATGTACGTATCTGAGCAATCATCTTATCTGCATTGCTATTTAAAAGCTTGAAATACTCCTATAAAATTTAAAAGCGTAGGATCGCGTTGCATTTGAAAACAGAAATGACACTGCTGCAATCCACCAAACCCCCAAAGGACGTAATTACTTTTCGCTACCTATTCGGAATCCATAAATATTCTGTTTTTAAATCAACATTCATCTCTGATCCACTCGAATAAACATTTTCATTAAACACGGTCATTTACTTTTAATGCAATCATTCGTACAAACTCTGAATGTCCATTGAATCCTTTTCACGTAGTTGGAAATGTGCAATAACCTGCATCTATAAATGTTACGTATCTATTCTGGACGGGAAATCGGCTGTTATAAAATTTGAGCTGTTCCAATACGCATAGCTGGTAATTGCGCCCCCGGGAGTATCTAGAACGTGATGTTCGGAAATATCGCAGTGCAATTTTGCTCTTTTTTGAGGCTTATGCATATATGAACGATGGATTGTTGACTTGAATCGAAGATTTTAAATGGTTTAGGGTATTATTGAGTGTTTAATTAGGATATTTTTAGACTGTGTCAATGAAAACGAAATTACTTGTAATGGTGAGCTTAATTTAGATGTTTTATTGAAGGTGTTTTAATTCACTTAAGCGGTAGAGTTATTGGAAGTTGTAATTTTGTTTGCCTTCAATTCATTTAAGAATCAAAAATAAGTTTTCAAAGAAATCTCTCAAATCATACGATTTACGGAAACACTAAATGCAAGCACATACATTTATTTTGAAGGAATTGTATAGAAGATGCAAATATTTTTAAAATTTGCATTCCATTGGCGGATCTAAATTATTCTCAACCAAATATGACTTCATCAACCATTTCATTATAAAAATGGTTTAAATCGTATTTTCCACAGCTTATCCCAGAGAAAAACTAATGTAAAGTTACACCGAATCGAGTAGTAGAGTAAATGCCACAATGCAATTATGGGTCCTGCTCAAGAAGATTTATCCAAATTTTATATTGGATAGTCTAAAAAGTATTGAGCCTTTTTTGTCACTAAATGTTCATTGTCATATATCGGGCAATTCCAATCAGATTGAGTCAAACTGACATGCGTGTGAAAAGTGACATTCCAGTTTACAATTTTCATGTGGACAGTTTTGTATTTCGTCATTCGTGTCAAAAGTTGTATTCATTTAAAAATGATTGCAATTTCTGAAAAAAATCGTTATATTTTACAATATCACTGCGATCAAGATGAGAATGTATCGCAGGATCGTGAAAAAAATTGTCCAAGAAATGGTTCGCTCGCTTTCGTTCTTGAAATTTGGATGTCAGAGATGCATCTCGCTCAGGTCGACCAATCACTGAAAAAGTCGATGAAATCTTACAAAAAATTGAAGAAGACCGACACATAGGCAGCCATTGAAGTATTTACAGAGGTGATAGGACCCTTACAGCGCCGGACAGTCACGAGGAGGTGGTGTAGTAGTCGCAATACACAACTCTTTTATGAGCTTCAATACAAATTATTCCAGCATAAAGTGGTTAAAATAAAGATAGGAATATCTTGCGTATATATTAGCGTGTTTTATGTCCCCCCAAAATCGAACGACACTGTCTACGTCGACGTCTGTCAAGTTATAGCTGAAATCACTGCAATTACTAATGAACAGGATAAAATTATAATAAAATTATCATTACTGGTGATTTCAATCGACCAAACTTAAAACTTGTGGTCGATGAAGGAAACGGTCTCCTTCTTCCGATCAATCTCCTAGATAGTGTCGCGTGTTTTGGTTCGCGGCCAATAATTTTAATGTTCCGGGGAAGTGAAAACGCGATGTCTTTGAAATTAAATTGAAAGAGTTTAGTTAATTAAATTACAAATGCACAATCACTTATTATACTATTTCACAATTTTAACTAGAATCTAACTTTCACTTGTCCATAAATTTCTATCGCAATGGTCTTCTAAAATTACTTCACAACCATGAAAATCACTTTTCTATTACTCGAACAATATCGCTTCCCACACACTATCGCAGTTCTTATCGCGGTCGAATGAATGATCCCCCCATTCATTCAGCTCGCCTTTATATAGGGTCTCTAATCATTCAACTCAGTTCTCGTACATTGGTGAATTAGCGGGAACATTCCAGCAGCGTAATGAATGGAGCAGTGACTCACTTTCAGATGTTGATCATGCTGTTCTCGTGGTTTCGAGTAAATTCGTTTTGTTGATGTTCTTAATGGTTGCGAAAGCAATTGCGACAGTAGCTCGCAGAATTATTTGTACATGTAACACTGCCCCAGTATTGTATTGTATTGTCAATCAGTTAAATTAGATGACTGTTCACTTAGTTTCGCAGTTGAACTGGATGACTGTTCATCTAGCTTCGCAGTCAGACTGGATAACATCAGCATTAACATTTGCATTAGCGCATTTTCTGGCTCCTTTGATTTTAGTGTTTCTACTTCTCCACCTTCTGCGCCTTTTTCCGCATCTGAGAGCTGCCCGAATTCAGATTCACGCCTTCCGACTCGATCGCGTCACGCAAGCGTGCAATCAGTATGGCCTTTGTACCTTGTGTGGTCAGATTCCGCTGTTCCAACTCCTCCTTGAGCTCCGATATGGTCAATTGATTGATTTTTAGATGTAAGTTTCCTGGCATTTTTTTTTTATTGTTTCGGCAATTTTTCCACCAGTTTCCACGTTAATTCTCACTATTGTGCATTTCAAAAATGTTTAAACGTTTTCACTTCCAAAATTTTCTTTCTCACTTCTGACACCATTGTCGCGTGTTTTGGTTCGCGGCCAATAATTTCAACGTTCCGGGAAAGTGAAAACGCAATGTCTTTGAAATTAAATTGAAAGAGTTTATTTAATTAAATTACAAATGCACAATCACTTATTATACTATTTCACAATTTTAACTAGAATGTAACTTTCACTTGTCCATAAATTTCTATCGCAATGGTCTTCTAAAATTACTTCACAACCACAAAAATCACTTTTCTATTACTCGAACAATCGCAGTTCTTATCGCGGTTGAATGAATGATCCCCCCCATTCATTCAGCTCGCCTTTATATAAGGTCTCTAATCATTCAACTCAGTTCTCGTACATTGGTGAATTAGCGGGAACATTCCAGCAGCGTAATAAATGGAGCAGTGACTCACTTTCAGATGTTGATCATGCTTCTTAGGTTCTCGTGGTTTCGAGTAAATTCGTTTTGTTGATGTTCTTAATGGTTGTGAAAGCAATTGCGACAGTAGCTTGCAGAATTATTTGTACATATAACACTGCCCCCACCTCAGTTCTTTTCGCCCCGAAAAGATGTGTCGCCATTTGTAGTCAATTCTCCCTGGGTGTAATATGGGGCAATACGGTCCAGATGCACGATTTTCATTTTGGCTCTCGGCTTACGGTGTCCCTGTATGCGATATACGACGTCGTTGATTTGCCTTGTGACCCAGTATAGTCCCTCCCAATTATGTTGCAACTTTGGAGACCTATCCTTTCGCCGTTGTGGGTTGTATAGCCACACCAAGTCATCTTGCTGGAAGCCAGTAGAATTTGTCTTTAGATCATACCTGGTCTTCATGCGGTCAGTAGCCGATTCGAGGTGTTTTCGCACTGTCCGATGCATCTGGTTCAACCGTTGTCTTAGCTCACTTGTGTACTCCGAGATCGTTTGGGGTTTCTCAGGGGGTGTTCCGAACTTTATCTCAGCGGGCAGCCAAATAGTCTTTCCAAAAATGACTTTGGCTGGGGCTTGGCCCGTCGATGCATGTCCGACAGCTCTGTATGCCATCAAGAATAGTAGGATGTGTCGGTCCCAGTCCCTTTGGTTCTCGTCAACCATCTTGGCCAGATGTTTATTGAGCGTGCCGTTGAAACGTTCGACCATTCCATTGGATTGGGGATACAGCGGTGTTGTCTTCGTGTTCCGCATTCCCAGTAGCTCACACATTTCGCCAAAAACTAGTGACTCAAAGTTTCGGCCTTGAGCCGAATGTAATTCGCAAGGTACGCCGTACCTACTGACCCAATTTAGCACTAGCTGTTCGGCTACGGTAGTTGCTTCCTGGTAGGGAATGGGGTAGACCTCGGGCCACTTGCTGAAATAATCGGCTACAACCAGCGTGTATCCATTTTCCCATTTGGATTCAGGAAAGGGTCCTGCGATGTCAACAGCAATCCTTTCAAACGGCACCCCCACGTTATAGGTTTGCATTTGTCCTCTCAGTCGTCCCTTTGGGCTTTTGACGGAAGCGCAAATTGTGCATCTGCGACACCAGTTCTCTACGTCTTCTCGAGCGTGGAGCCAGTAGAACCTTTCTCGCAACTTCGCTAAGGTCTTGTTAACACCAAGGTGGCCTCCCGAAGATCCTTCATGCATTTCCTTAATCACATCGTGGATTCGGCTTTTGGGTAGTATAGTTGGCATCCTATAGGAGCTGCCATTCGCCGTTTCCAATTCCCGCTTGAGTACGCCACCCTCCACCTGATGGGAGTTCCATTGTGCCCAATCGCTTTTCAGGGTCGCGCCATGCATTGAAACGTCTTTCCACTCAGGTCGCCCAGTTGTCTCCTTCAATACGAGCAATGGTCCGATGTCTTCATCGGCTAACTGGGCGTTTCGAATCTCCTCCGATGACCAACCTTTATCGGATTCAGCCGTTATCAATCGTAGATCAACGGGCGGCTCCTTTTCTTCAATCCGCCAGCAATGCTTGCAATTAACTGGACATGGATGACGAGATAGGGTGTCAGCATTTCCATGAACTCCACCCTGATGAAGTAGTTGGGGCCTCACTAGGCCTGGTCGGATAGTCGTTCGGGTTGCACCAGTGTCGTTTGTTATGGTGCAATGTTTTTCATCAACTTGACCCAGAAGGCACAAGTGTGCTTCTCCAAGATGTTGCCTCTGCATGGCGATGGAGGTGCTGGGGATGTCGGTCCTTCTAGCCAACGTCCGCTCGACGAAGTTGGCCCTTCCAGTTTGATGGGCTTCCATTCTAGGCTCCTGACTCGGTCTGGATCTCCACCATCCTGGACAATGCCTCCGTTTTTTTCGCTTCTTGCAGTCTCTTTGCAGGTGCCCTTTCTCACCGCAATCCCAGCATCTAGGCGCACCATTTATCTGCCGCTCTTGCTTACACCTGCACTCGTTTGCCATTATTGCATGGATCCAGGCTGTGCTACGAGTTGCATTTTTCGCTGCCTCATCGTTCAGACTATAAACCAATGCGTCCTTAACCGTTTGCTTTTGAGCTAATCGCACGGCTTGTTGCAATTCCTGGTCCTTTAAGGCACTGATGAATGCTTCTGTCCCTGCATCATCTCGATGTTCTGGGTCGTAAGCTGGATAAGCCAAAAGTGCCAGTCGCCCAATGTCTTGGGCTAGCTGCTGTAAGGTTTCGCCAGACTTCTGCATCCGATGCTGTAGCTGTGCCCGGTAAATCTGCTTCAGATGATCGTCTCTATAACGCATGTCCAGCGCATTCATTATAGCAGCCGGGTTTGAATGCAACTCAACGGGGATAGTCTGCAAAAGCTCGGCAGCTGGGCCTCTTGGAGCAAGAATCAATGCAGTTGCTCATTCCTGTTCATTCCAGTGATTTATCCTAGCGGTGGCTTCAAACTGGATTTTGTAAATAGTCCAGACCGTTCGCCCGTCGGATATTGGTGCTTGCACATTTCTGGATGTGCTTTGCGCTGCGGTTATAAGCGGGGCTGGTGAAGTGGTTACTACTGCCTTCGCTGCTTCCAATTCTGTTTTTACTTTTTCCATCTCATGGTTTATTCTCTCTTCGACATTGCTGACCTTTCCCTCGACCTGGCTGACTTTTTCCGCGACCTGGTAAACCTTTTCCGTTACCTGGTCAACCTTTTCCTTGACGCCTTTAATTTGTTTGTTCAGATGACCGCGCTCCGCTTTTATTTCAGTTGACTGTTTCTCCAGCATCTGTGTGATGTCTGCCTTGATGTCTGCCTTGATTTCGATCGCCTGATGGTACAGCTTCACTGATTGTTCATTTAGCTTCGCAGTTAAATTAGATGACTGTTCACTTAGTTTCGCAGTTATACTGGATGACTGTTCATCTAGTTTCGCAGTCAGACTGGATGACATCAGCATTAACATTTGCATTAGCGCATTTTCTGGCTCCTTTGATTTTGGTGTTTCTACTTCTCCACCTTCTGTGCCTTTTTCCGCATCTGAGAGCTCACCCGAATTCAGATTCACGCCTTCCGACTCGATCGCGTCACGCAAGCGTGCAATCAGTATGGCCTTTGTACCTTGTGTGGCCAGATTCCGCTGTTCCAACTCCTCCTTGAGCTCCAATATGGTCAATTGATTGATTTTTAGATGCAAGTTTCCTGGCATTTTTTTTTATTGTTTCGGCAATTTTTCCACCAGTTTCCACGTTAATTCTCACTATTGTGCATTTCAAAAATGTTTAAACGTTTTCACTTCCAAAATTTTCTTTCTCACTTCTGACACCATTGTCGCGTGTTTTTGGTTTGCGGCCAATAATTTCAACGTTCCGGGAAAGTGAAAACGCAATGTCTTTGAAATTAAATTGAAAGAGTTTAGTTAATTTAATTACAAATGCACAATCACTTATTATACTATTTCACAATTTTAACTAGAATCTAACTTTCACTTGTCCATAAATTTCTATCGCAATGGTCTACTTAAATTACTTCACAACCACAAAAATCACTTTTCTATTACTCGAACAATATCACTTCCCACACACTATCGCAGTTCTTATCGCGGTCGTATGAATGATCCCCCCCATTCATTCAGCTCGCCTTTATATAGGGTCTCTAATCATTCAAGTCAGTTCTCGTACATTGGTGAATTAACGGGAACATTCCAGCAGCGTAATGAATGGAGCAGTGACTCATTTTCAGATGTTGATCATGCTTCTTAGGTTCTCGTGGTTTCGAGTAAATTCGTTTTGTTGATGTTCTTAATGGTTGTGAAAGCAATTGCGACAGTAGCTCGCAGAATTATTTGTACATGTAACACTGCCCCCAGTATTGTATTGTATTGTCAATCTTATAAGCACCTTTTATTGTAACAATTTGCAGCAAATAGCTCCTATACCCAACCAAAATGGCAGATGGTTAGACCTTATTTTTTCTAACGCATGTGACGAAGTAGCGGTCAATTTAACGGATGTTAACGAGTATCTGTTTTCTTATTCAATTCTTCACTCAGCTTTTACTGTCCTGAATTGTCCACTCCTGATATTGTATAATTCCACTATTGCATATGATTTTCGCAATGGGGATTATGATAACATTAATAAACTTTTATCCTGAGTGAATTGAAATGATACCCTGTCAACGTTAGAGTTGGATACGACTCTATCCACCTTTTACCGCATAATCTTTGACGCCGTTGAATCATTCATACGTAAAATAAAGAAAAGATACAAGATTTCGGAACCATGACTGGAGAGTCATGGTTCCGAAATCTTGTCTCAGACATTTACGTAATCAAAGAAATAAACTTTACAAGCTCCTAAAAAGAAGGAATGATGCAAGCAACACGATAAAGAGTAAGTAGAACGACCTTGCTCTTGAATTTAAGTTTAAATCTCAAGAGGCATATCAATCGTATGTTAACGTCATAGCTCAAGAAACTATTTCCAACCCAAAAAAGTTTTTTGAAATCAATGGCTATCCTTCGGTAATGTCATACAAAGGCTCAATGTAATCATGTACAGAACAGATCTGTGAGTTATTTGCCGACCATTTTCAGCATGTTAACTCCAATCCTGCTACTTTACCAAACCTCGAGTCGTCGGAAATAAAGTCAAAAACTCTTATAAACAGTATTTCAATTTCTGAAGATGAAATTCTCCAAGCTATCGAAGACCTTGATTTGAATAAAGGGCGTGGCCTAGATCTTATTCCTCCTTGCTTTCTGGCCCCCTGGAAAAATGAACTGATTAGACCTCTCTTCATTATTTTCAATTAATCACTATCCAGTGGTATCTTTCCTAAGCTTTGGAAGCTATCCTTTATAACACCAATCCATATAAAAATTGAAAAATGGCTTGTAGTGAACTATAGGGGTTTTGTTATCTTATCTACTACACCTAAATTGTTTGAGAAAATTAAATGGAGTAAAATTTCTCCCCTAATTGAACCATTTCTTAATAAAGAGAAACATGGGTTCCGTAAAAATAGATCTACTACCACAAATCTAATAAATTTGACGTCTAATATTCTTTGTAGCATGGAACAAGGAAACCGAATCGATGCCATATACACAGATTTTAGCAAAGCGTTCGATATAGTGAACCATGAAATATTGTTAAAGACACTCCGTAGTTTTGGCATATCCGGTTCACTGCTCCCCTGGTTCAGTTCAGTCCTTTTTGAAAAACCAAACGCAATTTGTTAAATTTCAAGGTCGGTTATCGCGTGAGATCAATGTGATCTCTGGGGTTCCTCAAGGCAGTCATCTCGGTCCACTTCTCTTCAATATCTTTATCTCAGATCTATCAAAAGCGCTGTCTGATATTTCGCACCTTTTTTACGCAGACGACCTCAAGCTGTATCATAAAATACAATTCTCAACCTTTGTTCCTTTTCTCCAATCCAAATTAACCATCCTCCATCAATGGTGCGTTGAGAATCATCTTGAACTCAATTTGGAAAAATGTCAGGTAATAAGCCTTACAAGAAAAAGGAATGTCATCATATATAATTATGAAATCAATAACATACAACTGAGACGAGTTGAAAAAGTTGTAGACCTGGGCGTAGTCTTAGACACGAAACTCAGATTCAACCTGCATTATGATCAAGTTCTGTGTAAAACCAATAAGATGCTAGGTTTTATTAAACGCAGAACAAAAGAATTTATGAATATTTGGGCAACAAAATCACTGTACACTTCACTAGTACGTCCTATTCTCGAATACGGCTGCATAATCTGGGATCCTATATACGATATCTATAGCCGTAGACTTGAGTCTGTACAAAAATAATTTCTACTCATCGCATTAAAATCCCTGCATGATTCCACTTCTTCATCGATTCGGGTCGTCTTGTAGAACACGCGTTGGTAGTATACGCGTATGTGTGTTGATTTAGGTGTCGTGAAAGAATATTTCCTTATATTTCCTTATTTCTTCAAAACATACGAGTATTGAGTTTTTGCTTTAGGTGAGAATCTGTTACACTGTATATTTTAAGTTAGAAAAACGTTTTTCTTATGGTACATAATCGCGATTATATTTCACATTCAAATAATCAATAATTTTTTGAATATGCAAAAAAAACAAAAAAGACATAAAAAACCGCAAACAAATAAATTCTAAAAATTTTCTAGATTTTAAGTTTGATTTGTCTTCCCCACCAAAGAAAAATGAAGATACGGAACGAGTTGCTTTTGACTTTTTTTTTTATACAAAGAAAATGGAAAACACTCAATTATGTACTCTTGTTTGACATTGGTATATCAAAAATAAATTTACAATGGATTGCTAAAACTTGAAAACTCGGTTTTTTCCTTTCACCCAACATGACCGGGTATAGGACCCGCATCAATGGTAGGCTCCTCCGCTAAAATGGGCTAGCCATCGGGCGTGCTCTTTCCTTTTTTTTGCTTAAAAGGGTCTCTTGCCGGGTAGAGTGGCCTTCCGCTTGCGTGCCTTTTTATGATATAAGGTCCTGTAATTTCATTGCACTATGCTGTGGCATAAATCGGTTACGTTTGTATCCCTCATTTGAGGGAAAAAGTCACACAAAGTACTTTTGTGTGAGTTTTTCACTCAAATGGGAAATACATGGCCATGTCTACGTTTGGATCTTGATCCGGTTGGGAGGGTGCGAGCGGGCACCACTTCTACCTATATGCCCCACTCTTATTTGTGGCATACGAATTGTCGGTAATGACGAAGTCCCTCTAAGTCCATCCGTTTTCTCAAGGCCCTATTTGTCCTCTGAATCAGCAATTTGATAGCTCTTAGTAGGTGACCTCTTTTCTCGACTCCGGTCGATACTGCTTTGACCCCGGAATTCGTGGATTCGAAAAATATTTTTGTAGTGGGTCTAGTGCTGGGGGGAAAGAACCCGCCCCACGACACGGCAATGCTAGCCTGCCAGCGCATGCATGCGTCCCCAGACAAAGGCAATCTCGGCGGATCTTACCATCCTCTTTCGCCGAGGTAGCAGACCATCACTGCGGTCCTTCACGGACATTTAATCTACTTAATTCACTACACAATCTAGCGATTGCTTCACTCAACTGTCGCAATGGACTTGCCAATGTTGATTTTTATTTGTTATTCTTTTTTTTGAAATTTTTTTTCGAGAATGGGAGCAGTGATATTGGCAGGATTTACTTCGGGTTAGTAATAATAAGGCATCAAGCCCGGCGCAAGAGGAATGATTGGTTCGATGATGAGTGCCAGAATGCGTTAGATAAAAAGAATCAGGCGCACAAAGAATACGTAGGTGAGAAAACCAGGACGAAGCGAGAACACTATAAAAATCTCAGAAGAGTAGCAAATAAGATAATTAGGATTAAGAAAAGAAAATACTATGACAACCAATTGAGAAGTATAGATGTAAGTTTAGCGAGCAATAACACAAGACAAGCATACAAAGTAGTGAAAAGCCTGAAACGTGGTTATCAGCTCAAAGCCACGCTCTGTCGTGATGAATGCGGCAATATAATCGCTGGTGAAATCAAGATTAAGGTAAGATGGGCATCATATTTCAAGAGCCTCCTTAATCATCCGCACAGCTCCAGAACATTGGCGCTTATAGATGTCTGCGGAGAGCTTCCATTGGCCCCGCCAACTCTGGATGAAGTTTGTTCCATCATCAAAGCCCAAAAGAATAATAAAGCGCCGAGCATTGATGAGATTCCAGTGGAGCTCATCAAACATGGTGGCAGTAGTGTGCACCAAGCTATTCACAAAGTCATCCAGTACTTTTCGCAACAAGAACATATGCCGAAAAAGTGGAGCCAATCAACTGTATTCCCTATCCACAAAATAGGTGACAAGCTACAGTGCGAAAATTATAGAGACATATCCCTAGTTTGTACGGCGTATAAAATATTTTCTAAAATCTTAGAAAATAAAATCGGATCATACGCCAACAGTATTATTGGGGAGTATCAAGGTGGTTTTAGGGCAGGTAAATCAACAACAGGCCAACTGTTCACAGTCAAGCAGGTACTTGAAAAATGCTGGGAATTCAACATAGACGTACACCAAATTTTCGTTGACTTCAAGCAAGCATACGACAGTATTGATCGTAACTTACTGTACCAAATAATGCTTGGGTTTGGCATCCCAGCCAAATTAGTCCGTCTTACCAAATGACAATGACGTCGATGACCTCCAAATTCCGCATCAATAACCAACTCACCGATGCTTTTGACACAAATATCGGACTAAAGCAGGTAGAGGGGCTGGCCCCATTGTTATACAATTTGGCTCTGGACTGCGTCATACGGAAGCTACCTGTCGATACGCGAGGTACATTACTATACAAGTTGAGCCAAGTAGTGGCCTATGCGGACGATATCAACATTCTTGCACGGTCACTAACAACTGCCAAAGAACTCTTTCTGAAACTCGACAGCGAAGCAAAACTATTAGGGCTACAAATCAACGAAAATAAAACAAAGCTCATGACCCAGTCGAGGAAAAATACCCCAAATACACAAAATATCACACTTGGCGAATACAGTGTTGAAAATGTGGGCGAAATTGTGTATCTAGGCAGCGAAATAACGAAAACGGGCAATGAAAGAGACGAAATACGCCAAAGAATACTGCTCCCAAATAAAATATTCTCTTCAGTTTTGACGATCTTGAATACCAGCTGCATACACAGGAAAACCAAGCTCCAACTATACAAACGTGTGATAAGACTTGTGTTATGCTATGGATGTGAAACATGGACCCTAACCCAAGCATCCGCAAATATATTGAACGGCTTTGAACGACAGGTCCTGAGGCGAATAATCGGAGCGAAGCTAGACGGGGATTAATGGCGAATTCGATACAACCATGGCTGTATGGAATTTTTGACGAACTGGAGGTCTCAAGGATTGTAAGACTGCGGAAGCTGAAATGGGCTGGACACATGAATCGTATGGACAAACAACGGATACGCAAGAAGGTATTCGTTGGGAGAACTGAAGGCCGGCGGCCGGTGGGGAAGCCGAGGAAACGCTGGTCTGACTCGGTCGAAGATGACAGTTTATCGATGCTCGGATTTCGGAATTTGGAAGACGCGGTCAACGGACCGAGACAGTTAGAGGCGCTGTTTGCAGGAAGCAAAGGCCCAAAAGGGGCTGTAGTGAGGGAGTACCAGAAGCAATGTCCCTCTTCTGATGATGGCAACGCTTACTCAATGGTTCCTAATAACAGAAATCTAACTGACGATGAAATAGATCTCTATTTGTCGAAGTTAGAGAAGCTGACGTTGGAAACTATTGAGAAAGTTGTTCCCAAGATTAAACATCGAAACAATATGGAAGGATATGAAACACCAACCATCGCAAGGTTAAAAAGATTGAAAAGCCTTCTTCTCACCCGCGTCAACAATATTTATCGACGATTTTTGGACTACAACCATCCCTCGTTGGCTTTGTTGAAATTACACCTGAAGAATGTCCGGAACTTAATCCGTTCATACTTCAGGAGTGAGGTCAGCAATCAATGGGCGGAAAAACTGAGGGGTATTAGCCCACAGGACCCAGATGGCGTTTTCGCGAAAGTGAATAGCTTATTCCGCAGGAAGTCTCGAGTGAAGGTATCGAATCTTAAAGTCGCTAGTGATGAGATAAATCTTCTCGATAGAGCTGGTATCGGAATTGATAGTACGACTCCGGATAGAAATGGAAACAGGATTATATGTGATGGATTGCAGAAACTTGCCCTGATTGGAACACATTTTGAATTGGTTCATCTGCCAAACCCAGAGAGAAGGAATGAAATATTTTCGGAGGTCGTTGAAGCAAAAGTTCTCGACTTCAAATCAAGCCTGAACGGCCAATCAATTCTTCATTTCGATGACAAATTAACATCTGACCTCATACCAAGCTTGAATATTATTGATTATTTTGTCAGCTATGAAGACTTGTGTTTCATATTTCGCAGAATAAACAACAAGAAATCATGTGGTACTGACGGTATTCCAAATATAGTTCTCCGACATTTGCCTGAGGTTGCTATTAGGAATTATTGCATATTGTTCAACAACATGTTGAACAATTCATATTTCCCAAATGAGTGGAAAAAGGCTAAGGTATTTCCAATCTTGAAGAAAGGAAAAGAATCTTCATGCCCTAAAAGCTATCGCCCAATCAGCTTGCTGCCTAACATCAGCAAGGTGTTTGAAGTGATACTTAACAGAGCATTAAACGCCCACATTGAGAAATATGAGTTGGTGCCGAATTGCCAATTTGGTTTTCGTGCCAGGCATTCGACCGTACATGCAATCACGAAAGTAACCTCAGACATCTGTTGGAAACAAAATGTTAGACAATGCGTTGGAGCATGTCTCATTGATATGGAGAAAGCCTTCGATACGGTGTGGCTAGATGGACTAGTTTTTAAACTCCTTCAGGACAAGTTCCCCAGACACCTTGTCGCCATGATGTGTAATATGTTATACGGGAAATCGTTTGTTGTAACTGATGGAAATCTGACAACAATGCGCGAATTCAAGGTCTTGAATGGTCTACAGCAGGGAACAGTTACTGCGCCCCTGCTTTTCTCAATATTCATTCGCAAGCTATTGAACAGCTTTGATTTTAATGTCTCACCAACGCGATCATTGGTAGTGTTTGCTGATGATCTGATCATCTATACGGCAGCAATCTTCAAAAAATGTTTAATGATATGCAGCTCTACACCGACAATTGGCGAATGAAAATCAATGCGCAGAAGTGCGAAACAATTTTGTTTCGGACAACGCTGCAGGGGGCCAGTCAAGACCTGAAACGTAATTGGAAGGATTTCCACATTATGGCTGGTGAGGGTAGTTCAGAACGGATTCCACATAAATCCTGTGTTCGATACCTTGGTGTTCATCTCGATCAGTATCTGTACTATACTGAACATGTCAAAATTATGCTCAGTAAAGCACTAAAAGTAGTCATGGCCCTTCGGCGACTCTTTCATTCCAGATACATTGATCAAAAAGTCAAAGTTATTTGTTACAAGACCCTGGTTAGGCCAGTTTTGACATACGGATGCCAGATCTGGTACAACCAGAGTGCTAGTACAATGGAAAGATTAAGAGTTTTCGAAAGGAAATGTCTTCGTGCATGTACTGGTTTGTACAGAAAGCCTGAGACGGATTGGAAGCACTATATATCGAATAGAAAAATTTATCAAACCGCTCAAGTGACAAGAGTCGATATCTTCATATTGAAACTTCTTCGGAATCATATCGCAAGATCTGTAACTGTGAGTGAAAACCCTTGGATTTCACAGCCGTTCCACCCTACAGACGGGTATATTTTGACTTGCCTCACTACTGGCTTCGTTCCTCCAGAAGCATTCGTGTATTTGGACATGAATCGATACGTTTTTGATTCTGACGGCGTCCCAATCATATATCACATATATCGACGGGCCACCGATAAGAAGATAAAATATCCTCCGAATCTGAGTTCACGAGACCAACAATTCCAATGGAGATACTCATTTGCTAGATTCGTTGAGGCTGGTCGAGCTGAGATGGAGCAATCTAGGTATTGGTGGCTGAATGACAATGTCTAAATTATTCGTGTTTATTTTCTGTTTTTGTGCTTTTTCTCGTTACTTAGTTTTTCAGATTCATCTCATTATTGCTACATCTAGTATTGTTGTTTACTTGTATTATAAATTAGGTATAGGTTTCAATATAACGTAATTTTTTTTTTTTTTTTGATTGAACTTATTTAGAATTAGGGTGTAACATATTAGGTATAGGATATAAGTTCATTGTTGTGTTAGTAGTATAAGTAATTTTTGAATAATGCTGGTTGGTTTTTTTCTCCGTTTTCCAATTGAATCAAAAAATATCTAATAATCTTAACTAATTTAAATTTGCAAGTGTATTTTTTTCATTAAATGTGTTTAACTGATAACGTATAAATTTAGAGAGCCATTCGGGCCATTAAGTTTTTTTATAGTTTTATTGTTTGGAATTTGCTTTATGTTCTTTTAAAAATTTAAAACGATTGGTATTGAATAAAGCGCTTTTGAATTTGAATTTGAATTAGGGGCTGTAGTGCTAAGAAGAAGAATAATAAGGCTAATAAGTTGCGTATCAAATTGTTCCACACTTATTGCGCTGCTATTTTTATGAAATGTATTTTCATCGTCAAGATTTCTTGAGCAGTTTGCCTAGGTGGGCTGCTCGATCACTTCAAAGGATTTTAAATTAAATAAACTAATTGAATCCGAAAAAACGCTGGTTTGGCTCGGTCAACGAAGACAGCTCATCGCATCGGTTTTTGAACTTGAAGGATGCGGTCGATGAACTGAAATAGTTCGAGGCGCTTTTTGCAGAAAGCAAAGGCTCGAGAGCAGTTATAGTACTACGAAGAAAAAAAAGAAGCAGAACTCTTAGAAAAAACATCTATAAAAACAAACCCATGACTCATAAATGCCTCTTTAAAAAAATTTTATAGATGGTCAATTTCAGCGTTTTTCCTTCAAAATTTTAAAAATACTTACATTATAGCTATGACTAAATTTTATGAATGGTTGGAATACTGCACGTCTCCGAAAAGTTTAAATACGTAGTTTCCATAATAACCGAGAAAATATGCCTTGACATAAGAATGGACAAAAAGTAGAGCAGGCGCAATCTATTGCAATAAGGATTAGCATTTTTAAAAAGCTTTAAGACTAGGGTCGTTCATGGCTGGGGGAACTAATACGATACTGAAAAGATTTCACTGAAGCCATGTTACATATCTGCTAAACTTTGATTTCCGGTATGATTCAAATTATGCATTCAGAGCAATTTCATTGATCCTTGAATTTCAGGAACTGACTATTACGATATATCATATCAAACTTAAAAATTTATGATTTTTTTAGTCATTATTCTAAAGCTCGACTATTTCAAATTCATACAATGAACGCAAAAATATTTCAATTCTCAAAGGACAAACGAAAATAGATACACATTTCAAATCAAACGAAAGCGCTCTGTATGGATTAGCCATTTAACATGCATTTATTCATCCTTTGATATTTTGGCTGAATCAAATATTGGAATATCCTAGTAGGTTATGGATGTACTCGTTTATACTTTTCAGTACCACTCGAAGCCTTTCATAAGCTATTTAACTGAAAGCTACGTTCCAATTCAAAGCGCTATTATTTACCGTTCTGCATATGCTTAAATGCAATTGAAATATTTAATTATTGATTTTCCTAAGCTTAATGCTACAATTATCATCCTTAGGTGAATAGCTTTTGATTCACTCTTCATTCAAATCGTAATGGATTTCATCAAAAAGCGAATGTACTCATATTTAATTCTTGTGAAATTTGTTTGCTCTATCAGCAATTTCGGGTAGTTGCCTTTATCCTCGAGGGAGAATATGGTATATAACGGAAATTTCAATATCATGTTGTCACGTCTTGCATATCGCAGGCAATAATCTCATCAAACTATACGTTACAACCCAATAAAGCCTCTGATATCTCCACATTGATATTATCCCCTAAACACACATTTTCCTCGAGATCTCTGTAACCGCAAACGTACTTGAGGCGAAAGTGTAAAGCTAACATTGGTATCCCAGAAGAACTGTCCACCACCCACTTAGCATCAAACTACCCCGGAATTCCTTGCAATTTCGTTTACGACCGACAACGTCCCTTACCGCAAAACCTTAAAAGTTAAGTAGTTCAATATTCCACGGCTATGAACTAGATTAGGCAATCAAAAAAAATTTTTTTTACGCTAAACGACATCACCCGCCACTGATGATGATGATGGCGTAAAAGCTGACAGACAGCCAGGCGAACAGGATGGTGGTGTTGACGTTGATGACACCGTTGGTTTGCGTCGCGCTACCACCGTTCAACATCGTAAAATCCAATCCCCATTAAACCGAAATAATCTTTCTCATGAAAGCGGCATGCAACCACAAATCTGGAGGAAGGTGACGTGAAGCTCAAGAAAAAGTTATTTTGACGGCAAAAAAAACTGTGGAAGAAGGAAGATGATTGCCCGGACGTTGCGCCGCATTGAGGAAAAATAAGATTTCAACGCCATATGATAAATGAGAGGACACATAAAATTTGGGCAAGAGGAAGTCACAAGTGTCAGTGGTTATTATGTGGCGAGTGATGATAAGAGGAATGAGGATTTGCTGGGAGGATACGATTTTATTTAGATTTTAATGTAAGCGTTTTTGAAGGACTTTGTTATAGGGGTCAGGGCAATACGAGAACCGAAATGAATTGATTCAGGTTATTTGAAAAGATTAACAAATTGCTGTTTTCACGGTAATGCAATAGCAGTGGCGGACTTACCTTTTTTTTGTGCTAGGGAGGTAAAAGCATTTACGCCCACCGAGTCTGGCAGTGTGGGACTCCCATGGAGGATACCCTTGGACTACCCACACTAAATACCTCCCCTGTCAATCTAAGAACCTAGCCTGGAACCGTTTGACACATTACTTCGGGCCAGGACTTAACTTTAGGCACACTAAGCACGTGTCTAAGGGCAGCAATCGAAAGGAATCATTTTTGTTTTTTCTTTACCAGTAAATTATAAGAACATTTACTATTAGTCAATGTGGCCATCAAATTAATTTCACAGGAAAAGTTTTTTTTTTTAATTCATAATTAAATATTCTGTTCCCGACCATAAAAAACTCATTACTGCCAAGCCACGACGCCCATCACCTACACCATGGTTTCCAGTGAAAACTCACGTTCATTTATCGCCACGAAGAGATGTGACTGCGAGTAACAGTCGATATCAGGTTTTCTAGCGATGAACAAAAGTGTTTAATGCGTGTTTACCTCTTGTCAGTTCTAACATAATTTAGATAAAATATCCATATTCTTCTTTACCCGATTTTGATTGTTTTATATTTTCATACGAGTAGCTATATTAACATCGTCGTCGCACATTAAAATTACAACTAATGAGCGACAAACGGAAAAATTTATGTGGTGTAGCATTCCGCCAACTTTCAAGTGAAAAGCGTGAGAGAAGGGCTTTTCCTTTTAAAAATTGGTCAAAACGATCAAGAACTTTTTTTCAAAACAGGGAAAATAGAGGAAAATGACCAACGTGAAAAAGAAAGTCAAAATGATATCATCAGCGATAAACCAGGAAATATCACTTCAACCAACACTGACAGTAGAAAAGTTCAAAATGTAACCCCAATTGAAGTCTATGAAATAAACAGTGATAATAATAAATGAGATCCTGAAACTGATAGTAAGAATAATGTAACAGTCGTGCAGGAATACTATACCATTCAAAGGAAATTGGACTCGTTAGTTATGATCCAATTGAATTGACAGTTAATGGTGCTACAATTGAAGCTTTATTGCGTCAAGGTATAAGCTAGAATAAAAATTATCATTGGAGAAAAAACAAGATGTTTAACAGAGGGTGCTTTTTATCGTCAACTAGCCAACGGAGAAATAATATCAAGAGACTATTTAGTTTATTCTCCATGCAAAACGTTCCGTTTTTTGCGCTCCATTCAAGCTTTTTGGCTCAAAATACGTGGCCTCCACAAGATCAAATCTTGCTACTGTAGGTATATCAAACTGGAAAAATATTGCAAGTATTTTGTCTGCACACGAAAACTCTCAACACCATAAAAATTGTGACTTAGATCTATTAACATGAAAAAAGTGCTTAGGAACTGTTACAAGTCATTATGATTCGTATGTAGAAGCTGAAACAAAATACTGGAGAAGTGTTCTTTTAGAGTTTTGCGGTTGTGAAAAAATTGGCGAGCAGAGGCCGCCCTCTTCGTGGTCATCGTGAAAAATTTAGAGCTTTGCACAATGAGGAATTTATGATGCCATAAGAGCTGATTGCTGAATTCAATCCCTTTCTGGCTAATCACACTCATCGACACGGTTACCTTTCTAACTTTCTTCAACAACATGTGATGAAGTTGTCGATTTACTTGCTAGTAAAGTCAAGAAGATCATCGTTAATGAAATTAAGATTGCCAAATACTTTTCAGTAATAGGAGATTAACTCCTAATATCTCTCATACCGACCAATTGTCTACGGGAGTATACTATGATATGCTTGTGAAGATGCTTGCAAAAGTTTATGTGAAAACTGGGAAGCTATAATTGAAGCCTTCAACTCTTACCAAAATGACCCGTATGAAAAACTTCTTATAAGAAATGAAGCCTGTGGTATTTTGAATGGCATGGACAGGTTTGAAAACGCATTGATGCTGGGGATTTCGAAAGATATTTTGGAAAGGTTTGGAAAAGTGAATGAAATTCTCCAAAGTATTGATACGTCCATTCAAAGAGCAAATCGACTTTATAGTTCTCTTGTTGAAGGGTAATGGCCCGGTGCAAAATCATTTGTTTTTTAAATAATTTTTTATATGGGAGTTTCAATTATAAGAACATAAAACTACAATATCGGAGAATCGGAAAAAAATTCTATAAACGTATTTTTCAAACAAAATGACCGACTTTTCGTAGCTGCATTCCGCAGTGTTTTGAAGTGCTCCGCGGCCGGACAGCTAGCAGCCACAATTTAACGAAACAAAAAATTTTCCCTTAAACTACATCACAATACCTAAAGAAGTATTTGAGGAAATTTAGAAATATTAATTTCCGAAAAATGGGAAGCATTTGAAGTGAAAACTCTTTTTTTTTCGAAATAAATCGTTTAAAAAATAGTCATAAAATGGAAAATTATTGATCTATAAAAAAATCTTCGCGAAATGCAATTATAAATATGTCATTAAAATTTTAAGTTGATCGAATAAAAATTGTTCGAGTTATTTGTTTGGCCGATTTGAAAAACGCTGTATTGAGAAACACGCATTAAATTTTTACATTCAATTTTTTCCTTGTTATAGTTGTGAAATGTTAAAACATTAGTCCATTAGTCCGCCATGCCAGCTCCATATAATTGGCCGTCTGCAGCACGATTTTTTTCCTCTACTGTTTTCGAAGATTTTGAGCTCTTGCCACTTTTGTGATGGACGCCTCCTATAGTCAAGCCCAAAAGGTTCATAATTATGCCCATGATGCTGCTCAGACCATCACTGAAAGTATATACAGCGATAACAGCCGCTATATCTAATACTTTTTTGCCGCTCGAAGTGATCTTGGGTGCCAGCTGGCACGCGATGGAGTTCAAACTCTCGTTATTGCTCTGTGTGAATCCACCCAAGCAGCGACACACCAGATCGTGATTCGTCAGCTCCTCATAGACGGGCTTAATAGCTTCAAAACTTCAAGTTTCATTAGAGCTTTATGCGTGTGAGATGCGAGAGTACTCGTAGCCCTCACTTTTTGCCCTGTACACCAAAAGTCGGCGCGGGACGGACAATCGCCATGCTTTGAATTCTGGTCAGTGGAAAGCTTGTGATATCGAGTAGCCCAAATATCTTTATTCATGCCTTCAATCGAGTCTTTATTTCTGCGAATAGCTAGTCCGGAATATTTACTTAGATGATCGATGCCTCCCAATCCTTTGCCTCCCAATCCTTTCGTTTTTTTTTTTGAGGTTTTGGAGACGAGTACCCATGCGTTTTTGCACATGATGAATGCACTCTTTTTTTCTCATCGAAATCTTCATAAGGTTTTGAATCAAAAAGCCCTTGAAAGTTTTACTGTCACCGTCTCCCACATAAAATGCATACTCCACATCATGAAGTTCTGCAGAACGATGAAGCATTTCAATAATTGCATCAATTTCCATTTTTCCTGCAGAGCTTTCATGATTTTTTTCACATTAATCTTGATGCTTTCATACCATTCTTCATATTTGGCAGTTTCTTCTTTACCTATCCATTTATCACTTGCTTTACACAATTTAGATTTCACCACTTTATCGATAACCTTGCCCGTGAACTAACCGATGAGAGTAACAATGACAAAGAAGAAAAAAAATCCTCTCTTCCACCAAGATCAATCACCTGAAACTATAATACCCTCGCTCTGTCCTTCATGAAGTGATCACGCTTTCTCTTCAACAGCTGTCTTTTGCATGATTATAGTACGAATAGCCTTCGTTGGTATAAATATGGATTCAACAACTCTGTCGTAAAAAATATGGAATATTGGTCGTGGCAGCTCCATGAAGGTACAAAACTCAGAGAAACTTTTTGTACCTCAGCTGGGCATTTCTGAATCTGATTGTTTGGCACTACATGAACGAGGTAGCTTATGCTTTTCTTAAAAAATGAGCACTTAGCACGGTTGAGATGAAGATCAATTTCTTTGAGACGTTCCAAGCATGTGCCAAGATTTCTGGTGCACTCCTCAAGATCTGAGCCATGACAGATGACGTCATCAAAGTATGCCTCAACTTTTGGAAGGCCGTTCAGGAATTGACCCAGGACCCGATTGAATTTCGTTGGGGGGTCCATAATACCAAAGCTGAGATGGTTCATTTTGAATGTACCTTTATGCGTTGAAATCGTTTGAATCTTGCTCCCTTCTTCATAGACCCGAAAATGCAAATATGCCTTGTACAAGTCCAATTTACAAAATCACTTGGAACCTCTGAGACCATGCAGAACCTCATCTATTCTGTGGATGGAGTGATTTGAAGCAACGAGTCTGAAATCCACTTCACACTTGTAACCCACGCATAGCTTTACCCCACCGTCGGATTCAGCTATATCAACGAGATCCCTAATCACTTAATGCGATCGGACTGATGGCTGTTTGAGACTCCAGTGTACATAACTCTCTCGCAACTCCCTCTTGCAATGCAAATGAAACATCACGTTCACAAATGAAAACTAGCTTCACGCCTTCTCTGAATCGGAGCTTAATTTTTACGTTCAGAACACACCCATTCCTTTCTTCGAGGCAAATGACTACCTCGTCTTCGAGCGAAGAGACTTTATTGATGTCGAGTGGCCGGAAAGCTCAGTTTTTGGGGTTATCTCTCTCGTTGAGGCTGATTCTGAGACTACAAATCCACATGTAGATGAGCAAAGCGTCATACCTTGCTGGCACTATGAATAGATCGACTTCTATTGAATTCCCTTTGTAGGCGACTGAGACAGTGACTTTACCCTCAGGCTTGATAACATGATCTGAATAAGACGGAAGGAGGCTGAAGTCAGTTACAGCGGTCGTTCGATTCACAATTTATTGAAGGCTGTTTCCGGAAGCAAAGAGAAACGTGCACCTGAGTCTACTTGAAATGCTTGCAGCTTGTTGCTGAGTGTGACCACAACAATGTATTTATCAGTATCTGGGCCAACATCGTACAACCTCGATGTTTTTAATGTGAACGATACCATATTTGCTGTTGAGGTAACGATCTCATTCTTATTGAGAATGATGTGTTGACAGCGTGTTCGTCTTCGATTTTCGGAGCCGGGTGGTGATGCAGACTTTGGAGATATGACCGATTTTCCCAAAAAAGGTGCACTTCATAGATTTGCGGTCTATTCTGCAGTCACGCGATTTATGGTTTGTGTGACCACAGTTGAGACAAAGACCGTCGGATCCTAATGACCGATTACCCAGATGGCTTATATTGTAGATTATTGTAGAGCTGCGGGACTGAGAACGATAACGTGGGTAAGAGCCGGACTGACGATTGTTGTGCTGAGACTTGGAACGCTGGCGGCTACGACAATTTCTTTCGTGATGACGATCAATTTTTTTTTGTATCTGCAATTCGATTCAGCGGTTTCTCTAGTGGCTTACTCAGCTGACTTGACCCAAACCGAGATGCTTCCAGTGCTGTGGCTTTCGTTAGAAATCCATCGAAATCTCCAAGATTTGTATCTTGTATGATATCTCTAACCAGCTATCCTTCAGGCCTCTGATGAAATGAGCATGAAGGAATATATCTACTATGGACAACTTCTTTTTATAGATGGCATTGAGACAAATAGTGTAGAAATCAAAGTCTTTCAACTTTTCTTTCAAAGATGTGACGAAATCCGAAATCGACTGATGTGGTTGCTAAGTGATGCTGAGAAATGTCGATTGAGACTGATGGAGCCAGCATTTTTTCGCAATGACCCTTCAACGTTTTGAATTCAATTTCCTTGATAGCATTCTCTGGTCCAAGAAATGCAGCTAGATTGTTACAGTGATCTTTCGCAATCTATGAATGCAATTGTTGAGCCGTTTTTTATAATCACTAACGTCAGTAAGATCAAAATAGTTGTCAAAACGCTTTATGTACGATGAAACCTTTTCATTTTTGGCATCATAGCTTTCAAAACGTGTTACTTGTATTGCTGGTGCGATTTGCTGACTTCCAACATGCACAATTTAGAGAAGCAATGGGAGTGCAACAGGAACCATCGTTCACAGGAGGAGGGTTAGAGTCACCGTTTAATCCGAGTATTCATTGTCACACTGTTATGTATCTTCTATGTGCTTCAAAACCTATTTTAAATAAAATGTCACTTCTGTCATAGTCACCATGCCGACCACTCGTATTTTTCTTCTTCTCTGCTGATAACATTATTTCAACTTTTTTATAAAGGGTGATTCATAACAAGTGTACACACGTGAATGGGCCTTAACTCTTATTTATTACCAATTTCAGGTCCATATATTGACAGATTATGATAGTTTGGTCTTTTACAATTTTAACCATGGCGTCATACACATCAGCTAAACGTTTTATTATTGTTAAAACTTTTCACAAAAATAATTAATCGCCAGTGCAAACATTTCGCGCTCTACGTGAAATCGAAGTCAAAGTCAAAAGCGCTTTATTTAATACCAATCGTTATAAATTTTTAAAAGAACATAAATCAAATTCCAAACAATAAAACTATGAAAAACTTAATGGCCCAAATGGCTCTCTAAATTTATACATTATCAGTTAAACACATTTAATGAAAAAAATACACTAGCAAATTTAAATTAATTCAGATCATTATATATTTTTTGATTCAATTGGAAAAAGGAGAAAAAACCAACCAGCATTATTCAAAAATTACTTATATTACTAACACAACAGTGAACTTATATCCTACACCTAAAATGTTACACCCTAATTCTATATAAGTTCAATCAAAAAAAACGTTACCTTATATTGAAACCTTTACCTAATTTATAATACAAATAAACAACAACACTAGATGTAGCAATAATGAGATGAAACGAAAAACTAAGTAACGGGAAAAAACACAAAAACAGAAAATAAACACGAATAATTTAGACATTGTCATTCAGCCACCAATACCTGGATTGTTCCATCTCAGCTCGACCAGCCTCAACGAATCTAGCAAATGAGTATCTCCATTGGAATTGTTGGTCTGGTGAACTCAGATTTGAAAGATATTTTATCTTATTATCGGTGGCCCGTCTAAATATGTGATATATGATTGGGACGCCATCAGAATCAAAAACATCGATTCATGTCCAAATACACAAATGCTTCTGGAGGAACGAAGCTAGTAGTGAGGTAAGTCATAATATACCCGTCTGTAGGGTGGAACGGCTGTGAAATCCAAGGGTTTTCACTCACAGTTACAGATCTTGCGATATGATTCCGAAGAAGTTTCAATATGAAGATATCGACTCTAGCACTTGAGCGGTTTGATAAATTCTTCTATTCGATATATAGTGCTTCCAATCCATCTCAGGCTTTCTGTACAAACCAGTACATGCACGAAGTCATTTCCTTTCGAAAACTCTTAATCTTTCCATTGTACTAGCACTCTGGTTGTACCAGATCTGACATCCGTATGTCAAAACTGGTCTAACCAGGGTCTTGTAACAAATAACTTTGACTTTTTGATCAATGTATCTGGAATGAAAGAGTCGCCAAAGAGCCATGACTACTTTTAGTGCCTTACTGAGCATGATTTTGACATGTTCAGTATAGTACAGATACTGACCGAGATGAACACCGAAGTATCGAATACAGGATTTATGTGGAACCCGTTCCGATCTACCCTCACCATCCATAATGTAGAAATCCTTCCAATTACGTTTCAGGTCTTGACTGCCCCCCTGCAGCGTTGTCCGAAACAAAATTGTTTCGCACTTCTGTACATTGAGTTTCATTCGCCAATTGTCGGTGTAGAGCTGCACATCATTAAACATTTTTTGAAGATTGCTTTGAACTATTGTAGCTTTTCGGTCTGCCGTATAGATGATCAGATCATCGGCAAACGCTACCAATGATCGCGTTGGCGAGACGTTAAAGTCAAAGCTGTTCAATAGCTTGCGAATGAATATTGAGAAAAGCAGGGGCGCAGTAACTGTTCCCTGCTGTAGACCATTCAAGATCTTGAATTCGCGCATTGTTGTCAGATTTTCATCAGTTACAACAAATGATTTCCCGTATAACATATTACACATCATGGCGACAAGGTGTCTGGGGAACCTGTTCTGAAGAAGTTTGAAAATTAATCCATCTAACCACACCGTATCGAAGGCTTTCTCCATATCAATGAGACATGCTCCAACACATTGTCTATCATTTAGTTTCCGACAGATGTCTGAGGTTACTTTCGTTATTGCATGTACGGTCGAATGCCTGGCACGAAAACCAAATTGGCAATTCGGCATCAACTCATATTTCTCAATGTGGGCGTTAATGCTCTGTTGAGTATCACTTCAAACACCTTGCTGATGTTAGGCAGCAAGCCGATTGGCGATAGCTTTTGGGGCATGAAGATTCTTTTCCTTCCTTCAAGATCGGAAATACCTTAGCCTTTTTCCACTCATTTGGAAAAGATGAATTGCTCAACATGTCGTTGAACAATTGTGATAACCGAGGCTCTAAAAGCCAGCGCTGAAACCGGCACACAGCACAAACTCAATTTAACGATGAGTAACCATTCAGTCACCTTCCCCATCGCAACCCTCACTCTTTTTTTTTTTTCACATGAAAAATAAGTCAAGAAAATTTCCTTTGTACTTAACTCGCATTGTTGTCAATGGGAAACTAAATTCTAAAACTGTTTATTAGAGAACCTCAATGCACATTTCGAGTTGCAAAGCGTAAATACATATCAAGGAAATGGCTGGTCAACGCAGACAAGTCTTATTAACTTGTATCAACGCAAAACCATGAACGGATCACTTAGCGAACAAGCTAAGTTGCATGAAAGACTGAGAGAGTTAGAGGCCGAAAGAAAAGAATTGAATAAACTTCGCAGCTCATCAGCATTGCAGCGGAATTTCGTTTATCCTCTTGCCATGCTACTTTTGTTATTCTTAATTGGAATAACACTTTTGCTAGTATTGCAGAATACCCTTGAACTTTTAATTGGTATCAAGGCGTTACCGTTAAGTACTAGGCAATTAACACTAGGAATAACATCGCTATCTAAACTTGGACCAATTGGCGCAGCACTAGAAGTATGCATCATCTTCTAATTCCCTAATAGCAACCTCAGGCAAATGTCGGAGAACTATATTTGGAATACCGTCTGTATTACATGATTTTTTGTTGTTTATTCTGCGAAATATGAAACACAAGTCTTCATAGCTGACAAAATAATTAATAAGATTCAAGCTCGGTATGAAGTCAGATGTTAATGATTCATCAAAATGAAGAATTGATTGGCTGTTCAGGCTTGATTTGAAGTCGGAAACTTTTGCTTCAACGCTCTTTGAAATAATTTCATTCCTTCTCTCTGGGTTTGGCAGATGAACTAATTCAAAATGTGTTCCAATCAGGGTAAGTTTCAGCCCATCACATATAATCCTGTTTCCATTTCTATCCGGAGTCGTACTATCAATTTTGATACCAACCCTATCGAGATTTATCTCATCACTAGCGACTTCAAGATTCGATACCTTCACTCGAGACTTCTTGCGGAATATGCTATTCACTTTCACGAAAACGCCATCTGGGTCCTGTGGGCTAATACTCCTCAGTTTTTCCGCCCATTGATTGCTGACCTCACTCCTGAAGTATGAACGGATTAAGTTCTGGATATTCTTCAGGTGTAATTTCAACAAAGCCAACGAGGGATGGTTGTAGTCCAGAAATCGTCGATAAATATTGTTGACGCGTGTGAAGAAGGCTTTTCAATCTTTTCCACCTTGCGATGGATGGTGTTTCATATCCTTCCATATTGTTTCGATGTTTAATCTTGGGAAATACTTTCTCCATCGTTTCCAACGTCAGCTTCTCTTACTTCGACAAATAGAGATCTATTTCATCATCAGTTAGATTTCTGTTATTAGGAACCATTGAGCAAGCGTTGCCACTATTAGAAGGGGGACATTGCTTCTGGTACTCCCGATTAAACTTCTTTTGAAACTTTCCCCAGTCTGTTTTTTTTTTTAAATTCAACCGATGGTTTTCATGTTGAACTGGAATGAGGAAGAAATCATCCCTGTGATGATTGATTTCCATTACGATTGCGTTATGGTCACTATCATAAGGAAGCACCTGCAGTTTCCGTTGAGGACTATTAAAGCTGAATTCAAGTCTTGCGTCAGCAATGCAGAGGTCCAAATATGAATTTGTCCTAGGGTATGTTGGGAACTCCCACCCATATAGATTGCACCTGTATTCAATTTTTTTCTCTGTTATCCACGATTTCAGGAATACACCTCTTGGATTATTGGTGGCGTTTAGCCATACTGTATGCTTGGCATTCAGGTCACCGGCAAAAATATAATAATTATGCAGCCTGTTCAATTCGAGTATTTCAAACAAGGAATTGAGTTCCTCCATGAACTTGAGAACATTTTGACCAGTTGCATAGGCAGAGATAACGAAGAGGTTATCCCCACCAGGCAGTGAAATTTTGATGACGGACACTTCAAGAAATCCAAAGTTTTTGAATTCGACTTTATCAATATTTTGGAAAGAATAGGGTCTTCGAACCAATATCTCGGTGCCACCTCCCCCATCACCTATTACCCTATCGTTTCTTACGAATGCAAAATCTTTGAATTCCATGGAATGCCATGAATTGAGGTAGGTTTCAGTGAGAAGTATGATGTCAGGCTTTTGCTTTTGCGGGCTGATTTTTGTCCTTATTTTTGTTCTTTAAATATTGAATAAAGTTTAAGTCATTATCATTATCTTGATTAAAATTACCTCCGATGTTTTCTTCAATTTCCATATCTTCGGTTAATCCCTCCAGCGCTGCAAAATAGTTTTGGCTCTCGTTGGTGCCACCAGCACTTAGAACTTCTTCTGGAATTGCTTGCCTTGTACTTTTCTTCGGCTTTGTTACTTGTTGCCATTGATTTTGCGGCTGCGTCTTTTGAGGCTTCATGCCTTTCTTGAAGAGATCCTTGAGGGTCTGTATCTCTTGCCTTAGTTCATCATTTTCCTTTTGAAATTTGGCCATTTGTTGATTGGCCGCTATTATTTGCATCTTGCACCCTCCATCTGCGGAGTTTTCTTCGTTATGTGTTCTTTTGGTGATTATCGCCAGTTTCGTATTCGTCGTTTCCCCAGGTAACCCCAACGGTGGGAAGCCGTCGGACTCCTCCATACCAGCGGCGAGGTTTTCTTTGGTAATTTGTTTTTCGTTACCAATCGAAGTAAAAATATTCGATACATATTTCCCGAGTCGACTACTTCGACAATATAAGATTTTTTCCGATAAAAATTAACTTCGTACTAACGTTTTTAAAAAATTAATTTAATTTTTGAAAACTTTTGACAGGAGCGATTTAAAAGACGTATATACGCAAAGACTACTGCGATCCATCCTGTGAAATTGAATAATTTCTCGAAATGGACCCATAAATTGGCCGGCGAGATCGTGTGATTTGACTCCTTGTGACTTATTCCTTTGGAAATTTCTGAAGGATCGTGTTTACGCTGATGCTCCCCAGACTACTGAAGCATTAAAAAAAAAACAATATTCGAGCCAGCATACGCCTAATAACGCCGGAAATGTGCGCAAATGTCATCGAAAATTACAATCATCGTTTGATAGTCTGTAAAGCAGCATGAGATGCACATATGCCCAAAGTAATGTTACATGTTTAATTGTAGGGGACCAAATTTTTCATAATAAATGAACGTTACAGCTCAATCTTCACAAAAACTATGTTTTGTCTAGACAAAAATGTGTACACTTGTTATGAATCACCCTTTAGTATAATGTCTTATTTATATCAACGCCATGATTCGCCTCTTGAATTGCAAAATCACTGAAAATGGAACTATTATCTTAAATTAAAATAATTGAATAATTTCAATCAATTTCTTTTAGAATAAATAATAAAAGCATGACTCCTTATTGGTTTTTCACCATTTTAGATAACGTCATTAACAACACATCCGCGTTAACATCCGATGATGAAGATGAAGATACAGACGATGATGACGATAGTGCGGAGGGCAGTGCAGATCAAATGTTAGTTTTTTAAAATGGAGCAACATTATGAATTATTAAAACAAACAAACTCTACTCTTAATGATTAACGAATAATTAACGATTTGCTTACTATAAAATGAAGTACTAAAAATTGAAAAAATTGATCACTAAAAAAATAATAAAATGGATCAGAGATTTTATAATTAGTTATACAATTTGTATCAATAAACAATATTTAAAGAGCAAATCCATGATATGTATGTAAAAAAAAATTAAGAGCATTGCACGGATTATTTAATAAGCTGAAGTCATTGATCACCTTATAAACTCTTCATTGTTTCTTCATTATTTTCTGCGAAAATTCCAGCAGGAATACAATTTTACTATTTTTATTTATTTGCAATATTAATTAAATCAAACTTGATGAACTCCTGTCATGATGTTAAATTTGATAAAAAAATAAATAAAATTTAATTAATCAGTTTAAATTTTTTGGTAGCTCTGTCAACTCATGGCAGTTAGTTAAGTGCGTGTGCGTCTGTTAGTTACATGCGTGAAAACAAACCATACATCACATTCCTATGTAGTAACAACCAGCTTTTGTCAATCCTTTCGAAATTGATAAATTCTAAAAGAAAAGGTAGTGGTTGAACTTCGCACACACAACAAACCAATAAAGCAAGTCAATTTAGAGCTAAATTTAAATTATAGTTAAAAAAAAAACCTAAAAGAAATAATTCGTATAAAAATTTTTATTATTATTATTAGAAAAAGTAGTTTGGATTTTTGTTAATGTTCTCTTGAAAAAGTAAAAATTTGAAAAAAAAAATCAAACAAAATCATGTGTAGACGTAATTGTGTGCTTGTAGAAGAAACTAAGAACTGGATTTGGAAAAATCATACGAATCGGCAAAATCTTATAGTTTTGATTTTTCACAATTGGCCATGCGCGAAACATTTGATAGGACAAAAAATCGTTGATGCGGAAAAAGAATACTATTGAAAGCTTGCGTAGCTATCGAGCTTATTGCATAGATCTATCCATTTGGTTAAAAATTTTTATTTTTGACAACAAGCCTATTGATATCAGAGAAAGGTTTTTGATTTGACTTAAACGGGAAATTGATTCATATAAAAGAAAGCCTAACCTGAAAAGAATAATACGAGTAGAAACTACCTAGACTGGGAGAATATCAGCTTAACTGCCTAGAACAACAACTTGGATAGGAATCCGTGTTCCGTTTTTACCTTTAACCAGCCTCACTTCATCGAAATCAACACACAAATAATCTGCCTATTGTCCTGGATCATAATTTGCAATGATTTACTCGTCGTAATGGAACTCTCTATTACCCTTAGGCTAATTATAACATTTATATAAAATACCGTAGTAATACAATCTCTTAGGCATGAATGAAAAGCAAAAGCTAACAAAACTTTCAACTAACATTACTCGACTATTTAGTAGAGCGCGTGCAAATGGATTCATCAAATCCAGAAAACGTGCAACCGAGAGCGATTCGCAAGCGTCAGCACGGTCACTAACGAGAAGCTAATAAATAAAGAAATAAATAAATAAAATTGTAGAAATACAAATTATGAAATAAAGGTGTAAACGCAGGAACAGCTAATGCATGTAGAGTTAATATTGCAACAAGTGGAATGCACGACTACATGTTCAAAACACACATGAAAATGCAAATTACTTAACGCATGGTTCAAACTGCAAAAGTTAATAAACACAAAAAAAAGCTAAATGTGAAGAAAGTATGCTATTTGATGTACGCATGTAATAAATTCAGATTTATTTTATATTCAACATGGAATCCAAATTATCTATTTACTTCGAAATCATTAAAATGAAAGTGGAAGTAAAAGCTGATGAGAAAAAAAAACATAATGAACGTCCTTAATTCTAATATGAAATAATTAATACTCTTTACTTAGATATAATCTTTAGCTGTAAACATCTTATTTACAAGGAAATAAGACAGAAAGTGAAAATTTTTAAAAACAAATATTTAGCTTTTTATTATCACTAAAAGTCTTCACTATAATTTCAGAGAATACATAAACAGAACACGTAAAAGATATTTATGACTTTGTGTAATTAATTTTCGAGGTATTTTGCGAGGTAACGTTGATTCAAAGTTAAGGTGAAGATTCTGAAAACAAAAAGGCAAAACCTAAATCGTCATATTTACATAAAATTCTCAACTAAACGAAAATGTTTCGGGTATGATGAATGTAAATCACTTATTTATAAAGATGAAAAAAAAATGGAAATAAATATAGGCTTAATGTTTTGTTGTATTTAATAATGAATTATTACTAAATAAATATATAAGTAATAAAGTATTCTGTTTCATCTTTATATGAAGAGCGTGAGAAGAATAGACATGATTTTAGTCGTGACATCCCTACCGAAATCATATCATTAGTACGGAGATAGTTTGCATGAGTTTATAACTGTGCCCTAGAATTGATTCTCTGGAAGAATGGAAAGACTTCCACTGGCATTCTTATGAATGAACATCTATATACTTAGAAATTCAAACGCACTTCAGCATAACCAATCCATTGCTGCATTGGAGATGGATCGTAGTAGTCTTTGCGTATAGACGTCTTTTAAATCGCTCCTGTCAAAAGTTTTCAAAAATTAAATTAATTTTTAAAAACGTTAGTCCGAAGTTAATTTTTATCGGAAAAAATCTTATATTGTCGAAGTAATCGACTCAGGAAATTTCTATCGAATATTTTTAATTCGATTGGTAAGGAAAAACAAATTCACAAAGAAAATTTCGCCGCTGGTATGGAGGAGCCCGACGGCTTCCCACCGTTGGGGCAACCTGGGGAAACGACGAATACGAAACTGGCGACAATCACCGAAAGCAAACATAACGAAGAAAACTCCGCAGATGGAGGGTGCAAGCTGCAAATAATAGCGGCCAATCAACAAATGGCCAAATTGCAAAAGGAAAATGATGAACTAAGGCAAGAGATACAGTCCCTCAAGGATCTCTTCAAGAAAGGGATGAAGCCTCAAAAGACGCAGTCACAAAATCAATGGCAACAGGTAACAAAGCCGAAGAAAAGTACAAAGCAAGCAATTCCAGAAGAAGTTCTAAGTGCTGGTGGCACCACCGAGAGCCAAAACTATTTTGCAGCGCTGGAGGGATCACCCGAAGATACGGAAATCGAAGAAAACATCGGAGGTAATTTTAACCAAGATAATGACGTTAATTTTATTCAATATTTAAAGAACAAAAATAAGGAGAAAAAACCAGCCCGCAGTTCTGCTGGTTCCTCTGAAAAAGCTTCCAACAAGACAGAAAAAGTTCCGCCAATCAATGTGTTCGGACAAACCGGGAAAGATATGGTTCGGCTATTGGCAGCCGAAAATAAGCTGGCCGATTTCGAAATCAAAAGAGCTAATGCCGAAAAATTAACTATAAGGACGAAATCACTGGTTGATTTCAAGTCAGCCAAAGATGCGCTGATTTCTGGGGAGGTTCTACACTTTATCTATACCCCAAAAAGTGAAAAGAATCAGACCTTCCTGTTGAAGGGTTTGGACAGCGGAGAGGATATGGTCGATCTTCTTCAGGTGCTCAAGAAGGCTGCACCAGATATTGATTTTGTTTCGGTCAAAGCCTTTGTGACGAGAAGGTCGACCATAGAAAGGAAGAATTTACCACTTTACTTGGTACAAATTACAAATAAGAGCAGTCCAAGTGCCCTTCAACAAATAAGGTACTTGAATTTCAGAGTGGTGAGGTGGGAACGCCTCCAGAAAAGAGAAGTCAACCAGTGTTACCGGTGTCAAAGATTTGGACATTCGGCTGCCAATTGTGCCATGCACTATCGTTGCGTTAAATGCAAAAACGTTCATGCTCCCGGTGAGTGCAAATTGGCTCAGACGGAGCCTAAGAAAAATTTACTGCGTTAACTGCGGTGTTTTTGGGCACCCAGCATCTCATCGAGGATGTTCCCGATATCAAGATACAAAAGTTAAATTTGCTCCAAAGCAAACACAAGTACATCGTAATATCATACCTCCCAACTTCGTCAAGCCCGGAATATCATTTGCACTCACCGCTAGAGGACCAGCAGAAAATGCTGAGAATAATGTAAATAATGTAAGTGGCAATAATGAGCTGCTTCTCAAAATTTACCAGCAACTTAATTCTTTATCGGAGAAAATCGACAAACAAGATTCAAAAAAGAACTTTGCTTTTCAGCGTTTAGGTCTTTCAAATGCCTTAAAATAACTTGTCATCCAGTCATATTCCCATGGATAGGCTTCGCCTCATATCGATCAATGTCAACTCTATCGTTGCTATACATCGACGTGATTATCTCCTTGAATTTATTGTTAAGCAAAAGCCTGACATCATACTTCTGACTGAATTCAAAGATTATGCATTCGTAAGAAACGATAGGGTAATAGGTGATGGGGGAGGTGGCACCGGGATATTGGTTAGAAGACCCTATTGTTTCCAAAATATTGAAAAGGTCGAATTCAAAAACTTTGAATTTCTTGAAGTGTCCGACATCAAAATTTCACTGCCACGTGGGGATAACCTCTTCGTTATCTCTGCCTATGCAACTGGTCAAAATGTTCTCAAGTTCAAGGAGGAGCTCAATTCCTCGTTTGAAAGACACGAATTGAGCAGGCTGCATAGTTATTATATTCTTGCTGGTGACCTGAATGCCAAGCATACATCATGGCTAAACGCCACCAATAGTCCAAGAGGTGTATTCCTGAAATCATGGATAACAGAGAACCAAATTGAATACAGGTGCAACCTATATGGGTCGGAGTTCCCAACATACCCTAGGACAAATTCATATTTGGACCTCTGCATTGCTGACGCAAGACTTGAATTCAGTTTTAATAGTCCTCAACGGAAACTGCAGGTGCTTCCTTATGATAGCGACCATAACGTAATCGTAATGGAAATCAATCATCAAAGGGATGATTTCTTCCTTATTCCAGTTCAACATGAAAACCATCAGTTGAATTTCAAAAAAACAGACTGGGGAAAGTTTCAAAAGATGTTTATTCGGGAGTACCAGAAGCAATGTCCTCCTTCTGATGATGGCAACGCTTGCTCAATGGTTCCTAATAACAGAAATCTAACTGACGATGAAATAGATCTCTATTTGTCGAAATTAGAGAAGCTGACGTTGGAAACGATTGAGAAAGTTGTTCCCAAGATTAAACATCGAAACAATATGGAAGGATATGAAACACCAACCATCGCAATGTTGAAAAGATTGAAAAGCCTTCTTCTCACCCACGTCAACAATATTTATCGACGATTTTTGGTCTACAACCATCCCTCGTTGGCTTTGTTGAAACTACACCTGAAGAATGTCCGGAACTTAATCCGTTCATACTTCAGGAGTGAGGTCAGCAATCAATGGGCGGAAAACCTGAGGCGTATTAGCCCACAGGACCCAGATGGCATTTTCGCGAAAGCGAATAGCTTATTCCGCAGGAAGTCTCGAGTGAAGGTATCGAATCTTGAAGTCGCTAGTGATGAGATAAATCTTCTCGATAGAGCTGGTATCGAAATTGATAGTACGACTCCGGATAGAAATGGAAACAGGATTATATGTGACGGATTGCATAAACTTGCCCTGATTGGAACACATTTTGAATTGGTTCATCTGCCAAACCCAGAGAGAAGGAATGTAATATTTTCGGAGGTCGTTGAAGCAAAAGTATCCGACTTCAAATCAAGCCTGAACGGCCAATCAATTCTTCATTTCGATGAAACATTAACATCTGACTCCATACCGAGCTTGAATCTTATTGATTATTTTGTCAGCTACGAAGACTTGTGTTTCATATTTCGCAGAATAAACAACAAAAAATCATGAGGTACTGACGGTATTCCAAATATAGTTCTCCGACATTTGCCGAGGTTGCCATTAGGAATTATCGCATACGAGTATTGTTAAACAACATGTTGAACTATTCATATTTCCCAAATGAGTGGAAAAAAGCTAAAGTATTTCCAATCTGGAAGAAAGGTAAAGTATCTTCATGCCCTAAAAGCTATCGCCCAATCAGCTTGCTGCCTAACATCAGCAAGGTGTTTGAAGTGATACTCAACAGAGCATTAAACGCCCACATTGAGAAATATGAGTTGATGCCGAATTGCCAATTTTGTTTTCGTGCCAGGCATTCGACCACACATGCAATAACGAAAGTAACCTTCGACATTTGTTGGAAACTAAATGATAGAGAATGTGTTTGAGCATGTCTCATTGAAATGGAGAAAGCCTTCGATACGGTGTGGTTAGATGGACTAGTTTTTAAACCCCTTCAGGACAAGTTCCCCAGACACCTTGTCTCCATGATGTACAATATATTATACGGGAAATCGTTTGTTTTAACTGATGGAAATCTGACAACAATGCGCGAATTCACGGTCTTGAATTGTCTGCAGCAGGGAACAGTTACTGCACCTCTGCTCTTCACAATATTCAATCGCAAATTATGGAACGGCTTTGAATTCAACGTTTCGCCAACGCGATCATTGGTAGCGTTTGCTGATGATCTGATCATCTATACGGCAGACCAAAAAGCTACAATAGCTCAGAGCAATCTCCAAAAAATGTTCAATGATGCACAGCTGTACACTGTCAATTGGAGAATGAAAATCAATGCGCAGAAGTGCGAAATAATTTTGTTTCGGACAACGCTGCAGGGGGTCAGTCAAGACCAGAAACGTAATTGGAAGGATTTCCACTTCATGGCTGGCGAGAGTAGTTCAGAACGGGTTCCACATAAATCCTGTGTTCGATACCTCGGTGTTCATCTCGATCAGTATCTGTACTATACTGAACATGTCAAAATCATGCTCAGTAAAGCACAAAAAGTAGTCATGGCCCTTTGGCCACTCTTTCATTCCAGACACATTGATCAAAAAGTCAAAGTTATTTGTTACAAGACCCTGGTTAGGCCAGTTTTGACATACGGATGCCAGATCTGGTACAACCAGAGTGCTAGTACAATGGAAAGATTAAGAGTTTTCCAAACGAAACGTCTTCGTGCATGTACTGGTTTGTACAGAAAGCCTGAGACGGATTGGAAGCACTATATATCGAATATCAAAATTTATCAAACCGCTCAAGTGACAAGAGTCGATATCTTCATATTGAAACTTCTTCGGAATCATATCGCAAGATCTGTAACTGTGAGTGAAAACCCTTGGATTTCACAGCCGTTTCACCCTACTGACGGGTATATTGTGACTTGCCTCACTACTGGCTTCGTTCCTCCAGAAGCATTCGTGTATTTGGACATGAATCGATATGTTTTTTATTCTGACGGCGTCCCAATCATATATCACATATACCGACGGGCCACCGATAAGAAGATAAAATATCCTCCGAATCTGAGTCCACGAGACCAACAATTCTAATGGAGATACTCATATGCTAGATTCGTTGAGGCTGGTCGAGCTGGGATGGAACAATCTAGGTATTGGTGGCTGAATGACAATGTGTAAATTATTCGTGTTTATCTTCTGTTTTTGTGCTTTTTCTCGTTACTTAGTTTTTTAGATTCATCTCATTATTGCTACATCTAGGATTGTTGTTTATTTGTATTATAAATTAGGTATAAGTTTCAATATAAGGTAACCTTGTTTTTTGTTTTTTTTTGATTGAACTTATTTAGGATTAGGGTCTAACATATTAGGTATAGGATATAAGTTCATTGTTGTGTTAGTAGTATAAGTAATTTTTGAATAATGCTGGTTGGTTTTTTCTCCTTTTTCGAATTGAATCAAAAAATATCGAATAATCTTAATTAATTTAAATTTGCAAGTGTTTTTTTTTCATTAAATGTGTTTAACTGATAACGTACAAATTTAGAGAGCAATTTGGGCCATTAAGTTTTTTATAGTTTTATTATTTGGAATTTGCTTTATGTTCTTTCAAAAATTTATAACGATTGGTATTAAATAAAGTGCTTTTGACTTTGACTTGACTTTCCATAGCTGCATTTTAGTTTTATGATGCAGAAACTGTTTTTTTTGTGGTTGGGAGGTGAATGCCATTTAAGCACAATAATTGCGACTCCTATGCTCGCAAGTGACGGGACTACCCCCCTGTCAACCTGAGAACCCAGCGTGAAACCGTTTGACACATTACTTCGAGCCAGGTCTCTTTTTGTTACGCCGTGAAGCGCTTTCAAGCGCGAAGGGAGGAAGGAAGAGGAATTGCGAGACAAGCAATCCCGCAGCCCAACGTCCCCGGCTGCTGTGAGTTATTTTAATCTTATAGGACTGCTCGAAGAAAATGTGCCACCTGGTTCCATTTGCAAACTGATTCTAGCATCACCACGACTATACAATCCCGGGTGAGCCGTTCCGTCTCCCTGTAGAGGTCCCGTCCCAGCTTGTTACATTTTTGTAAGCAAAATGTGTGGCAGGCATCGTCTTCCTCTCCTGGGCACAACCGGCAATCGGGAGACCGTGATTTACCAATATTGTAAAGGTGAGACTGAAAACACCCATGATCGCTCAAAAGCTGCCATCGATTTTACCACGGTCTCACATCGCGGATAAGGCGTGCAGTCCACCTTCCCTTCGTGCAGTTCACCCAAGACTGCTTCCAATCGTTGAGTGAGCGCTGTGTCACGGACAAACGTCACTTCCGCTTCCTTGCTTTGACGCAGGTTAAAAGCGCGGTGCTCTCTAGTAAGGAGAGCAACACGTTTCACGCCTGCAATGGCTCACACAACCGAATGAGAGACTGTCAGATATACCAAGCCCGCGAGCAGTCAGCCAGTCTCTCACTCGGCGCATAAGCATACCTAGCATAAGTTACGCATGTTCAACAGTGCATCCAGCGATCAGAGCCAGAACATCATCCGCATAGCCGATCAAGTGCGACTCATCTAGAATCTCCTTCAGGTAGTCCCTCAGAAGTCGCATGAAATTGTTGACCCTATCGTCGAGATGCTTGAAGAGACAGCTATTCTTTTAACTCAGAGTTTTTTTTTACTGCGTCGAATTTATAATTTTTTTCTTATCTCTGAGAGCTGATCACGATATGGACAAGACAAGATTAACCGGAGGACTTCACATATTTTTGTATGCCCCCTTATACCGATGTGTTATACATTGCCTGGGTGGCACACCTGAGGAAACGACGAAATGTGAAGTGCAGATCGCACGAGCGTAGTGCGACGAAGAAAGTGTGATGGAGAGAGTGGAAGGGAATGGAGGTAAAAAAAAAAAAATATTCTGGAAATTGAAAAGGATTTTCCAGCGTACTCAGAATATCCACCCAGCTAGCGGAGTTGAAGACCTTCCTAACGTTGATTCTCACCAGCAAAACAATTCGTTGCTTGACGAGGCAATGTGCCTTTTGGATCGAGCTCACCACCTCTGCAATTGCATCAATAGTGAAGCGTCCTGCTCTAAAGCCGTACTGCCGAGGAGATATGTTTCCAGCAGCATGAATTGCGTCCCTTGATCAGTTTCTCTGGCACTTGCTCAGTAGTGACTAGCATGTATAATGGGCGGTATGCAGACAGCGATCCAGGATTTTCTTTCCCCTTGCCGATCAGCATGAGCCTCGCTACTTTTCATCGTACTGGGAAAACCCTCTCCCGTATGCAACCATTGAATGTGCTAAGCAGCAAGTCAGGACAATGGTGATAGATAAGTTGCAACACCTCAGCTGGAAGATCATCTCGACCTGGAGACTCGCTTTCAGTCAAAGGACTGCCTCTTCCAGTTAAGGCCTGTGTGAAGACTGGACACTCGATTGTTGTTACACCGTAGACAGCGTCAACACGGACGGGATGGGCGGGGAAGGATGCCCACACTATCTCGTCCATCTTTTCTAGATCATGTATGCAAGACGTAGGACACCAAGCTTCCGCATAGCTAGCTTGTAGCTAAAGCTCACGGATCCTTGTTCACACTGTCCACTAGATCTGGCTAGCAGCAAGCCTTGCTGTTGTTAATCAATTTGCGAAGGCATTTCCTGGCCGACTTATATGCTGCTGCCCAGTTGCATGCTCCGTCACGGTTCCACGCCCGTTGAACCTCTCGCCGAAGCTTGTGACACTCCCTTCACTTTTCAGTGATTTCAGTCGACCACAAATACACTGGAGCTTACCGTGCCGGGGTATTCAACTGGGTATCGAAGCATCGCAAGCAGTCGCGATGATGCTTATAGTTGAGTTCACCATTTCTTGAGCTGCCAGTTATTAGTTAGTGAGTACTTCGACGAACCTCTTGACGTCCATCCTTCTGATGTTACATCCAATTATAGAAAGTCGAGAGCATGGATGTCTGGAAACAACACCACTGACCTCAAGCAGAATGCACTGATCACTGGTTGAGTAGCCCTCTAATACTTTTCAATTGTGTATCCTCCGTACTAAGGACTCCGAGGCAAATGTCACATCTGGTAGGGTTCCTTCGCAGAAATCCGGTGTATTTCCGGTGTTTGGTACGACAAGCGCCAACCTGACCACCATTAAAAAGGTTCATTTTCCCCACGGATCTGGTTGATGCATGCCCCATTCGATTGTTTCTACGTTATAGTCCCCCCCCCCCCCCCAATAAGCACGTTGCCATCTGCGTTCGAGGTAGCATGCTCCAAAGTATTAATATAATATGGGGCGACGTTCTCAGGAAGGAGGTATACTGGAAATGCTTGGTGCAGGTACAGAGAAGTGAAGCACTGAGGATTGTATCTTCGTATCCAACAGTCTCTGATTCGGTGGTGAGTGTTATTGCAGGCGTGATACGTGTTGCCCTCCTTGCTAGACAGTGCCGCGCTATTTACCTGTGTATAATCCAGGACCCGAGGGAGACTGTTGTCCTTGATGAGGAATAGCGCTCACTCAATGATTGGCAGCAGTCTGTAGCGAAAATGCCCCTTTCGCACCCTCCCAACCGGATCAAGGCCCAATGTAGACGTGGCCTTATATTTAACATTTAAGTGAAAAGCTCATAAAAGCATAATTTGTATGAATTTTTCCCTTAAATGAGAAACATAAACGTGGACAATTTATGCTAAAGCATTATGCAATGGAATCACATAACGCTTTGCCATGAAAAGGCACGTGGGCGGAAGGCCACTATAACCAGTCAAGAGTCCCCTAACGCACAAAAAGAGAAGAGCTCGCCACATGACTAGCTCAGTATAGTGGAGGGGCCAGCCATCGTTGCGGGTCCCATATGCGGTCCGGTTCAACGAAATCGGAAGACCGAATGTACTTCTCTACTGACACATTTTCTTTATTACACTTTACTAATTTATCTTCATATTGTCTGATATGTGTGGAGTCACTTCATTGAGGAGGTATTAACAATTTTTCATTCGCGATTCGTTTCAATTACGTGACAAAATTCATCGACGCTGTTGCGAAAATATTTGAAACAAGTTAACAGGTATAAACAACCGTTTCAATTCCTAAGTAAGTTGATGAAATTGGCTAACCGAGTATTTGTAGCCCGCACTTTAATTAAGCTTATTGTGACATTGAATAATCGTCGGAAAAACTTGCATATCCGCTTGTGCTGTGCTACTTGCTACGTTTAACAAATCCGGTATGGCTTGTGTGGACAATTGTCCCGCCAACAAAAGGGATACGAAAGGAAACTTCTAAGCACAACATTTGAGCAGTGCATTCATAAGCACGTTCGAAAGCTAAAGGTTGGCGCTAGTAATAAATTGAGATTTCGATAATATGCAATAATGCAACACACAATTAGCACTCAATCAGAATATCAAATCGGAGCAAAGTGTAAAATATTTAGTTTTGAGAGCAATATTTGCTCATATCCCTTTTTACTCGTTTTCAATCAAGGAATGAAGAAACCGGGTCTGTTATACATTCAAAATTGGATTCACTCTCACCGCGGTTTGTTCTCAAAATGTCGTCCGTAGCAGCCGCAGTGCAAAGAAAACTTTTCGTCGCAAAAAATCACTTAGAATGCTAGCTGCCGGTGAATGGGAAATCTGAAATTTTAACAGTTACACTAACGACTGGTGTTTTCACTCCACCCGATGTTGGGCCATTCGTGTACTTGTATTGGAAAAAATGTTAAATTCGACAAAAAATGGAGCCTCGAAATTTTCACCGAAAATCGTGAGGACAGCAGCAGCAACTCCTGTTGGACGGAAATTCGTAGACGGTTCACTGCTACGTAAGACTTTTTTTCTTCAATGCTGCCATTTGCATGGGGAAATCAGATTCCGGTAACGTACTGAAATTTTTCGGCATGCAGTTTTCACGAATCGCTAATGTACCCAAGTTAGCGGGTTTCTCGAGGATTCGACACGAGTTCGTGGTTAAAAACAGACAGATTGAGCCCTTCACAAATTTTTTTATGTTGGCTAATATCCAGGGTAATTAACAAATCGAAATACTTTGAGAAGCTCAAAGCCACTTTTCACTAACTCTTTTTCCGTGGAGTCCGCGCGGTGTGGCGATCTCCAGCAGACTTCTGCAATCGAATCAACTTACAATTTTCATTAACAATCTGCGCGTTTTCTCCTCCATCTGAAATTTTTGCGTAAGCGTCCACAGTTATAGGAAGCTTTTTAATTTCCCGTTTGCAAAAGCAGCGGGAATCTGAACTCCACTCGCGCAAGAAATTCCCTCAGACGAATGCTGGACCAACTTGTCGTGATCACTGCGCGACGAGCAATTCCACAAACGTCTGTGTTTGCACACTCAGGCCTAGTTCAATTTCTTAATTCAAGTATTTGCAACTTGCACTTACAGTTAACCTTCTCCGCACCATGTACGTGATTCACCCACACATGAACCGCTCCCACTCCGTTCGCATCGCTATCAACTTTCAATCCTTGCAAGCACGCAAATTACAAAGGAAACTCCAAATTCTATGCGCCATACTCAATTTTCCACGACGACGAATCGTCAATTCCGTCAGCGTTTTTTTCGATTCCCAACAAAAATATCCGTGCTCGTATCGCACGCACGACTTGTCGTCTCCCCACGGAGGTTTCTTCTTGACTCCTCGTAGCGGTCTTCGTCAAGTAGTAGCAAGATGGATCCTACTTGGGCATCGCGACGTGTTTGCGGTGACGATTCATAACAGACTCCCTGGTTTTCCGTCGTCAGCTTGCGGGCCTCCTCACAACGGTGGTTGACGAGCCTTTTATCCACTTTCAATTGCTTTGCGAAAGTGCGATCCGCGGATAAGCTCCATTGTAAAGGGGGTGTCTGTGTCCAGATTTCAATCGCAAATTTAACTGATTATTTTTTTCTTTCTTAAATTTGCAATTGAAATTTAAAACAGCGTTATGGTGGTTACCAAGCATTTTCCTTAGGCGACTGTTCAATTACTACAAGTCTTGGTTAAATTGCACGAACGGACGGTGGACTGTGCACCTCATTGTAGATATGAGACCGGGACGAAGTTGAAGGCATGGTGAAACTGATTTGTATCTGACCCAGCTTTTGAGCGGGCATGGATATTTTCAGTCTTACCTGCCCAAGGCTAGTAAGTTACGATTCTTCGATTGTTGGTTTTGCCCATGAGAGGATAATGATGCCTGCCGCACATTTTTCGCGTGCAGAAATTGAAGCAGGCTACGGAGTGAGCTCTACAGGAAGACGGGAGAACTCACCCCGGATAATATAGTCCTGGTGATGCTCGAATCGGTTGAAAAATGGAACCAGTTGGCACACAATGTTTGGGTAGTCCTCATAAGTAAAAGAGACTCACAGCAGCCAGGAGCATTAGGGCTGGGGGATCGCTTGTCTGTCAATTCCTCTCCCCCTCTCCCTTCCCACAAGAAGAGGGAGCCCCACGCTTGAAGGTGCCTCAAGGCGTAGCAAAATGAGACGAGGTAATGTGTCAAACGGTTCCGGGCTGGGCTCTCGGGCTGACAAGGGAGGTGTTTAGTTTGTAGTCCACCTTCATGCTTACATGGGAGTCCCACACTCTGTGTGTAAATGACATTCACCACCCAACCACAAAAAAAAAAAGATCGGCCTCTGCTCTGAACTCGAGTAGTATAGACCCAGACCTCGTGGGCCGTACTGCTTTAATGACAGTGTTAGTGCCTTTGGGCCCTACATTTCTCCTGATATCCCGCAGCATTTCCGCGTAGAATTGGCCATCTTGGGATTTTACGAGTAGTGCCTACTGCTAGGGTCTTCGTCGGAGCTTCCTTCTTTCTTGTTTCACATCAGGTCTTTTTTCTTTTTGGGCATCCATATGAACTTTACTTTCTGACACTTTTTGGTGGAATTTCTTTGCGCCTTTCTTTGTTTCTTTTGTCAGCACTGTCTGGAACCCCTGATCTGGTACCCATCAAGTGCCTCATCCTTCCTTCTTCTATACCGATTTCCTTCATGGTGAGCTTAAAGCTATTCTTTTATTAATGTTTGATGGTTGAGCTATCTGCGTGTGTCCTTTAGGCTTAGCACTCAGCGCTTCTTTAGCGTTCTGCTCTTTTTAGCCTTCTGGTCCTCTTCGGCCTCTAACTAGTTCCTCCAGTGATACCTTATCTAGTCTAAGAGCTTCTCTACTTCAAGGAGTCCAATCTTTACTGCTTTGCTGATTTGTGGCGAGTAACATTCTTTTTAAATTATCTCCCGCTTTTTGGATTACTCATTCTTTTTCATATCGCTTGGCGGCAATTGTACTTTGCGCTTTATTTTCCACGGTGGCGATGAAATCACACAACAGTGGTTTATTTGTCTGGTCATGGTAATCTCTTTGTGAACTTCAGGATGGTTCGTTATTATTTCGGAATTTACGATTGCAGCAATAACCATCGAATTCTCGATGTTCTTTATATTTTTCCCCACCGCTCGAACATCTGGCGTGTCCTGCAGAGTTTCTCACTCTTCCTTTTTAGGACACTCTGGTGTTCCCATCATTTTTTTGCTGTACCCTTTCGCCACACGAATATCAGTCTGGACAAGACAGTCTGTTAATCTCAGTTTTTTTGTCCGTCTTCACCGTCATTGTATTCATCGTCGTTTTTGTCATCGTTCGTACCGCTCTCGGTGTGCTGTAAACATCATGGCTGCAGCTGCTGGTTGTGTCGTCATTGTTGTTATTTTTGCTTTCTTTTTTTTTTTTAACTTTTTTTACTGTTATTAGTTGCTCTCCCTTGGAGCCGCTATCTTCGTTTGTATGTGTAGTCGCCTTTTTTGTCCCATGGTAATTTTTGCAGAGCAAGAAGGCCATGCGAGGGTTGGCACAAGCCCTTAAGGTAATAAGTACTCAGGGCGAGACCAGCGCCAATCGGGAGTCGATCTCAACTGAACCTACACCAGGCTTGCTAAGGTTTTACCGAGACGGAGAAGGTATGATAATTGAATTGAAGATGTTTACGCATGAGTATCACCTTGGTGCTACCCTGCAAAGCAACTTGGTATAGACCGTCATATCGCCCAACCCAAAGCATAAACTCCAGTTCCTTGTCCAAAACTTTGTCCAGATTTAGTCAGGGTTATTACCTGTCATCCCAGGAGGGAAATTTATGGCACTAACCTTATGCTCGGGTCTGTGGGATTGGTGCTCTCCAAAGTATGCTAGCCTCAAAAAGTGCTTCTGTCGGCCAGCACTCCCCCTGTGGGTGCGAGCAATGTTTAATCTTGGGAACTACTTTTTCAATATTTTCCAACGTCATCCTCTCTAACTTCGATAAATAGATAAATGATTGATTTCCATCACTAGTGCGTTATGGTCGCTTTTGTAAGGAAGTGTCTGCAGTTTTCGTTGAAGACTATTGAATCTAAATTCAAGTCAAATATGAAGCTATCCTAGAGTATATTGAAAACATCGACCCATGTAGATTGCACCTTTATTCAATTTGGTTCTCTGTTATCCATGATTTCAGGAATACAGCTTTTGAATTATTGTTGGCGTTCAGCCATGATGTATGCCAAGCATTCTGGTAACCGGTAAGAATATATTAACAATGCAGTTTGTTCAATTCGAGTATTTTAAACAAGGAATTAAGCTATTCCTTCAACTTGTTAAAGTTTCGGCCAGTTGTATAGGCAGAGATAACAAAGAGGTTATCCCCATCTGGAAGTGAAATTGTGATGTCGGACACTTCAACGGATTCAAAGTTTTTAAATTTGACTTTATCAATATTTTGGAAACAATAGGGTCCTCTAAACAATATTCCGGTGCAACTCCCATCACTGCTTACCCTATCTTTTCTTACGAATTCAAAATCCATGAATATCATAGAGTGCCATGAATTGAGGTAGATGTCATGATGTCAAACTTTTGCTTAACAATGAATTCCAGGAGATAGTCACGTTGGTATAGAGTAACAAAGGACTTCTCTTCGCTCGAAAAGAAGCGAAACCTATCCATGGGAATGTGACTGGATGACTAGTTATTTTGAGGCATTTGGAAGATATACCAGTAAAAGCTGAAAAAAAATTAATTTTTGAAACTTATTGATTGATTCTCTCCGATAAAGAATTAGCTTGCTGGTAGATTTTAAGAATCAGCTTATCATTACCACTTGCATTATTTACAGCATTAACGACTGCTCCTCTAGCGATGAGTGCAAATGATGTCCCGGGTTTGACTAAGTTGGATAGTTTTACACGTTGTAATTGTTTGTTTTAGAATAAATGAAACTTTTGCAACCTTTATATCGGGAGCATCCTCGATATGATACTGGATGACCGAATGCACCGCAGTAACCCTGTATAATTTTTCTTCAGGCGCTGTCTGAGCCAATTTACACTCCTCAGGGGCATGAACATCTCTGCATTTTAAGCACCGATAATGCGTAGCGCCGATGGCAGCTGAATGACAAAATCTTTGACATCGATAACACTAGTTGATTTCTCTTTTCTAGAGCCGTTCTTACCTCACCACTATGAAATTCAAGTATCTTATTTGTTGAAGGGCACTGGGACTGCTTTTATTTAAAATTTGTGCGATGTAGAGTGGACAATTCTTTCTTTCTACGGTCAATCTTCTTGGAGCAAAAGTTTTGACGAAAATAAATTTAATTTCTCGTACAGGTTCCTCGAGCACCTGAAGAAGGTCGAAGCATCCCGTCCAAACCCTGCAACAAAAAGATTTGATTTTTTTTCACTTTTTGGAAGCTCTCCTGTATTCTGCGCATCTTTGACTAACTAAAAATCAACCAATGATTTTGTTTTAATAGTTAATTTTTTTGCATTAACACTTTTGACCTCGAAATTACTTAGTTTATTTTCGGCTGCCGATAGCCGAACTCTGTCCTTTAGAGAAAGATTATTCAATCATATTCACCGATGTAGCTAATGGTGAGTAGGATAGAACGGTTGTAAAACCCGGGGATTTTCACTTATAGGCAGTCAAAATTTAGTGCTATGATTTTGAAGTAGTTTCAAGACGAAAATGTTGACTATCATCACTTTAGCATTATGATAAATTTTCTCTAGTCAATATAAATTATTTCCAATCGATCTCCGACTTTCTGTACAGAATTATATATGCACGAAGATACATCCTTTCGAAAATTCTTAACCTCTGCATTATACTAGCACTCATTATACCAGATCTGATATTCATATATCAAAACTGGACAAACCAAAGCCTTGAAGCATATTTTTTACCTGTATTTGGAATGAAAGAGAGATAGTATTACAATATTGTATGACCTGGTCGCCACACATAAATAGCTAAGGAGACATTTAGCACTAATAATTGGCTTGTTAAGAATATATGAGGATTTTCCTGCCGAAATTATATTATGGAGAATTTTTTTGGAGTCAATCGGCAAAGCAACATCATCAAACTGATGACCGAAGCATACAAATACATTCTGAATCTTCCAATGCTTACTCAAGATTAAATGAAAACAGAAGATAAGAGAGTTCGAGTTGAGCAGTCATTGAGGCAGCACGGATCGAGCAGCAAAAGATTTCCCCAGGATTTTTGGAGGATTTTTCGAAGGATTTTTATAAATATTGAAATTTGGAAAAAATTGGAAATTTCAAGAGTTGCGGAATTTCGGGGAACTTCGGAGGAATGTCGGGGGAAATTTCTTTTGAAAATTGTGGAAAAAGAAAAGGAGTTAAAGACTATTATCAAGGCTTTTTTAAGTGTTATTATTTTTTTTTAACATAATTATTTTGCTTTTTAGTCTTTTAATTACTACGCGATAACGGTTTCACTTTTTACTTATTTTCCTGCGACAGTATTCCAAGTTCTGTCTTGGAATCTGTGGGTATGAGTTGAAAATATTGAATATGAGGAGCTCTCCGCTTCTCAATCTAGCTTCACGCGGAAAACGAGGAAAAATTTGCAGCGTTTCTGTGAGAAATTTGGAGGGGCACAAAGGAGGAATTTATTCTGGACTTGCTTGCTAATTGCAAGATGCAACTGCAAGTGCCGGAAGTCTCCAGTGACATAAAGGTGCTTGTAGGTGGAAGTTTCACGGACAGTGATGACAACGGCAATGGCTATCGTAAAGCCAGAAGCCACAAAGAGGCCAATAGGGTCTCCAACGCAGGAACCTACTTCAAAGGTATCGAAGACTCTTGAAGTGAGCGAGGAGGATTTTCGTCAGCTCAAAAAGGTAGCGAAAAAAGCTTCCACCTGTTTCTCGGGGAACATACTCAAGCTGGACGGAGGGCCGGGCCTTGAAAGTAATAAAGGGAAATCAAAGCTCCAGCTGCCAAACGTGGCTGCTACCAAAAAAGAGAGGGTGCCTGCTATATTGTGCTATACGCTTGACCTGAAGACTTTCAGGGCAAGCGTGAAAAGGGCATGCACCCGAAACTTTGAAAAGGAGCCAGAGTTCAATATAATGGTGAACAGCTTCTCACGAAGTTCACTCCATCCTAAAATGGCTGAGGATCATACCAGCCTTTTTAATTTTCTGAAGTGTGCGAACGTGGCTTGCTACACCTACACTCTTCCAGGAGAGAGGAAATTTACGCTCCTTCTCAAAAGTGTGCACAGCTCATACGACGAGAACAATGTTGTGGCTGAGCTGAAGAAACATCTCGGAGAATCTCGCAGTTTCGTACGAGGTGACCGATATACTCCTCAGGAGCTGCCACATCAGTCACCTCGGGGCAGCTCGACTGCGGGGTTCCAGACGACCACGAACCCATATATATATATATATATATATATATATATATATATATATATTTTTTTTTTTTCTTTAAAAGCCGTATATATATATATATATATATATATATATATATATATATATATATATATATATATATATATATATATATATATATACATATATACGAGTATATGTTGCAGCATGGCAGTGCTGCAAGCTCTATCGAGCAGTAATTTCCACTATTACGCAGTGGTGGCGAACTAATAAGAAATTTTGTTTAAGGAATGCTGGTTGTCCTAAGTGAAAGAACTACATTGTTCTTTCACCCGAGCATTTTAGCTATCAACTTAATAGCATTTTTCGCTCGATGGACTTCAGCTGGTTCCAGCATATGGGCTGGTTCCATTAAAAATCTCGCAGTTTCGTACGAGGTGACCGATATACTCCTCAGGAGCTGCCACATCAGTCACCTCGGGGCAGCTCGACTGCGGGGTTCCAGATGACCACGAACTCATATACTCGTATGTATGTAAAAAATAAGAAATCACCAAATAAACATCTTGAACCTTGAATCAATGCTCACTCAAACTAGGTTGGTATACCAATTAGCAAAATCACATTTAGTCAAATTATTATAATAGAGAAAACTAAATTTATCTACAAAAATTTAAAAGCTATTCAATCGAACTGAACCCCATTAGTTAAGGTATCGCAAATAAACCCATATAATGTGAAGATCGCGAATCAATTCGTTATAACGTTTTCCAGAACGCATCGTTTAAAGAACGATGCCACGAATGATGCTCTGCGTAAAAAACAAACAATCTTCCAGGAATGGTTAAGAAAGCAAACTCACTTTTGGTATTTAAAAAAAGACTTAGGGGTCATTTAATGAACACAGATTGAAGCGTGGACTTGACCATTTTTTTCTATCTCAGTATCTTAGACTGTTTTTGACTGTATCGCCAAGATACTTGAAGAGAAAGTTACTTAGAGTTTTGTTTTTAACATGTCGTTTTGTATCAAATTTTTTTTTTAATCCTTTAGAGCTGATCATGAGTTGGACTGGGTATTCATAAAAGGATTAATTCATTTTATTTTTTGTGTGCCCCCTTATATCGATGTATTGGACATTGGCCGGGTGACACACTTGACGAAGCTAAGAAATGTGAATGCAGATCGCACGAGCGTTGTGTGACAAAGAAAGAGTGATGAAGAGAGAATTGCTCAATAATATCATCCGACAGACTGGTTACTAAGCTGGACGCATAATACTGCCTTATCAACAATTTTATAGTATTTATATAGATGAAGTCATGATCAGATCTCTGAAGGTAAGGATTGAAAACTGGATCTTTAACATTTAACTATGGACGTGCGGTCTCGCAGGCCACTTGCCGTTAGTGATTCTCGTGTCCCCTCCTCCCGCGTATCCCACGCATATGCCGACCTCAGTAGCTTCGGTTTTAGTTGCGAAACGACCGTTGAGAGTGAAGCATAGTGTACTCAAATAGTAACCACACTCCATCAACCCTCCGGAAAAATCCGAACACAAGCCGAACAGCAAGCCATAAATCTTCGGTAGCAGGTAGATGGTAAACGCTGATGCGAGAAATGGCGCGAATATAAACATATGCTTCGATGAGAGATTTCAGGGCTACCAGAGCTTAAAAATCAATAACATTGCAGAAAAACAAATTCGTTCCATGTAATCTTTTAGTTTTTTATTAGGATCTGGCAGCACTCCTATGTTCTTAAATGCGTAAAAGAACACGTGCGTCGGAAATTTTATCTGCATTTTGCTTTGTTTCTTGAGCGCGCCAAAAATTGATCAGCTGTAATGCCCGGTATCAGCTGTAATGCCCCTGGGAAAATTCAAAAAGTGTGCAACACAGGTTAAGTGAAAGGTGTGGCTACTAGTTGAGTATACTATGGATTGAAGGTTAGGTTGCCGGCTGAATTTTGTGTGGGTAATTTCTGTGAGACCGCGCGTCGACGTTTGTGTTATAAGTTGACGCTGACGGTGATATTGTTTGTTTTAGATTTTGTATACTGAAATGTCAAAAAACGATCAACCAACGGCTGCAGGCAAACGAATATCGAGTTCGTCGACTCAGAGAGCCAGTAAAATATTGCGATTAGATGATCCTTCCTATGACGAGTTTTTAGAATCAGATCAGTGCGACAGCGATGGAGATGTTGATGATTGTTTGTTTTATGAAGCAGACATTGAAGAAAATCACTCGAGTGAACAAGAGATTATTGAAGAAAATGGTTGTACTACCAGAGCTGACGGTGACATAAGGAGATCGGATAGTGAAAGTTCAAATGACGACAATATACCTATAGCACAGTTACGGCCCTCAAAGTATTACTATGGTAAAAATCGCTACAAATGGGCTACAGAACCACTTTACAGAAGAGTTCGCACTCCACAGCATAATATAATGTTGCACAGATCTATTCTGCACCTGACTGAGGACGAAAAGTATTTGGAATAAACTTTTTGATGATGAAATGCGACAAATCATTTTGACATGGACTGACTTCAAAATTGCTGATTATAGAGCGAAATTCAAGCGGGAATACAGGTCAGAATTAAAAGAAATGGACATGATAGAACTCAATGCCTTCTTATGATTATTATACTACTCTGCCGCCCTGAAATCAAATCACGAACCTACCAGTTTTATATTTACTACTGATGGAACAGGTTGTGAAATATTCAGAAACCAGATTTTCAGTTCTTCTGAGCTGTCTACGTTTTGACAACCCAGCAGATTGCGCTGAGAGAATAAAGACCGATAAACTGGCCGCTATTTCTGGAATATTTGATAAGTTTATCACGAATTCTCAAAAACTATATCAACTCAGTGAATATATTACTATTGACGAGATGCTAGGGGAGTTTTATGGAAGAAGCCACATGATTTCGTACATGCCTCAGAAACCCGGTAAATATGGCCTACTTATTCTTGCCTTGTGTGATACGAAGACCTTTTACTTTTATAATGCTTATTTATATTCAGGAAAAGGTAGCGATGGCACCGGACCATCAGCTGACGAGAAAAAATTTCTTGTTCCCACTCATTGCGTGCTACGCTTGAGACCGCCGTTACAAAGAATCAATCGTAACGTGACAGCAGACAACTGGTTCTCGTCTATTGAACTTGTAGATGAATTGTTTAAGCGTAACCTAACGTATGTTGGAACTCTGAAAAAGAATAAAGGAGAAATACCGAATTTATTTCAGGCACAGAAGTCTAGAGAGATTGGTTCAACTTTATTCGGTTTTACAAACGACAAAACTATGTGTTCTCATGTGCCAAAGAAGAATAAAGCTGTGCTCCTGGTATCATCTATGCATCACGATAATACCATTGATGAACATACAAAGAAACCCAAGATGATATTATTCTATAATTCCAACAAAGGGAGAATTGATGAAATGGACAAAAAATGTTCAATTGATTCGAGCAGTCGCCGAACAAGAAGGTGGCCTACAGTGATTTTCCACCGAGTTCTGGACTTGTGTGAAATTAGTTCCTACACTTTATTCAATCAATGTCAAGACAAAGAACTAGAAAGAGGTAAGTTTCTGAAGAAATTAGCACGATTCCTGGTGGTTCCACATATGCAAAGACGAGTTATAAACCCTCATTTGTCAAAAGAATTAGTTATGACGCTGAAACAAGTTTTCGGCCCTAATATGCCATCCCAAGAGCCACCAAGTGAAGAAAATATAGCATGATTTTACTATGACCACCAAAGATAAAACAAAAGACGACCCACACTTGTGTAGGCTGTAAACAGCCAATATGCCTACAATGCTCTAAGCCGCTATGCAAAGACTGCCAATTAATATGACCAAGTAGGGCCCTTGTCGAAATTTTTATGATTAGTTTTGAGAAGGTTATGTTAAGCTTTTTATGTTCTTTGTTCTTTATATTTTATTGTAAAAGAAGTAAAACAAATTAAAAAAGTCATTTTTCTGTGGTAATATACCTATAAAGTGATCTCAAGCTAATAAGTCTGAAAATTGCCTTTGATTGTTATATCGTTAGATTTAGTTTAAAATAAATATATTTTTCTTTAAAATTACATCTTTTATTTACATTTAGTAACATTACTAAGGGATGAAAACAAAAAATGATACAATGCTTACTCATCCAGATAGAAACCAGCCCGTAAAGATAGCGGTCTGTGAGGCCATATGTACGTCCATAGTAGTGTAACAAAAATGGAACGTCCATAGTTAAAGGTTAAAAATACTCGTAGCAGTTGTTTCATATGTCCAAATGATGGGCTATATTCTAGGATATCAAATCATGTAACACAGTATAATTTTTTTAAGAATGGAGAATGAGATCGGTATAAATGTTAAGTTTTTTTCATATAGCAATTAGGTACATTCAAACCGCTTATTCATTTAAGCGTTGAGCGCATTCCGCAATGAGGTAAGGGACTATGGATGGTTACTAAAAGTCAAAATTACAATTAGCACGAATGGTGTTTTAAAATTATCAAATATGATTATTTTCCAAAGCTCAAAGGATCTTTTCAGAAAAACAGCTCCTAACTTCATGATTTATCATATTATTTGATATGTTTAAAGTATGTCACGCACTTCAAATCAACTGATTGTTAAAATTTATCCAAATATATGACATTTGTTACTTTCAACTTTTATTTTGAAAAAAATAATATTTTTATCGATATCTCTGTTGAGTTTGAAGGATAGTATTTATAACTGATTGTTTTTAATCCATGAAATCGAGTCCAGTCCATCGAGATGATTTCCTATTTTAAATATGTTAATTCTTATGTTTTACAAAAAAGAGTCGCTAACAAGCTGCGCAACCCTCCTATTGTTTTTACTGCTAAGCATTTATAGTGTCCAATGTAAGGATTCTACAACTGCTGAAGACATGAATCTGTTCCGCTATTCAGCCAAGCGATTAACGAAGAAAATGTCTCCGTCCGTTTCGGCAGTTTTGATGGAATGCCCAAAGACATCATCAACACCCACTTGTCAAAGAAAGATTATGGTTAATATTCGTGTGAGTCCAAATGATCAAACGTACCGGAAAGAAAAATATTTACTTTTGGATGAAGTTTTCGATCAAAGAAAGCAAACAAGAGCAAAGCTGATGTCACCATATCTGATAGAATTGACTCAAGGTGAACCAGTTCTCATGTATCCATTGGAGTTTGTTAAGGTAAGAGTTAAAGCGTATAGTTTTAAATAACTTGATTTAATAAGTCTCGAATTGTTTCAGGCTTGTTAAGTGAAATTTGCTTGATTGCTGCGTACATAATTTCTGTCTGTTATCCTTAAATTTAAGCACTATATAGTGGTTTTTGATTCTTCTCTCTTTCAGTGTGAGTTGTATCATTTGGTCATTTTATCGACTTTTATTTTTACATTGCTTTTTTTGCAGTTTCTTCGTCTTTTTTTTAATACCTCCATTCCCTACCACTCTCCCCATCACTATTTCTTCGTCGCACAACGCTCGTGCGATCTGCATTCACATTATGTCGCTTCGTCCTTTGTGCTACCCGGACAATGTTTAACACATCGGTATAGTGGTGTGAACATCTAGTCCAAAAATCATGACCAGGTCTCAGAGATAAAAAAAAATCAATAAAATACGACGCATTCAAAAATAAACTCTGAGTAACTGTCACTTCAGTATCTCCACGATAGAGTCAAAAACGCCTTAAGGGATGCATCAGACTACGACTATTTAGCCGCACTTCTGTCGCAAATTACACATGGTTAAATGGAAACCCGCACACTGCGATTTTCGACAATTTTGTCCAGGTCGGCAGTCGCAGGAATTTGCAATTTTTCCTAAAACCAGTTTAGCAGGTAGTTTCTATGATACTCGCGCAGGCGCACATCATTTGGACATTTGACGCTGACGTGCATGGAAGTTTCTTGCATAGCACAGAAATGAGTAAGCGCATGTGTTCCTGGCAAAGACATACCTTCAAATGAGCATTTTAGTTCTGCGCATGCCTGAAGTTCCTTCGGAGATCTTGTCGCAGTGTGTTCGTATTTGCGTCTAAAAATCGCTGGTTACGACAGTAAAATTGCAATGTGGCCGAACCCTAAGGTACTAGGCTCATAAAAGCAAAATTACAGGTCCACGTTTCAATCAGTGCTCATGAAATGCTCCCTTAGTCTTTTCTTAAATACCAAAAGTGAGTTTACTTTCTTACCAATTTCTGGTAGGTTGTTATATATATGCAGAGCATCATTCGTTGCATCGTTCTTCGTTCGCATTATATGGGTTGATCTGTGATAACTTAATTAATGGTGTTCGTTCCGATTCAGTAGTTTTCAAATTTTTGTAGATAAACTTAGCTTTCTCCATTACAATCATTTAACTAAATGTTAATGATTTTGCTAATTGGTAAACCAAACTAGTTTGAGTAAAAATTGGCAGTTTCAGAATGTTTTTATACGCTTTGGTCAGCAGCCTCGATATAGTGTTTAAATGTTGCTTTACTGATTGACTCTAAAGAAGTACTCCATAAAGTAATTTCGTCAGGACAACCGCATCAAGAACAAGTTTCTTGATGTGCATTGGAAAAGACTTGTATCTTCTTAACAACCCTATTATTGAGGCTAATTGCCTCCTTAAGCTATTTGTGTGTAGCAACCAGGTCGTACAATGGTCTATGATAAGACCAAGATATTTCATTTCTAGCACTGTGCAATTTTTCGCCGTTAATATTTTTTTTTTTTTAATACCTCCATTCCCTACCACTCTCTCCATCACTCTTTCTTCGTCGCACAACGCTCGTGCGATCTGCATTCACATTACGTCACTTGGTCCTTTGTGCCACCCAGACAATGTTTAACACATCGGTATAAGGGGGCACACAATATAATGTGAACTAGTCCTTTTCGTGAACATCTAGTCCAAAAAGCATGATCAGCTCTCAGAGATAAAAAAAACAATATGATACGACGCATTCAAAAAAAAACTCTGAGTAACTGTCACTTCTGTTTCTCGCCGATAGGGTCAAAAAGAACGCCCTAAGATACTGGGCTCATAAAAGCAGAATTACAGGTCCACGCTTCAATCAGTGCTCATTAAATGCTCCCTTAGTCTTTTCTTAAATACCAAAAGTGAGTTTGCTTCCTTAACGATTTCTGGTAGATTGTTATGTATACGCAGAGCATCATTCGTTGCATCTTTCTTTAGTCGATCCGTTCTGGCAAAAGGTATTACGAATTGTTCTGCATTCCACGCATTATATGGGTTGATCTGTGATACATTAAATAATGGCGCTCGTTCCGATCCATTAGTTTTTAAATTTCTGTAGATAAACTTAGCTTTCTCCATAAAAATAATTTGACTTAAGGTTAATAATTTTGCTAATTGGTAAACCAAACTAGTTTGAGTAAGCATTTGCAGCTTCAGAGTGTTTTTATACGCTTTGGTCAGCAGCCTGGATATACTGTTTAAATGTCGCTTTGCTGATTGACTCCAAATAGGTACTCCATAATGCAATTTTGCCAGGACAAACGCATTTAGAACAAGTTTCTTGATGTGCATTGGAAAATCCTCATATCTTCTTAACAATCCTATTATTGGGGCTAATTGCCTTAAGCTATTTATGTGTGGTAACCAGGTCATACGATGGTCTATGATAAGACCAAGATATGTCATTTCTAGCACTCTCTGCAATTTTTCGCCGTTAATATTTAGTTCGACATCTATGTCTCCTTTGTTCTTTTGATTAAAAACAATATATTTTGTCTTTGAAGTGTTCAATACTTGTTTGATTCCAAGATCCTCGTTGATAGTGTTCTCAATGGCAGTTTTGTCTTTTCCTGAATAAAGTAGAACTGTGTCATCAGCATATAATGTGTGATACCCCGTCAGCCTACATGTATTTAGATTATTTGTGTATAGCAGGAACAAAGCTGGGCCAAGCATTCGGCCTTGGGGAACTCCTGTTTTCGTAGGTGCTTGATCGCTCAGGACATTGTTGATTAAAGTTCTCTGCGATCTTCCCTCCAAGTAACTTTTAAACAACTGCTTGGGATTACCCTGAATACCATACGATTCAAGTTTACAAAGCAAAAGGTCATGATCAACTGTATCAAATGCTTTATTCAAATCCACAAAAATTGCTATGACATAATCACCTCTGTCAAGTCCTAGATTGATGAAGCGTGCGACAGAAGGTAGGGCATCCAAAGTACGATTGTTCTTTTGAAAACCAAACTGATGTTTGCTTATGATAGAGTTTTCAACTAAGAATGATGTCAATCGATTGCTTAGTATTTTTTCAAATATCTTACTAAATCCTGTCAGCAGCGCAATCGGGCGATAGTTATTCGGGTCGAGATGATCACCACCCTTAAATATAGGAACTATTTTTGCAAGTTTCTTCATCCGGAAAAGTCCCATTCCTAATATGCACGTTTATAAAATTTGCCATAATCTGGGCTATGTCCTCCTTTATTATACTAATCTCATTCATCGTGATGCTCTCTATGCCTGTTGCCGTATTCTTTTTCAATTCATTGATGACATTTAAGACTTCCCCTTTTATTTGTTTGATGAATGTGAAGGATGGAATTTATTGAGATATTTGTAGTATTTAAATTGCTTGCTGAACTGGCAACGATTTCTTTAGTGATTCTTCCACCAATTGTTGAAAAAAAGTTATTTAATGAGTTCGCCGCGTCACGTGGACACCATGTATTAGAGGGCCCATCAAGATTCAGTTGAAAGTTTCATGATATACCCTGGGTTGAAGAGTTATCCTTTACCTCATTTATTAATTTTCCATATTTCACGGGAGTTGTCAGCCGCTGTTTCCATTCTTCTTGAGAAATATGAGAATTTAGCCTCTTTCACCGGTTGGTTTTTAATTTACCTCACTTTCAGTGTGAAGTTAATTTATTTAGTCATTTCATCGATTTAATTTTTACATTGTTGCGTCTCCATCACATTTTCTTCATATAATCATTTTTTCTAAATCAATGCTCCCTTACAAAATATAAGTTTAAATGTACATCAATAACACTATCACCAAAACTTTGGTGGTCGAGATTTTTCAAAAGAGTTTTTTTTAGTACACCCATTCCCTACCACTCTTTTCATCAATCTTTCATCATCGCACAACGCTCGTGCGATCTGCACTTCACACGTCGTCGATTCCTACGTGTGCCTCCAGGCAATGTTAAAACATCGGTGTAAGGGGCACAGAAAATGCTCTGAAGTACTCTTTTTTTTCCTAGTCTAGTTCAATTCCCGAAGGGATTAAAAAAAATTGTATAATACGACGCAGTAAAAGAGCTCGTGAGTTTGTAAAAACTAGCTTTATTTAAGTAGCTCGACGACAGGATCTTCATACTCTAAGATACTGCATTTTCAATCCTCAGGACATCGTTATTTTGAATTTCTTAGATGTTCCTAAAGTCTTTTCTTAAAAATCAGTGAGTTAGCTTTTTTTCACTGTTTCAGGAAGAATTTTATAAAGGCTTTTCCATTGACATAATTTTATCTGTTAAAAAAAACACACAAATATTTGAGAAATTGAACTCAAATTTATTTTTGGTGTAGAGCAAGCATTAAATTTTGATTATATGACCACCACATGCCCGTTTACAGCGGTCGATTCTTTGGACCCAATTTGCCACCATTCTGGCACACATTTCTACCGAAACGTTGGCAATTTTGCGTTGGATGTTGTCTTTAAGTTCATCTAAAGTTGCTGACTTGTTGGCATGGACCAGTGGCTTGATAGAGCTCCATTAAAAGAAATTCAATGGCATTAGATTGCCCGAACGAGGCGGCCATTCGATCGGACCATTTCTCGAGATAACACGTTCACCAAATTTGACGTTCAATCAATCGATTGTGGGGTTGCTGTGTGGCTAGTGGTACCATCTTTTTGAAACCCATATTACCGATAATTTCCCAGTTCCTCCTAACTGCCACCGCTTTATTACGGCTACTCCGGCGGAAGCTCCACCGACCCAATCTAACTCATCCGAAGACGGGCGTGGGCGCCACTCGTTCGTTTCTCCGAGCCTCTCAAGGGGGTTCGTCCGAACGAGAAGATGACCGTCCGGAGCGAAATTTCAACTAGACAGTTTTGGGGGCTCGTCGCCACTTAGCCGCGAGAATCGCCCGCAACGCAAAACTACCCCGCGGGACGAGCTAAGGTGTTCTGCCACCATACAAATTCGGGTTTTCCCACACCAGGGAACCAAACAAACACTATCATTTGTTTTAGTCACTATCACTTTGTTTAAATTCTCCAGGTCTTCCGGCCTGGTCAACGCCCCGGGGGAAGATTTCCCGAGCGGCACTTCTTACACCTGGAAAAGAAAGGTTTAGTTCTTGTAGCGAGAAAAGAAAAAAATGAACAATTATATTTACGTTATTTTATTCCAAGAAGATAATTTGATTAATTAGATGCTAAACGAAAGCCACTTACACTTATTCCCTATTCTAGTAAGGGGCCCCTTGTTTCCATTTGTCTGAAATTCGCCACCGTTGTCTTGTCTCCATTTGTTGATTCAAGTTCTACTGTACGGCGCCAATTCCTCGTCAGAAGAAAAACGGTCGCTGATCACTCGTTCTGTATTACTTCGTTTGAGTCCACTTGTCGGGTTAAATTTCGATCCCTTAACACTTGGTGTCACGCAGTTCCACGGTTGCTTGTAAGAAAGCTGTTCAACAGAACAAAACAAGTTGGGTAAACAGACCTACGCTCAAGTCAGAAGGGTTTTGTATTCAATTTACAAAATGCAGTCACCAGATTGAATCAAATCAAGAAACATGTCATAGACGATTTTATTGGAGAAAATATGAAATACGAAGATCATACTATTATTAACAAAGTAGAACGAATTTCGACTTCTGAGGTTTTTGGTATTGTTATACTCATAAATATCTCCCTTGATAATTATTTCAGATGTCTATCCGCGACGGAAGAAACATATTTTTCATGTATTTCCCCCCTGTGCCCCCACTGAAGCAAAAACTGACAGTTTAACAACTGTTTTGAAAAGCTCCCATGAACACTTTTATTTCATACTCATATCAGCTACGTTTGATTAATTTTTTTTTCAGGGGCCAGTCTCCTGTACTGTTATCATCGATTAATGGCCAATTTTTTTGAATCCTAGAATGGTTACAAAACCTTCTGCTAGGAGCTCTCTCCCGCCTCCTTGAATTTTTTCACTTATAAGCATTAATTGTAGGTACTCGGCTTCAGTCATTCATTAAATTGAATCAAGTGTTCAAAGCATGCACCTTAAACGTTGAAGTTGGGAAAAAATAACTCAAAATTATTCAATCCTCGCATTTAAAACCGCCACTATTTTGTTTTACAATTACTGATACCACGAGCTGAACCGATTCTCAAAGATATTCATGACACTTATCATTCCTGAAATTTTCATGCAAATCCTAGCAAAACTGTAGTGTCTGAGTCGGTAAAAAGCGCATGTTGTTCCATAGCCATATGTTGCCATAGTAATAAATGCAGCGCATATTGTTCCATAGTAATACAGGAAAATTCAAACGGCTATAACTTCGCTAAATCTCTATGAAACTTTCAGGATAGATCAATCTTATAAATAGACATCTACGTACTGAATTTCATTGAATTTAAGGGTACCGTTAAGATTTTATTCAAGAAAACATAAAATCGATGAATCATACTATTACTAACAAAGCTGAGTGAATTGCGACTTCTAACGTATTCGCTGTTGTTGTACTCACAAAGGCCTACATTCCTGATTTTTTCAGATTTTTCGGATCCCAGGTGTCCAATCACGAGGGGGAACACACATTTTTCGTGTATTTCCCCTCGCTGTGCGCCCCTTGAAGCAAACTTTGCCAAACGAAGAACTGTTTTGAAAAGTTCTCATCAAGACCTTTCATTTGATACCCATATCGGCTAACCAATGAAATTTTTTTCGGGGGGTCACTATCCTATATGGGGAGATCCCCTTAAATACCTTATAAAATTTTTTTGTAGTTGAACTTTGAAGAGATCACCACTTTACACCTACGCACAAAATTTTATGTTTCTAGCTTGAGTAGTTTCCGAGAAAAACTGCTGTGACACACGGACGGATGGACGGACAGACGGACAGACTGGTCGCGAAACTAGTAGGGTTTTGTAAAATTATTTTGCAAAACCCTAAAAAGAGCAAGCGCACCAATCTTCCCGGGCTTAAATAACCTCCGGGTTAACGTTTTTTCCTTCCATCCACCGGGAAAATCTGGTTTTTGAGTGCTTTTCTTCCGTTGATGCGAGTGATTCCCCTCGCTTGGTTTCACTCATCGGAAGTTCCACTTGGTGGCGATCCTATTGGGAATTGAGTGTATTATGCGCTGAATGCATTTGACTGACAGTTTGAACTAACTCATTTCGTTTGAATTAGTGAACCTTACTTGCGAAACCAACCAATGAACGCGTTTTCAGAAACAACTAGTGTTTTTGGTTTGTTTTTTTCTGGTGATTGTTCTTCTTAATGGTTAGATGCCGCAAACGTTTAGGACTAGAATTTCCTTAGTCCGTATATTGTCTAACGTAGGTAAATATGGGTTGGAGGCATTTCCTTATTTGAGCTTTTATATGTTTGTTGTACCGCAAAAAAATGCCCCACACCTCTGCTCCGTACAGTAGCACTGACCCTACAGCACTGATCACGAGGCGTCTTCTTGATGGACTGGGCCCCCCTACGTTGGCCATAAGTCGACTCAGGGCCGATATTCCCGAAGCAACTTTCTCAGCCGTTGCCCTGATTTGCTCAGAGAAACTCATCTTCGAGTCGATCAGTAGCCCCAGGTACTTCACCGCTGGCTTCGATTTGATTTGTATGTCTCCAATACTGATCATCCTTACTCTAGGGATTCTCTTTTTTGTCAAGATGACCACTTCGGTTTTCGCCAGTGCTTAACTCAGCCCGCGAGCAGCCATCCAGTCCTTCACTCGGCGCATTAGCATACCTAGCCTAAGTTGCGCTTGTTCAACGGTGCGTCCGGCAACCAGAGTCGCAACATCATCCGCATAGCCGACCAAGCGCGACTCATCTGGCATCTCAAGTCTCCGAAACCCGTCGTAAGACACGTTCCACAGGCCCGGACCAAGGATAAATCCCTGGGCAACACTCGATGTAATTTCCATCCTTCGTTGGCCCTGTGTCGTGTCGTAGAGCAGGCTTCGGTCCTTAAGGTAGTTCCTCGAAGGCCGCATAAGATATTCTGAAACTTGAAAAGAGTTTTCCAGCGTATCCAGAATATCCACCCATCTAGCGGAGTTGAAGGCATTCCTGACGTCGTGTCACCAACAGGACGATTCGTCGCTTGGTGCGACTATATGCCTCTGCCTTTCAGACCGCGCTCACCACCTCTGCAATCACATCAATGGTAGAACGTCCTGCTCTAAAGCCGTACTGCCGAGGAGATAGGTCCCCAGCAGCACGAATCACGTCAGTGAGTCTTCCCTTGATGAGTTTCTCTAGCACTTTCCCAGCCGTGTCTAGTATGCATAACGGGCGGTGTGCAGACGGCAATTCGGGATTTCCCTTCCCCTTGCTGATCAGCATGAGCCTCGCCACCTTCCATCGTACCGGGAAAACCTCGTCCCGTAGGCAAGCGTTGAATGTGCTGAGCAGCAAATCAGGATAATGGTGATAGACGAGCCGCAACACCTCGGCTGGAACACCATCTGGACCTGGAGCCTTCCTCGTTTTCAATGAGAGGACTGCCTCCTCTAGCTCCAGCTGTGTGAAGAGTGGGCACTCGACTGCTGTTTCACCATGGATAGCGTCCATCTTTTCCGGGTCATGTATACAAGGCTTCCGTAGGGCACCAAGTTTCCCCATGACCAGCTTGTAGCCAAGGCCCCACGGATCCTTGTTCATATTGTCCACTTGGTCTTGCCAGCAGCAGCCTTGCTATTTTTGATCAATATGCGAAGACTTTTCTTTGCCGACTTATATGCAGCTCCCTGCTTGCATGCCTCGTCACGGTTCCGCGCCCGTTGAGCCTCACGTCGAAGCTTGTGACACTCTCTTCGCTTTTCAGCGATTTCAGTTGGCCACCAGTACACTCGGGGCTTGCCGTGCCGGGGTTTTCAACTGGGCATAGAAGCGCAGCAAGCAGTTGTAATGATGCTCATAGTAGAGCTCACCACGTCTTCAGCTGCCAGTTCTTCCGTCCCCTCCGAAGCTCCCTGCAGCGGCTCACCTGCTGTGAGAGCCTTGACAAACGTCTCGACGTCCATCCTTCCGATGTTCCATCCAGTTGTAGAAGGCGGAGAGCACGGACGTCGGGAGACAGCATCACTTATCTCAAGCAGAATGCCCTGATGATCACTGGCTGAGTTGTCCTCTAATACTTTCCAGTTATGTATCCTTCGTGCTAAGGACTCCGAGGCAAATATCATGTCCGGTATGGTTCCCTCAGAGGCAAAATGGCGGAAAGTCGGTTTAATAATAATGAGAATTTATTGCGCTAAACTTTCCCTAACACGCCAATTGGTATTACTATCGATTTGTAAACACATGCCGATATTTGGTAGAATCTCTTCATGCTTTGGAAAATCAACGAACTTAAGAAATTTGGCAAAATTTTCAGCTTTGATTCAAATTTCGTCTGTCTTTGAAGAGGCCAATAAAAATTGGGACTAAATCCCACGAATATATATCCCTTCCGAGGATCACTGCAAGTACACCAATAAATGACGCCACCGTTTTCTTAACTTTCCAGTCTAATTCGTCATAATGACATTATAAAAGGTTGCTTACTATATGCCAATTTTGTTTTCCAATTGTGAATTCCACAGCCGGGAAATCATAAGTGCAGGTCAGTCTTGCCTCGGCATATTCTCCATTGCTAACCATCGTGACGTACGACTCAAGAATTTCAACTGGCACAATGTCTGGATCAAAGTCCGTTGATGGGACGAATTCCACTAGTCTGCTCGCGATATCAAAATGGCCATCAGAAACAACATCCCAGTTTAGCTTTATATCAGGTGTGATATACCAAAGATTGTGTGAATTGTACTCATTAAAAGCCTCGTCATCACCTTCCGGCGTGCCATTGCTCTCCGGCTTCTAATTATTCGCTTCGTCAACCTGACATTCATTCAAGCGATATGTGCTTTTACTTTTGCTGTGATCGTTGGAAATATGGTCGTTTCATGCCAAAGACCTTGAAGGTTCTTGACTTGTCGGGGTTGGAACATCTATAGCTGCGGTGGGGGCGGCGGAAGAATTAATTTGCGCTTTTCATATAATGGTTGCTGAGGCGATTTTTGTTAGCATCGACGATAGCATTCTTGATTATCACCGACAAATTGAATTCGTAAGAATCGATAGGGTAATAGGTGATGGAGGAGATGGCTGTTATGCTATATACAACGTCGTCAATTGTCTAAGCTCCGCCAAGTGTATACGGCCAAGCGCATACGCCCATTGTCATTAAAACATGTACTTGTCGACCAACGGCAAGCGTAAAGTCTTCATAATCCATACCATTAGCGACGACGACCATGTACCTAAGAAGCTTCGGGGTGTGCTTATAGAATTATCGACAAGCTACGCCCATTGTCATCAAAGCATGTACTTGTCGACCAACGGCAAGCGTAAAGACTTCATAATTCGATCTACATAAGCCATAACATTAGCGGCGACAACGACCATGTACATGAGAAGCTTCGGGGTGTGTTTCCAGCGGAGTGACACTGTGCTAAACCCTGCCTTCAAACCATTTCTCGAATTCGCCGCAAAGCTTCACCATGCGAGTAAGTGAGAAGTGCGCGGAGGAAGAAGTTTACGTGGAAGGAGAATGCACGTTTCAACTACTCAGCGAATTTAGGGCGAATTGAGGCCACATGAATCGTTTAAAAGACAATTGATCGAGCGAAAAACGGCAAGTAGTAACAACAGCGGTTACAGAACTGTACGCGAAGTGAATTTCGCCGCGAAGTGATCAGCGAGGCCAGAAAGTGCATCTAGTTCCGGTGCAATTGCAGGAAATCATCACATCAGTTAGATGGTGAGGTGTAGGCTTGAGCCGCGAACCTCATTCGGCTTGGATACGTTTTTACGCTGCGTAGCCACCATCGACTAACTCCCACTTTCTTCTAGGCATCCTCCGTCCGTGGAGACACCGTAGGGATAGATGATAAATAAATAACTAAGAGGTGTAAATGTAACCAATTTAAAATAGCAACATGAATAAAACTTAAAACTTTCAACATGTAACTCAATTCCTTTTTGTTGTTCTAGTTTAAACGGACAGAGTAGCAGGTAAGTGGTAAATTAGGAGTTATTTCCCCAGGAGCCTTGATGATGTACATTGGATACACATCAAATGTGCTCCCAGTTCATACCAGTATACACAGGGTATACTGGTTTTGTAACATGGCAACGGGATATTGGTTCGAAGACCCTATTGTTTCCAAAATATTGAAAAAGTCGGATTCAAAAGCTTTGTATCTCTCGAAGTGTCCATTATCAAAATCTCACTGCCAGGTGGGGATAACCTCTTCGTTATCTCCGCCTATGCAACTGGTCAAAATGTTCTCAAGTTCTAGGAGGAGCTCTATTCCTTGTTTGAAATACTCGAATTGAACAGGCTGCATAGTTATTATATTCTTGCTGGTGACCTGAACACCAAGCATACATCATGGCTGAACGCAAACAATAATCCAAGAGGTGTATTCCTGAAATTGATGGTAACAGAGAACCAAATTGAATACAAGTGCAATGTATATGGGTCAGAGTTCCCAACATACCCTAAAACAAATTCATATTTGGACCTCTGCATTGCTGACGCAAGACTTGAATTTAGCTTCAATAGTCCTCAACGGAAACCACAGGTGCATCCTTATGATAGCGACCATATGGTAATGGAAATTAATCATCAAAGGGATGACCTCTTCCTCATTCCATTTCAATATGAAAATCATCGGTTGGATTTCAAAAAAACAGACTGGGGAAAGTTTCAAAAGAAGTTTAATCGAAAGTACAACAAGAAATGTCCTCCTTCTGATAACGATAACTCTTGCTTAATGGTTCCTAATGACAGAAAACGATGAAATATATCTCAATTTGTCGAATTTAGAGAAGCTGACGATTTAAACGATTGAGAAATTAGCTCCCGAGGTTAAACATCGAAACAATGTGAGTAGATATGATACACCAACCATTGCAAGGTTGAAAAGATTGAAGAGCTTTCTTCTCACACGCGTCAACAATATTTATTGGCATATTTCGGACCTCAACCATCCTTTGTTGGCTTTGTTGAAATTACACCTGAAGAAAATCCGGAACTTAATCCGTTCATATTTCAGGAGTGAGGTCAGCAATCCATGGGCGGAAAAATTGAGGGGCATTAGCCCACAGGACCAAAACGGCGTTTTGGTGAAAGTGAATAGCATATTCCGTTAGAAGTCTCGAGTGAAGGTATCGAATTTTGAAGTTGCTAGTGATGAGATGAATCTTCTCGATAGGGCTGGTATCGAAATTGATAGTACGACTCCGGATAGAAATGGAAACAGAATTATTTGGTAGGGATTGCATAAACTTGCCCTGATTGGAACACATTTTGAATTGTTTCATCTACCAAACCCTCAGAGAAGGAATGAAATATTTTCAGAGCTCGTTGAAGCAAAAGTTTCCGACTTCAAATCAAGCCTGACCGGCCAACCGATTTTTCATTTCAATGAAACGTTAACATCTGATCTCATAGCAAGCTTGAATCTTATTGATTATTTTGTCAGCTATGAAGACTTGTGTTTCATATTTCGCAGGATAACCAACAAGAAATCACGCGGTACTGATGGTATTCCAAACTGATTCTACGACATTTGCCTGAGGTTGCTATTAGAAATTATTGCATATTGTTCAACAATATGTTGAGCAATTCATATTTCCTAAATAAGTACAAAAAGGCTGAGGTGTTTCCGTCTTGAAGAAGGGGGTAAGAATCATGATGCCCCAAAAGCTATTGCCCAATCAGCTTGCTGCATAACATCAGCAAGGTGCTTAAAGTGATACTCAACAGAGCATGAAATTCCGCCATTGAGAAACATGGCCGAGTTACCAATTTGGTTTTCATGCCAGGCATTCCACCACACATGCAATATCGAAAGTAACCTCAGACATCTGTTGGAAGCTAAGCTACAGAGAATGTGTTGGATCATGTCTTATTGATATGGAGAACGCCTTCGAAACGGTGAGGTTAGATGGACTAGTTTTTAAACTCCTTCAGGACAAGTTCCCCAGACACCTTGTCGCCATGGTGTGCAATATATTATACGGGAGCTCGTTTGTTGTAACTGATGGAAATCTGACGACAATGTGCGAATTCAAGGTATTGAGTGGTCTACCGCAGGCAACAGTTACTGCGCCTCTGTTCATCTCAATCTTCATTCGCAAGCTATTGAACGGCTTTGATTTTAATGTCTCGCCAACGCGATCATTTGTAGCGTTTGCTGATGATCTGATCATGGCAGACCGAAAAGCTACAATGGTTCAGAGCAATCTCCAAAAAATGTTTAATGATGTGCAGCTCTACACTGACAATTGACGAATGAAAATCAATGCGCAGAAGTGAGAAACAATTTTGTTTCGGACAACGCTGCAGGAGGTCAGTCAAGACCTGAAACATAATTGGAAGGGTTTCCACATTATGGCTGTCGAGGGTAGTTCAGAACGGTTTCCACATAAATCCTGTGTTCGATACCTCGGTATTCATATCGATCAGAAACTTCTTTGGAATCATATCGCAAGATCTGTAACTGTGAGTGAAAACCCTTGGACTTCACAGCCGTTCCACCCGACAGACGGGCATATTGCAACTTGCCGTGCTACTGGGTTTGTTCCTCCAGAAGCATTCGTGTATTTGGACATAAATGGATGTTTTTTTTTGATTCTGACTGCGTCCCAATCATATATCACATTTATAGAAGGGCCACCAATAAGAACAATTTTGTTTCGGACAACGCTGCAGGAGGTCAGTCAAGACCTGAAACATAATTGGAAGGGTTTCCACATTATGGCTGTCGAGGGTAGTTCAGAACGGTTTCCACATAAATCCTGTGTTCGATACCTCGGTATTCATATCGATCAGAAACTTCTTCGGAATCATATCGCAAGATCTGTAACTGTGAGTGAAAACCCTTGGACTTCACAGCCGTTCCACCCGACAGACGGGCATATTGCAACTTGCCGTGCTACTGGGTTCATTCTTCCAGAAGCATTCGTGTATTTGGACATAAATGGATGTTTTTTTGATTCTGACTGCGTCCCAATCATATATCACATTTATAGAAGGGCCACCAATAAGAAGATAAAATGTCCTCCGAATTTGAGTTCACGACGCGAACAATTTCAATGGAGATACTCATTTACTGGATTCGGTGAAGGTGATCGAGCTTAGACGGCGCAATCTAGGTATTTGGTGGCTGAATGACGTCTAGATTATTCATGTTTATTTTCACTTCTTGTGTTTTTCGATACTTAGTTTTTGAGTTTCAGCTCATTATTGCTACATTTAGTGTTGTTGTTTGTTTGTGTTAAAAACTAGGGATAGGTTACGTTTAGAGATAAGGTTAAACGCATAGCTTAGGAATATTGTGATCGAATTTTTCAGTATAAGATAAAGTTTTTTTGATTGAATTTTTATTAGAATTAGGTTATAACATATTAGGTGTAGGATCAAAGTTCACCATTGTGTTAAAATTATAAATAATTTTAGGATAGTGTTGGTTGGTTTTTTCTCCTTTTCCAGATAAAATCATAAAACATGTAATAATCTAAATTAATTTGAATTTGCTTTAGTTTTTTTGATAAAATTTGTTCAACTGATAACTTATAAATTAAGAGAGCCATTTGGGCCATGAAGTTTTTGTAATGTTATTGTTTGGAATTTGCTTTATATTCTTTGAAAATTTATAACGATTAGTATTGAATAAAGCGCTTTTGACTTGACTTTGATTTTGACCTGAAACGTAATTGGAAGGATTTCCACATTATGGTTGGTGGAGGTAGTTCAGAACTGGTTCCGCATAAATTCTGTGTTTGATACTACGGTGCTCATCTCGATCAGTACCTGTTCTATACTTAACATGTCAAAATCATGCTCAATAAGGCACAAAAAATAGTTCTGGCTCTTCGATGACTCTTTCATTCCAGATGCATTGATCAAAAGATCAAAATTAGCTGTTATAACACCCTGGTTAAACCCGTTTTAACATATGGATGTTAAAACTGGTATAGCCAGAGTGCTATGACTCTGGAAAAATTTAGAGTTTTCGAAAGGAAATGTCTTCGTGCATGTACTGAAAGTCTGAGGTGGATTGGAAGCACTATATTTATCAAACTACTAAATTGGAGAGAGTTGGCATCTTCATATTGGAACTCCTTCAGAATCATATCGCAAGATCTATAACTATGAGTGAAAACTCCTGGTTTTTACAGCCGCTCCACCCTACAGATGGGTATATTGCGACTTGCATTCGCGATCAAGTCCGCGAATAAATCTTCTATATAAGCAAAAAAGCGATTACATTTATTTAAAAAAACACTTTTTTCAGAATCTACAGTGCAAATCATGTGATAATAAAGCTCAACAGGCTGAAGGAGATGGCGAAGAGACAGAAACAGTAAAACCTGAAATCAAATGCGATAAAAAAGCAAATCAGAGCTCCGACAGAAAAGGAAGCAAGGGTACTCAGTCAAACTTCATTATTTATGCTCGAATTTATATTGTTTATTCTTCAGTTGATCTCATCAAAAATCTTCAAGCTCTTTCAAAGCATCTACCAAAGCCCAGTTTCAAATCGCTTCGTAGTTCCCCGTCTCACAATACTGCGCAATCTCTAGCTGACGACGATGAAAAAGACCCAAACATTGACATTGATATTGCTTTGAATGATGAAAATATGAATACCAATGATTTGAATGAAAACACTCAAGCACATCGTTCTGAATCGCGTCTAATTAATGAGCGCAACATCAAAAGAAATCCACCAAACATGGGAAAATTACTTTTTGGCTCGTCTGACTATGAAGAATCGAGTCAAAATTATGACGAAATGTTTGAAGAACTTGACAGGAAAAATGAAAAAATCAAACAGGATATATTAGAACTTCTCAGACCTTCTCTTCAAATAACTGACTCAGATTTAAAAGCGCCTGATGCTCCACATAGCAGAGAAGTAGTGAATCAAACAAATACTCCACCGCAACTTCAATCTACTTGTAATTGTAATGCCTGCCAACAGCCAACGTCTGATACCAAATGTCCTCCATGCCCGCCTTGCCCAACTTGTCCTCCAAGTCAAACTCCAACCCAAAAGCCTAAGTTTGAAGATTCAGAAGGGCCAATAACTCATGAGTGCTGTCCATATAAAGCAGAGCCACAAATGAATAGGTTTCAACCAGGAATTGTCAATATGCCTCAACAGCAACCTGTGAACCGACCCCAACAACAAGGCGTCTTCGGACCAAAAATGGTCTCTAGTTTGTATGGGCTAAGGCATGGTGGCAGGCATGAAAGTGCTTTAAGAGCAGCTGCCTTTCATGAACCTACTAACGACGATCTTCCAATCCAAGAAGTCAGCGAAGACTCCTCATCAAATTCCGATGATACAGAGGTACCAGCAAGTGGCAATGATTTCTCTTCAAATGAAAATGACATCAATGAAGAATCAGAGGACATATTTTCGTCTGTTGATGAAATCAATGATGATTTTCTGGTACCTAACAAAGAACGCCAAAGCAATACAGATGCTGGTAATAGAAACAATTTTCAAAAACCGCGCACTTACACTAACCAAATTAACTTTGCAAACGACATTGAATGGGAAAATCCACTGGCGGAACCTCCTGAAGTTAGCAAATTCAAGAAGTACCATCTCGATCCTATTAATTACGCTGAAGTTGGTCCCGCTAGAGTCAATAAATATCAGTCTTTGCTAGGTAGAAAGGCCTTCAAAGGCTCACCAATCAAATACTCAGGATCCAAACTCCGAAAGAACAACCAAAAGAAAGAGGCATCATTCATTTCCTACAGCAATGGATTTGGCCTTAATGTAGATGTTCCCGATGTTTCAAATACATCTTCCTTGAAGGTACCCTTTGAGCATGAGCCACCCATGCCTAAACTGCATCACTACTACATGCACCTAGAAGGCCCACCGTGTCAAAAATGTGGTGAGCATCCTGTTTCTCTTTCATCTATAGCAAACATGAGACAAATGCAGCAAGCTCCTAAGAGGGATTCTAAAAAATCTATCCCAAGGATGTGTCCATTTGGAAAATCTTTTCCGTTTCTACGGCAGATATCAACAAGTAAATTAAATCCAGTTCGGAAAATTAGTTACAGTCCTGATCAGGCAGAATTGGTTGCACATCATCATTTAAGCGTTCCAGATTATGTTAAAACCGCAAAACTGACCACTGATTCGCAAAACCACAAGCAAGATATGCCAGAAAATCCTAACGAAGTACCAGGCAAACGACAAGAGAGTGATGCTGCAATGCACCAGAATTTTCATCAACATGGAGCGGATCTGAAACCATTTAAAAAATTATCCAAAGTAGCTCGTTTGAATCTGAATAATCCTGGATTAAAAAAACAAGAAGATGATGAAAATGAAGAAGATAACACTAGTTTGCCCGTAGAGGTAAATTCTAAACAAAATTTTGCAGCATACAAAGGAGGAGTTAACAGTCTATCAACTTTATTGACTAAGCAACTAAAAGAAAAGACAGGTATGTGGATTTTAATTATTTTATTTATCCAATAATCATAGAAAAACGACTTGCTTCCATTATTTTGTTGGTCCGTGTCATCTGGTAGAAGGCTATACTACGATATAGTAGCATAAGTCGTATTATTTATTTGTATATCAGCAGATGGTTCATAAAATTGAGTCTTTTGGTCTTAGGGAGTGGATAGAGTTGGGATTGCACATTGTAGCAATGTCCTCGTTTGTTACGTATGTGGTTGGTCCAGGAAACTTTGTTGTCGGATGTCTGCCCTAGATGTTTGGCTGTTCTTGGCCAGGCAATATTTTCGTTGTCAGCAGTCAAGCTTTCCGTTGCTGTTGTCTTTTTCTAGTTATAAATAATGCCTGGGCCTTGTCTGTATTCAGCTTGAGTTTCCAATTGCGAAAATACTCCAAAAGTATGTCTATGGAGAGTTTCAGTATGGTGGTGATGACTCTTGCTTGTCTAGATGAGTAAAAAATACAGGTATCGTTGGCAAATAAGGACTTGTGATCATTTAAAGGCAGCCGAGGTATGTCTGCAGTAAAGATATTATATAGTATGGGGGAGATGAGTGACCCTTGTGGGACTCTAACTTGAATTTGCCACATAGTTGAGAGGTGGTTGTCAATTTTGAAACGCAATGATCTGCCTTTTAAAAAGGAGCCAATGATTTGGATGAGCTACAGTGGCATTGGAATTCACGCATTTTGTGAACAACTCCTGCATGCCAGACTATCGAAGGCTTTGGCTATATCTAATATAACCAAAACCGTTGATTTCCTACGGTTTAGTACTATTCTAATGTGTTGGACCACCCTAGTAAGCTTAAGTTCTATGAAGTGTACTGGCTTGAAGCCAAATCACTCTTTTAGAACTATTTCTTTTTCGGTAACAACCTCAGTCAGTCAATTTAACAGCACCCGCTCTACTTTTTTCGACAGAAAGGGATAGGCTAATAAGCCGCCAGTTTTGCGGAAACATGAGGTTTTTACCAGGTTTTGGACGAGAAATAACAATTGCCGATTTGAGGTATTTTTGCAAGCGGAAAATTGCGTTCATATTCACTGTTATTGCATCGAGAATGTTATCCGGGAGCCACTTCACCATGGTATTTGATATTAAATCAAATCCCAGTGCTTTGCGTCCATTGTATACGTATGATATCGTTCATCTCGTGAAAACAGGTGCTATATATTAAGTCGGAGTTTGTAATGAGCCTGTTGGTCAGCCGATTGACTAGATCTTCATGTTCATCAAGGTCCTGCTCATCAGATGTATTTTCACAGAACTGCTATTCTATAGTATCTGTGAAGGCCTCTGTCTTACCAGAACTGTCAAATTCGATACCGTAAGGGCCATAAATTGGTGGTACTATAAGTTTATTTTTTATACGGAAGTATTTGGAAGCCCTCCAAAAACCGTCGCACTCCAGACTTTGCAAGAGGCTCTCCCATTGTTCATTACGGAATTTCGATATTCGATTACGAATTTTTTTTATCATATTTACTTCCTGGCGTAATCTAGGATCACCGGTGTTCCTCCTCCTTATTAATTTTTTATGTCACTGAAGAGTTTATAGGGATTTGTCACCTTTATCAGAGTTGTGACTGTGTTGTCCTCTTATCCCTGTACTATTTTGTATGTGATTTCTTCTATCATTTTTTCAGTATCGCTGGCTGCTTCAGGTGTTTGAGTAATGGTTTCTTTAGCAAGCGCAACTTTGAACGCTTTCCAATCAGTTTTCTTCTTTACTTGTAGAGGTTTGTCTATGTATATTCCTCCTACTAAGAAGAGCACTTGAAACGTAAATCGTGTTTAAAGGTACGTGATATAGCGATATCGAGAGGATTAATATTTCGGTAGCCGTAATGTGTTGGCTCATTCGGGATATGCTGACTTGATGGAATTATCTGTGATGAATCGATTTAACTCAGTCCCAGCACAGCTGCTTCCCACAAGTTCCTAACTTCGTTGCTAGATATAGGAGTCACCGGCAAGGAGTATAGGACGCTGAAAGTCCAAAAGTTTTTTAATATCTTCAACGAGCGTAGATGTATGTGAGCGGCTATATACCGAGACTGCCATGAATTCAAAAGAATCCGTCCGCACTTGAATTTCAGTGGCTTCTAGCGTTGGTAAAGTAGGTGTCAACATGAGATTATGTTTCACATTCCTTCTCACAAGAATCGCCGTTCCACATCCTCCACCTGTTGTTCTGTCATTTCTGTACAGAGAAAAGTTAGGGAAGCGCACGCGATTTTCAGGCTCAAAAAGGTTTCCTGGATGAGAATGATGTCAAACTTATAATCAAATATAAGTTGAGTCAGCTCACCAGTCTTATGAAGCAGAGAATTCGCATTTCACGTTATTGATGCTGTTTTGTGATGCAAATATGCCCTGTATCATGTTCGCAATCATTTTTTGCATCATGTTTTGAAATTGTGTCTGCATTGTGGTAAAGAGTCTGTTTACGTTATTATTTCTGTTTTGTGGCATGTTTGCTTGTTTTCGTGTGGTTTTAGTTTGTTGTTGTGTAGGTATTGTGGTGGTTTTATTTTGATTACTATTAGCCGCTATTAGCCGCTGCAACTTGTGCGAACGATTATCTGACATTCACTGAGTTTCGAGGACATCCACCATAATTGGCTGGATGTTTTCTACCACAGTTCACAAATTTTGGCTGTTCCTCTGCTTTTTAGGGCATTTTGAAAAATGGTCGAGCCCATCGCATTTAACATAACGGGCCTGTGCGTGAGAGTTTTTGGAGGAATGTCCAAATTGTTGACAGTTGTGACATATAGCATGTCCTGAATGGTGGCGTTGCACTTCGACAGTGCATACGAGGTGACATTTTGCCCATATATTGTATATGTCAGGCCTAAGATTTGGAAATGAGGACCTGGACCAACCTTCATGGCCCATTTCTTAGTTTTATGAAGTAGACTTTGATGGGGTGAGGTCCTTGGCCCTCTAGATCGTCTTTGATTTTCTCAATCGACGGTCCATACAGACCCGCTGATGACCACATTCAGATTCCTTTCTTCAGGAAAGATGTATTTGTGTTATTGAACTTTCGTTTCTGTCAGGTATTTCGTCAGTTTTCTGTGGTCTTGAGATATTTGTGGAATTATTTGGATTCCCAAGTAGACCTTTTGGCGGATTCATGATTAATTCCGTCTTTTTATATCTTTTAGAAATTGGGTCCACTTTTCAGGCTCTCGAAAGATGACGGATACCGTTGTCCATTTCTTGTCATCGTCTGGGGATTTGGATGGACTGGGTGCTGTGGGCGTAGTTTTTGTTGAGATGCACAGCAGGAAATTCTTCGGTGGCAGAGTAGTAAATTTTTCATCCTTCTCAGCAGAGTCTTCCTGCATGTACTTATTGTCCTCATCTTCGTCTTCTATAGCTTCCTCTTTCATTGCTTCTTCTTCCGAAGAAGGACGAGCGGGCGAACAGCTCTCTGATGAGGAAGATGAAGACTTCATTTTCCTTATTTTGTTTTTATTTTTCTTTTTTGATTTAGCTAGCGCCAAACCCCTCAACTGCCCCATGAGCTCTTAGTGAACTCGGCGTTGTTCTGCCAACTCCAATTTAACGTCGTTTGATTGTTGTTGAGTTTGTCTCCACTGCTGTAGGACTTCACTAAGCTGTGCCTGCACAGTATGCGAAGCTTTTGATTGAGCAATCAGCAGACAAATCTGCTGATCCTTGTCCATTGTGGATATATCCGTCATATCCACAACCGATCCAGACCAAACTCAGATACTTTGAACCCTAATCAACTATTGATTATTTTAATGCAAATAAGAGATAAACAAAATAATATGGTCTCACAACCAAGGAAAGTAAAAATCACTCACCCAGAAGACTTCTTGGTTTTTGTTTGCTTGCCCTTTCTCCTCCTCTTTCTGCTTCTCGCTGGGCCCTTCCCTCCTGCTCGCACTTTCCATTTTGGTCATAACGCTATCGCTATCACTACCGATTGCAATCACTGTCCAACGCAGACTGTGTGTGTAAGTGTGTGAACAGAGCTAGTGCGTATGATGCTCAAAGTATACAACAAAGCCGGTGTGTATGATGATGTTAGTATGTGGCTCATTTGAAATTTTAGGTCAATGCAACTCTTTTCATAAAGTTTTAATTAATAGTTCTAACGTATATGATGCGCTTATGAATCTTATCAAAGAGAAAAAACTTGGAGATCATTCTTTTGCTCCTCCTCAAAAGTGTAGGCTGACTTTAATAATTAAAGATCTGAGTGCACTTTTCCCAATAGAAGAAATCAGGAATGATATAACTCTGCAAACTCCATGTATTCAAAATTTTGATATCTGAAATCTGTCTACTATCTGGTCTCGTAGTAATAGGGTTACATTGAACATGTTTTGTGTTTCTTTACGTCCTGAAACCAATATTTGAACAATTTTAAAAATAAGATTTATTTTGGATCACAAAATAACTTTGGAGAAACCCAAACGAGGAGACTTGAACCAGTGCTACCGATATCACCATTTTGGTCATGTGGCCATGAACTGTGGGTATGAAAGCAGGTGTGTGGCATTAAGGAGGAAAAATATAGACGAAAATTTGTAAGACCATTCTATACCTTCAGTATTTTGCGTGCTGTACTCATACAATGAACATCCTGCAAATTATTCTGGCTGTCCATCCCTTCTTCATTTTGGAGTCTCTCCGGCTGTGCTCATAAAAAAAACGAGTTCTTACTATCTTATAACCTTTGGAATTCAAATGACCAACCAGAAGCCCTTTTTAATTTTTTCATTAGTATTGCGAGCAGTAAATAACTTAAAAATATTACATTAAATACAAATATACTTCCATCGCATGATAAAAGAATTGCTATGCAGTTAATTCTTGATCGGTATCTTCCAGATCTTATTTTTTCTTGGATGAGACTCGCCTGCATGAAAGACATCAGCCATTTTTTAACAATTATACAATTCTTCGCAATGATGCTGGTAGAGGTAGAGCTATTCTTGTACATTCAAAATATTCGGTTTTCTAAATTCCTTGCAATATTTTCGTTCTTTCTTCTCTTTCTCATACAATTGCGCATGTGGCCACCATGTTGGCCACATTAGGAAATTACTTGTGAGTTCTTTATATTTCCTCTCAGATCCCTCATCTTCATTTCTTGCTGAATACCTCTGGATTTGACGGTTTTTTCATGGGGTGGAGAATTAAATGCAAGGCATCATAGCTGGGGATACTGCAATATTATCTCTAGTGGTAGAATCATTCATAATTGGCTTAAATCAGGTAATATTGTAGTTTTTTATCTAATATTAATGCCCCCTTTTTTCCTAATGGTATTTTAAGAAAACTTTTTAGTTTCATCATCTCTTTCGAGCATTAGTCATGATACGCGTCATTGCTTCTCTTTTTCTACTCCTTCTGATCATCATTTTTTCTTTTTATCTTTGCCTCTTTTAGATCATTATCCAGTAACTCCTAGCCACTCTCTAACACGTTCTTTGAAACAGGTTGACTGGAAATATTTTGATAATCACCTTTCTGATCTATTGGAAGGTAACTTTTCTGTAACCGGATACTACTCGTAAATAATAAGCAAATTGATGACTCTATTAATTTCTTTCTAGTAGTGTTTCTGAATGTTTGGATACTTTCACTCCTGCATAAAATACTTTAATTCTCAATATCACAATATTTTCCAATCGACTCCACTTCATTCGCATTAGAAATTTATGGCAACAAAAATTAAAAAGTCTGTTTCATCAAAATTATAATAGAGTCAATCCTGTTTGTATTTCCCTTAGATTACAAATTAACTGTCTGAGTAAAGTTCGTATAGAGCTGAATTCGACATACAAAGCACGGCTTCGGATGTGTTTAAAGAGATTAACAAATTGACTGGACGAATTTCGAGCAATTGAAATATTTCATCCCACTCTATTAGTCATAATTGCCAAGCTTATGTTTCAACCGAAGAAAAACTAAATGTCTATTCTACTTTTCATAGTGACCTTTATAAAGTCAATGCTTTACCCAATACTGCTCTTAAAATTCTTGTTGAAAATAAAATCAATTTTTTCAATCTGGTTTTACTGGGTCATATTCAACGATTTTCTCTAATACAAATCGTTTATCACACCCTACTTGCTCAACTAATCGTGAATTTTTTAGTAGTATCGATGAAGTGAGTGGCATTATACGAGTTTTTGGTTTGAATAGAAAAACTTCGATGGACTGCTGCTTCAGAGAGTAAAGATTTTGGGGCTCGCCGAAATCGGCCTTGTCTGAGTACAGTGCTGAGGGGTATGTTCTTCTCCCAAGCACAAGGCTCCCTTACAAAACAATTTCGCATTTATGAATTCTTCTTCTTCTTCGTAGCCCTACAGCCTCTTTCGGGCCTTCGCTTAGAGATAGTTAGAGTATCTCATTGTCATGATCTAATGTATCGGCACTACACAAGGTGATATGATCATTATCACACTTTGGCCGTGTGTCCGTCCACCCAGCTGCGACCCTCTGAGTTTTTTAAACCAGCACATATCATAACCGAACAGATTTGTAGTCCTTCCAAAGAACCACTCAAACTAAATCTCGTTGACGCCAACGAAACTTGAACCAGAGACCTTCGGCTTACGGGCTTAGTGCTCTAACCACTAAGCCACGCGGACTACTCGCTTTTATGAATCATACAACACAAATATCTCGGTTCGGCAGTGTCGAGGCCAAGGTAAGCTACCATAAGGATAAACCATTGAAACGCAACTGACTGAGCTTGATTAACGCGTGCGGGATGCAAGAAGATTTCGTCTTTACAACTAACATTTAGTACCCCCAAATGAGAGTGGGGCTTCCAGATAGAAGCGGTGCCCTCTCGCATCCCTCCATCCGTATCAAGATCCATTGTAGACGTGGCTATTTATTTTCCATTTAAATGGAAAATTCATACAAAAGTAATTCATATGAACTTTTCCCTTGAATGAAAAATAAAAACATTTCAGATTTATGTTAAAGTGGTACATAACGAAATCATATAAATAAGAAACCTGTGCGGAAGGCCACTCTATCCTGCAAGAGCTCCTGTAAGAGCAATAGAAAAGGAGAGAGCTCACCTGATGGCTAGCTCATAAGTGGAAGGGCTAGCTAACGTGTCGGGTCCCATACCCGGTCTGGAGTCAACTGAAATGGAAAGACCGAGTTCTCCTTTTCTTTACCTTTTGATTTCCTTATTTTTAATGTTATACAAAAAAAAAAATCAGATGATACAAAAGTTATGTGTAATAATGTGTAAAAAGGAACAAAAGTTATATGTAGTAACGTGCAAAAAAGAAACCAAAAGGGTACTTACCCACTCCTCTGACGAGCGCTCGTTTTTGGGGAGGTTAAGGGCCTGCAAACTCATTCAAAACGATTACAACGATTCAACAAAATCACAAAAATAGTATTGAATATGATAAACTGTTCGGTCACTTGAAAAAAAAACAATGTCAACAAGATGTTGTTAATTAAAGTCTTATTTAAATTGATCAAGCAAATACAAAAAAAAGATCGATAGATAAAATAGTAAGAATAAACGTTCTTGTAGGTCCTCCAATACCCGGTATTCGCACGAGTTAACCTTCCTACTGTTCAAACGACACTCCGCTAACTGTTTCACCTCTGTGACCAAACTGTTGCACTTCACCATTTTCGTGACATCACTTGGCTGCCTGGTGCAGGCATTTATTTGACGTGGTGAATACAGCACAAGCTCAATTTGATCCACGCCTTCGTAGTTGGATCAACCGCGGCATACTGCTTCAGAAAAGTCGTTTATTATTACCCATGGCCCTCGCGGCAAGTCACATAAGTAGCAGTGTTGATGTTTCGTTTGAAGAGATACTTGTATATATCTGACACTCAGTTCCTTGGCAAAATATATCCACTACGTTAATTATTATCCCCATGATCAAAACTTTGATATCATTTATTTCGTTATGCCCACTCAAGCGAAATTCATACCAAAACAATCCAAACAATTGATTCCAGCGTCCAAATTGCAATCGACTGGAATGGGTAATACTTTTGATTGGCCTTACTGAATAATATACAAACAAAATGGAACAAATGACGACTTCACCACTTAATCGAACAAGTAAGACTTTCGTTTCAGTGAACTAGCAAGCGCCATGAAACAAAGTAGAGCACGGCGCGTACTTGGTATGGGAATTTTTAAATGCAAACTAAGCCATTTCGACTAATGAATGGACGATTTTCCTCCCTTCGAAGAGTAGGTTACTTTTGAAAAAGGAAAGCAGCATCTGTAAACTCTTATCACTGTTATTACACTTTTAATTCTTCTCCCAAACTACCAGTAAATTACACTGAATTTCACTGGTATCCTTTGAGTGAAAAGTTTCTGCACGATATTTCATTCGTCAGAGTTGTTTATCTTTCGTTTCAAACGAGAAAACACTTAAGAATTGTCTACGTACTATCTTTTTACTTTCTTTGTTTGGCCCGCAAGGTCTTCACACTCCATACCCTCACTTGTTCACGGCATTATTTGTCCGAGCCAAGTGCATTTCCCCAACGTACTCCACCTACATGGAGATCAAAACTTAAGTTTTCTTACACGTATCTACACCAGCTCCAATTGCTATCCACTCCACGAACGAAAAACAAATATGAAAGCCACAGTCCAATCGCACATGAACGTCCAGCCAGAGCATATATACTAACAAGCAACTGCACCAGCTGTTTTTCCGATTAGAAAAGGACGTAAAATAACATAAGAGAAATTATTTTGCATTTCTTTCTTTCCTTTCTAACAATTTGAGAGGAAAATAAATTTTACTCAATACATACACAAATCGATTTTTAATTTTACGCAATACATACACAAATCGGTTTTTACGTTAACTACCGTTAGATGCGAAATTTGTTCTATGTGAAATTGCTTGTTAGTAGATATGCTCTGGTCCAGCTATGATGCAACATAAAACCCACAGCGAACTCGAACAAACACTTCACCTACTTTCCCAATCGTTTTCCAAGTCAATGCTACGAAAATGGTGACTTCCAACTCCAAATCTATTTGCAAAATCGCGCACACAGCAACTCGATTTCGCAAACTACTCGTTCGTTTTTCTCGGCCAATTCCTTCCTTCTTTCTTTACTTGACCGTAATTCTAACCCTATTCGTCATACCGGTACCCAAATCCATTCGCGACCGCTTTCTTCCTCATCAACTTGCTCAAGTTCTCGTCATGGTGGTGACAGTAGATTCGGGTGCAAGTGGAATGTTGGAATCGCTTCGCTCATTCGCGTAGTAATGGTATTGCCATTATCAATTATTTGGTCAGATCGATATTTATTTATTTCGTTGATTATTTTCTGAGCTGATTTGAAAATTCAATTTCAGATTTATTATGACAGCTTATAAAACTTCCTGGGACAGGTAGATTTAATATTAGTGTTAGTTAATTGAAATTTTCTTTTATGTTCATTGAGTAGGGATTGGAGAAACCTTTTATCGATAATTGTAGCGTTGATAATGGCGGTGTTTATTTTGGGTTAGTGCCAATAATATTATTAAGTTGCATATCAAATTGTTTCACACTTATTGTGTTACTATTATTATAAAGTTGCTCTTTTCATGAAGGCCCTTCGAGCAGTTTGACTAGGCGGGCTACTCGATTACAACAAATTTGTAGATGCCCAATTAAAGATGTTTTAATGCTAAACAGTATTCACAAGATACAGCTTAGATAAGGGTTTGCATTGAATCAGACACAAAGCATATACATATATTCATTTGGCATTCTGCAATGTGACAACTTAAAAATAAACTTACTATGAGACCATTTGATGTGTGGCACCTCTAAATGTTCCGACGCACATTTCACGTCGAAAGCAGCGATTAGTGTCTCGACAAATCTTCGCTTTCCAACCTAAATAACGGCAAACTTTGCAAATAGGTACGAGAGCCGTTCTTCTACATTCTCATGATTGAATGTACAAAGAAGATTTTATGTGGATGACATCTTCTTCCGATATCATTATCAAACAGTTAGTCTTAAAATAAAAGTATATGTGAACCAGATCCTGCGTTTGATTCCAAAGTGGTGACACTGACAACGAGCAGCCACAACATGGTGCACGGGCAAAATGAAGAAATCATGGACTTTGCTCTCCCGCAACAAGCACCTCCACCGCCACCTATCAAGGGCCTGCCATCGGCTCAGGAGGTCAACGCCATCGGCCAATGCAGGCTACCCTCCTTTTGGTGCGCCAGCTCTGAGCTCTGGTTTTTTCCAGGTGGAGTCTCAATTCCAGGTCCACAAGGTGATGAGCGACGCAACGAAGTATCACCTCACGGTATCATCATTGGACTACGACACCATCGCAGAGGTAGCAGACATCATTCGTGTGCCACTAGAGCGGAACCGATACGAGGTGTTGAAAGGTGCTATCGCCTCCCGCCTCACTGATTCACCTGATGCACAGCTGCATAAGCTGCTTACAGGTGCTGAGCTTGGAGACAAGCGACCTTCACGCTTGATCTCCTGCTCCAGCAAACGCAGCGCATGCTCTTGCTGATCAAAAATCAGACATTAGAAGAACTTGCCGCGGTCACAGACGAAGCATACAAGTTACGCCCAACAGTGATGGCCACTTCTGCTCAACCATCAACGCGCGCAACCTCTCCATTATCTGGCATCTCCTCACCACGTAATTCCGTGGACAATTTTGCGGTCAAATCAGCCGCCCTACGTCTAGCGATCGCACAACTGACTACTCTGACTTGCGAAGCGCTCCAGCAACCGAAGACCAATACCAACACGTTGCATCAAGAAATCTGAGCCAGCGAAGAGCACGCTCCGCTACTCCGGGACCGGATCGTCGCACCGGACATTGCTGGTATCACAGCAAGCATGGAGTCCTTGCGATGCACTGCAAACAGCCCTGTTCTTTCCTACCTCCAGATGTCAACACTATGCGATTGGAAAAGTAAGACGGACAACTCCGGCAACACATCCGAAAAACGCCTCTACATCTCCGACGGAACCAGCAAAACTCGGTTTGTAGTGGACTCCGGGTCCTCTCTCTCCATTATCCCTAGGTACTTCATCAATAGACCTCTTTGTAAACAAACCCTCGAGCTACAAGCGGGCAATGGCACGCCATAACCACTTTTGGTACCCAGGAACTCACGCTGGACTTTGGATTACGCCGTCCATTTCGCTGGACGTTTGTGATCGCAGATGTCCAGACTGCTATCCTTGGAGCCGATGCTCTTAAATATCACGGTCTACTTATTGACCTCCGAAATCAATTCAATGCGAATATCTCCACAGCTTGCGACCTCGGCTCAGCGCCATCAGTGCACAGTAGCAGCGCCGTCATCAACACATGCAGCGTTGCAAAAACTGTTGGAGACTTATACAAAAGGATCATCGCCACATATTTGAGCAAGCCTCTACTGCCCGGTGACGTGGCTTCCATCGTTGACCTTCCCATCCACCACCAGATTATCGCTATCGGCCCATCAGTGTTTGCAAGACAACGTCGTCTCACGGGAGAATGCCTTGCTGCCGCGAAAGCAGAATTTGACTTTCTCTTGGAGCGAGGTATTATTGACCATCATCGAGCCAATAGGCTAGCCCTCTTCACATGGTACCCAAAGACGAAGGCCGGTCACGAGCCACTGGAGATTATTGCTAACTCAACGCACAAACTCGCCCCGACCGCTAACCATTACCAATCATTGAGGATCTAGTACAGGAGGCCAGTGGATCTATATTTTCGGTCATCGATCTGCAGCGTGCCTCTTACCAGATCCCTGTTGCTCCCAAAGACATAGAAAAAACAGCAGTAACCACGCCATTCGGCCTTTTTGAATTTCTAGGTATGCCTTTGGGTCTTCGAAATGCAGCTCAGACGATACAGCGCACTCTTAATCATTTGTTAAGAAAGCTAGATTTTGTATGAATCTACCTGGACGATATTTATAAGTTCTCTACCAGCCACAACCAACACCAACACCACCTCCACCAGCTTCTCTCCGTGTTGCAAGCCACTAAGCTCGAAGCCAATTGGGGAAAATGTCAAATCGGTCCGCATGAGGTTTTTTTTGCCGGCTTTCAAGTGAACAAGTCAGGTTTCCGACCACCAGCTCCAAAGACACAGGCCATAGCAGAATTTCTCAAACCAGCTGACTCCTCGCAGCTGAAACGCTTTCTTGGGATAATGAATTTCTACCGCCGTTGCATACCAAACGCTGCTGAGCTACAAACACCGCTTTCAAACATGCTGACAGGTTGCAACACCAAAAAGACACCACTTGTTTGGACACCCACATCCGAAGTGGCTTTCGAACTCTGCAAACAAGGCATCACTGCAGCAGCTCCGTCAGCTTTTCTCTCGAGTTTGCATCCTTTGGCTCTTCGCACTGATGTATCCAATTCCGCCATCGGCGCAGCCTTGGACTAGCAGCAGAGTGATGGCACTTGGACGCCCCTGGGGTTCTTCTCGAGGAAGCTTTCCAACATACGATCGCGAGCTCGAGGCAATTTTCCCTTCCATCAAATTCTTCCAACGCATATTGGAGGGAAAGCCTTTTGTCATCTACACTAACCATCAGCCACTCACCTTTGCATTGCCGCAACGTTCGGACAAAGCCTCACTCCGCCAAAGCAGACAGCTAGACTACATAAGCCAATTTGATGTTCAGTTGAAATTTACACCAGGGGACAACAACTTCGTGGTCTTCTTCGCACTTTCACTTGTAGAGGCAATTGACCTTTCCACGAAAATTACCACCTGAGCCATTAGTGAAGTCTAGGCTATTGACAACCAATTTCCGCACCTCTTATCAAGCCCCAAACTCAAGCTGCATCGATTGGAATCAGGCGACAGTCCCAATGCGTGCCATGCCAACTCTGAAAGGTGCATCGCCACAACCGCGTGGAGTTGGGCAGTTTCAAGACGCAGGACGGGCAGTTCCAGCAAATCCACGTCGACCGCATCAAGCTTCCTCAATGTGAGGGATTCGAAAACTGTCTCACCATCATTGATCGCTACACCCACTGGCCTCAAGCTATACCATTGCGCGACATTAGAGCAAGTTGCCAGAGCTTTATTCGACCACTGGATCAGCATATTCGGCACACCCAAAGAAATAACTTCAGACCAAGGTCGTCAATTTGATGCTGACCCTTTGAAGCAGCTCAGCTGCCTCTTGAGGACCAATCACACACAACACGCCGTACCACCCACAGACCAATGGCATGGTGGAACGGATGCTCCGCAAACTCAAGGCAGCTTTAAAATGCATTCCCGAAACACCGTGGCCGCAAGCACTTCCAGCCATCTTATTAGGATTGCGCGCCACGTTTAAGGAGGACCTACAAGCCTCCCCTACTGAGATGGCTTTCGGCACTTCACTGAGGCTCCCAGGCGAATTTTTTGATGCACAAGGTTCAGCGGCTAGCCACCCTCAAGATTTTGTGACAGACCTCGACCGCCTGTTGTTGCGAATTCCGGCGTTCCGAATTTCTCCCATTCGCAACTTCAAACTGCCGCCGCAACTTCTCCACCTTCCTTTGGGCACTCCTACCTTTTCCTCTGTAAATTTACTTATTTTATTAACATTTTTCCATTTTCCCTTTAAATTTTATTTCCCCATCATCACAATCCTTCCCTTTTCCCTTATTTCTAACTAAAATAATATAATATATACTCATAATTTCAATTTTCTCACTAACAACATTTCACTCATTAATTCCCACTAACAAATTTTATTTTTTATACTAACAAAAATTAATTCACGTTCCCCTACTAACAAAATTCAATCTCATGCCCAAATGCATCGTTGAAGTTGCTTATGAGATAAATGGGAGATCGACAATCCATGGCACCATTAGCTGCGTCGTGAGTTCTCGATCGGGGGTCTGCTGGAACCCTGAGTTCAAGTTCCCCCGGGCGCAGGGAAGCACTCTTTTTGGGGTATCGGCAAAACCAATAGCTTCCGTAATGTATATGTGACACTTTGCATTCAATCAAGCGCTTCTTGGATTGTGCAAATTGCCATATGTAAAACAATGGATACTATTGAGTTTGTCGATATGGAACAAAAGATGTTGTGGGTAGCGGAATCGAAGTGTAATGAGCCTCGATTACGTTACCCAAATGCGGCAGCGGTAATTTGAAAATGAAAAAAGGGATTACGGAATCGATTGGATGGAGGTGAAAAATGCGGGATTAAGTTGTTGGGATAGGAGCAGTCAGTATTTGATTTGGCAAAGAAGAGGGAGTTTTTTCGGTTTTTGGTGAAGTTAGTACTTGGCTGGTAAAGATAAAGGAGTTTTTCTGTGCGGGATAATATTGATTTTTGGCAGCTTTAAAATTGGGAAAAAGAGAGTTTTTGGGGGTAGAATGTGATTAAGAGTTGAACCGATTTTTTGAAGTTTTAGTGACCAAGAGTGGAAGGATCGAAAAAGTGAGGGGAATATTGCATTTTGGGAAGAGAGGGGATTTGACTTTGTGCAGTGTGAAGAAAAGAAAAATTTTATTAATTTGAAGTGCGGAAAAAGAAAATTGTGCGAGAAAAATAAAGATTTTGCAAATTTGGATTGCGGGAAGACGAAAATTCTTGTCAAAAGTTTGGGTTGAAATTTAGTGAAAAAAAAAGATAAACAAAAAAATCAGAAGTGAAACGAATGAATTTAAGAAAACATTACTAACTAGAAATTAAAAGTGAAAGGAAAATTTGCCGATATTAGACAGATTGGAGGAATCAATTAGTGTGGATAAAAGTGGCCGTTACGTTTTTTTTCTGGTTTAGTGATTTTAAATTACAATTTAATTTTCAGCGACCCCACGCTTCTTTTGCTGTATTGCACCGGGCGCTCGGAGTTCTACGGGGAAAGAAGTGAGTACAATTTTAGTTTTTTTTCCCCTTTTTTTAATACATTAGCCAATAGTTTGATTATCATATTCTCTATAATCTTGAATTATTTTATGTTGGTGGATTCTAGTTTTTTTACATTGTTTCAAATTTCGAAAGGGGTTTTTAGTAGTTTTGTTTTAACTGATTTTCTTTTGTATACTTTGGATTTAGATTATAACTTGAAATAAAAACGGCCACAATGTTCTAAGAGAACCATCATCTTTCATTTCTCAATGTGACCTCCCCTTTCCCATTCTTTTCCCTTTGTGCAAGTTTTTATGTATGGTGGCTCAGCACGTGCAGAGGGTGTCCCGGAAGACCCACGACACGACTGAGCGCTAGCCGGCCTCAGGATGCCACCCCGGGCTACACACCCCTCTGCTAATTCTTAATGTCTGCAACTGCGTCAACTTCCGTGGTTGCAACACTGTTTAGAACTATCCGCCCCGTCCCAGCTGCCAGACACACCATACACCGTCCTTTCGTCTTCTAGGACATGGCTACCTGCGAGTATGTTTTCCGCCGCATCGACTCTGTTAAGAAGCCTATCGACCAGCCGTACTCCGGACTACACCGAGTCCTCGAAAGGATTAACGGCCGCACCTGTGTCCTAGACGTAATCGGTGTCGCCAAAACTCTTTCCATCAACCATCTTAAACCGGCTCATCTAGAGCAATCCGACATATTGTCATCCTCACAACATCCACAATCGTTGCAATCTGGCCAACCACCCGCACTTTTGCTTTCACCATTACCTTCACCAACCCCTCAAGTCTTACAACCAGAGCACAGCAGTCTAAAACAACAGCAACAAATACCTACTACCGCCAATAAAAGGGTCACATTTTCACTCCCTTCGCCATATCCGAAAGTCATTGGGGAGGGAGTGACTGTGGCATCTCGAAACGTTCCGACGCACATTTCACGTCGAAAGCTGCGGTGAGTGCCTCGACAAATATTCGCTTTCCAACCTAAATAACGGCAAACTTTGCAAATAGGTACGAGAGCCGTTCTTCTACATTCTCATGATTGAATGTACAAAGAAGATTTTATGTGGATGACATCTTCCGATATCATTATCAAACAGTTAGTCTTAAAATAAAAGTATATGTGAACCAGATCCTGCGTTTGATTCCAAAGATGCATGGATTCTTTTCAAAATTAATCCGGAAAAACTGAAAGTACAAAAAAATTATCTAAATTGTTTAAAATATATTATAATAATAGATAAGTTGAAAGCATGCAGCAGATTGAATTTTCCAATCAAGATAAATTTGAATCAATTTGAAAACTTTACCAAAAATATTTTCAATCAAAATTCTCGATTTGATTGGCTTTAATTTCTTGCACTTAGCAAAAACAAAAGACTTAAGCCAGTAACTTGATTTCAGTACTTATTTGAGTTGTGGTTCGAAAAAATAATTTATTAAAACTCCTGAAATTTTTGAACTGTTAACAAAATGTAAAGAAAATAAATATGTCATCACATTCCAATTCCCAAAAAAATATTTTCCCACACTTAAAAACAGCAAAAAAATTGTTAAACTCTTCAAAATGATCGTGAATCCTCTCTCTTACAACAGCCCCAATTACTTTGTATATTAACGATCACTAAGTCTAATCAATAATCATTGACTAGCCATTTCCAATCTTACCTTCTCATTCAGCAACTCTTGAAGAAACTGCAAAACACAAACATTAGCATGGAATTATTTAACTACACGAATTTCACTTGGCGCGTGAAGACGAAAGAGCGCTAAATATTATGAAAATATTACCGATGTCAATTGCGAGTGGGCACTTCAATATTTTTTTGCATAATGTTTCATATAATTCCTTATGCCCACGACGTGTTGTAATTTTTTGCGAAGCGCTTTGTTTACATTACGTGCATAAATGGACCCAAGTAAAACCGCAATTTTCAGCAATTTTAGTTTTTTCAGCCCATAAAGTGAAGTTGTTAACCATATGGCTACCGGCAACATGATTTGTATCAAGGACTTTTTCCGCGAAATTTCGGTGAATATGTGATAAAACTGTTTTTGAATATTAAAGTTTTGTTAGCACCTCAAATATTGCAAAATCTTTGAAGGAGTTTTGAGCCATCTTAATATATTAATTGCGATTGTTCATCAACAAACAAAGTCTTCATAGCAAGGTTAAAGGAAACATCACTGGTCCATACTTTACTTATTTACATGGTTGAAGACTTCCACTTATGCATGTGAGTGATGCACTAATGCAAAATAAACTTTCCAAGTAGAGTTCAACCGTTTCAAGTGAGGAGTCAAATCATGCGCGAAAAGCACTTATTGAGCGCGCTTCTCGGGCCATTCATTTATTTGCTCAATTGGGCTTTTCATCAGAGGAAGTCCATTCCAACTGAGGTAAGATACTAGCAAAGAAACGCATATCTACGAAATTACTTCTGCATTTCTCAGAGTCTTTTTACGTCCACCTACGCATATCATAATACAAACATATATTTTGCACTTGGAATGCTTGTCTACTTAAGTAACGCGCATGATACATGCGTGACATAACATGATGTCGTTTAGACACTTTCACTGATTTTTCTCCTTGTGGCTATTCAATAATCGCGAACAAAGGGTAGAATAATGATGTAAAACGTTCGCGAAGTTTTGATTTTGACTGATGTGCACTTTATCTATAACAAGATCGATGATGTCGATATTGTGTGCTGTACCGAACTACATCAAACATAAAAAAAGAAAAAAAATGTTGTAAGAAAGCCCATTAGGTCAATTGCGGTCAAGAACAAGTATTATGGCATAATGAGTTATGACATAATCAAATTTGATGAATCTGGTCAAATATTTTCTATTGTGGGACATATTTGAGAAATGGGAGGAGTAAATTTAATTTGATTTATTTATTTGCAATTTATTCGAAGTATACTTATGTAATGAAGAAAATAATGAAATTTAATCCACATAGGCTGGCTCAATAATTATTATTTTTGATATTAATGTGTTTTGCCCGAAGCTGAAAAATTCAATTGTTTTCTTTTGAGTGAATATTTTTTGAGCCTTGACAGATGATTGACATATTGTGCAGTATCCAATATGTCATCAGCAGATGCCTTTTTTAATTTATTGGAAAGACAGTCATGAAATAATTGAACTTTTTGACCTTTTGCCTAGTTGCAGCATTATACCATAGCATATGCATAAAATACTGATATCAAATTAATCTCAAAACTTTTGAACTTGTAAGTTTGATATCATTTAGGGAATAAGTTATTTTAAGAAGTATTCATGACGGCTTCAGGGGAATATTTAGTGAGTCACTTGGTTATTAGTACACGTGAGAAATGAAGCTTCTTGTACTGCTATTTCGGGATCGAATTATTAAAGTTACAATTTTTGAAAATAAATCCTTTATTTATTAAATGTGCAGTATGACAATAAGGAAAAATTCGCAATATTTTCTTATTAATTTTAATGAAATTATAAAACTTAATAAATGGCTTCAGGAGTTCACGTCCCTTTGAATCATTTTGAATTGAATTTAGCTATATAAAATAAAAATACTCATTCCGTCTGTTTTACCTTGTGCATAAAAGTTTTGTTGGTTAATTGCAAAGACATCTCTGGTTAATTGAATATATTGATGTATTTTGTGTGTCGATATAATACTATTTATTCAAAAGTTTAGCCCGTGGTACTTTTTGAAACCCATTTCGTCAACTTGGACTCGACTTTTTCTCAACTGAAAAACCCGAACCCACTGAAATTAACAACAGGTTACGGGCCCAGGGCAGCTGTAAAAGGGTTTCTTCAAGAGTCAGGAAAGGAAATTGTCAGGCAAGTCAAGAAAACAGTCCAAGACGTCAGAACTAGCAAGGAAAACATAACCTACAAATCAGCGACATTGGAGTAGCCATCGCACAGCAAGTCGACGTTGAGCAACGAACACGCAAGTTGCTTAAAGTCAGAAAATCACCAAGAAAGATTCAAAATGGATACTGTAAAGTCTCAATTGGAAATATTAAGTGAAGATAGTCAAGGAAATGTCAATTTCATGTCATGGCAATTTAAATTAAACCTAGTATTTAAGAACAAAGGTCTGTATGATATGATAACGGATGCAAAGCCCAGACCAGCAGGTACTGCGTCAACTAATACAGTCGCCGCTTGGTTAAAGAAAGATGTTGAGGCTCAAACATTGATACGTTTGAATGTAAACAGTAAGATTGCAAACGAAATTGCAAATTGCAAAACTGCCAAAGATATGATAGACAAATTAGTTAGTGGTACAAAGACTGATGTAACTTTAGAAAAGTCGCGAATCAAATCCTTTACATATGAGTGTGATGAAAGCAAGTCAGCTGTTGAGAACTGCATGGAGATTTTGGATCTCGCGGATGAAGTGTCAACTGAAAATGATCCTGTGAGGGAAAGTTGGATCATGTCGAGGATCATAAGTGTGCTGCCGCCTAAATTGGCACATTTCAGGACATCCTGGGACAACGTGACCGGAGCAGCAAAGAACTTGGAAACTCTCACGGAACGTTTGAGACTCAAAGACGAGCGACTCAAAGAAATGACGACAAATGCAGAGGGCAGCACCAACAACGCTCTCATGGCCAGACGCAGAAAGCAAGGACAGTCGTGTATCAGCAAGCAGGAAAAGTCGCAGTTCGCATACTACAAATGTGGGAAGAAAGGTCACATGCTCAAGGAGTGCAGAGGTCAACTGTGTGATGAATACATTTCCTACTGCAAGGATAAGTATTCATGTAATATCTGTAAGAAGAAGGGACACTTCGCAGAAGACTGCGAATCTCGAGAAGAAACGAATAAGTCAACAAACGGGAAACTAAATAGGAAGGCATTTTTGACCACGGCACTCTTGACGGTGGACAACGATATTTTGAATGACAAGGCCACCATGGTATCAAAACTGTGGAGCCAACCAACACATGACATCTCACTGGGAGTGGTTTGTTCAGCTTGATGAGTTGGACAAGCCCATCGCAATTGTGATTAGAAACTCAACCAAACTAGATGGCGTTGCAGTCGGAAACATCGAGATGGAAGCATTTGATGGTCAAAAGTGGATGTACTAGAAGATGTCATTTACGTGCCAAACCTCAACTATAATCTTTTCTCAGTGTCAAGTGTAGGCAAGGAACATGAACAGAAGGCGAACGGAAACAAGTCAAACTTTTACAGTCTGGATACCAAGGAAATTGTGGACAATAGCAAACCGCAAAGGAAATCTCTACAAAATGATGCTCAGGAGAAAACAACAGACAAGTTTGATGGCCGTGTCGATCAAGGTCTGGGACGAGCGACTCGGCTATCAAAATGTCAAGTATGTGAGGAGGGACATAGTAAAAAGGAAAGGAATAAAATATATTGATGATTGGAATGACTATATATGCACAGGGTGCTTGTATGGCAAGCTACATAGATCCTCACACCCAAACGACCCCAAGACAGCCCAGCAACCGTTAGATTTCGTGCACGTCGACACCGGCGAGATGAAAATTCCGTCATTAGGAGGAGCGAAGTACTGGCTTATGTTCATGGACGATTTGACTCACTACCGAATTTGTTACTTTATGAAGATGAAAAATGAAGCACCAGAGAAGATGGAATGTTACCTGAGACTCATTGAGAACCAGCTAGGGAGGAAAGTGAAAAGTCTGAGGTCTAACAACGGCACCGAACTGAAGAATGCAAAACCCAAACAAATGATGGAAAAGTTAGGAATTTTCCACACCTTCACAAATGTACACACGCTAGAGCAGAACGGAAGGATGGAGAGAGAAATGAGAACGATTGTCGAGGCAGCTAGAACAGCGATACACATGAATGAGTTGAACGAGAAACTGTAGACAGAAGCAATGAACAATGCGATCTTCACGATCAACCAGACTAGAATCAGCAACGTACCAGGGAAAAGCCCAGCAGAACTTTGGTTCGGAAGAAAAATGAAGATTGAGAAGCCGCGACTCTTTGGATGCAAATGTTACGTGCTGACACTAAAACAGAAAAGAGGTAAGATGGATGGAAAATCAGAAAGGGGGATTCTGGTTGGCCATGATATTGATTCACCCTGCTACCGGGTTTATCTGAAAGAAAAAAGAGAAATCAGCTCAGACATTGTGATCTTCGACGAGGAAAAGATGAGACTGAGGCAAGGAACTGAACTTGAGACAGAGGCAACAGAAGGCACACCTGAGAAGCAAGAAGAAAGCAGCAGCAAGACAGATGAAGAAGACGCGAATTGGGGAACTGAAGAAAGTGCTGAGGACGACAACGAGAATGAGACACCAGCGCCAGGATAAGAGTCAGGAAGGAGAGCTCTGCAAGATTGATGGACTCTGCAACCACAACCGAGACTTAGAGACAACGTACTTGACTTCCGTCGTGGAGGAAAGAGCGCCAAAGTAACCACGATGCGTGAAGGACATCCCGGTGAGTGAGACGCTTAGAGATGAGAAGTGGAGATGAGCAATGCAGGAGGAATACGACTCGCTGATGAGATGAAAACTGCTAGCTCCGCTATTTCGCGGTGCTCCTTCAAACCCTCGGACTGGGGCCCTTGGACCCGGTAAGCCCATCGAAGAGGGGTCGCGCGAGTTACGTTTCCGAATCAACGTTTTAACAAAAACAATATACAAATAAAAGAATTGGTTCCTTTTACGACTTTAATATGGTTTTATTTGATCACGTCCAAACGGGTTGAAAGTTAATTACAGAAGATTATGCTTCCCACGAACTAAGTTAAAGCTAATGTTAAGATGCTGATGCAGCGTTACAATTTTACAGAGCTGCATCAGCTTTCAATTTCAAGCTAGACAAAATTAACCGGATATGTGGAAATGTGAACTTTAAGGAATGTTAAGAGTTAAAATGTGGGAAAATGCATATGCAATATATTTATTTATACGGCTCGTGTATGATGCGATTCAGGGCTCGTATCTCCTCCCCCCTTAGACGAAAACGACGGAAGCAGGAACTGGATTTGAGGAGGTCCTGATGACGGAGTTGCTGACGGTATTGTAAGTCCTGGTATGGATTGGCCAATGTTTAGCTGCCTTCGGGATGTTGATCGTAGCACGAAGAATAAACTGATAAGTGACATCACTCCAAGGATTGTAAGTACTCCTCCTAGTGAATAAGTGCTTTGTTCCATGCCTGTCCAAAGAAGTTCGATGTCTTCCTTCTTACTAAAGTTGTATCCTTGCAGCTTCTGAAAAGGTAAAGGAGAAATCGCTTCCGAGAAGGTGAAATTAATAACGTTAAACAATACAGGGTTAAATTTGAATTTCGTCCCAAAATTGTTTGGGAGTTGCATCGGAGATGATGTCATTGATCTGGACTTCACAGTTCTCAAATTTGATGAGAGCTGTACCGGTTATGTTTGGTGCACCAACTCCGCACGTGGAGTTCATGAGGATATTGGGTACATTGATGAAGTCTTCTGGTTGGAATATGTTGGTATATTCCCCTTGTTCCGTCAATTTACAGTTCGTCGGTTTGTTGTCCATTAAATTGCGAATACATTCGATACCTTTACTGGTATCCTGACGATATGGCTTGTGGCAGTAAAATGCTTTTTCGATTTGTTGGCATTTCTTGTCGTATTGTTGATTATCGTTAAGATTAAGGATCAAATAGGGCTTAATAGATATCATTTTGGCATTTTCTAAAGGGAGTGGGATGATGTGGAATAAGGAATATTTTTCGAATGATAATATTGGGATCCGTATATTGAAAATAATATTTGAGTTGTTATAGTAAGCTTGCAGCTCTAAAAGTTCATAAATCATTTCCTGATTATTTATCTTAATCCCTTGTTCCTTCATTATTTCGTGTATTTCATTAGTTCGTTATTGCTTAATATTTGTTTCGATATAATATTTGATTTTGCGAGAATTATGGACTCTGCAATATTTGTTACGTGATTATTGAGAATTTCGATATTGTAACTTATTTGATTAAGGTATTGAAGTTGGTGAAACATTTGCTCTTCTCGAACTATTTGATTTTTTACTGAACCTAAAGTATTCTCCATATATTGTTTTATAACTTCTTGTTGTGTGTTGATATGTTTTGTGATATTTCCAAACCGCTGTATCATTTTATGATTAAGGGATGCTTGTGAGTCAATTTTGCTTTTAATATCGGATTCTTTTGAAAGTATATTTTTGATTTCTTTGTTTAAGTGTTCAGCGTCGTTTGCGTCCATGTTACCGGTAATAAATTTAATTATGGTGCCAAATCCGTTTATTAATCCTCTCTTATTTCTTACCGTAGGGAATAGTCCTTTCAATTTTTGCTCAACCTCATCGAGCTTAAATTTCGTTGTCTGAGTCATTAAGTCAAGTCCTTGGATTTTGTCAAAGTGCGTGAAGGAGTCTCGTATTTTGTCTAGGCTATCCTGGTAGGCTTCAAGTTTGATTATGTGGAGCAGGTTGTTGTGTGACGCTATCAGTGTCACAGGTCCCAGTCGAATTGGCAGGAGTCCTTGGTTGTTTCTCAGGTCTTGTATTTGTAGCCTCTGCCTGGTCACCATCGTGAAATATACTGCCAAGACAATCAATGCATTCATCCCTAAAACCCCTTCGGATCTTTCACTTTTTCCTTCGGACACTGAACTACTATTTTTTTGCTGATATCCTCTCAGCACTTCTAAGTTTATTCTTGCACCGATAAACCGTCGATACTTGTCTTTAAACTCTCGTTAACACTACCGATAAACCGTTGATATGTAACGAGTTAATGTCCATATAAAGGATCACCGATAAACCGTAGATGTCACAATTATAAACAATGTTCAGTTCCGCGGAAATTTTTAATCGATAAACCGTCGATTTAATGTTAAAGCGAAAGAACCAAAAGGGATCCAACCGACTGCGCTAGTTACGTTTCCGAATCAACGTTTTAACAAAAAAAAATATACAAATAAAAGAATTGGTTCCTTTTACGACTTTAATATGGTTTTATTTGATCACGTCCGAACGGGTTGAAAGTTAATTACAGAAGATTATGCTTCCCACGAACTAAGTTAAAGCTAATGTTAAGAGGCTGATGCAGCATTACAATTTTACAGAGCTGCATCAGCTTTCAATTTCAAGCTAAACAGAACTAACCGGATATGTGGAAATGTGAACTTTAAGGAATGTTAAGAGTTAAAATGCGGGAAAATGCATATGCAATATATTTATTTAGACGGCACGTGTACGATGCGATTCAGGGCTCGTATCTCGCACCACTCGCTTTGCTAGTGGGCCCCAAATGGGGTCGCCAAGCAAGAATGCGACCGAGTTGGAAGGTTCGCACCGGCCTAACCTTTAATTTAATTTTGCAGAGAACCAAACCCTACCCAACCCCGAATAACGTCCCTAACTTTGCCCCGTACAGCAATGCGCTTCGCGCTGCTACCCCATGGGTGATGCTCGGGGACACTTTCACGCGGCGGTCGAGAACCATCCCGAAACCTCATCACTGTCACACCAACACCTCGAAAACCTCGCGAGCCAGACCTCACAATGTTCACTAAACACACACTCCTTTTTTCCCACTTATTCTTATAATTTTATTTATTTATGAATATGTAAATTTTCAATATTGATGAATGTGTAAATAAATATTTAAATTTTCAATATTTATGAATATGTAAATGAATATGTAAATTTCAATTATTACAAAATTCCAACAAATTAATTATCTACTACCTATCGATTTTCACGTTCCCTCGATGGTTGATTTGTTCGCTGTTGATTTGATTAGCGGGTTGATAATCGTGGAAACAACTGTTGATTTAATTGGTGGGTTGATAATTGTGGCAACTGTTGATTTGATTGGCGGGCTGATAATCGTGGCAACAACTGTTGATTTGATTGGCAGGTTGATAATCATGGCAACTGTTGATTTGATTGGCGGGCTGATAATCGTGAACAACTGTTGATTTTATTGGCGGGCTGATATTCATGGCAACAACTGCTCGTCGTCCCTCCAAGATTCACTTTGTGCTAATTCTTCTTTGTCGCGTGCTGATTTGTCGCCGTTCCTCTTTGCCGTCTAGGTCCTTCCAATTGATACGAGAAAAAAGAGCTTTTCCTCGTGCTCCGGGGTCTTTTATAGCCTCCGGGGAGACATGGCCCCCTATCGTGCAACACACTTTCCAGTTAAGCTTTTCATCAGGCAATATGGCAATGCCTCACTGCATTACCGCCCTGTAGCTTGTTACGGATAAAACCGAAGGGCACCAGGATTACCTCACCCCGAGCACTATCGTAACACTCGCGTGACTATGTATAGTCAGAAAGCTAAGCCGCACTCGACTAGGGTTTGCTTGCCAGTCCAAATTGTAATCATATTAGTAGTTTAAATACGATTATTTGTCGTTTTAAGCAAACTCAATGACAACTATCATCGAGCGAAGGTCAGAATTAACGCCTCCTATTACACAACAGAATGTAGTTAAACGAAATTGATGTCAAATGAAGCAGCAAATAAGAGTCAGTTTGGAAAAGAATGTGCAGGTGTAAGCGACAAAAGTAAATCATTTCACAAGGAAATTGATCATTCTTGTTTCTACAATACTTCATCATCGGCTCCAAAAACTATACTTATTACTAACAACTACTCACAAGATGACGCAAGTGGATTGGAAAATGTGCAAAATATACAAAAAAGTTCGTCGATCACGATTGTAACGCACAATTCTGATGGCGATCGATCGACAAGTAGCATACCTACTTCGGCGAATAGTTCGACAGTAGTCTTAGATAGAATAAATATTTGCATAAATAATCACTTTAATGATCCAAGAAGTAATGGAGTGACAAACGCCTCAAGTGCTCCGAACCAAGTCGAGACAAGTTTCTCGAAAGAGCCGAAACTAGCGAAGGAGGCACGCATGAACGAATGTGTCTCTAGTACAACTAATATTTTATCTGCAGACGATTCGACAATGTTGCAAAAATCGGATACGAAGGTTCCTATTTTTACCACCGGCGAAGATGTTCTAGTGCAACGAAAAGACGGACGTTTTTACCTTGGAACTATAATAGCTGTTGCTCGTAATCAGTGTTTGGTGAGGCTGGACGATAACTCAGAATATTGGTCACTGTTCAATGAAATCACAAAATTGAGTACCGACGACTCAAATGATGAGCCAATGTGTGTAGTTTGCAAGAAGGTGAATGAAAAGGATATTGAAGTATGCGGACGGTGTGGAAGAGGTTATCATCAGGGCTGCACTGAAGAACGTTTTCAAAAGAACGGGGTTTGGTTTTGCAGATGATGCACTGCTCGAAATGGACTTAAACTTAGGCAGTGCCCTTCACCAAGGATAGAACCGCTTTCGAAAATTCTAACAGACAAATCACAGCTACCATACGATAGCGATTCTCTTTCATGGGATAATCATCACCGTGTAAATTTGGAGCAAATTTATTGTTACTGTGGTGGGAATGGAGAGTGGCACAAGAAAACGTTGCAATGCTGCAAGTGTCCGCAATGGTTTCATGAAAAATGTGTTCGTTGCTTAGATTACCCTCTTTATCGAGGAGATAGATTCTTTGTATTTGTTGCTCTATGTGTAATCATGGTGTGGAGTTTTTACGATGGTTAGTGATGAAATGGATAGATGTTGTCCATTTGCTACTTTTCAATATTACCAGCTACAACCAGCAAAAATATTACCACGCAAATCAAGTACTTGTCCCTTACGCTATCGATAATTGGTCGTTTTTACATTCGGATACTAATACGCGCAATTTAACAGCGAAAGAGATTAAAGATAATATACGAGTACTTACCAAGTTAGCAAGATATCATGATGGATACTTGCGAAGATCAGCGGTTGAAAATTGTTCCGAAAGAAACTAACCGAGAAGCATCACCGATAGTCGTGCCTGAGGAGGATTCAGTAATCAACGGTCATACTTTAACAACAACTGATTCGTCAGATAAGAGTCGTGATTGTCCTGAATACAATAACGCCACTGACGATGCTGACATTGAAATGAAAGACGAAGAAACGCTGGCCGGTACAATGCAAAGAACGAAACGCAATCGTAAGAGGAAATCACCGTTCCTTCCATCATCGACTTTGGCTTGTACGGAAAACACAAATGGAAAAGCACACCGAACAACTTAAACCACAATCAGAGCTCAAAAATGAAAGTAAACAAACATCACTGACAGACCAAACTGTCAGTGAACTACGTTCAGCTGATTCAGCCGAAGTTGGAGTACTCGCCACCAGAGGGGAGCGGCTACCAAGTGGCGGCAAGAAGGTATTACCCCGCTGTAGAGGTGGGTGACCGACGAGCGGAACCATAGCCGTTAGGAGGAGGCTATATAAGCACGCGAGGAATGACGCGCCTCCTCTTTTTGATCTCTGGTATCGTGGCGACGACGGCAACGGAACGAGGAAAGTCAGCGAAAAAGAAAGTCGAAGCGCAGCGGAAACGTTAAGCGGAAGGCAACAGAAACAGCAGAGCGGAATCGACATTAGTAACAACATTATTGGTAAAGCGACGAGCAAATTTCAATTGGGAAAAGAAAGGCGACGGATTATACCAGCGAACACGATCGTCGAAGGGGCCCCTTGTGTAGGGTTATAAGTAACGTAAGTTTCTTTTGTTCTGATAGAGTGTATTCTTTATTGAGTTTATAGTTTCTTGAGTGAATATAAAAGTAGAAAATTGTAGATAATTGAAATTTATTGGTGTTTGAAGTCACAATCAAAGGAAGAAATTTTAGTGCCGTTCAAGACACTAAAAAAGAAGTAAGTTTGTTTTGTTTCAGTTCGTTGTTGTAACGAGTGCGGCTTGGACGGTCAAGTCAAGTGAAAGTATCGGGAGGGTGAATAAAGCCGTGATAGCGGAGGTTATAGTGTTCGGGGGTGGTATTGTGGTCCCCGCGAGGGTCATCCTAATTGAGCAGCGAGGAATTTAATGTGTTAGTGAAGTAGTGTAAGGGTAGGATTGAAGTACAGAGCGTAGGGTATTTAGTAGCGAGGGTATCGGCCGAATAACATCGAGTGCAATCGGTTAGTCGCATTCTCGCTTGGCGGCTAGTTGAGGCTTTGAGGAAAAGCGAGTGGCGCTCCACGCCCGTCTTTGGACGAGCTAACCGGGTCCACAAGCCTCGCCGGAGCACCCCAGTTTCCCCGGGTACTAAGTGGGGGTAACATTTGGCGCCCAACGTGGATGTTTTGTAAAGTAAGTGGAGTAGTGAAGTGAAATAAGTGAATACACGTGAAGTGCGAGTGGAGACGGTTTGTGTGGTGCGGCGCGTAACTTGCGAAAGTGAAGTGTGGTGACTGATTTTGCGGGAGTGTGTTTTATCGTGGTTGGTGGAGGTTTATATATAACGGTGGAAATCCGCGCGGGTAATATTTGTAAATTGTAATTTGTGATCATATAAATCTAGATTGAATTTATAAGAAATCCAGAGTTTTTTTCATTTGGAATTAAGTGGTTGTGTAACTAGTTTTAAGCATTTATTAGACTCGTTCGATTTCAGCAAAGGGAAATGGCGTTGAAAGGGAAGATCCTCGTCGATAGGCTGAGTAAGGATGAGTTAACTTATGAGCTGAGGATTCGGGATCAGGCATTAGGCACGGTGGATGAAATGAGGAAGGCGTTGCGGATAGCACTCAGGGCGGAGTGAGCGTTGGACTGCTCGATGGTTGAGACAGATGCGTACCCTTTTACGGCCAAAGAGGATGTGGATGCCGTGAAAGAGAAAGTGGAGGAAATTAGGAATCTGTTAAGAGATTTTGAAGGTGGAACGGACAGCGGGGACTTCTTAAAGATCACGTCGAAGGTGGATTATGGTCTCCGACGTTTGGGTAAGGTACCTACAGATGAAGTGGATTTAGTGAAGGAGGTGAGCAAGTTGAGGTCCGCCCTGAGAATGTCCATGGGTGAATTAATGCTTAAGGCTGAAGGAGATGAGGATGAGGCAGAGGTGATCGCACCAACTGCGAGAGATTGTGTGATATCAGGAGAAGCTTCGGGAAGTGCTATGGGACCGATATGCTCTACCCCCCGAGTCGAGGAGCCCTTGGGGAAACATCAAGATGTGAGTAAGTGGGGTATTCGTTTTACGGGGGATTCGAATTCAGTGAGCTCTTTCCTGGTAAGGGTGGAAGAGTGGCGAGAGGCGAAGGGGGTACCCAAATCCCATCTATTTAGGTCAGCGGTGGTCTTGTTCGAAGGGAAGGCATTAACATGGTTCCGAGCGATAAAACATAGATGCAAAGATTGGGACGATGTAAAGAAGGAGTTGCGGGCAGAGTTCTTACCACCGGACTATGACGACAGGCTTTTTGAGGAAATTCGGCACCGGACACAGGGAAAGGATGAGTCCATTGGGGTGTACGTGGCGGCGATGGAAGGCCTTTTTCGTCGACTTACGGTACCGTGCACGGAACAGGAGAAGCTGCGCTGGATAAGGCGGAATATTGCACCCTTCTACCAGACTCAGCTCAGTCTGGTGCCGATCTCCTCAATAGTGGACCTGGTACAACTAGGTAGAACATTGGAGACCACAAGAGCAACGGTGGAGTCCTTTGTTCCTCCACCGAATCCCCGGACGCATCGGTTATTGGAACCGGATCTGGCTTATTGTGTGGCGACAGAGGGAGGTATGGTTGCCGCATTGCAGGATGGGCATAGGGGTATCCGCTGCTGGAACTGTAAAGGTGAAGGACACACCTCCAGGACTTGCAGTGAGCCTCAAAGATGTTTCGGTTGTGGGAGAATTGGAACACGGAAAGCGACCTGTCCAACGTGTACACGGAGGCTGTCCAATGTTCCCAAGGATCATGTGAGACGTAGCCAATCAAGCCAAGCACCGAATTCGGGACCCTCGGGAAACGGGAACCGTACTCACTAGGCGACGTAGGGGGTACGAGCGATCCAAATAAGTTAGTCGCACAGGAGACAAGGGTGAATTTTGCGCTGGAGGAAACGGTAGCGGATAATCGTCCACATATGGAGGTGGAAGTGTTTGGGCAAGCTATAGTGGGATTACTGGACTCAGGAGCAACGCATACCATCCTCGGAAAACCCGGTTGGGAATTGCTGCGCACGCAGGGGTTGGAGCTTCAGGAGGCGAGACAACCAGCAATTAAGTTAGCGGATAGTGGATGTGTCCCAACGGAGGGTGTAGCCTGGGTACCAGTGACGGTGAAGGGTGTAACGCGGTGGATGGGAATTTTGGTAGTGCCTGCGGTTCCACACGGACTTATCCTGGGGGTGGACTTCCTGCGTTCATTTCGGATCATTCTAGATCTCAGCAGGGAAGCTTGGGAGTTCGCGGCGGTAGCCGCCTGTGAGGCACTTCAACGGAGAACAAGGTTGACTCCACAGGATGAGGCTCGTTTGGAATTACTGATAGCGGAGGAGTTCGCGTTGATGGGAGATGGCCTAGGGTGTGCTAGAGGGGTGGAGCATGTGATTACGACATCGGCTGAACCCATTAAACAGCGGTACTACCCCGTGTCTCCAGCGGTGCAGGCACACATCAACAAGGAGCTGGATGAAATGTTGCGCCTGGGAGTGGTAGAACCTTCCGGGAGTCCATGGTCATCACCCATCCTCTTGGTAAAGAAGAAGGATGGGAAGTTCCGGTTTTGTGTGGACTTCCGGAAGCTAAACAGCGTATCCCAGCGGGACGCCTATCCACTCCCATTTATCTCCTCCACTCTAGACAAACTGCGCACAGCCCGATATCTCTCCTCCCTAGACATTAAGTCCGCCTATTGGCAAATTCCTATGGCGAAGGAATCCAAGCCTTACACCGCCTTCACGGTACCTGGACGTGGATTATTCCATTTTAATCGGATGCCTTTTGGTTTACATAACGCTCCTGCAACGTGGCAACCCTTTGTGGATAGGGTTTTGGGGCCGGAACTCGAGCCATACGTCTTCGTATACCTAGACGATGTTATAGTAGTCACCGGGGATTTTGAGAAGCATTTGGAAATCCTCCGGGTAGTACTAACATGTCTCCGATAGGCGGGTCTACGAGTATCACGCGAGAAGTGTGAGTTTTGCCGGCCACAGCTGAAGTACCTGGGATACGTGGTAGACGAAAGTGGACTGCACGTCGACCCAGAAAAGGTAGAGTGTATACTGCGTATTCCCCAACCAACCAGTGTGAAGAAAGTGCGGCAATTCTTGGGAATGGTGTCGTGGTATCGACGTTTCATTCCAGATCACGCTACGCTCACAGCACCCCTCAACAACTTACTGCGCAAAAATAAAAAGTTTGTATGGACGGATCAGTGTGAGTTGGCCTTCAGGCGTTGCAAGGCGATGCTTTCATCGGCGCCGATTCTCACGTGCCCAGATTTCGCCTTACCTTTTAACGTCCAGACGGATGCATCCGATCATGGGTTGGGAGCAGTGCTAAGCCAGAGCCACCCCGAGGGGGAGAAGGTAGTATGCTACCTTAGTCGGGGTCTTTCAAAGACGGAGAGGAATTATTCCACCACTGAGAGGGAGTGCTTAGCGGTGTTGTGGGCAGTGGAAAAACTGAGACCCTACCTAGAAGGGTCACACTTTACGGTGATTACCGATCACCACTCTCTGGTATGGCTTAATAATTTGCGGGAGCCGAATGGGCGACTGGCTCGTTGGGCAGTAAGGCTGCAACAGTTCGACTATGAAGTCGTGCACCGTAAAGGCAAGGAGCATCTAGTTCCAGATGCGCTATCTCGGGCATTTCCAGAGGTGACTGCGGTGGTAGAAGCTGACAGTGGAGACAGGTGGTTTGATGGCATGCGTTCCAGGATTCTTAAAAACCCAGCGAAGTTTCCGGACTGGCGGATTGAAGGGGAAACCTTATGGCGGAACATACCCGGACGGCATCCAGAGTTGAGTGGCAGTTCCTGGAAACAAGTGGTCCCCAAGGGCGCACGGCAATCGATCCTCTTAGAATGCCATGACGACGCGATGGCAGGGCATATGGGTATTAGCAGAACCCACGATCGCATAGCCCAACGATTCTATTGGCCCAAAATGGAAGCAGATGTTCGGCGGTACGTGACAAAGTGCAAAACTTGTCAGGCTACGAAGGTAGAGAGGAAACCCCCGCATGGGCCTATGACCTCTCGGGCTGGTCAAGCCAAAGAACCGTGGGAAATCATTTGTGTGGATTTGGTTGGACCGCTGCCGCGTTCTACTCGAGGCAACACCTATATTTTGACGGTGGTCGATTACTTCACCAAGATGCCTCTTATCTTCCCCCTGAGGAAGGCGACTGCGGTCGAGGTAGCTAGGCTTCTAGAGGAAAGAGTGTTTATGCTTTTTGGGGTGCCGGCAGTGGTGGTGTGTGACAATGGCGTCCAATTTAAGTCAAAGGAACTGCATAGCTTGGTGACCGGGTATGGGGGCAGTATCCAGTTCACGCCATTTTACTATCCGCAAGCAAACCCAGCGGAACGGATCAATCAAACGATCAAACGAATGCTGAGAGCGTACGTAGGAAATAACCACCGAAAATGGGACGATCGGCTCTCACAAATTGGTTGCGCCTTGCGCACCTACACACATGAGGCAATGGGCGACACGCCCTATTTCATCAATTTCGGTCGGGAGATGGCGGTTACACGAAAGGGACCGAGACCGCCTGAGGATGGGGATATCCTGAGCAATCCGCGAGAACGGGCGGAGAAGCTCCGAGAAGTGAGAGAGGAGGTAATGAGGCGCTTGAAGGAGGCAGCGGAGAAAGGTAATCAGCGGTATAACCTGCGGAGGAGACATCTTCCATTTCAACCCAACGACCTTGTGTGGAGGCGGAATTTCGCCCTGTCAGACGCGGCTCAATACTATTCTGCTAAGTTGGCTCCGGAATACCTGGGACCTTTTAAGGTGGAGAAACGCGAGTCCTCGTCTCGGTTCAGGTTGCTGGATATGGACGGCAAAAACGCAGGCACTTGGCATGCGAAGAACCTCAAAGTGTACGTCTCGTAAAGGTAGAAGCGGATCAACCCAGGGAAGGTCACGGTAACGAAGACACGAGTGAGATACGCATTCTAACAGAATTAGGGCGATCGTGAGTCGAAGGTTAAAATAAGTAGATAGCTAACCTAACTAATTGAAGTGGGAGTTGTTGAACTATCGGTAGTTGTAAGGGAAGTTGAGGTTTTCAGGTTTGGTTCATATTGGTTGGTACTAATAACAGATTGGGTTGAGGGGCCCAGAAGTCTTAGTATTAGTTCTCTTTAGCTAACTTTTTCCTACTTAGTACTCGTAGTCTGGTAGGTGGGCAGACGTGTTAGTGTTAGTTTTCTTTTCTTTAGTCAGTATTCGTAGTCGATTAGGTTAGTAGACGTAGTAGACGTAGTTTTTTTTTTCCTCTTCTTTCTTTGTTCTTTTTCTTTTAGTACTATTATTAGGTGAGGCTGGTGGGCCGTGCCAGCTCAATTGGTGGATCAGGCGACTCGTAACCTCAGGGACGTTGAGTGGTTAGTATCATAGGAGTGTATTTCAGGGAAATTCACTAAAAGTAGGGGGGGAAATGTTACGGATAAAACCGAAGGGCACCAGGATTACCTCACCCCGAGCACTATCGTAACACTCGCGTGACTATGTATAGTCAGAAAGCTAAGCCGCACTCGACTAGGGTTTGCTTGCCAGTCCAAATTGTAATCATATTAGTAGTTTAAATACGATTATTTGTCGTTTTAAGCAAACTCAATGACAACTATCATCGAGCGAAGGTCAGAATTAACGCCTCCTATTACACAACAGAATGTAGTTAAACGAAATTGATGTCAAATGAAGCAGCAAATAAGAGTCAGTTTGGAAAAGAATGTGCAGGTGTAAGCGACAAAAGTAAATCATTTCACAAGGAAATTGATCATTCTTGTTTCTACAATACTTCATCATCGGCTCCAAAAACTATACTTATTACTAACAACTACTCACAAGATGACGCAAGTGGATTGGAAAATGTGCAAAATATACAAAAAAGTTCGTCGATCACGATTGTAACGCACAATTCTGATGGCGATCGATCGACAAGTAGCATACCTACTTCGGCGAATAGTTCGACAGTAGTCTTAGATAGAATAAATATTTGCATAAATAATCACTTTAATGATCCAAGAAGTAATGGAGTGACAAACGCCTCAAGTGCTCCGAACCAAGTCGAGACAAGTTTCTCGAAAGAGCCGAAACTAGCGAAGGAGGCACGCATGAACGAATGTGTCTCTAGTACAACTAATATTTTATCTGCAGACGATTCGACAATGTTGCAAAAATCGGATACGAAGGTTCCTATTTTTACCACCGGTGAAGATGTTCTAGTGCAACGAAAAGACGGACGTTTTTACCTTGGAACTATAATAGCTGTTGCTCGTAATCAGTGTTTGGTGAGGCTGGACGATAACTCAGAATATTGGTCACTGTTCAATGAAATCACAAAATTGAGTACCGACGACTCAAATGATGAGCCAATGTGTGTAGTTTGCAAGAAGGTGAATGAAAAGGATATTGAAGTATGCGGACGGTGTGGAAGAGGTTATCATCAGGGCTGCACTGAAGAACGTTTTCAAAAGAACGGGGTTTGGTTTTGCAGACGATGCACTGCTCGAAACGGACTTAAACTTAGGCAGTGCCCTTCACCAAGGATAGAACCGCTTTCGAAAATTCTAACAGACAAATCACAGCTACCATACGATAGCGATTCTCTTTCATGGGATAATCATCACCGTGTAAATTTGGAGCAAATTTATTGTTACTGTGGTGGGAATGGAGAGTGGCACAAGAAAACGTTGCAATGCTGCAAGTGTCCGCAATGGTTTCATGAAAAATGTGTTCGTTGCTTAGATTACCCTCTTTATCGAGGAGATAGATTCTTTGTATTTGTTGCTCTATGTGTAATCATGGTGTGGAGTTTTTACGATGGTTAGTGATGAAATGGATAGATGTTGTCCATTTGCTACTTTTCAATATTACCAGCTACAACCAGCAAAAATATTACCACGCAAATCAAGTACTTGTCCCTTACGCTATCGATAATTGGTCGTTTTTACATTCGGATACTAATACGCGCAATTTAACAGCGAAAGAGATTAAAGATAATATACGAGTACTTACCAAGTTAGCAAGATATCATGATGGATACTTGCGAAGATCAGCGGTTGAAAATTGTTCCGAAAGAAACTAACCGAGAAGCATCACCGATAGTCGTGCCTGAGGAGGATTCAGTAATCAACGGTCATACTTCAACAACAACTGATTCGTCAGATAAGAGTCGTGATTGTCCTGAATACAATAACGCCACTGACAATGCTGACATTGAAATGAAAGACGAAGAAACGCTGGTCGGTACAATGCAAAGAACGAAACGCAATCGTAAGAGGAAATCACCGTTCCTTCCATCATCGACTTTGGCTTGTACGGAAAACACAAATGGAAAAGCACACCGAACAACTTAAACCACAATCAGAGCTCAAAAATGAAAGTAAACAAACATCACTGACAGACCAAACTGTCAGTGAACTACGTTCAGCTGATTCAGCCGAAGTTGGAGTACTCGCCACCAGAGGGGAGCGGCTACCAAGTGGCGGCAAGAAGGTATTACCCCGCTGTAGAGGTGGGTGACCGACGAGCGGAACCATAGCCGTTAGGAGGAGGCTATATAAGCACGCGAGGAATGACGCGCCTCCTCTTTTTGATCTCTGGTATCGTGGCGACGACGGCAACGGAACGAGGAAAGTCAGCGAAAAAGAAAGTCGAAGCGCAGCGGAAACGTTAAGCGGAAGGCAACAGAAACAGCAGAGCGGAATCGACATTAGTAACAACATTATTGGTAAAGCGACGAGCAAATTTCAATTGGGAAAAGAAAGGCGACGGATTATACCAGCGAACACGATCGTCGAAGGGGCCCCTTGTGTAGGGTTATAAGTAACGTAAGTTTCTTTTGTTCTGATAGAGTGTATTCTTTATTGAGTTTATAGTTTCTTGAGTGAATATAAAAGTAGAAAATTGTAGATAATTGAAATTTATTGGTGTTTGAAGTCACAATCAAAGGAAGAAATTTTAGTGCCGTTCAAGACACTAAAAAAGAAGTAAGTTTGTTTTGTTTCAGTTCGTTGTTGTAACGAGTGCGGCTTGGACGGTCAAGTCAAGTGAAAGTATCGGGAGGGTGAATAAAGCCGTGATAGCGGAGGTTATAGTGTTCGGGGGTGGTATTGTGGTCCCCGCGAGGGACATCCTAATTGAGCAGCGAGGAATTTAATGTGTTAGTGAAGTAGTGTAAGGGTAGGATTGAAGTACAGAGCGTAGGGTATTTAGTAGCGAGGGTATCGGCCGAATAACATCGAGTGCAATCGGTTAGTCGCATTCTCGCTTGGCGGCTAGTTGAGGCTTTGAGGAAAAGCGAGTGGCGCTCCACGCCCGTCTTCGGACGAGCTAACCAGGTCCACAAGCCTCGCCGGAGCACCCCAGTTTCCCCGGGTACTAAGTGGGGGTAACAAGCTTCCACATCTACCAGCGAGCAACTCATCTCATCACTTACTTGCTTTGCTGCCGCACACATACATTGGGAGTGGAACTATGCACACATGGAGACAAAATTGGATTGGTAAAAGAAATATTGTTCGAATCCACAACGCATTCCACGCAATGCATTTATTCTATGCAATTTGATGATTTTAAGGGCTACTAAAGGCCTCGATCATAGTTTCGCTTAACATCGTTATGCACTGTATTTAAATTTAATGCATTAATTCCCAATACTACACTGAGCTCACAGACAGCTTTTAGGGGAGCTGCTTCCCACACACCACTGGATATATCTGTTTGAATTTCTACTGCATTCATATTAGCCACTGGTGGAACATATCTTGCACCACTAATCCTTTTTCTATTAATCAAATCATCACTGCGTAGTTTTTCCACCGTCCCTGTTGATTTGGATCTTTCAGTTGTAATGTACTTTTCTCAGATATCGAAGATTTATAGTCTTCAACTTTTCCTCTCATAATACTAATTTGAAAAATTCGTAGGTTGACCAACACATTGCTGTCGGAGGCACTGAATATAAGAATAAAGTGTATTGCCTGATATGGTAGATTCATAATCAATTGTGTAGAGTATGAGCTATAAAATGCACCGAACTATTCGTTTCTATAAGTTCCTCTCGTGCATTCTAAGCCTGAATTATATGGCGAATTATACATTGGCAGCCTATGCTTATCACGTCTGCTGGACTCGATACGGCATCATGTGTAAGTGTCGCGACAAAGGCTGATACCATGTAATTGGTTTGATTGTGCTTTGTGTATCTTGCCAACGTTTCTTTTGTACTACAGATAGAATTTTAGCACAATTTTTTCCATTGTCGAATTTAGCACTGTTGACACCTGCAACCACCAAACCATCTTCAACGCTGTACATTTTCTCGAGTTTCTTCAAATTAGGTAGTATATGCATACAATTGATGCAGCAATATGTGAGGAAGTCAAGAACAACTACTTTGCCTTTAAGCGATTCCGTAAGTGTTAACGGCTCAGTTCCATTAAACCAGTCCTGATCTTCTTTAAATTCTGGAATTGGTTTCGCCTCTGGATCAGCTTCCTCTAAATACTTTCCCAATATTTCTTTAGTTTCCTCAGCCGTTTTCGCCAATCTCAAATATTTCAAATTCAAATCGGAGTCCTTCATTCGTAATCGAAGCTTGTATGCATCGTTATATAAAGACACTTTGAATTGGCATTCCGCTTAGAATCTACTTAGTCTAGTTATTATATGTACCACGAAAACTACAGTTGAGAATACAATTTTTAATTCAAAAAATTACGTTACCAATTCTTCTTCAGTCTGGCTGCCATAATAAATATTAGCTTTAGCTCGTGGGGATCTTGCTTGTAGGATCGCGTGTAAAAGTGTCCTGTGAAAAAACTTGGAAGCTGGTGGACTGTCCAGAAGGAGCGAAGCCGATCACTTGACGCTGGGTACTTCGAGAGAAGTCAGACGGGAGACTTAAGGGCAGACTACTGGCAAGGGGATTTGAACAGAAAGAGGGAGTGGACTTCATGAAAACTTTTAGCCCAGTAGCTTGCCATGCCATATCCATTCGCCTACTCGTAAGTCACGCAGCGTCGGAGAAAATCAAGTTGGTATCGTTCGATGTAAAAACGGCTTTCTTGTATGGGAACATGGAGCAGGATATCTATATGCACCAGCCTGAAGAGTTCGACGATGGAACCAGGAGAGTTTGTAAGTTGAACAAGAGTCTTTATGGACTTAAACAAGCACCGAGGATGTGGAACGAGAGAGTCACCACGCACTTTGAGAAGAAGATAGGCTTGACCAACACAGCTGACGAACCGTGTATATACTATAACAAGGACAAGAGCATTATGCTCTCACTCTTCGTGGATAATGGATTGGTAGTCAGCAAAGATGAAGAAGAAATATACTCGTACAAACTACTAGACGAGATAAGCAAGGAATTCGAGATAACATTCAGCAAGAAAGTATAAAACAAGTTAACGTATTTGGACATGGAAATCAGGATCGACCAGGACGGTATCTTTGTGAGTCAGCCTCGCCACACGGAGAAGATCTTGAGAAAGATAAAACTCGAGCAGTGCAATCTAGCATTCATCGCCACTGAGCCAGGAATGATTAACCATAAGACATACTTCAAGAACTACGAGGCAGTTCCAGCGCACAACAACTATCGTGAGGCGATAGGAAGTTTGTTGTACTTAATCACAATAACCAGGCTTCGCCGTGAACTACCTCAGTCGATTCTGCAACAAGCCCATGAATAGCAATAAGGTGATGGTGAAACGTATTTTTAAGTACTTGAAAGGGACCACGACAGCCGAAATTCATTTCGGAGGAGACAAGAAACTCGTGCCGTACACCGATTCAGGCTTTGGAGGCAACTTTGAGACAGGACAGTCAACAAGTGGTGTGTTAGTGATGAGAGCAGGGCCAGTGATCTGGTGTTCACAAAAGCAGCATCTAGTAGCGACTTCAACTGCAGAAGCCGAGTGCTGAGCAGCAGTGTCAGTGATTGGCGATGTGTGCTGGATCAAGCGAATCGCACTGGAACTTGGCATTCTAGAAGCTGAGCTGCCGATCACTCTGTACGTCAACATGTCAGCCATACACATGCTACAAAATGCACACGAAGAAAAGACGACCAGAGGAAAGAAGCACATCAAAATACCACGAAAGTACATCCAACAACACATCGGCAACAGCGTGGTACGACCTTTCTACAAATTTTCATGGCTATAGCCTCTATAGTTTCGGAGAAAAAGTGCTGTGACGTACAGACGGATGGATGGACAAACGGACACAGATCGTGATTGCAATAGGATTTTGTATTTTAGTACAATACCCTAAAAAGAAATAGAAATGATTAGATAAATTTGTTTACAAGTGTCGGCGTTCACAATTTACGATAACTACACGGGAAGTCTTTGTTTGGCGACAAATCGTCTTAAAACAAGCCAAACTCGGGTAGAAAGCACTGACGCAAGAGAGTAGCAGCCGGGAAAGTGAATCGTACTAGGGAACATTCGACTGTGCACATCCGCGAGCAAATCGACGTTGAACGTGAGAAAAATTGCATTGACAAGGTCGAAAAAGCGTGAATTCTGCTGATTGTCGCAAAGAGCAAGAACAGTACCTACCGAAGGAATATACAATAACTCACTTTTCATGCACACAGCCACATCAATTGTTAGTAATCTGGCACAGGTACAAACGCATTCTGGTAGCATCTAGGAAGGAATCCATAGGCCATTTTTACCTAATTTCGATGTTGCAATAGACGGGTGGTATGACCATTCAACCTAATCACATTACAGATGGAACTGCCGTTTGTGTGCCCCCTTAAAAGAAAAGCTTGCTTGCTCGCTTGTCTGCTTGCTTGCGATTTTGTGTATTTTAGATGCTTTGTGCCATGAGGATCCAGCTGTACGTAGCGACTGCAAGGAAACCAAAAAATATGAGGAAAATTGCCATGTACCGAGGAGGAAAATATAACATCCTAACATTTCAACTTAAATCGTTGGATCAAAAAGGAGGCGTTCTCTGCAACCAAATAAGGTGCGTGTTGCGTCTGTAACAGTTTTATGTTGAGAATTTTTCTTAAAGTTAAAGAAAAAGAAATAAATAATAATCCTAAGTAAAGTCAAATAAGTGAACTAGTGGTGACGTCTGTCGTTATCCCCTGCATCAGCAAAAAAAATTAACTTTAAACGAAGCAGGATATGGTGATGAACGCTGACGTGTCAAAATTAGGAAGTACTGTCTATTAGAAAGTAATAATTCTTACGAATAATTCAGTTTCATTGGATAAATGGAAAAACTACTAATAACTTTGAAGGAACTTGACAATTTTTGGATTTTAATATCTATTCAAGTAACTAATTAAAATTTATTTTTAAATTTGAGATTATTCGAAATAAGAAAACTTCCTGCTAATAATCATCATAATCGTATTAGACAGTTTAAGAACTAAGAAATTTAATTGTTTTTCGATTTCAAATGCCTGCATCGAGCATTGTTTATTACATGATCATTATTACGCAAATTGAATTTTGATGAATTATTTATAAACCAAGATTGTTCAATCGTTATTAAGCTTGGGTGAAGAACTAATTTCCTATTGAAGAAACGCATCAGCCAGTCAATATTGAAAAGATTACAGGACTAATAACCAATGAAAAGTATAGGCCTACATAAACCAACTTCAATCCAATCGGTTTACAAAGAAGTTCAGCTGGAATTCCAAATTTTGAAAGTATCCAGATTACTTATTTCAGTGCACTATTTGTTTTTTTTTTTTTTGGTAAAATTTCTGCTGCTGAATTTATAAATAATAATTAATTTTTAGACACTAAATCAACGTATTTTCTCTAAACCTAACACGGTTATAGTGATAGTGGTTAAAAAGGGATGAATGTGTACTTACACAGACTGGTTAGGATAACAAACAGTTAGGACAGTACAGGACTAGGAGTAGTTGTGATTAATAAATATATATCAGAGATGAGACGGTAAAGAAATAGATAAGAACCGATAGGAACTGCTAAACAAAGTATTTTAAACTGTAAAAAAAGGATGGTGTTCATGGTTGCATTTTTGAAGGAATGCTATGCCAGATGGAAATGTAAAATTAAAAGGGATTGAACCCAAACACGGTCTTTATTTTTAAACACTCATATTCCATGTCTGAGTATTAATTTAATTTCATTCCCGTGAGAAAATTTTTCTCAGAATTAGTTTTCGTTGTAAATTACATTTAAAAAATCAAAAGTTTTATTTCGACCAGAAGAATGTTCAAGAAGTAAAAACAATTTTTCCATATAATGAATAAAATTATAATGAATTTCTAAGAGTCCACGCTCTTTTCTTCCAGTAGTTAGCTCCTTCCTTTGCACAGGTAGGAGACGAAAACGGTAGGTATGCCGTCGAGCAGGGTGGAGCCGTAAGTGACCTTCCGTAAGGTTCACTCATGGTCCTCTGAACATCATTTTTCCCGGTCGATACGCGGTACCATAGTTTATTTTGAATTAATGTAATCGAGTTTAGTCCATTTAAAAGATCAGCGACCGAAATCCTCCCCGAACTAGCTGGCCGACAAGCAGGCACCGCGAAATGGATTACTAGTGTCCGGGCTAGTTGACCGATTGGGTACCATTCGTTGGCACGACTCAGACTTCACTTCTTAATAATCTATAAGAGATCGGCTTAGATTTCCTTGGGAACTTGGGACGATCGTTAAAAATCATTACAAAATGATAAAAGGAAATCAATGAATCCAGAGAAATTGTTGAGAAAAGAAAATCTCGTCCTGGCCATAATTTACAGATATTCGAATAATTTGGAAAGGACGACAGTCGAAACATGAGGACGACTGAAAGGAAACATGTTCGTGCATATACTGGTTTGTACAGAAAGCCTGAGACGGGTTGGAAGCATTATATATCGAATAGAAAATTTATCAAACTGCTACAGTGACGAGAGTCAATATCTTCACATTGAAACTTCTTCGGAATCATATCGCCTTATCTGTAACTGTGATCAAAAACTCCTGTATTTCACAGCCGTTTCACCCTACAGATGCGTATATTGCTACTTATCTCGCTACAGGTTTCGTTCTTCCAGAAGGATTCGTGTATTTGAACATAAAACGATATGTTTTTGATTCTGACAGCATCCCAGTCATATACTCGTATCCAGGGTTTAAATTGCTCCAGCAATTTGGCTCCTATTGCTCTTTGCTTTGCTTTGCTCTAACTAAATTGAGAGCAGACTGTTATGCTTTGCATTGCTCTTATTGAGTCAATGAGCAACAAATCTGGGCTTCAAATTGCTCCGAAGAGTTTTGAGAGTATTTGGAATGGCTTCCTTGTAAGAGCAAGAGCAATGTGAGTCTTTGAGGAATTGCCCTCGATTGCTTAGAATACTTTGCTTTGCTCTCAAATGCAGTCAAGCTAAAGTAAATAATTTGAAAAAGGGAATTTCCCCTACTAAACGCTTTAATCGGATGGTACAAATTACATTCTTTGTGCAGGTAAGCTGGGTTATATTGAAAAGGGTAAATACGATGCTCAGTGGGAAAAAATGTTATGTATTTTCAAAAAAAAAAAACAAGTTAATTTCAAGTTTAAAATGTAACAAATATAAACATAAAAGACATTCTCATCTCAATTGTTTGTGCTTTTAAGAGTTTTCTATATCTGAATAAAGATTAAAAATACTACAAACTATTCAAAATGTTCAGCATCTTCCTCAAATAATGATATAGAGCTCACTGCTTCATCCATGAAGTTTTTATTCAGTTTGACGATTAAAATGTCCTGAAGAAGATCTGGCTTTAGTTGCACTCTAAGATCGGAAAGGATTAGTTTAAGACCTGAAAATGCTCTGAAAATGCTCTTTCTACTGACACTTGAGTTGGAGGTATAGCAAAACATGTCGTTGCTAACGTATACAACTCTGGATCACAATGTTTTCGCGTTTTCCAGTATTCTAAGACATCTACATCTGCTCCCGAAAATATTGGCGAAAATTTTTCCAACTTCGTTTGCAAGTCCATTTCTTTTTGTGAAGTATTTTCAACTCCTTGTTGTAGAAAATTATTGAGGATATTATTTTCATCATCGTCCTCTATAACAAGCAAATTTTCTTTTTCGCTGCTATCGTTTGAATCATTCATTTTGCATAGCTCAGGGTTTATACTTTGCAGTTGTGTCCACAGCTTCAGTAAAAAAATTTGGCCTCCTGTCGCTTTTCAGCGTTTAATAAGTGATGAAACCTGAGATTGAGAAATAAACACGCGTTAAATGCTTAATTTTTTAGTAATTTGTTTTCTCGAATTTCGATAGAATCTTAAAGTTTCTCTCCAATACATATGAAAATATATTCATCGGCATTTTGTTCAACTACTTTTCTGGTTATCAGCTTGCATTTGACCCAACAAGCATAGAATTCTCCGTAGTTCAAATTCTCTTCTTGAAATTTTACAATAATGTTGTACAGCGGAGCACAAACCTTTACATAAGCATCAATAAAACTCCATAAAGGCAGATTTATTTCGAAATTCTGTGACACTACACTCTCAAGATTTTCTAAAACACTTCTTGCATTTTTGAGAGCTTCTAACATGTTATACGTAGATCCCCATCTTGTAGCACAGTCCAATCCTGGCACTCGAAGATTTTTTAATTCGAAGAGCTCTCTAGAACCATTGGATGACTTCCTTATATATTTCGTCAAATTTCTGCACTGAAGTAAGAAATTCTTGACAGTATTTTCTTTGGTTAAATCAAGCGCACAAAGTTGACACGTATGAGCCGCACACCGGCAATGTTGCAGTGAATTAATTTTTATAAAAGATTCATCAAACAATTCAAAATTATTGATATTTTTCAGATAATTCTCATTTATCTCTTCTGCGTCATGTTCAACCCCTGTGATGGGAAGATCTGATAAAAGCTTTGCAGCTTTTATCATGTTAGCTCCATTATCTAATGTTATGGATATAATTTGTTGAATTGATATGTCATATTGGTTTAAAACATCCAAAATTTTGGCAGTGAGCTTTTTGGATGTGGACGCCGTTGCACCTTTCAGCTCAACCATGCCTAAAAGCGTTGAATTGACTTTGTCATTTTCTATAAATTGGAAATTAATTCCAAAAATAGTTCGAGACAATTGACTTGCACTGTCAATTTTGAGTGACAATGGCTTATGCTTCATTTCACATTTCATAATGTCCCTTGTTTTTTGTGCTACTAATGCTACATTTGATTTGCAGTTTGTTGCATTTAAACGGAATTTTTTCCCATGAATAGCACTTAAGCCATCACAAATCGGATCGAATATTCACCGAAAGTTAGCGGAGTTTAAGACATGAAATGGAATATTATTTTCAGTAACTACACCAATATATGATTTAAATAAGTCTTTTTTAGAAATATTCACTTTGACAAAGTCTTTCTTGGACGGAACCTTTTTCAGAATAGAAGAAGATGAAGACGCTACCACATTCGAGGAGTGTGCACGATTTTCTTCGGTGAAAACGATAGCATGGATTTTTTTGAGATGTTTTCTCAAGTTATTGCTTCGCTCATTCTTCATGCAAATTCCACATTTCTTGTACTTTGCTACCTTGTCTGCAAATTCATCGAAGTATTATAAGATTGCAGTTTTTTTCACGCGCATGACTGTAAATAAAATTTAAAATTTATTTCGATATAAGATATATTCTATTTTTCTGGTTTTTTAAAATGATTCAATTTTAAGCAAGCTTTAAATGGATTTCGACTGATTTTTGGCGAAGTTTTTCACCTACAACTGGTTAAATACAATAGCTTCCCTCCAAATATGGAAACTTCGACTATTTTTTTGTACTGTTGTACTATTCACTTATAATTCTCATCTGAAGTTTCCACTTCCCCACATACAAAGTTCCCTCTTTTCTTCACTACTTTACGCATTTTCCTCTTTAGCAACTTGCATGTCATTGCAAATGAGCAAAAATTCGGTAACAAGAAAATATATTAAATAGAGATAAAAAATTAGAAACCAGGGAGAACTTCGTATGGAGCAAATCTAAACTTCAAATAAGAATTACAATGAAGAATACATGAGCAAATAGTTATTTGAAATTTTTTTCATTTTCAGAGGAAAAATAATCGTAAGTATCAGTTCCACGTGAGCAAATTTTCCTGAGCCGAATCAGAATACTGCCTGGATTTCAGTTATCATCTCCGTGAAACTAATGAAAACACTTTATATTAGATTATACCAAATATCTCGGCAAAAGTAACCACCATATATTATACTAAACATTTTTGAACGGATTTTCAATGTTTACATACGTATGTTTGGGTCATCACCCAGTGACAAAAGAATGGCGTCGCAATCGGGACTATCGTCAAAGGAACAGGTCTTAAGGAATTGATAAATTTGGAAAATAAAATATTTACCTGATCAATTTCTCTCTCAGAATGACGTTGAAACTTTTCTTCCCTTTAAAATAGGACTACTCCGCTAAATAACTTTGCATTTTATGCACGCCTACTAAGAGAGCTATTCTCCTTAACAATATAAAAAATGCACTTATTTACTACCTACTATACGAGTATAATTTCTACGAAAAATAAACCTGAAAATTAAGGCGGTTTTATAATTGCGCAATGAATAACTAGCTCATGCACTGCACGACAGCACACACAAGAGTAAATTAGTGCATTTGATGCGAGCATGATCATTCCAGATTTCAATATGTTTGAGAGCAAAGTAAACAGGAAAAGTAAGCAAATTTACGAGCAATGCAAAAGGTTTACGAGTCTTATAATTTCCAGAGCGAAAAGGCAAAAGCAAATTTGCGATGAATACTTTCAGAGCAAAGCGATTCTGAGAGCTTCTTGGTACGCAGAGCAAGAGCAAATGCGAGCAATATTTATTGAGAGCATTTTAAATCAGAGCAAAGCAAAGCACTTGGAAGCATATTCTGCTCCCAATTGCTCGTGCTTTCAAACCCTGCTCGTATCACATATGTAGACGGGCCACCGATAAAAAGACCACGAGACCAACAATTCCGATGGAGATACTCATATGCTCGATTCATTGAAGCTGGTCGAGCTGAGACGGAGCAATTGGGTATTGATGGCTAAATGACAAAGTCTAAATTGTTCGCGTTTTCCCCCGTTTTTGTGTTTTTCGTTACTTGGTTTTTGAGTTTCAGCTTATTATTGCTACATTTAGTGTTGCTGTTTATTTGTTTTAGAAATTAGAGATGTTAGGTATATGTCATGCGTATTATAAATATTACGTTTAGATATAAGGTCAAATGCTTATGTTAGGAATATTGTGATAGCATAAAGTCCAAGTCAAAGTCAAAAGCGCTTTATTTAATACCAATCGTTATAAATTTTTAAAAGAACATAAAGCAAATTCCAAACAATAAAACTATAAAAAACTTAATGGCCCGAATGGCTCTCTAAATTTAAACGTTATCAGTTAAACACATTTAATGAAAAAAAATACACTAGCAAATTTAAATTATTTAAGATTTTTACATATTTTTTGATTCAATTGGAAAAAGGAGAAAAAACCAACCAGCATTATTTAAAAATTACTTATATTACTAACACAACAATGAACTTATATCCTATACCTAATATGTTTCACCCTTATTCTATATAAGTTCAATCAAAAAAAAACAAAAAACGTTACCTTATATTGGAACCTATACCTAATTTATAATACAAATAAACAACAACACTAGATGTAGCAATCATGAGATGAATTTAAAAACCTAAGTAACGAGAAAAAGCACAAAAACAGAAAACAAACACGAATAATTTAGACATTGTCATTCAGCCACCAATACCTAGATTGCTCCATCTCAGCTCGACCAGCCTCAACGAATCTAGCAAATGAGTATCTCCATTGGAATTGTTGGTCTCGTGAACTCAAACTCGGAGGATATTTTATCTTCTTATCGGTGGCCCGTCGATATATGTGATATATGACTGGAACGCCGTCAGAATCAAAAACATATCGATTCATGTCCAAATACACGAATGCTTCTGGAGGAACGAAGCCAGTAGTGAGGCAAGTCACAATATACCCGTCTGTAGGGTGGAACGGCTGTGAAATCCAAGGGTTTTCACTCAGTTACAGATCTTGCGATATGATTCCGAAGAAGTTTCAATATGAAGATATCGACTCTTGTCACTTGAGTGGTTTGATAAATTTTTCTATTCGATATATAGTGCTTCCAATCCGTCTCAGGCTTTCTGTACAAACCAGTACATGCACGAAGACATTTCCTTTCGAAAACTCTTGATCTTTCCATTGTACTAGCACTCTGGTTGTACCAGATCTGACATCCATATGTCAAAACTGGCCTAACCAGGGTCTTGTAACAAATAACTTTGACTTTTTGATCAATGTATCTGGAATGAAAGAGTCGCCGAAGAGCCATGACTACTTTAAGTGCCTTACTGAGCATGATATTGAGATGTTCAGTATAGTACAGACACTGATCGAGATGGACACCGACGTATCGAACAGAGGATTCATGTAAAACCCGTTCTGAACCATCCTCAACAGCCATAATGTGGAAATCCTTCCAATTACGTTTCAGGTCTTGACTGGCCCCCTGCAGCGTTGTCCGAAACAAGATTGTTTCGCACTTCTGCGCATTGAGTTTCATTCGCCAATTGTCGGTGTAGAGCTGCACATCATTAAACATATTTTGAAGGCTGGTCTGAACTATTGTAGCTTTTCAGTCTGCCGTATAGATGATCAGATCATCAGCAAACGCTACCAATGATCGCGTTGGCAAGACATTAAAATCAAAGCTGTTCAATAGCTTGCGAATGAATATTGAGAAAAGCAGGGGCGCAGTAACTGTTCCCTGCTGTAGACCATTCAAGACCTTGAATTCGCGCATTGTCAGATTTTCATCAGTTACAACAAATGATTTCCCGTATAACATATTACACATCATGGCGACAAGGTGTCTGGGGAACCTGTTCTGAAGAAGTTTGAAAATTAATCCATCTAACCACACCGTATCGAAGGCTTTCTCCATATCAATGAGACATGCTCCAACACATTGTCTATCATTTAGTTTCCAACAGATGTCTGAGGTTACTTTCGTTATTGCATGTGTGGTTGAATGCCTGGCACGAAAACCGAATTGGCAATTCGGCATCAACTCATATTTCTCAATGTGGGCGTTAATGCTCTGTTAAGTATCACTTCAAACACCTTGCTGATGTTAGGCAGCAAGCCGATAGGGCGATAGCTTTTAGGGCATGAAAATTCTTCTCCTTTATTCAAGATCGGAAATACCTTAGCCTTTTTCCATTCATTTGGGAAATATGAATTGTTCAACATGTTGTTGAACAATATGCAATAATTTCTAATAGCAACCTCAGGCAAATGTCGGAGAACTATATTTGGAATACCATCAGTACCACATGATTTTTTGTTGTTTATTCTGTGAAATATGAAACACAAGTCTTCATTGCTGACAAAATAATCAATAAGATTCAAGCTCGGTATGAGGTCAGATGTTAATGTTTCATCGAAATGAAGAATTGATTGGACGTTCAGGATTGATTTGAAGTCGGAAACTTTTGCTTCAACGACCTCCGAAAATATTTCATTCCTTCTCTCTGGGTTTGGCAGATGAACCAATTCGAGATGTGTTCCAATCAGGGCAAGTTTATCCAATCCATCACAAATAATCCTGTTTCCATTTCTATCCGGAGTCGTACTATTAATTTCGATACCAGCCCTATCGAGAAGATTTATCTCATCACTAGCGACGTCAAGATTCAATACCTACACTTGAGACTTCTTGCGGGATAAGCTATTCACTTTCGCGAAAACTCCATCTGGGTCCTGAGGGCTAATACCCCTCAATTTTTTCGCCCATTGCTTGCTGAACTCACTCCTGAAGTATGACCGGATTAAGTTCCGGACATTCTTCAGGTGTAATTTCAACAAAGCCAACGAGGGATAGTTGTAGTCCAAAAATAGTCGATAAATATTGTTGACGCGGGTGAGAAGAAGGCTTTTTAATCTTTTCAACCTTGCGATGGTTGGTGTTTCATACCCTTCCATGTTGTTTCCATGTTTAATCTTGGCAACTACTTTCTCAATTGTTTCCAACGTCAACTTCTCTAACTTCGACAAATAGTGATCTATTTCATCGTTAGTTAGATTCCTGTCATCAGGAGCCATTGAGCAAGAGTTGTCTTCACCAGAAGAAGGACATTGCTTCTGGTACTCCCGATTAAACTTCTTTTGAAACTTTCCCCAGTCTGTTTTTTTGAAATTCAAACGATGGTTTCCATGTTGAACTGGAATGAGGAAGAAATCATCCCTGTGATGATTGATTTCCATTACGATTGCGTTATGGTCGCTATCATAAGGAAGCACCTGCAGTTTCCGTTGAAGACTATTAAAGCTGAATTCAAGTCTTGCGTCAGCAATGCAGAGGTCCAAATATGAATTTGTCCTGGGGTATGTTGGGAACTCCGACCCATATAGGTTGCACCTGTATTCAATTTTGTTCTCTGTTATCCATGATTTCAGGAATACACCTCTTGGATTATTGGTGGCGTTTAGCCATGATGTATGCTTGGCGTTCAGGTCACCAGCAAAAATATAATAACCATGCAGCCTGTTCAATTCAAGTATTTCAAACAAAGAATTGAGTTCCTCCTTGAACTTGAGGACATTTTGACCAGTTGCATAGGCAGAGATAACGAAGAGGTTATCCCCACCTGGCAGTGAAATTTTGATGACGGACACTTCAAGAAATTCAAAGCTTTTGAACTCGACTTTTTCAATATTTTGGAAACAATAGGGTCTTCGAACCAATATCCCGGTGCCACCTCCCCCATCACCTATTACCCTCTCGTTTCTTACGAATGCAAAATCTTTGAATTCCATGGAATGCCATGAATTGAGGTGGGTTTCAGTGAGAAGTGTGATGTCAGGCTTTTGATAAACAATAAATTCAAGGAGATAATCACGAATATGACTGGATGACAAGTTATTATTAGGCATTTGAAAGACCTAAACGCTGAAAAGCAAAGTTAATTTTTGAATCTTGTTTGTCGATTCTCTCCGATAAAGAATTAAGTTGGCACTTACATTATTTACATTATTTCCAGCATATTCTGCTGGTCCTCCAGCGGCGAGTGCAAATGATACTCTGGGCTTGACGAAGTTGGAAGGTATGATATTACGGTGTACTTGTGTTTGCTTTGGAGCAAATTTAACTTTTGCATCTTGATATCGGGAGCATCCTCGATATGATGGTGGGTGACCAAAAACACCGCAGTTAACGCAGTATAATTTTTCTTTAGGCTCCGTCTGAGCCAACTTGCACTCACCGGGAGCATGAACGTCTTTGCATTTAACGCAGCGATAGTGCATGGCACAATTGGCAGCCGAATGTCCAAATCTTTGACACCGGTAACACTGGTTGACTTCTCTTATCTGGAGGCGTTCCCACCTCACCACTCTGAAATTCAAGTACCTTATTTGTTGAAGGGCACTTGGACTGCTCTTATTTGCAATTTGAACCAGGTAAAGTAGTAAATTCTTCCTTTCTATGGTCAACCTTCTTGTCACAAAGGCTTTGACTGAAACAAAATCAAAATCTGGTGCAGCTTCCTTGAGCACCTGAAGAAGATCGACCGTATCCTCTCCGCTGTCCAAGCCCTTCAACAAAAGGTCTGATTTTTTTCACTTTTTGGGGTATATGTGAAGTGTGGAACCTCCCCAGAAATCAGCGCATCTTTGGCTGACTTGAAATCAACCAGTGATTTCGTCCTTATAGTTAATTTTTCGGCATTAACTCTTTTGATTTCGAAATTGGCCAGTTTATTTTTGGCTGCCAATAGCCGAACCATATCTTTCCCGGTTTGTCCGAACACGTTGATTGGCGGAACTTTTTCTGTCTTGTTGGAAGCTTTTTCAGTGGAACCAGCAGAACTGCGGGCTGGTTTTTTCTCCTTATTTTTGTTCTTTAAATATTGAATAAAATTAAAGTCATTATCTTGATTAAAATTACCTCCGATGTTTTCTTCAGTTTCTATATCTTCGGTTAATCCCTCCAGCGCTGCAAAATAATTTTGGCTCTCGTTGGTGCCACCAGCACTTAGAACTTCCTCTGGATTAACTTGCTTTGTACTTTTCTTCGGCTTTGTTACCTGTTGCCATTGATTTTGTGGCTGCGTCTTTTGAGGCTTCATCCCTTTCTTGAAAAGATCCTTGAGAGACTGTATCTCTTGCCTTAGTTCATCATTTTCTTTCTGCAATTTGGCCATTTGTTGATTGTTCGCTATTATTTGCAGCTTGCACCCTCCATCTTCGTTATGTTTTCTTTTGGTGATTATCGCCAGTTTCGTATTCGTCGTTTCCCCAGGTTGCCCCAACGGTAGGAAGCCGTCGGGCTCCTCCATACCAGCGGCGAAGTTTTCTTTGGTAATTTATTTTACGTTACCAATCGAAGTAAAAATATTCGATAGAAATTTCCTGAGTCGATAACTTCGACAATATAAGATTTTTTCCGATAAAAATTAACTTCGTACTAACGTCTTTAAAAAATTAATTTAATTTTTGAAAACTTTTGACAAGAGCGATTTAAAAGACGTCTATACGCAAAGACTACTACGATCAATCCTATTGTGATAGCATTTATAAGATAAAATACCATATTAAGTGAAGGATAAAAGTTCACTGTTGCGTTAAACTTATAAATAATTTTGGAATATTGTTGGTTGGTTTTTTCCCCTTTTTCCAATCGAATCATAGAATATGTAATAATCTTAATTAATTTGAATTTCCAATGGGTTTTTTTTTTTAATCAAATTTACTTGATTGATAACGTATAAATTTCGAGAGCCATTTGGGCTATAAAGTTTTCATATTATTATTGTTTGAAATTTGCTTTATATTTTTTTTAAATTTATAAGGATTAGTATTGAATAAAGCGTTTTTGACTTTGACGTATGAATACACAAGCCGTGTTTTGCAACAGAACTCTTACCGTTATCGAAGAACTGCGGACGTGGTGAGTCTCGTGGTATGCAAGACCTTCTTTGCTCTTCAAAAATTTCTCAAGACAAGGAGGAATTCTGGAAAGCCTGTTCTGAATCTATGGAAATGCATAGATATCTTGAAGTGTAACCTAGATGTCTTAAAGATATACTCATGAACTAATGCGTTGAAAAGCAAAATGAAAAATTAAAGGTGGGGCAGAAGACCTCCTCATTTAATAAATGTTGTCTTGCCACTAAATTAAGGTCAAGATTAATGTTGCTTCACAAGGATCTGCTTTACGTAATATAAACCAAATAAAGTCATGGAATTCTGTTAAAAAATTCAAGCAATTCGACATAACTACTTTATTCTTATCATATTTCTGAAGCATGTACCAAGATCTAAAATAGATTAATTTATGTCTAATAAATCTTATTTTAATGAAAGACGTTGATTAAATATTTTTAATCCAAAAAGGCCAAACGACTGTTAAATATTCATAAAGAAAAATAAAATTGGTTTTAAAATATCATCCTAGTCACACTATTATACAATAGTCTTTTTAGCTCATTTTGAATTGGGATTCAATTTTTTATCATTTTCTATCGTTAGATACATTGCAAAATCGTGATAATTATAATGCTGTCTATTTGCCATTTGCCACTGAATCTGTTTTTCACAATTAGCAACTCATCATGATTTTGATGATCGACTATCATTCACCATTCAACAACTGTTTACTCTTCAATTAAAAATGTTTGTAATGAGTAAATTTTAAGACTTTCAGGAAGACCATTGCTGCTAATGACTACCTACACTTTTCATCAAGCCCTTTTCCTTTCACACACAGAAATTGTCTTTAGATAACATTTTAACTGATGATTATTTTCTTTAGTACGCGATAATAGCCAAGACCCAGTCGTGGATGAAGATGGAGACGACTATGACTACTATGAAGAAGATGATTCTTCAGATCTCAGTGGTTTCCCCAACGTTGTTGTTAGCCAACCAAAGCAGAAGTTTCCGAGTGTCTTTCAGCGTCCAGTTTACGTACCAAACATACCACTAGAAAGCGAAGATGGATCACAATCGTAAGCGACAATAATAGCCGTTCCTATAGATGATTTATTTATGCATAAATTTTAAATATTAAAAATCCTCGATGCTACCGCAATTTCGTGGATCAGACGCGATTACCATTTCAGTCCCATGAGGCTGATACTGGATTATATGATTGGTAGCATGTTGTGGGTTTTATGACTTAAATGTTATTTCTTATGTTTTATGAGAAAATTATCTGGTTCGAATTTTAAATTAAAAGTGAAAACAGGTGTTTATAGTATTTACTGGATGAAAATATTTGTTGCCTATATAGGAATGATGCAAACTGTATTGAGTAACTTTTCACTTTTCTTCAGGTCATTTGAAGAAGAATTCGACGACAATCGCAACATACAGCAACAGCAAAGAAAAGCGATTAAAAGAGGTAGAAGCCAGCATCGCGAAGGTATGTCCCCGAAATATAATATTCTAATTAAATATCCTCTGAATATATTACAGACGAAAATGGTTACGATGAACCAATCAACTCCGACAACCAGTCTCCAGTTCAAATTCTTCTCTCCCAAGAGGATCAAACCATGCTCCCGGACAAGGGTCCTTACGAAGATTTCATGCTTGACCCTCACTTAAGCACCAAAGACAAAATGGGACTGATAGAACTCATTGATCCTCACGATGTCACAATCGAAAGCCTTTTAAAGTATTTAGAAAATGAAGTCCAAAATTCAGCCAGTCCATACTATATAACAAAACACGATAGGGGTGGACTTCATCGTCCCGGATACGCAGGCTCTCGTTACAGCTCCAATGTTCGCGGTCATGAGAAAAATATTGAAAAGCGAAGTTATGCTATGTACGACGATCTTGAAATGCGCGATGTCGATGTTGATTATGAAGGCTTGACAGCTGCTAGACACGTCCCAGCGTTTGATTCCCCTCGGGAAGTGAGAAGACCCCATTTACATAGTAGGGAATTTAAGAGTGCTGATGATAAGGATACAAAAAAGTCTGCCAGACCGATTGATGACATCTGGTAGGTTTTGAATCTTAACAGCAAAATTTGTGAATGGTGATTACATGGTTTACAGGTACTCAGTATTCAACATGAGTGCGCCCTTGCAGTTCCTTACAACACGTGTTCGCATTTTCCGAAAGAAAGGAAATTCGTGGTGGAGGATTGCCCCGTCGATAACGTAAGTAAATACGATTTGATTTTTGCAACTTTAATAAAAAAAAATGGTTTTTCAAGTTTCATTTGACACTAAGACTACTTGTGGTTAAAAAAAAATTAAGAGGAGGGAGGTAAGCTAAAAAACATTGAACCAAAAAGTGGGCCGGCAAGATCCGGATTATTAACCTTTGAGAGATTCGCAGTGAATAATCGTTGATAAAGTTGTGATTTTTTTTGAAGGGATATTTAGGTCCATGGAAAGTAGTGTTCGAATACTGCCTCAGCAAGCTCAAAATTGCTTCTCAGCTGGAACCAACAAGGTCTTGGGACGCGTACATATGCTGGCAGCTAGCTGTCAGCAGTGGCGTCAAAAGGCGGGTTGTTTCCCATAGCACCAAGTCAAATATAAAATATTTCACACTTTCAAATGATCGGATTGAACTAATCGGCCCAAAAAGAAAATACCAAGGCCAAGATAAATAGATGATATATCAATATCTTCCTACTGACTTCTTCTGGCCACATGGGGTCAGGGGACTAGCTCGTCATTAAGGTTGGGCATACCAGCAGGATTTATGCCCCCTTGCACCCCTTCCAGCCACCCTTAGGTTTCTAATGGGACGAGTCAACAAGTGATGACTCTCCATCCCAGCAAAAGCCTTGTAGTGGATTTAGAGTATTATTGGTACGTGAAGGACAGCAGCGATGTTACCTACCTCAGATAGCTGGAATCACCATACCTGACGACGCTTACGCATGCTGGCAACTAGCTTTCTGTGATGTAATCGCGCGAGTCCTTTCCACCGCCGCAAATTCTACACTAAAAAAATAATTTTCACGAGCAAGATTTTAGATATAACGTGGTTTGGCGTTAACCGAAGGTGGCTCTTATATTTTCCTGCCTAACCTACTGATGACACAAGTCATCCTTCCGTTTTCAACGGGGAGGCTAGCTGAGTTTGGTGCCCCCACACACCTTCCCAACCAGATCAAAGTCCAAATAACTGGTTCCATCTTTAGGGACCTATCTTCTCTTCGCCTGAAAACTCCTAGCTCCAACGAAGAAGGAGAAAAGCCCTGTGAGGTCTATATCAGATGATGTTTCCCATCACGTGGTAATTTCTTACCCCTTTCGGGGGAAGAAGAAAACTCTGTTAAAGAATTAACGTTTCATATTCTGCTTGGCCGTCGGTTATTTCTATTAACACTGTTTTTTCTAATCAATATGAAACTTCTCTAGCTCTTCCAGCGATCAAATCCATTTCCAAATAAATGAAAGATTAATTTTTTAATGTTTAATATAAAAGATACTCTTTTATTCTCCTCCAAATTTTTACCTTCACATCGGACTAAAATGCGCCAGACCTTGCACCATCAGACCACAATTTGTTTAGTTGGGACATTTAAATACAAGGGTAACCGATCTCGGCGGGATATCGATCCGTAGAATCGAGGTTATCCCTCGGCAGTGTCCATGATGGCAGACAGGCATGAGGTGACTGAAGGACAGGAGGTAAGTTCTGGACGATGTCGCTGTTGGTGGTATACAAGTCTAGGTGGTTTTGGGCAATGGCAATCGGAGAACAACTGAAAGGGAAGCTTCTTGGAGATGACGTGCATTAACGCCTGTGGACTCCCATGTCAGAAATGAGATAACGCGTGGGACTTAACACCTGCAAAACTCAGCACTTTACAAATTTCTTATCCAATTTAGCATTCTAGTGCCGGGCTGCTTCGCTTTGCCTAAAGTTTCGTCGATAAATCTCATCGCCTGCATTGAAGCCAGAAGGGTGAGATCACAGGTTATAGCGCTCCACTCCCGCATGTCTTCTATCTTCAATCTTTTGTCGGAGTTGGTCTCGCAGTACTTGGAGTTTCTCGTGCGGCGCAGGAGCTACTACTGGGTCTTCCAAATAATTTAATTGCCACAACAATCGGTACGATTTGCTGTGACAAATCATGTACTGGCCGAACACGGCAAAGCCAGGCAAGATCCCTATAGCGGAGTGAAGATTGCAGAGTACAGGTGATGGCGAAAATTCTATAGGCGCGAATAGTGGCTAGGAGTGTACGATTTAGCCGCTCGGAAGCATTTGCTTGAGGAGACTGTGGTCCACTGGTGGGTAATACCATACTTGTCCATAAGTTTCCGAAACCTAATCGATGCAAACTGGACTCCCTTGTCGGAAACATCAAGTTCCGGTACTCCAAATTCATGGAAGACGCGTTTCTCTAAGACACTTATTATCGGGATGGTATGCATGTTACAAATAGGCTCAATGATTGGAAACTTTGACAGTTGGTCCAGGACTTCGACAGCTCCAATGTAACCAGACGTCGAACTAGGATAAGGGCCGATGAAATCGATATACAAGCGCTGGGACACACGCTCGGATAGTTCAAACTTACCCATCGGAGGCCGAAGGACAGCATTTGGCGCTTTGGTGCACTTACACATCTCACAAGCGGCTACATGTTGTGTCATTTTTGGCCAAAAGAAAAAGGTTTTCAGCCGCCGTAGCGTAGGACCGTATCCACCGTGTGTACTCAATGGGTGGTCATGAGTACCTCGAACCAGATCAATGGTCAATTCTTCGGGCACCCATAGCTTCTACTGTTCCTCTTCTTGTATGGGGTCTCCATATGCGTGTCCCATCCACTTGCATACAAATCTCTCAGTTGCCCGCAGTTATGATAGCTGTGGTAACTGGCTCTGCATAGTATGCATCAGCTGGGTGTAGTCTACCGATTTGAAGGTGGGATGGTCCAAGTCGATCAACAGGGGGCTGCCATCCCCCAGGTCAACTCGGGTCCTTTCCGGGGGGAATATCCTCGATAAGTTATCCGATACCACATGTTGGCTTCCTTTCCAGTGTTGACTCGTAAAGTCAAACGCCTGTAATTTCAAGGCCTATCTCGCGAAGCGGCCATGGAGGTCAGTTTGGCTCATTCGCCATTTCAGGGATACGTGATCCGTAAAAATTTCGAAAGGATGTCTTTCGAAATATGCCTGAAAATGTTTCACCGCCAACGCCACTGCCAATCGTGCCTGCTCAGAGACAGTGTAGTTCCGCTGGGCTGAATTCAGCTTGTGAGATATAAAGGCGATAGGCATTTCCTCGCTGTCTTCCATAATTTGGACAAAGGCTGCTCCCACTCCATGTTGACTCGCGTCACAATGAATTGAGAACGGTTTATTGAAGGCCGGGTTTTGTAGTACGAGGGTGGTTGTCAGACTCTTCTTTAACTCTTCAAAGGCCCAGATGAACTTTCGTCCCTTACGCAGCATGTCAGTCAAAGGTGTGGTGATAGTTGCATAGTCACGTACAAATTGTTGGTAGCATCCGCATAAACCTAGGAATCGGCATAACTGCTTGGTGGTCTTGGTCGGAGGAAAGGCTTCAATCGCTTGTGTCTTGTCCGGGTCGACTTTGATGTTGCCATGGCCAATGATGTGGCCCAACTACTTAAGCTCCGTTATTACGAACTGACTCTTCTGTATGTTGATGGCTAACCCTGCCTTCCGGATATACAAAGTCACTTCGTGAAGTAGGCAGATGTGTTCGTCAAAGTATTGGCTATAAGCAATAAGTCGTCCAAGTATACGAAATCTTGGTGCTGTAAGTGCGGTGCTATTACTTTATCCATAAGGTGCGTCATTATCTGGGAAGCATTGCACAGGCCAAATGGTATTGTCACAAATTGGTACAATGGGCAATCTGGGACCGTGAAGGCTGTCTTCTCTTTTTAGCTAGGACTTAAAGGGATCTGCCAGAAAGCGTCTTTGAGGTTCAAGCTCGCTATAAAATGGGCTTTAGGTAATCGACTTAATATACTTTCGATCAACGATAGGGGATATGCGTCCTTAAAAGTGACGGCACTTAAACGTCTGGCATCTAAGCATACGAAGTGTGACAATTAAGTAATGACACTGATTCCATGAAAAGCGTATATTTAAAAATTATACTGCAACTCTACCATCCCCTTCAAAGTAGTCTCCTTGTGCAGCTATATAACGATTCCAGCGCGTTTTCCATGCTTTGTAACATTTCTGGAGCGCTTCGACTGGGATGTCCGCGAGTACCCTCGTCACGGTCACCTAGATGTCCGTAATCGATTCAAAATGGGTTCCTTTGACCACCGACTTTGTTCTAGGAAGCAAAAAAAAGTCACAGGGTCACATATCGGGTAAAAAAGGTGGCTGTTGCAGCATGGCAAACCCTTTAGAGGCCAAATATTGGGACACGCTGAGGATGGTGAGGCACGGCGCGTTGTCGTGATGAAGGATCCAGTCACAAGCGATGTCTGGGCGCACCCTGTTGACTCTTTTTTGCAATCTTTTGAGTATTTGGCGAAAGTAGACTTGATTTACGGTTTGCCCCGATGGAACAAATTCTTTGTGGGCGATTTTGCGGCTATCAAAAAAGGCAATAATCATCGTTTTCACCTTCGACTTGCTCATGCAAGCTTCCACGCTTTCACGCCCTTCCTTAAAACTCTTTATGCCATCAAAACACCTGGGCAAGACTAAGAGCACTATGACCATGCACTTTTACAATTTTAGTGTACGTTTTCGAAGCTGTTTCGCCTAGTGCCATTATCTGATCAACGGCATATAACGACTTCTCCTTCGCCGGAGATATGGCAAAATGTCTCTGTTTGATGGGTTTAGCATCCCTCACATCTATCGTGTGATACACCAAAGTTATCTGCCAAGGCCTTCCTTCTCATGCGAAGGAAAAGCCGATACAGCCAAGCTCAGTCAAAGATGTTGATTGGCATTTAGGCATATTGAAGTGAGTGAAAATTTAATGTCACATCATTGAGTGGCTACAGAGTCGCGTACTGTGTTAGAAAATAATGCTGGGGCCAAATTCAATCTTGAGACGAATTCAACCCCTGAGTAAATGTTCTGTGTCAGTTGGGGTATAATGTAAAAATCCACGGACTTGGTCGCACCTCTAAAGATGATATCCGCCGTGAGTTTCCCCACTATGGAGTGACAATTTCCATCTGTCGTGATTAACCAGGTAATAAAATACTGCATTTGATCCACGTGATTCCTCAGGACTTTTCTTGCAAAATTGGCTGCTATGCAGTTAACACTGGTGCTAGTGTCAATCAAGCCTACCAGTCAAGTTGGCAGAATCTGTACTGACGCATATAAGCGAACCTCGTCCTTCAATAATTCGTATAGTTGGATCGCACGCAAAGTTTTCCTCGACTGTCTCACCCTTCTCCAGACGCTCCGCATCTAACGCGTGGCTCGCTTCTTTCTTGGAGGAGTGGTTAGAACCATCTCCTTATTGAAGATGTTCTGAAGAGCAGCTAGTTAGTCCAACAGTCTAACATGAAAGGGCTTAACATGCAAGGGAGTGCTCGATTCAAGCTCGGTAGCGCGTGATGTTGGCTGCAAAACTTCGGGAGGAGTGTGTTTAGTGGTGCGAATCAGCAAGGATGGGGTCGTATCTGGGGCTTGGTTATCCATAACAATGAGTTGAATGTCTTTTCGGTCAGGTTGCCGACGGGTGTTTGCGGCACTCGCTGGCGAGTTTTTTCGCAACTTGCAATCTACGCAATCCGGAGTGTAAATGTCCGCTTTTCCGCAGTCATAACAGAAGATCGTCAGCTCAGCTGGACATGCAGAGAACCTGTGTCCCAGTTGTTGGCAGTTCCAATAGACCTTAGGGCTTGCAACTACCTCTACGAAAAGTTGGTCAGTTTCTCGTTCGAACTCATGATCCAGAGGAACCTCACTCCTCGAGATATGTGTCAGCTCAGTGTCTACGTAGCCACCTGCTACTGATTCTGCAGTATGATTGCTTCGTTGACTAGATCCTGATATACAAGGTTGTCGACGAAAGGTTCCTCGCCGTTCATCTAGTCGTTCTTGTCTATGGGCATGGAGGCGTGAGGCCTGCACGGTGTATTTTGGCACATGAAGGAGGCTGTTTTGAAACTCCCACCTTATGTTTTTCCGGATGGCTTCCACCAGTTCGTCCTCGGCCATAGGTGTTCGTAACCAAGTTGTTACGCGTAGTACTATATACTGGTATAAAATTGGTCAAATGTTTCATGAGGGCGATGTTTGCGCTTCCGTATTTGTTCACGAAATTCCCGTTCAGTAAGACCATCATCAAAGTGGTTGCGACGAGCCGCACAGAAGGAACTCCAATCAGGGCATGCTGTGGATTCTATTAAACTCCAGTACCATTGGACGCCATCCCCGCTGAATAAGAGGTGCGCGTGTCGAAGAAAGGCCGAGAAGTCTCCGCCCAGCGTACTAGCTACTAGTGACTGTATTCGGAATAAGAAAATGTCAATTACAAAATAGATAAAACAATAGCACAGTAAAATGAATTAAATAATAGCACAGCATGCAAAAAGCAAGATGAAAGTAATAAAAAATGCAAAAATTAGGAGGAAATAAATAAGATAAATTACTAAGAGTTGAGAAGAAGACAGTTGACAAATCTTTTATAAACTAAATACGAGGGGGGGAAGGGCCCAAGCTGAAATTTATCATGGTTACAAGATAATCTGAGCATGGGTGAGTCAAAATACACCAAACTACGTGCGAATGGAGCATCAAAGATATTCGACGATCTTGTAGAACGCATAACGCGCCTCACTGGAACTTGGTTAACAAGGTGAGTATCAAGCAAACCACGGCAAAACCTTTAAAGGAAACATTCATCAAAGCAGATTCGACGCATTTCCAGCGAAGGAATATTGAGGATAGCTAAGCGTGATTCAAAAAAATGTAGGGAATTTGGAATTTCAAGAAGAACTTCAAACACTTCAAATGAGGTGACCAAACTGGCGAACAGTACTCAAGGATGGGACGAACCAAACCAGAATATAATGTAACACACGATAAAGGATCGGAAAAAATATAGGAATTTCTTAAGATCAAGCCCGAGATGCCAGAGACTTTAGAAATAATTTCAGAAATATGAACATTAAACTTTAATTTAGAGTCAAAAGTGCATCCAAGTCCCTGAAGTGTGTCACCGTACATAGGTACGAACTATTTGACGTAAATTGAAAGCTAATGGGGCAAGGGTTATTAGAAAATGAAAGGTGAATGCACTTAGAAACATTTAGAGTAAGTTGGTTATAAGAACTCCAAAATAAAATGGCATCCAAATCTTCTTGAAGCAAGGCATAGTCATCGATTGACGTCACTACTTTGCAAACTTTGACGTCATCTGCATAAAGAAGGCAGGAGTTGATTACAGCGGATGTTAAGTCATTTATAAACAGAGTGAACAATAGTGGGCCAAGAATAAATCCTTGAGGAACACCAGAAGATGGATGGAAGGGAGTAGACAGACAGCCTTGAAAAGAAACCTGACTGACACGATTGGATAAGTAAGAGGATAAGCACTGGAGCAAATAGTCAGGAACGTCAATAAATTTAAGTTTTCTCAATAAAATATTGTGATTTACTAAGTCGAAGTCTTTAGAGAAATCCAAATGCAAGGTTTCGACTTTTAAACGGTCCTCTATGGCTTTTGAAGCAACGGTCATGAGTTCTAACAAATTCGTTAAGGTCGCTTTTTGATAAAACCATGTTGTGCAGGAACAAACAAATCATGAGTAAGTGAAGAAAGGTGTGAGTACATGATTTTCTCCAGTAGTTTGGAGAAACCGGGTAATAAGGAGATAGGCCGGTTATTGGCAATGTCTGAGGTATCTTTTTTTAAAAATAGGAGTAACATAGGATCTTTTCCAACACGAAGAAAAAGAGCCTGAAGATAAGCTAGAGTTGAAGAGAAAGGAAAGGGGGACACAAATAGAAGTAGCTAATGATTTCAAAAATTATTAGGAATACCATCGGGACCTGAACCAACAGAGTCATGAAGTTCCAAAATAAGCTTCATAACATCTCCTGGATAGCAAGTAAAAGGGAATGTAGGTGGCGTGTGTATGATCGGAAACAAAGGGCTATTGCTGGGAGCAATATTAAAAAAAGAAAACTGAGTTGTAAAAAATTCACAAATCTCGAAAGGTGAAATTGCTAAGCAGCCATTCAAATGAAGCAAGGATGGGAAACTGGAAGAGGATTCAAGTGAGCGTATATATTTTCAAAATGGTTTTGAATGATTTCAGTTTAGAGAGCCTTCAATACTATGAAAATAAGAAGCATTAGTGATCTGCATCTTTTTTCTTAGCTACCGACCTTAGGTGACAAAAAACTGTACGTGACTCAGGGGATCTGTCACGTGAAAAACGTTGACGAGCTCGATCTTCAGCTTTCCAGGCTCGTCTCACATCGAGAATTAACCAGGAACAGTCAGAAGCGTTTCTTACACTGACAAGTGGAGTCGTGTTAGAAATAGCAGCGTTTAAGAAATCATAGAAATTGTTGCAACAAGTATCCGAGTCAAGACCGCGAAAGAAGGAGGACCAATTAACCGAGCGAATTGTTTCGGAAAGTTGCTCATAATTAGTTTTATAGAAGTTATAGCGCTGCCGCTCTTTTCGATGATAACGGACAGAAGCAGTATAGGAAATTTCAAAGCGTAAGGGGGGATGATGAGCATCAGGAGAAAGATAAGGAAAAAGAACTGGAAGTGAGCATAACAACGATTGCTCCATACTACAAAAGAATAAGTCAAGAATACGAGTATGACTACTACCGTTAAAAAAATTATCAAATTGAGCCAGGGAACACATGGACATAAAAAAAGAAATTAAAGACCAAATTTGAGATGAGTCAGAATCAACCTAATTGTCATCCCATGAGAGTTTGGGAAGGTTAAAATCTCCACATAAAATAACGTGACAATTTGAAAAGCGCGATAAGAAAATATTAGATATTTCGATGAAGAAAGTATTGTAGACCGAAAAAGGCAACTTACAAGGTATATAAATGCAAAAGATAATAAGATATATAAGTGCAAAAGATAATAAGAGAAAGGGAAGACGAAATAACTATTTTTACCCCCACACATTCTACAGGAGCAGTGACAAGTAAATTTGTTAGAGGGAAGCCAGTAAACGTATCCTTGTAGGCAACTAGGACACCTCCTCCGTCTAACTTGTTGGAGATTGACCTATCACGATCACGCCTAACAAATATGTGATCAGGGAAAATTTCGGAGTCAAATATACTATCAGTCAACCACGATTCAGAAATACAGATTACATCATCGTTTGAGAGAGGATAGGATAAAGCTAGATCCTTCAGCTTGGATCTTAAACCCCAAACATTTTGATAATAAGTAGAAAATTTACTGTTCGAAAATTGACTTTTAAGAGTGCTATTCGGAAAGTTTTTAGGAAGAACCGATGTTACAGCTTTGGTAGGGAGCTCGGTGGAGAACGAAAATTTTTATCCTTGAAGTTATGAAACATTTAACAAGCCAGTAATCAGGATTCAAGATGTAGTCACACGATGCCAGAACAGTCAGTTTGAAAGATATAACTCTGTTGATCAAGCTGTCCGTTGTCAGCTTCTGGGAGCTAATTATTTTCAGAGATGAGCCAAATTTCTTATTTACATAATCTTAAATGTCTTCGGTGGATATGCTATACGCAAGCCTTGATATGAAGAATTGTTTCGGTGGCGCTACAACTTGGAAGGATGGCAATTCCTCAGGAACTTGCCGCATTGAAGATCTCTGCGCCATACTTCTTGTAGTGATAGAAGAAGAAGGCTGTAAATTAGGCAAAGCATCTGAAACACCGCTAACCATTAGCGTTGCGTTACTTATTTATTTATTTCAGAAAAATCAACTTACAGACTAGTAGTCCGATTACAAGTCAATTAATACAATATATAAATACAAACATATGAATTCAAAATATGGAAGAAATTGAGGAAAAAAGATCACAATACGATATTAAAAATTAAGATTTATAGGAATATTTATAAATTTGATTTTTCATTGAAGTTTTGGTCCTCTACCAAGAAACTATGGTAGAGGACCAAGACCGCTGGTTGTGCATACGAGGTAAACGCAGCAAAGGAGAGTGGAAGAAGGTGTTTGTACCTGTACGGAACCTGAAATTGAAGCGAGGATTTATAAGGGCGAGCCGCGTCGAATGTAATTATATACCTGCATAAATTTTGAGGTAAAAAGCTATGATGAAGCTTGAACAAAATACATTCGTCAAAGAGAGATCGTCTGGACTGAAGGGTAAGAAGGTTCAAAGTATGAAGTCGGTCATCATAAGGGGAGTAAGGAAGGTTGAATTTGAAGAATAGAGACCGTGCGAATCTGCGTTGAACTGACTCAAGAGCATCGTTGTGCTTCCTGTGGTACGCACACCAAATTTAGGAGTAGTATGCCAAATGTCTAAGTGAAGACACATACAGGATGTGATATGTTGAAATGACGAACCGGATCGTAAAATAAATCCAGTTAAGCGAGAGGCTTTCTTAATAATTTGAGCAATGTGGAGATCAAACTTCAGCATACAATCGAAAAGCACACCAAGATCCTTGAAGGAGGTTACATTGCTCAAAGGGATAACAACAAGCCTATAAGTTGAGAGAAGAAGAAATTTTTTACAGGAGATTGTCATCTGATGACATTTGGAAACATTTAAGGAGAGATGGTTTGATTTAAGGAGAGATGGCAGTCACTTAGACGCTGAAGATCGGTTCGAAGGATATCCACATCTAACAGGGAATCGATAACTCGAAAAATCTTGGTCATCAGCATAAAGGAGACAGGGGGATATGATAACAGAAAGTAGATCATTGATAAAAAGTAAAAATAGTATAGGGCCAAGTATTGAACCTTGCGGAGCTGCCCTAGCTCGGGTGAAAAGAAGAGAAGCAAGAGTTTAAAGTGACTACACATTGACGATTCAGGGCATAGGAGAGAAGCCAAGAATAGAGGCAACTGGGGACATTGAACCCTAAAAGTTTCTCAAATAGGAGAGAGTGATCCACTGCATCAAAGGCTTTAGAGAAATCTGTAAAAATAGCGTCCACTTGTTGTTGTTGATCGAGGGCAGCTGCAATATGATGCGTAAAAGAAAGTAAATTTGTAAGGGTAGATCTGCCTCTGACAAAACCATGCTGTTTGGCTGCTAAAGATAGGAGGACAAGTGGATACAGCACATCAAAAATTATCTTTTCAAGAATTTTACTAAAACAAGGAAAAAGGGAAATGGGACGATAGTTTGAAACGATATTACGATCACCAGATTTGAAAATAGGAAAAATGTGGGTAATTTTCCATTGGGCGGGGAAAACCCCACCGGATAAACTCAAGTTAAAAATAATTAAAAGGGGAACACAAGAAGATAAAGATTTTACTAGAAAATTTGGAATGCCATCAGGGCCCACACTGGTGCTGTTGTCAAGATTATTTAAGAGTTGTTCAACCTGCAAGGGGTTTGTAGGAAAATTAGCAGAGGAAAAAACGAAAGAAGATTGGTTGAAGGAAGGGGAATGCTTAGCCTTGCCGAAAAAGGAAGAAAAATAAGAAGCGAAGAGTTCACAAGATTCTTGAGGAGAAGACGATGTCACGCCATTTAGACTAAAATTGTCAAAGGGATGATGAGAGGTCTTTAAAGATTTTACGTACGACCAGAACGCGGGAGTTTGATTCAACATGAACGTAGTTTCAATGTGGTTAACATATGCATGAAGTGCAGAAGTGGCAATTTTCTTAGCCGCGGCAGGACACTCTTTAAATTCAACGAGGTCAATTGGAAGACCACTGGATAAGAATTTTCTACGGGCAGCATCTTTAGCTTTAATAGCAGTGGCAACATCTGAATAGAACCAAGGAGCATCTTTAGGTCTTCTTGCTGGACACACAGGAGTAAATTGCGAGATTAAGGACGAAAAAAACATGTAGAGCACATCAACACAAGTTTCAGTGTGGAGATTGCTGAAGAAGGAATACCAATTCACGGCACTAAGATTAGCTTCCATGCTCGATAAGTCGGCTTTTAAAAATTAAAGCAGGAAGGTGAGGAATTCTTCGAAGAGCGAGAAGGTGTGATAGCAAGCTCAATAGAAAGTAGCGGATAGTGGGGATCAGGTTTGACAAAGAATGAGAGTGCCACCGATGCGGATAGAGAAGAAGGTAACAAGTTGGAAAGAACAAGATCAAGCAATTTGTTATTGGCATAAGGAAAAGTGTTGTATTAGGTGAAAGAACAGAGGGAAATAAAAGAAGTAAGAGCAAAAGACATGCTACCGCCAGAAACTATGGAGACATACAAATCATTCCAAACAATAAAGGGCGAATTGAAGTCACGACAGGCCAATATAGGATAGAAGGGAAACGAGCATTAATGTAGCTCGAGAATCCCGCAAAGAATCGTTCGTAAATAATAACAGAACTGTTACAAGGGATATACACCGATGATACGAGGAAGGAAAGAGAGTCAGAGAGACTAGCACAATTATACACTCAACAGGTGAAGATGGAGTGAAATCATCACAGGATTTGCTGGTAAGGGAGACATGAGTACCCACTAGAATGCCTCCACAGTCAGACTTACCAGTAGCATCATGGTCTCTCTGGTCTGGTTCGGGAGTAGCTTACTATTACTAATGTTATCTGGCAGCCATGTTTCCGTTAGACAGATGATATTATACGGAAAAAGGATGGAAGAAATACGAAGTTCAGTAGTCTTCGTCCTCAAGCCACGAACATTTTGCAAGTTAAAAATGAATTACGAGGCCTAAGAGATGTTTCTTCTGGAGCGAAAGGACACAGAATGGTTCCGCTTACGAATCGGAGAGAACTTTTTGACGAATACGCCAGGTGGCCAAAATTCCTTATCAAGCAAGATGTTTAGGTTAGCTGGAACAGTAATTTTAAAAGACGCAATCAACCTGTTCGCCTTTCCATCTGGCGTAAGCTTGGTGCACTGGAGCAACTCAGGAGTAAAGATCAGTTTGTACTTTATATGAGCGATGATGTCTTCAACTGGCGTGCTGTATTCTAATCTTGAGAGAAATATTTTTAAGCGGTGGAAATATAGCACGCAGGGGGGCGCCAGGTTTCATTGCAGTAATGTTTGTCGTCATATCGCCTCCATGTGAGGGCCCCCGGCTGACAGATGTAGATCCTGGTGAGTCTACATGTCTTATCATCAATTCAGTATCAGCATTACCTTGAGCTAAAAATCCTGTAACAGAGGTTTCAGGCGGGCACGAAGACTTTGAGTTTGTCCCGATACCAACTAAACGTTGCAGTGTTATAGAAGCCTGCTGCATAAGTTCAGGTTGCTGCTGATTAGATGTCAATTGTAGATGTTTCGGTTGTGCTTGTTGCTGTGGTTGTTGTATGTGATGTTCATGATGTTGCTTTCGAGAACCATGTGACAGTTGCTGGTGAGGCTTCTTTGGAATGGCTCCCTTGCTGGCATCAACCACAGCATATACATCAGAGCTCTTGGCAGCAGAAGTTGGCGATAGTGCAGGAGGATTGTTCACTGGGCAATCCCTATTGTTGATGGAAGGAGTACATACTTTGCTGCGAATTTCTTTTAATACTACTGTCTTTTAATACTCTGAGCGTATCTAAGATTGTCACTCCGCGACAGCGATTACATCGAAAGAAAATATTTGAATCAAATTGCGCCTGGATGTCATAAAAGGATGCAGAGATGCCTAGGCATTTAAGATGGAAAGACTTCACACAATATCCATCACACTCAATAAATTTGGCTCGTAATGATTCGCTTTCATTACACTTTTATGTTGGAGAACTTACAACCATTTATAATGAAGTAAAAAATAAGAAACTTGCAGGAAAAAATAAATAAATTAAATTAATTGGGCAAGGGTATTTGTAAAAAAAAATCACTAAAAGTTTGAACCTGCTTAATTTGAATAAATTTCTTTAGGTAACTTGATGATGATGAGGGTATATTCTGCGGTAAAAACCCTGACGTGATGGGCAGATTCGCACCTCTTGACGAGATATTTTCGTTGTTCGATGAAGATGTTGACAATTATAATGGGTCAGATCCAACCACCGATGGAGACTGATCGCAAGAGAAAGGAAGCTTCGATTTCTCAGAAGAGAATGCTTCAGTAGACTATAACAATGAATCGATATCCGAAAACGCGCTTGGACACTTCGTTTGCAAGCAGCCCAGTTCCTCCGAGAGTACTTGAATTGTCTGATGAGCAAGACACATGCGAGAAACGTAGACAGAAATTGAAAGTCTCTTGCAGGAATTACAATACCACTAGACACTATTGCTGGTTAGGGCATTTAAATACAGGGGTGACAGATCTCGGCGGAATATTGATCCGCGGAATCGAGGTTATCACAAAGATTAGGCCAATATCACTCATACAATCTGTAGTGAATTAGGATTTCCTTAATGTCCGTAAAGGACCGCAGCGATGTTCTGCTGCCTCGGCAGAGGAAGGTGTTGATTCCTGCCGAGAATGCCCTCGTCCGGAGACGCGTGAATGCGCTGGCAGGCTAGCATTGCGGTGTCGTGGGGCGAGTTCGTTTCCCCGGCACGAGGACTCACTACAAAACATTTCGCATTCACGAATTGCTTGCAGAGTTCAAGGGGACGACCGAAGTCGCAAATCTGTAGATAACCTCCACGAAGGAATTACGACTTGTTGCGAGAACAGGTGCAACCTGACAAGGAAGACTAATTTGGGGTTGACCTCGTCTTTACCCAAATACATTCAGGGCCCACAAATGAAAGAGGGGCAACCGGGTGGTGGTGGAGCCCCTTCATGCCCACCCAACCGGAATAAATCCAATGTTAAATCGTTGAGGTGGCCAGGTATTCCTCTTCTGAGTGGAAAACTCATACAACTTGAATTATATGAGCTTTCCCATCAGAAGGGGAGTACCCCGGTGACCAATTTATGTCATAGAATTATACAATTGAATTGCATAACTCTATGCCATAAAAAGGCACTTGGCTTGGGCCACTCAACCCATAAAGTCTCCTGAAACAGAAAAATTATTAAGTACCCGGTGGCTGGCTCATATTTTCGGGTGGAAGCCTGCCACCGTACCGGGTCCTATACCCGATTGGAAAAGACCGGAAGGGAAAGACCGATTTTCCGTTTAATCCATCATTTTTGTTTTTATTCGAACAACGTTGATGTAATGAAACAGTATGATTTTTCTATGGCAATCAGCACAGCAATTTACAACACCCTATTGAAAAGCATTTAATCATTGAAAGAGGGAAATTGATATTAAAAGAAGATTAACATTATAAGAAAATTCATTTTTCTCCGATTTCCTGTAGTATTATAATTATTGTGGTTAGCTCTTGTAGATGCCACACTTTCACCCTACATACATTATGTTTAAAAAAAAAAATTGTTACATAGATTTATACGAAATTAAAAAAAACGATTTTTTTTTTACGACGATTCTTCTTCTCCTTTTTTTTTCATCTAAATAGACGGATGCATTGGGATGACGATTGTCGTCCTATTTTCTTTTTCTTTTTAAAATTCAATAAATATTTTTTTTAAAAAATTCAATAAATATTTTTTTTTTTAAATTCAATAAATAATTTTTTTAAAAACTCAATAAATATTTAATTAAAAATTCAATAAATATTTTTTTTTTCCAAAAATTCAATAAATATTTTTTTAAAAAAATTCAATAAATATTTAATAAAACATGTTAAGAGGTTACTTACAGTACCTTTCCCTCGACAACGAGCGCTCGCTGACGATGTGGAGGTAAGCAAGTCCTGGAATTTTTGGTAGTGAAGAATCGCGTTCATACATCAAATATTAACACACGAGTATTAAGACATAAAATAGATCCTAAGGGTGTATAAAATCGTATAAAAATTCAGCTATCAAAGTGTTAATACATATAGACTTCCTTGAATATCACAACCGCATGGTCTCCGAACGTGGTAATGCTCGTTGCTAGTTATTCTACTGCTTTTAAGGTTTAATATTTCGCTTTCAGTGGCGTCTTGAGTCTCAATTTTATTCACAAGTTTATCGACTTCCTCAGCGTTTAAACTTTCGATTGTTTCATTCCACGAATTGTTAGTCTCTCTAGATAAGTTATCAGCTCCTTTATATGCAATCCGTTGGTCACTATATGGATTGAGTGATTTGACTAATTCTTCTGGATCTAACTTTTCAGTGGATTTATCACTCTTCGTTGAACTATGTTTGAATACACAATGCGCCTTTTTGCATCCAAACGGTGTTTTCCCAGAAACAGGAAGTAGGGTCCCGCCGTTTCCCAATCAACATGTGCCACTCCTTCCAATGAAAACTTCACATCGGCCTTCCAACCACCTGTTGCACATCACGTGGTGGCCTAATGCTGATGGCTCATGGCGATATTGGCAGCTGCTATCGTTTTTTTTTTTTTCTTTTTTTTTTCTGTGAAGTTTTTTCGCTGTGTATCAACAGGATGGTAGGAGTTAACTATCTGCCAACAACCATCCACCACGATTTTGTTGTGGTTTTAATAGGTTTCCTCCACTACTGTACTATGTTCACTACACTAAAATGGCCACCACGCGTATTTTTTATTAACCACTCGCCTTCCTCTCACGAGGATCTTGTGCAACTGCGAACTCACATGGCGGGGCCGAGCCGACGAGCAACGAAACAGCAAAAGTTTCGTTGAATAATGCCATCTATGGGTGAACATGCGGTGGTGATAATGCACACTCGTTTCGGTTTCTTTTTTTTAAAATTTTAAGTCGTCCCTTGTAGATTCGCTTAAATTATCAATTGAAAGCAATTTATGTTTATAATTATTAGGCGTAATTAAGAGGGAAATAAATCGAAAGAATAAGACAGGCACGCGTTAATTACCGACAAACAAAACAATTTTTAATTAGTATTATGGTTGGAATGGGTAAAATTTGACAAATTTTGTGGGGTTTAAATGATACAATGATTTTATTGTTCATATAATTTAAGGATTAAATGATACAATGATTATAGCGTTCATATAATTTAAAAGATTAAATGATCCAATGATTTTAGCGTTCATATAATTAAAAGGGTTAACCGTTTCGTTCTAAGCCTTTGTGTACCGCGTTACACCGCAATTCGTTAAATTATCTTCAAAAGATATTGTAATAAGATACTACACATTAGAAATTTTTAAGCATTTTTAGAATTTTGTTTCCCGGGTGTTAAGTACAAAAGAAATTTTTCCACTTATTTTTCCTGCGAAAAAAGAAAAAAACGAGTGTTTCGATGGGGAAGGTGACTGAATCGACTGAATCATTATTAAATTGCGTTCGTGCTGTGTGCCTGTGTCAGCGCTGCTTTTAGAGCCATAGTTCTTAGATTACTACAAATCCCATCAATCAATTTTTGGGCCTATTTGGGACTTTTTTTATGCCAGTTTCAATTTTAATTAAGTTTTTGAGCCACCCTTAGACCAAAATATGGTAATTTGGTCATGTTTAAACCCTGATCATTTTTCCTCGGGTTAAGGATTCAGCAAGTTTGACAAATATCATGTCTTATTCACTTCTATGACACTATTTAAAATAAATACTATGAAATCTATACTTAAATTTAATATAATTGGAAATTTAAAGGAATAAATTGTATTTCATTCTATTACATTGATCTATTTTGTTTTGTTTATTAAATATTTCTTCAGTTACAAGATTAAATTAAACTATGACTGTACTGTACTATGAAATCTACTAGTACTTCTAAACTAACACACATAATATTTTCCAGGTTGACGAGTTTGTCCGGGATATATGCCAACGCCAATCTATCGATTTTGTTCTCATCCCATGTTGAAATCTACAATCTTGATAAGCCAATCAACTTAAACAACTACAAGCTTCTTATCCCTAAAAATCATACAAACGTGACTGCAAAAGATATTTTAGCAATCAATAAACGCAAGTTCCACCTTGAAAAATTAGACAATGACCCAACAGCCATAGCAAGCATCTGTAAAGCTTCTAATAATCAAATTAATCAGGAAACTGGTAGTTCTACAAACATTCAAAAAAGAAACGACGAAGATGATAAAATTCACAGTTTACAAGACATGGGCGAGTTCCCTACGAGAATGAATATTTTAGAAGAATGTAAAAATGACTCGAGTCATCTGTGCTTGAACATGTTGAACGAAGATACACCAGGGTATCGAATGAAAGTAGAAATTCCATTCCGCGATAATGCACTGGTCTACAAAGATTACTTTAAAGCTCGTATAACGAGTATTACGGCAGATGCAACAATCTTGGGAGCCGTGCAAATTGTTATTACGTATATCAATGAAGCTCTGATCACGCACGATCTCGACATATTAATAGCTGATTGCCCTGTGACATGTGGCGAAAAGAATGTTGTTCATAAAATTTCACCCCCTCATCGAGGACTTACCGTTGGATTTCTTCTGCCTCTTGCCGAACGCGATTCTGGGATCAGCCACAATTGCGAAGGTGAGTTGGGTTACATGCATTATCAGTTGGCTACAAAATCAGGTTACTGGCTTAAGTCTTTCGTTTTGAGCTCAAGTTACATTTTAATTTTAACCCATTTTGTTCTATAAAATTTTTACTTTTATTATAATTAGAATTTTTGTTTGAAAAAGAGATTGTAGAAATTTATTTGACATGTATTTAAAAGGTTTTCTTTGCATTTACAAGCAGTGCAAATTAGAACAGTATCAAATCAAATTATATCTCGGCGGCGTGTAATAGTCCAACCAACAGCACGATGTTTGTGTATTTGGCAATGTTACTGCCAATGTTTCAAAGAAACCATCAGCAAATCAATAACAAATATGTGCACTCAAATGTCTATGTCTGATGAAACTAAGGCTGGCTTTCTGGATGAAGAGACAAAGAAATGGACCTGGCAAAATATGAGCATAGGATTTGCGATTTTTCTAATATTCCTCTTACTACTAGGTAAAATATTTCATTTTAGAAGAAAATTGCTTATTTTGCAAGTAAAACAATTTTGAAATGAACATTTTTGTAGGCACATAAACTAACTTCTTGGCTAATAGTTTAACACCATTTTTAATTTGCTAGATTTTATGAGTATATATTTACTTTCGAACCAAAGTACCAAAAAAGCCTGAACATTATCATAAACATATAAAATCCAGACAAGTTTCTCAAAAAAAAAACATTCACAGCTTTCAATTGCTTTATTATCTAATAATTCCGACCTTTTTTCGAAAGGATGCGTAAAAGCCTGTTTAGGCTGTTGCGTTGCGTTTATTGGTCACTGGAAATATGATTACCTGCAGCCAATGAAGAAGTACAACGATGCCTCAAGGTAAGATTATCATTTTTATGGATGTCTATTAAATATATTAATTGCCATTTTGTCAGTATAGAAAAAATTAAATCAACTTTTTCGCAACTTGACGGCAATTCGTGAAGATTTTTTATTTTCTTGCGTGGGCATCATTGATCATTAGATGTACATGTATGACATTACCTCATATATGATTTTTGAATGTCCTAATTTCTATTTCGCGTGGTTGTGTGAATTGTTAATAGTGTCCGATGTTTGACGACTTTAATTTATCATTAAGAGCAACTCCTCATTTGTTCATTGCAGACATTTGCAATTTAATGAGAACTTGAAACCGCAATGTTCAGATGAAAGGTTCACTCAAGTTTATTCGAAAGCATTGTGACAATATTTTTTACGTGTATTTAGTAATATGTGCTAATGATTATGCTTAATGAATGATGGTATTTCAAATAATAAAAGTTGTCTGGAAGCATATTGCCTAAATCAAAGAAAGAGGCTTGCTAGTACAATTTTGAGGAAATTTAGCAATTGTATTTGCATGTAACGCTTTTATGATGGATTTATCACATTTAATGAATAATTTATTTAATCAATTAAAATCAGCAACTCTTGTCACTAAAAGACATGATTGTTGAATAATCAGCTTCATTTTTCAAATTGGATAGCAAAGATTAATATACATGCCTTATAGCATAGATATACTTTGCCCAAAAAAGGGCTCTGTAAATTAAGCAAATAAAAATTAAGTATATATTTTGTGAGATTCTCATTAATGTTACAAGCCATGAAATTGGTAATCACCATCAATTTTTAGCTGCAATATTGAAGTAACATGCATATCAAAGCTTTATTTTGAATACAATGAAAATATAACAAATAAATGACCCGCATGCCCTTTAGAAAGGCATTGTTGTAATGAGCAATCTTCTCATAACAGTATGTTTCTCAGGGGCTTAGTACTAACTTACAAAACTTTATTGAAATCTGTCTGTCTGTTGTCAGTTCGTCAGTTGTACTCGTTCTTTCCCAAAACCATCCTACTAAGTTATAAACAACAGACTGTAATAACCAAGCCGCCGCCTGAGCAAACTGCTCAAAAACCTTCCCAACACCTATTCGAAATTTTACTTGCAGATTCGAAAAAGACATTTTTTCTATTCTAATTTGTAATTATGAATCTTGTAAATTTTTTTTTGAATTTTTCCTTACATTTATTAAATATCAATTTAAGACCATTGTGTTTTTCTATATTAAATTTAGACTTTGCGTTAACAGGTTCCCTGTCCAATGTATCACATATCATACATGACGCATTTTTTGTACCAAGTATACCAAGTCCATGTATGTATGTGAGCAAAATTATAGATTATTTCAAATCATTGTTTTAAATTGGCGTAGCAGTACAAATTTTATTTTTGTTTTAAGGACGCATAGGGTACATTGTCTACTCTAGAAAAAAATAAAAATTCATGATGATTTATGTCTGTTTTTTTTTCAGATGTATAAATATTTTCTTACTAAAGTTTTTAAGCAAAACAAAAATATAGCACTTATTCATTTATTTAGCACATTAGATACACAGTTACACAAAAAATAAAGCAGAAATCAAACAATTTTTTTTCTACAGCTTATTATGGACCTCATTGTAACATTACAAACAATAGCCTTTGCCACATTCCAGGCATTCTGTGTTTACCTGTTTGGCTTTTAAAGGATTTCCTTCCTGTTTTTTCTTGGCGTAACAGTGAACACAACGACGTCGTATGACTTTATCATCTCGCCGTGGTATTTCGGAAAGGTGATGTCGTCCTGGAGGAGATTTTGGCAAGTTTGATGGTCTTGCCGGTTGTTTTTTCTCGACTACTTCGCCAAGCCAATGACGAATCATAGCCTCTTGAATCTCCAAAATACTTACGGAAGATCCATTTGCCTCAAAAATTACTCGGGTATTGACAAGTGCTGCTTGGAAGAGTAAATCAACTGCAATTTTCTTATACCACGACAGACTGTTTCTCAGTGGTGAGTAGTAGCTACTCAGCTGATCGGCGGCATCAATCCCTTTTTTTGCTTCGTTGTAATCTATAACCATATTTGGTTTTGATGATTCCCCTCTCCAAGAGGAAATGTTTGTCATTCCGTTGTCGTGGCACGTCGATATCATCAAGATGTCTCGCTTGTCATGCCACTTCAAAACAGTCACAAAACAATCCATCTGTCTTGCCGCGACATCGCCACGTTTGAGCTTTTTCTTTGTGACTGCTTCAGGAAGATTTTTCTTGTTTTTTCGCAAAGTTCCGCATAAATCCGTGTCTTTATCTTTTAAATATTTCGCAAGAGCAATTTCAGTGTAGTAATTGTCTGCTACAATCAGTCTGCCTTCATTTAGAAGTGGCAAACATAGTTTCACCACAATAGATCCAGGTTTGTCTAGACCTTCTATAATAGTTCCTGATCCCGCATGTATTACGTAAGACCATGCGTAGCAATTGTCAGAACACATTTTATATATTTTTATCCCATATTTGTGGGTTTTTGATGGATTATAGCTCTTAATTCGCAATCGACCTTGGTGATTGATTTGCGATTCGTCAACGAAAATTGTATCACCTAGCACATATAATTCACGAAACTTGCTGATCAGTTGGTCTACTAGTAGTTGAATTCGGTACAAAACATCATCATTATCAGGCTGCACATCTACAAAACGCCAGCAACGCAGTAGAGTACTAAATCTATTGTAGGAAAGAGATATTTTGTGGATGAAAGGAGTATAATATAAAGGGTCCATTTTCCAATAATGTTCAATAGAAGGTTTCTTATCTATTCCCATATAAAGTATTACTGCAAAAAATTTCTTCATTTCTTCTTGGTCAACGTCAACCCAACGTGATACTCTCGAGAACTGCTCAGCGTATGCATTTGTTTTTTCTACCATATTGTGAATGATATCGTCATCTATGAAGTACTCGACTATCTTTGCAATGGCGACAGGACCTTCTTCATTTGAAATAGCCTGTATATTTTGAATTCCGGAATTACCTATAAAAACTTCCCTTCCAATCGGAAGAATGTCTTCCACTCATTGCTCATGTTCCGTATCACCAAATTCTTGTGGATCATACTCGAACTCGCCATTAGAAACACTGGGTATACGACGCTCCACCCCGGACCTCTGAATGATCACAGAATTAATGTCAAATAAAGATTGCGATGAATTTTTACCTGTGATTGTTCTCGACACCCACGTGTTGTTAGACTCGACACTTCTCGTTCAACATCTCTTATCGCCTCTTCTTGATCCTCTTCTTCAGTTTCAGACTCCTCATCAGGTTGATACGTTTCATCACTGCCATCACTGAAATCACTTTCCTCTTCACTTTCCTCAAGTGCTCGCCGTATCTCTTCATCCGTTAACTTTTCCCGAGAACACATTTTTTTCGCTAACGTGGAGTTAAACTAACAACTATACTTCTCCAAAGGAACCCGGCCTTGCAACTAAGAATTATAATTATAGACTGTAACTGTCTATAATTATTCCTTTTTTCTTCTAAATAAAAAAAGAAATCATTTGTGAACATGGACGCTGTGAATTGAATTTAATCTGCGCACGTCAAATGAATCACAAATGATACATACCATATATGATACAAAGGGCGTATAGAGCTAAAATATGTAACGCTGCGCTCGTGTATCATACCTGATACATTTTTTTTAATCTTTTGGCGTGACCTAAATTAGTACAAGTACCTTGAAAATATATTCACTCCCTCTAAAAACACTAATGAAAATCAAATCAAGAAAAAACCCGCAGGACGTGTGACATCTCAAAGTCACCGTTGTATGGGGACAGGGAACCTGTTAAAGTTATATTCTTTATAAGTTTTACCTTTTCCTATTATTACTTGAATTTTTCCATAATATTAATTTTCACATTCAAAAAAAAAATCAAATCTGCAAGTGAAATGCGGTTATGGCAACTCTTCTTCTGTTGCACATGCACGTATTGCATTGGCGAAGGCACGTGTGCAGCGGAATGAGCGGAAGGCCCATCAACTGCCATTGTGAAGGTCCCGCAAGGGGACAAGAAGCAACAACGGGGGAGTTTGATACAGATAGTCTAGTGGCGAACAGGGGCGGGAGTCACGCTGGCAAACTGTGAAAAACAGAAAAGTTGGGACTTTAAAGGCATTTTGGAGGATTTTGCGACTTACATGGAGTGAGGTTGTACAAACTAGCGAAAGGTATCGCATTTTGCGGTGGCATCTCACCTGTCGCTCAATCGTTCAAGGTTAACCTTTCGGTGGCGTGAAGTTTGCATCGGCTGTTGGCGGATCCAACAGATTTGATTCGGTTTTGTATGTGTGGTGTCTATCCCTTAAGCGTGAATTCGTTTCACGCTCGAATGAAAATTACAGTTGCATGCAAACAACTTGCCTGGGAAGAGTGGCCTTCCGGTTACGTGCCCTTTTATGGTATAGTATTATTTGATTCCATTGCATAATACTATAACATAAATTGGCCGCGCTGATATTCCGCATTTGATGGAAAAATGCATGCAAATTATGTTTATATGAGTTTTCACTTAAATGGAAAATGCATGGCCACTTTTACGTTTGGATCTTGATCCGGTTGGGAGCGTGCGAGGGGCACCGCTTTCACCTGGATGCCCCACTCTTATTTGTGGGCCATAAGTACCGTTGATAACGACGAGGTTTCTTAAGGCGGTCCGTTTTTTCCGGGTCGAATATGTTCTTTGAACAAGCAATTTCAACCCTTAGTAGGTTACCTCGGCCTCAACACCAGTCGATCGGCATTCAATCCTTTGTAAAACGTGAATGCGAAAAATATTTTTGTAGTGGGTCTTATGCTGGGGAAAAAGAACCCGCCCCACGACACCGCAACGCTAGCCTGCCAGCCCCGTCACGCGTCCTAAGACAAGGCCAATCTCGGCGAATACTACCATCTTCTTCCGCCGAGGCAGCAGACCATTGCTGGAGTCCTTCACGGACATTTCTATCTACCTACTTCACTACAAGGCTTGGCATGCAAATCAGAAGGGATGTTTCCTTGGCACTTCTAGTGCAAACACGGCAAAAATTCTTAAAAAGAGTCTAATGTAGTATGAGAGTGTGTTACTTGCGAGGTAATGTTCTTACTCTAAAACATTTTGTCGCAAGTAAAGCATCCATGCCCCTCAGGTGGGGCTTCAACAGAGCCAAGTTCATGACAACGACGAAATATATTTATGGATATATATTTATGTATCGGTATTTTTGATAAAAGCAGTCCGCGTGCACCACTGCACCAGTGGTTAAAGTACTCACCCCGTAAGCCGAAGGTCCCTAGTACGTATACCATTGGCTACAACGAAATTTGTTTTAACTGATTCTTCGAATGGGCTATAAGCCTGTTCTGTTATGATACGTGCGGGCTTAAAATCAAAGCGTATTACCTGTGCGGTCGAACACACGGCCAAAGCGTGACCCTGACCATATAACCTTCTCGAGTGCCAAGACATTATTTAATATAATGAAATACTCTAACTACCTCTAAGGAAAGGCCCGAAAGGGACTGCAGTGCTATAGCAAAACAATTTTTGAAGAAAAAATTACCCGAAAATTTGCAAATTAAAAATCAAACTAACTAAAACCATAAGGGCAGATATCAAATAATATATAAAAACAATATATATATATATATATATATATATATATATATATATATATATATATATATATATATATATATATATTGTCACGTGTTACGTACGGTTCGCCGATAAGTTTAATGTCACGGGAGAGTGAAACTGCACTGCCTTTTAAATTGAGTTCAAAGAGTTTATTTACTAATAATGCACAATAATTGATTTCCCTATTTTACAAATTTACTTTTCAATTGGATTATCACTTTATATTTCAACTGTCTTCAAATATATCACGAAAATCTTCTACTTCGCTATGAATCGATATTACCTTCGATTCGCGCTCTACTCTTATCGCAATTTTACTATTACTATATCCCCCATTCATTCAGCTTGGCTTTATGTACCATTCAATCCATTTCTCGTACGGGATGTGACAATTAAGTAATGAGACTAATTTTATTGCCGCGCTTGTGGTAAGCCGACGAACTTGAAATTCCCTATTCTTGCTTCGGTATCCTTTCTCTCTCCACTGATATATTTACCATTCCTCTAGCTTGTTTAGTTCGCCTACTGTGTTGTGTTGAGTAGGCGTGTGTTAGTGGTGTTTGTCACGAAAATGGAGAAACGAAATCAAGAGCAACGCGTCGCGATCTAATTGTGCGCCAGATTGGGCGAAGCAGCTTCGGAAACGTACGCTAAAATTGTAAAAGTGCATGGTGATAGAGCTCTTAGTCATGCCCATTTGTTTCGACGGCATAAAGAGTTTGAGGGGCTTGAAAGCGTGGAAGACGAAGCGCGGAGCGAGAGACCAGTTGAGGTGTGGCCTGACGCAAATGTGCAGTGCGCGCGCACCCTAGTCCGTGAAGATCGGCGTTCAACAGTTCGAATGTTGGCTTCGGAACTGGGTATGAACCGTGAAACAGTGAGAAAAATTTTAACTGACAGTTTTGGGATATTAAAGTTGTGCGCGAAGATCATTCCAAAGAACCTTGCTGAAGAGCAAAAGCAGCATCAAATGGCCATCGCAGAAGACTGTTTAGAACAAGTGTAAAATGATTCCACGCTGTTTGATCGAGTTATTACAGGCAATGAGAGCTGTTTTTCCAATCGGTGGTCAAAGGAACCTGATTACAGACATCCAGGCGGCCGTGACGAAGGGTGCTCGCGAACATCCCAGTCGAAGCGTTCCAGAAATGTTACGAAGCATGGAAAATGTGATGGAATCGTTATATAGCTGCCCAAGAGAACTACTTTGAAGGGGATGGCAGAGTTGTAAAATAATTTTTAAATATACGGTTATCATGAAATCAGTTTCATCACTTGATTGTCATAGCTCTTATATTGGTGAATGTTCTAACAAGAACTACTAGAAATTGAGAAATTCTGAAAACCCGCAGTGACGTCACTTACTTACTTTCAGATATTGATCATGGATCTACTTGGTCCATTCTGGTGCTTTCGAGTACATGTTTTTGATGTCATTCGTATACTTTTCTTGGTTGCTTTTTTTCAATCAATATTGATTACGATGTTATTAATAGTTGCGACAACAATTGCGACAGTAGCTTGCAAAATTTTATGGTCATGTAACACTGCCTCCACCTCAGTTCTTTTCGCCCCAAACAGACGTGTCATCAGTGATAGTTTAGTCTCCCTGGATGTAATACGTGGCAAGACGGCCCAGTTGCACGATTTTCAGTTTGGCTCTCGGCTTACAGTGTTCCTGTATGCGATATATGACGTCGTTGATTCACTTTGTAACCCGATACGGTTCCTCCTAATTATGTTGGAATTTCTGAGACCTACCCTTCCGCTGTTGTGGGTAATATAGCCACACCAAATCATCTTGCTGGAAGCCAGTAGAATTTACCTTTAAATCATACCTGGTCTTTATGCGGTCAGTGACCCATTTGAGGTGTTTTCGCACTGTCCAATGAACCTGGTTCAACCGTTGCCTTAGCTCACTTGCGTACTCCGAGATCGTTTGGGGTTTATCAGGGGGTGTTCTGGACTTTATTTCAGCCAACAGACGGACAGTCTCTCCCAGATGGCTTTGATTGAAGCTTCGCCCGTTGATATGTGTTCGGCAGCTCTATACGCCATCAAGAATAATGGGATTTGCCGATCCCAGTCCCTTTGGTTCTCGTCAACCATCTTGGTCAGGTGTTTATTGAAGGTGCCGTTGAAACGTTTGACCATTCTATCGGATTGAAGGTGTAGCAATGTTGTCCTCGTTTTCCGTATTCCCAGCAGCTCGTAGATTTCGACAAAAACTAGTGACAAAGTTTCAGCCTTGGTCCGAATGTAGTTTACAAGGTACCCCGTGCCTAGTGACTCAATTTAACACTAGCTGCTCGCCTACAGTAGTTGCTTCCTGGTTGGGAATGTGGTACACCTCGGGCCACTTGCTGAAATAATCGGTCACAACCAGCGTGTATCGATTTCCCCATTCGGATTCAGGAAAGAGGCCTGCGATGTCAATAGCAATTCTTTCAAATTGCACCCCCACGTTATACGTTTGCATTTGTCCTCTCAGTCGTCACTTTGGACATTTGACGGAAGCGCAAAACGTACATCTGCAATAACAGTCCTCTACGTCTTCTCGAGCGTGGAGCTAGTAAAACCTTGTTAACATCAAGGTGGTCTCCCAAGGAATCTTCGTGCATTTCTTTAACCACATCGTGGATTCGGCTTTTGGGAAGTATAGTTTGCGTCATCTAGGAGCTGCCATCCGCCATTTTCCGTTTACGCTGAAGTACTCCACCCTCCACCTGCAAGGAGTTCCATTGTGCCCAATAACTTTTGCATCGAAACGTTCTTCCACTCTGGTCGCTCGGTTGTCTCCTTTAATACGAGCAACGGTCCGATGTATTCATTGGCTAGCTGGCCACTTCGAGCATCCTCCAATGATCAACCTTCATCGAATTTGGCCGTTATCACTTGCAGATCAACGCTCGGCTCCCTTTCCTCAATCCGTCGGCAATGCTTGCAATTTGGTGAACATGGACGACGAAATAGGGCGTCAGCATTTCCATGAGCTCCACCCTTCCGATGAACAATTTTGTAGTCGTATGACTGCAATCTTTCGATCCATCTCGCAACTTATCCCTCGGTGTTTTTGAAGTTAATCAGCTATCTCAACGATGCATGGCTTGTTTGAAGAACAAATTTCTGGCCATATAGGTACTTGTGCAACCACTTGGTTGCCTCTATTATAGCCAACAGCTCCTTTCTGGTCACGCAGTAGTCCCTCTCACTTGCCGTTGCTTGCATCGGTGTCAACTATAGACATTTTTCTGGTTTTTGGATATGTCAGCACAGGTGACTTCTCCTTCAAGGTCTCGAAGGCTGCCTGGCATTGTTCATTCAAAACAAACAGACGATTTTTCTCGCTTGGCTGATGGTGGCACTTAGCTTTTTTGGCAAAGTCTTTGACGAATCTTCGATAGTAGATCGGCAGACCCAGAAAACTTCGTAGTTAGCGCTTGTTGTTTGGTGTTGGCCAGCATTTCACGGCTTCAATCTTCTTAGGGTCTATTTTGACCCCTTTTGCTGATAAAACTTGTCCCAAGAATTTAGCTTCAGCTGCAAAAAGGGTACACTTGTCAGGACTAAGTTTCAGATTCGCCAGTCGCAATCGGGAGAACACCTCTTCTAAGTTCCACAAATGCTCCTCGAACGTTCTCCCGATAACAATTATGTGATCTAGGTACACCAAGCTGATTTTCCTGGTCAGTACTCGTGGCACATATTCTATCAGGCGTTCGAAGGTGGCTGGAGCGTTGCAAAGCCCAAATGGCATCACCACGAATTGCCATGATGCAGTCCCAACTGAAAATGCGGTCTTCTCTCGGTCCTCTTTGTTGATTTCTACCTACCAGTAGCCACTCTAGAGATCGAGTGTAGAAAATCATTTTGCGTCGGCTAAAGTGTCCATGATGTCATCGATGCATGGAAGCGGGGAACTATCTTCCTTAATGATGTCGTTTAGCTGCCTATAGTCGACCCAAATTCCTTTTTAGGGTTTTGTAAAATAATTTTACAATGCCTACTAGTTTCGCGACCTTTCTGTCCGTCTGTGCGACCGTCCGTCCGTGTGTCGCAGCACTTGTTCTCGCAAACTACTTTAGCTAGAAACATCAAATTTTGTATGCAGGTGTCAAGTAATGCTCTCTTTAAAGTTCATTTACAAAAAATTTTATAAGGTATTTAAGGGAGGGTCTCCCCATATAGGAGAGTGGCCCGAAAAAAAAAATTTCATCAAAGGTAGCCGATATGGGTATCAAATGAAAGTTCTTGATGAGAACTTTTCAAAACAGGTCTTAATTTGATACTTTTTCCTTCGAGGGACGCGCAGGGAGGGGATATGCACGAACTATTTGTGTCCCCCCCCCCCCTCGCGATTGGACACCTGTGATCCGAAAAATCTGAAAAAATTATGGTGGTAGGTGTTTATGAGTACAACAACTACAAACACCTTAGAAGTGGAATTCGCTCAAGTTTGTTAATAATAGTACGATATTCGAATTTCACATTTTCCCTAATAAAATCGCATCGGTACCCTCAAACTGAACTGAACTTGGACTTTGTAAGTTTGATGAAAATTGAATGATATACGCGGAAGTTATAGCCGTTTGAAATTTCTCCAATTACAACAACAATAACACATGATTTTGGTATTTTATGGACTTTTCATCCAATCAGTCACTGCAGTTTAGACTTGATCTTCTTGAAATTTTCCAATAATGTCAATAACATTAATATTTTTGAGAATTCATGATTTAAGTGATTTTTGTTGGTTTGTAACGAAATTGCGGCCGTTGAAAGTAGAAAAACAATGGATTTTCCTTTGAACGTGCACATCGCTTTGACATATTTCTTGACGTTATTCATTGCTGGTGACTGCATTTCTGAGTAGTTGGATACAAAACCCCTCTGACATGAGCGTAGGTCTGTTTACCCAGTTAGTTCCTTACTAGAACTACTGGCGTGGCCCATGGACTGACAGAAGGCTCGAAAACACCTTGTTCGAGATCAGTGTGCTCACTTCTCCTTGTTTGCCTATGGGAAGAAATCTCGGTGCTTATCGAATCGGCTTGGCTCCCTTGTGCATCTTTGACATGAGTTGCCATACTCGTTCGGCCTTGGTCATCCGGGCTTGTTGAGGAGATGTCACTGTACTTGGTGACCACATCAGAGGCTCGCTTGAAAAGCTGCGCTGGCGATTTAGCCTGCTTCAATACTGCAGGCGTGAGTTCCCCGGCTTTGTCTGTGTCTTGCCTCTTTTTCCAATGATGGCCGTGAGTAGCTTCCAAAGAAGTGATGGTGGAAACAAGCTGGCAGCGGCCGATGGCTTCTCCCGCTTTGATGCTTGTGGTTGAGTCTGCTGTGTTAAGGACTCTAATGGGCACGTTTCCATTCCTCATAGATATTGCAAGGCTTCGTCATACAATCTAACTGCACAATGCCGACGTCTTCATTGGTTCTATCAGATAAGATCGGTGGTCGCCAGAATCACCATCAAACTTGGCCCATACAATGCTCTCGAAAGATTTCGGTACATCTGTGTCGGCACATACTACCACATTCATCTACTTCGACATTCCGCCATTTCAATAATCGTTAGCCCAAATCCAACGTGATTCTATGTGGTCGCAGAAAATCCATAATGTTCGCGACCAGAAAATTATGTCGGAACGCAAGGTCTCCCAACCATATCTAGAGGTTGACCTCTCCACGGACAGGTACAGTTTCTCCCGTAGCTGTCCGTTGTATAGTGAGAAAATCCTGCCTTGGTGTTGCCTCACTAGGTCTGGTTGGATAATCGATCGGGTTGCACCAGTGTCGATTGTTATGTCCCAATGTTCTCCATCAACTTGACCCGGAAGGCATGTCTGCTTCTCCACGATATAGTCTTGAAAGGATTATGGTGGTGCCGGGGATAGCGATCCTTGTAGCCAACCTCTGCCCCACGAAATTGGCTCTTACATGTGTCCCGACCCCTCAGTTTGAAGGGCTTCCATTCTGGGCTCCTGACTCGGTCTGTATGTCCTCCTAGCTGCACATCCTGGACAAAAGCTCGGTTTTCTTCGCTTCTTGAAGTCTCTTTGCAGGTGCCCTTTCTCACCGTAATCCCAGCATCGGGACGCACCATTCACCTGTGGCTCTCACTGAATTTCCACGCGCTCACACCTGCACTCGTCTGTCACTACCTCCCGAACCAAGCCAGTAGTACCAGTCACATTTTTCACTGCCTCAAAGTTCAGACTATAAGCCAATTTGTCCTTAAGCGTTTGCTTTTGAGCCAAAAGCACAGCTTGTTGCAATTTCTGGTTTTTTTATGCGCTGATAAATGCTTCTGTTGCTGCGTCATCTCGATGTTCTGGACCGTAGGTTGGGTAAGCCAAAAGTGCCAGTCGCTCAATGTCTTGGGCTAGCTGCTGTAAAATTTCGGCAGACTTCTGCATCTGATGCCGCAGCAATGACTGATAAATCTCCTTCAGATGATTGTTTCCATAACACTTGTCAAGCGCATTCATTATAACAGCCGAGTTTGAGTGCAACAGGAATAGTCCGCAAAAGCTCAGCAGCTAGGTCTCTTAGAGCAAGAAATAACGCAGTTGCTTGTTTCTGCTCATTCCAGTGATTTTACCTAGTGGCAGCTTTAAAGTAGGGTTTGAAATACTCCAGACCGTTCGCTCGTCGAATATTGTTGCGTTCACATTTCTGGATGTGCTTTGCGCTGCGGTTATAAGTGGGGCTGGTGAAGTGGCTACTATTGCCTTTGCTGCTTCTAACTCCTTTTCCTTTTCCCATTTCGTGGTTGATTCTCTCTTCGGCCTGGCTGACCTTCTCCTCGACCTGGTAAACCTTTTCCTCGACGCATTTAATTTGGTTGGTCAGACTACCGAGCTCCACTTTTTTCCGTTAACTGTTTATACAACTTCTGTATGATGTCTGCCTTGATTTCGAATGCTTTTTAGTCCAGCTTCTGGTCTAGCTTCGCATTTAAACGGGATGACTGTTGTCGCTCCTTTCGCTGCATCAGCATCAACGTTTGCATCATCGCAGTTTGTGGTTCCTTTGAGTTTGGTGTTTCTGCTTCTTTATCTTCTGCGCCTTTTATCGCATCTGAGGGCTCACTTGAATCGAGATACATGCCCTCCGATTCAATCACGTCACGCAAACGTGCAAGAAGTATAGCCTTTGTACCTTGCGGAGCCAGATTTCACTGTTCCAACTCCTCCTTAAGCTCCAATATGGCCAATTAATTAACTCTTAAATGTAAACTTCGTAGTATTTTCATTGTTTTGGCTATTTTCCACCAGTTTTCACGTTAAATTGGGCTATTGTGCACTTTAAAAATGTTGAAAAGTTTTCACTTTCAAAATTTCCTTTCTTACTTCTCAACACCACCGTTGCGTGTTACGGTTCGCGGCCGATAAGTTTAATGTGCCAGGAAAGTGAAAACGCACTGCCTTTTAAATTAAGTTAAAAGAGTTTATTTGATCGGAATGCGCAATAATTTCCTTCACTCTATCTTACAAATTGCATTTTAATTTACTTTTCGCTTGTCTATCAATTTATGTTTCAACTGTCTTCAAATGTATCACACATAATCTTTTACTTCACTATCAATCAATATCGCCTTTAATTCGCGCGCCACTATAATCGCAGTTTTTACTATCGAAGTTTTGCTATCGCAGTTTTACTATTACTATTCAACTCGGCTTTATATAGAGTCTCTAGTCATTCAATCCATTTCTCGTATATGGGCGAATGTTCTGACGGGAACTACCTGGAATATTCGAGCAATTCTGAATACCCACAGTGACGTCACTTTCAGATATTGATCTACTTGGTCCATTCTTGTGCTTTCGATGACATGCTTTTGACGTCAATCGTTTACTTTTCTTGGTTGCTTCTTTTCAATCAATATTGATCGTGATAGTTGCGACAACAATTGCGACAATAGCTCGCAGAATTGTGTGGACATGTAACAATATAATTAAAATGTATGTGTAATTACAGTTGATCCACCATCTTGACATCAATAATCCACATACGAGCAGCTTAGTTTAGAATCAAGTTTCTTAGTAAGCTTTTTCTTGAAAAGCTTTGGTAAGCTTAATAAGCTTTAAAATTTATTTTAACTTAAAATCCTATATGAGCAGAAGAAATATTTGAATAAAGAGTTCTTTCCACCTCAAACCTTAGTTTGATTTGATGTTCCATTCCTACGGTGATGGCGTAGTACGCTTGCGTAGGAAAGATAGGATTCAATCCTATAGCGAAGGCGCTTGCGCTTGCCTAAAATGTAAAATAGGGAAATTAAAAATAATTAAAATATAAAACTTAAATTGATAGCGATGGCACTAGCGTAGAAATCCTTTGGATTCGTTGAAATTTCCAGGAAGATCATAACACGGCGATACTTGAACTTTTTCCACTTCAGGTGAACATTAACATAGTTTCTTTTCTTTAAAGTGATCTCCCGGGGAGTTTATAAGAAATAATAATCAGGGCCTAAAAATTGCCTAAATAGGGTCTGACAGGGTTTAGGACCCAAATATGGCCCAAAAATTTAATTAAAAATAAATTATACTCTGATGCGCCTAAAAGTCTCAAAAATCAGATTAATGAAGATTTGCGGTCAATATTGACCTAAACTTTAACCGAAATTGGTCAAAAAGTACATCATTTGCCACTTTCGAACATAAACAAGCGAGAAATAATCAGGGCCTAAAATGGGTCCAAAAACGAAACAAAATATAAACGATTGGCACATACAAATATGGGAAATATTACGTTTGACCTAAAACTGACTCAAATAGGGCCCAATTGAACACTTTCCGGGAAATGATATAATATCCGTTTGATTTTTGTTTCATTCAATTTTCTTTTAGTCATTAGTGAGGATTATGCACTATTCATGCATTGCTTTCAAAAGACATTAAAGTTACTCTGGGTGGCTTCAATGAGGAACTTGGCCGAGGAACGGTACATAGAGGGACAATTGGAGGGCATAGCTTTCTAGCAGGGACCAGTAACAGTACACAACGCCTAGTAGACCTCGCTACTAGCAGAGGCTTTCGAGTAACTTCTACACACTTTATGCACCGACACCCACAACACAACGTGGGTTTCTCCAGGTGGTTGCATATTCAACCAAATCCACCATGTTCTCATAAATAAAAGAGCGGCCACCAGCATCGTTGACACACGCTAGTTTCACAGCGCTATCTATAATTCGGACCACAACCTTATTAGCGTGAGGTTCCGATGCCACACCTCTAAGAGTTGTAATCAAGGAAGATCGGTTACCACCAGGGTACCAGATACACAAGCTAAATGAAAGCATAATAACGTCCGCATATATGACGGGCTGAAGAATTGCATTAACATATCCTGGCAGGCAAAAGAAAGTAATGATGATATCAAAACCATGTATGTAAGAAGAACGTAAGAGATCTGGTAGCGGTAGCGGCTGAAGAGGTAATGGGGCATAAACTAAAGATATGTAGGAATGACTGGTACAATGAAAAATGCAACAAAGTTGTTAAAATAAGAACCATGCGTACAAAAATACTCGAGCAACAAACTAGGGCCAAATATGAACAATATAAAACCCTTCGCCGACAAATTAAAAAAATGTGCCGAAGAAAGAAACTACTGACCACCAATACCAAAATCAAACCGATAAATGACAACATGACCCTACATGAGATCTGATAGGCGTATGCATCTATTGCATCACTACGAGTCGACTTTAATCCACAAATAAGTCTTTGTGAAAGTGAACAAGGATCAATCATACGAAACTCAGTCAACATGAAAAACAGATGGCGGCAATATTTCTAGAAGCTACTCACAGCAACCCCAACAACAACTGAAGCTGTGAACTTTCCAGAAGCAGAAAAAGAGGTTTCAGTTTCACCACCAACCAGAGAGAAAATACAGGCAGCAGTATGCAACCTCAGAAAAATAAGGCTCCTGGAATAGATTGAACACCAATAGAACTGCTCCAGAGGGGTCCGTACCTAAGTAACCTTCTCCACTGACTAATATTTAGAATATGGTCAGAGAAGCAGTTAGCAAAGGACTGGCAAAAAAGTATAATATATATGTTCTGTTTACAAAAAGGGAGACAGGTTAAGGCGTGAAAATCACAGAGGCAACGCTTTACTATGTACGTCATATAAAATGCTGTCCAAAATCATAGACAGAAAATTGAAGACCTACTTTCAAAGTATTATAGGAGTAGCAGGGAGGCTTTCAAAGTGAATAGCCTACAATTGACCAACTATTCTAAGTTAAGCTGGTCCTCGAATAGCACTGGGAATATAACAGTGATCAGACTCTGTGGTTTCTACCGAAGACGATTCAGTTCTGAGGAATGGCGAGCCTATGGCTCCCCTCTTTCTGAAGGATTTTGATCTAGGTGAATCTAAACTATGCACCAAGAGCTTAGCTATAGCTCGTCATTCTTCTGACGTTGCTCTTTCAACTCATTTTGGGTCTCTCTGAGCTGTTGGATGTGTTTGTCGCACCTCAGTGAGGACTTCATGCAACTGCTTTTGAATCGCATTTGCCTGATTGACTTGCTGAATCAGTAGCACGATCTCTCAATCCTTTTCGTCCATTCCTTAGTAGAAACATCAAAGGTTGGGCGCAAAGGTGACGAAAAAATCGAAGTGTTCTGAGAAGTGTGGGTTTTTAAGTATTGCTAACAAATATTGAAATAACAAGTAATAAAAGTCAACGTAGTTCGTCTCTAGTAGTACTATTTACTATTTTGAAAATTAAAATATGTCAAATGAGCTGGAAAACACTCACCTAGAAATATATAGTTGGAACGCATCCGTTCTTCTAGATTCTCACACTTTCCAGCAGTCGTCTTCTGAATTCCCCTCTTTTTCTTTCTCAGAGTTTTGTGGCACATTCTTTATTGCGTTTTTTTTAATATCCACACTAATGCACGGCATTCACCTTTTCTTTCTTTGTCTCGCTTTTTGTCAGCACTATCACTCTATCCTCCACTTCGTTGATCTCCTGTTATGTTAATGATTTGCTATAATTCACTCCCCGTCAGCACGTCCAGTCTCGTCATCATTGCCACCCATATCTTGGTAGCCATCTTTATCAGCATCAACATCTAACCTCGTCTTTGACTCGCAATCATGATCGTTATCGTCACCCGTATGCTTGCAGCAGGCGTAGCCACAACGACAAGCAACGCAAAAGTGGCAAAAGTCCCAAAGCCAGCAGCAGAGACAACAGGCACAACAATACCATGTACATTCTTCACTCTTGATATTCCAGCGCATATAAAGTGGGAAACGCTCGTGATGAGACAAATTCAAAATGAACTTTCCAGGGGAAGTGCATCGACACTTACACGAGCTGACTTTGGCTTTGAAATGGCTAAGTTGTTAAACCAGAAGAGATAAAAGGGGTCAGGACATAATAGTGGCGCTATGTTCCCTCACAGTCGCGAAGCCGGCAACATAATTTGAAGTGTGCAAGGAATAAGGAAAAGGTGAAAAGTAAAAGCAGTGATAACGAATGGTAGGAGTAGAGGGAAATAGTGAATGCAGTTCAAATGTGGAAGGAATTGCTGAGGCTCAGAATTTGGATGTCAAAGGAATTGTGGAGGCAGAGGAATTACAAAGAAACGACCAACAATGGACTTCTGGTGGACTACAAAAGGGCCGCTAAACAGGGAAACTAGAGAGATAAAGATTTTATAATTTGTTTGAATTGGCCAAGATTAGTGACTTTTTTAGCAAAGTACAATTATGAAATAGAGCATGTGCAAAAAGTGAAAACTGTAAAGTAAATTTCTCGTAGTTTTTATTTCTTTTGAAAGCGTGAAGTTGGTTTGTTGGACGCGTTTGTTGAAGGTTGATGTTGCTAATTACAGAGATTTTGCGTCAGTAAGTTACAGTGGTTAGAATGCAAATGTGGTTGCGAGGTTTGTTGTTTTCCCTTCTATTTTTTGCGATAACACCATTTCCCTGACTGGGCTTGAACATTTCAGGGGTCCGCAGTCACGTTCAGTGGACCGCTGGGTGGTGGCACATAATTTGGCGAGCGAATGGTGCCACGGCCCAATAACACGTCAGCAGAAGGACAACAGCTGACACCTCTTAGTAAACTAATGCCTAAGTACTCACAATCGGTATGCCGATGGTGCCAATATTATGGCACAATTCATCTCAGATGCTAAAGGAGCATTTCTGAATCTTAAAATCTGAAGCAAACGGAATTGACCTACGAGTTAATGAAACTAAAATTAAATTCATGACTCAAACGAAAAAGAACACTTCAGTTCAAAAAACCAGACCATAGGGGACTATAACCTTAAGAGTGTGGATAACTTACAGTATCTAAGGGCTAACCTGAGTAGAAGGAGTGCCAAGAAGGATGAGATTGAACACTGCATAAACGCTGCAAATAAAGCCTATCACTCCCGACTTCCCATTTACTTATCACTTCATATTTATAAATCACTTGTAAAACCTGTGCTATTATATAGAAGTGAAACATGGACCCCGACAAGAGAACCCGAAAAGGCAATGGATATATTTGAACGAAAAGTGCGCCAAAAAATCTACGGCCCAGTAAAACAAAGAATAGAGTGGATACCACATTACAACGATGAGTTGCATCAACTATTTAACGAACCACCTTACGTAAAGTTCGGAAATAGCAATGGGTGTGTTCGGCCACATTGCAATTTTACTGTCGTAACCAGCGATTTTTAGACGCAAATACGAACACACTGCGACAAGACCTCCGAAGGAACTTCAGGCATGCGCAGAACTAATATGCTCATTTGAAGGTATGTCTTTGCCAGGAACACATGCGGTAACTCATTTGTGCGCTATGCAAGAAACTTCCCTACACGTCAGCGTCAAATGTCCAAATGATGTGCGCCTGCGCGAATATCATAAAAACTACCTACTAAACTGGTTTTAAGAAAAATCGCAAATTCCTGCGACTGCCGACCTGGACAAAATTGTCGAAAATCGCAGTGTGCGGGCTTCCATTTAACCATGTGTAATTTGCGACAGAAGTGCGACTGTATAGTCGTAGTCTGATGCATCCCTAAAAGAATAGAAGAAAACCGGTTACCAAAAAGAACTAAAGGGTAAAGCACAAGGTAGACTAGACGTCTAGCGTGAACACCGAGAACTCGATGGGAAGACAAGATTGAAGCTGACAGCAGATCCCTGCTGGGAGTAATGAACTGGCAAATAACGTCGCAGAACAGTTATGATTAATTTTGGAGCCCAAAGCCCGGCTCAGGCTGTCGCACCATAGTTAATGAAAACATTTTTAAATGGACAGATCCTCTTAAAATCCCTTAAAAATGTTTTCGACTATGAAACTTTCATTAAGCAGAAACTTCTGAGCTGCTTATAATATTTGACAGCTGCAGCTTGTCTAGTTCCTGGGAAAACTTACTATGACAGACACCGACGGACATACAGGCACCAATTTTTAAAGGGTATTGTTAAAAAAAATTTGTTTACATTACCTTCAAAAAACACCATGATTTTAATTTTCAAACAGATTTCATCACGAACCTTATCGTGCGAACGACTGCAAGCGTTGCGTAAAAAACGAACTTCTTTTTCAAAGCCGTGTTTTCTTTTGCCTTATAGACTCCGACGATTTTTCATCAACTCGATGTTTTTCCTATGTTTCCCATTTGTTTGTCTTTGTCATTGTTTTCAACCAAACGAAGAGGATATGCTTCAACAAACACCAAATTGGCAATACGCAGTCAAGCAGCGAAGCTTGAACAGTAGTGAATTCGATTCAGAAGAAGAAGAAGGAGATGAAAGCAAAGAAAATTTAGTATTCACACAAGTAATCTATAGAACTCTCCCTGGCTAACAATAAATTGTAAAAATATTGCATACTGAATTATTTCAGAAGGATACGCGATCAAAAGCAGGTGAAGCCTCAGGTCATACTGAAGCTTATGCAACTTCAGTACAAGAGTTTCTGTTTGAATCATATAATGATGAAGAAGAGCAATTAGATGCTGACTATGTTATGAATGCCTTAAATGAAAGTAAAGAATCGGCTCAGAAGATGGTTAGTCAATTTGATGGTAACCCATACAACTATATAACTGTTTATATATCCTAGGATCGACACTACAGTGATGAAATTATACCAGATGATGAATATAACGCAGAAGCAACCGAATTTGTTAGGACTTTACTTGAAGCCAAAATTGTCTATCGAACCTTTAAAGTTCCAATAGGAAATGCAGAGTTACCTCCTGGACAAGCGTTTTCAATTCGTGGCTATTTCATTCCATCAATTGGTCCAGGGTATCAGTTCATTACTCATAATCCCCTTCGTCAACATTGGAGAGTATGTCCTGATGTAAGTGCAAATTAATGCTCCTGTAGTTTCATCTATAACGTTAGTTAATTTGATTGATTTTTCAGATACATAGTTTACGACCAATTATTCCACCGATTATTCTTTTTTCAAAAGATTTCTCACGAAATTATGCAAATAAGATGGAAGTCCTTCAAGTGGGTGACTTATCCGTGTGCCCTTACCTCAATGCCCCATGCATAAATGTTTTAGTGCAAGATATAAGTATGTATGTTAGACCTGATCTGGAGGATGAGGATGATGAATACGATGAATCCTACGATCCTAATTAAGGAAGATTTGCCGCATAAATAGGAAGGAAAAAATAAATTAATTTTATTTGTTTGTATTTAACGTAAGGCATATTTATTTTTGCTGTTGTATTTACCGGAAATATAATCCTATCATATTAAATCTTCCATCTGATATTTTTCAAATATTCTTTCAGAGATTGCAGGAAATTTCATATGAAACGACAGAATATGTATTGCTTGCAGAGAAGTTTTGGCTGTTTATTGATAATTTATAAAAATAATAATTTTATAAAATAAGCTGTATGTTTGTAGTAATCGAGCAGTCACACAATCAAACTGCTAGAAAACCTTCCTATCTCCTATTCGAAATTTCAATGGCAGATTTAGAAAAATAATTACTTATTTCCATTCATAATCGTAATTTGCAAAATAGTTTTCTTTCTTATTATTAGTATTAAATGTAACCTCTACAGTAAATTCAAACGTTTTCCTTTATGTTTATTTTTCATGAAATTCAATTTTTATTACTAATTAAAATTTTCTTCATTTTTCGTTCCTTCAGCTAAATTTTGTTAAAAATTTAATTTTAATTTGCTGCCAAATTAAAATTTCGGGTTTGGGAACGCTAATACAGCATTCCACGAATCGCATTGCTAAATGTAATCTACAGTGGCTGAGCAAGGGGCTCGTCTTCATCCACCATTACAGCATGACGCTATGGTAGAGGACGAACAAGCAAGGAGAAAAACATACTTGGGCACGGGAAAACCACCGTTGTGGGATGCAGACTCAGCTACGAAGGGAATGGAAGTTTTGACTTGGACGGCGGCATGGTTGGACACGAGGAATGACATGGGGATTTTTGCTGGTCGCGTTTCTTAAAGAGGCTGCGAAGGAGCACCACATCCATCCGGATACTCCACTCTTATTTGTGGGCCATAGCGATCTTCGTAATAAAGAGGTCTCCACCAGTCAGTCCGTTTCTGCTCGTTTCCACTTGTTCTCGGAACAAGAAATTCCAACCCTCAGCTAGTTACCTCCATTTTTCGTCTTCAGTCGACTATTTCTGAGACCCAAAAATTCGTGAATGCAAAATTTTTTTGTAGTGGATCCTCGTGGTAGGGGGAAAAAACCCGCCCCATGCACCACAACGCTAGCTTGCCAGCGCATTTACGCGTCCTCAGACAAGGCCAATCTTGGCGGATCTTAACATCCTCTTCTGCCGAGGCAGCAGACCATCGCTGCAGTCCTGAATGGACATTCTTATACCTACGTTTCACTAGAAAACGGCACCCAACGTGGGGCCCAAAAAGCCCGACTGTATCAACGGTCGTGAGCACGAGACAGTCCTTCGTGTCGAGGTGACCCTACAAGGTGTCTAAATTTTTGGCGAGTGTGTAACTAAGGTGTATTGCACTAATCGTGCCCCAGTGACTTAGTAACTTCCGGACGTGTGTTGTCGTCGAACATCAATATGGTTTGGACCTGCTTTTGATATATACTTTGGTGGTTTAACACCATTTTATGACTAGTAAGGCCAAATGAAATTAGAGTCCTTATGTGTATTTCGAAGCTATTATTCTAACATCTTATTTGCAGAGGATTTTGATCTGCACCCCAAACTAAGCGGTGCCTAAGTGTCTTTCATTACATGAATCTTGATTTCATGTGCTAGTCCGTGACAATCCATGACAAGACACGCGCTGCTTGTGGGTCAGAATTCACCGTGGGTTGAAGACCGTCATGTGAAGACTTGCGGACAAAGGAGTACTTCCGAGCCCTGATCCTTATGTTGCCGCAAGAGATTAGTCCCTGTGACGCAACAAGAGCAGTGTACCATTGGTGACCTTGCTTGGGAAGAGAGAACGAAATGGAAAGACCGAATTTTCTAATGATAAATAGATAGCTACCGGCTTAGCATACATATTTTCTTTTTTTTTTATAGGATTATTATATAGTTCGCCACTTTCGGCCACTCCCTTATTTAAAAAATTTACTCCTTTTGTATTATAAATATTCCTTTTAACTTTAATATCTTTTTAGTATTAAGTTTACTTATTTGCAGAAACGCCCACCAAACGAACGCCAGAGAGGAGGAAGTTGAGGTCAGATGCTGGACCAGCGTTCTTGTGCTCCATATGCTACGAGGACATAGACGAACCAACCAGCCAAAGTTTGCCGTGTGGACACAGGGTATACCAACTGTGTCTAGTACAACTAAGGCAAACCTTATCAACGTACCCGCTCTGTCGTCAGCCTCTAGAGCCGACACCTATAGGGACAGAACGACCTCCGTCCTCCATCACTAGTGGAGCAGTGCCCATAGGCAGACTTCCTCCACCAACTGCAATGGGCGCGCGTGGTGATGACCGTGGAACCGGGCCTTACCAACCAGCCGACTCGATACTGAACCCTCATCCTCAGCGTCACCTGAGATGTCGCAGCTGCTGGAGCTCATGCAAGCTATGGCCACCAGTATGAAACAGATGAGGCAACAATTACAGTGTCTGTCTGTTCCACAGCCAACTACTCAGCCTTTCACATCAGCGGCCAGAGCGGACTATGTAGAGCCAATAGTGACTGTAGCAGTTGATCCAGCATCTCCTAGGTGCAACGGAGCCATGAAACCCATGGCCCCAGAGTACAGGCTCAGGGGAGAAGTCCCGACTTCGTGGCCACATCAGCGGAATCATGCGAGTGCCTGGAGCGCTGAGCGAGAATTGTTCGAACAGGCAGCTCAGAACCGCGGCTCGATTCCCTGATATAACTGGGACTTACCATCTTTAGCCCAGCCAGGAGCCCGGAAAACGGGCAGGCCTGCTTATCACGAAGAGGCCGCACCGGGACGGTCCAGCTACGAACGTAATCGTTCGCCATGTGGCAAGCTGGAAGCTTGTGTTTACGGGACAGGACGGCCCTACGACCATCGGGTCCTTTTTGAGGAGGGTTGAGAACATGGCCTCCATGAACTTAAGAGGAAACATGAGATGTTCTTTACTGGGAGAGCTCTTCGGTGGTTCTGGCGCTTTGTAGACACGTTCCCCACCTTTGATTGGGAAACGTTGAGACGTGCAGCGTTGCGGGAGTTCGCTCTAGTTGAAGGGGACGACATGCTGAAGCAGCGAATTCGAAACAGACCCCAACAGGCACAGGCAACCGTAGATGAGTATTACGAAGTCCTGTTGCTGTCTGTTGGAACGTCTGATGGTCTTCATGCCAGAATCTGAGTTTCTCAGCTTTTTTGGGAAGGGATCAGGCCGGAGCTGCGAGAGCGACTGGTGTCTACCCCGCGACACAACGTGCATGTTTCAGCAAAGGAGCTAGAAGCGGTGCAATATTCACAGCGATCCGCGTCTCAGCGTAAATACTTAGGCCGAGGAGAGCAGCTAGAACGACACGCAATCACTGAGCTCGAGCACCGCATGCAAGCTTTACCCAAGCCAGCTGATCTCATTCCACCCAACACCGTTAGCACACCGGAGACTCTCCCTCCATTTCCCACCGATTTAGACCGAGAATAGTGTTGTTTTGGCTTCTTTTCCTTTTTTCCAATCGATTTTCAAAATATGCTATAATTTTATTAATTGAATTTGCTATAGTTTTTTGAAGAAATATGTACAGTGATAACATATAAATTTAGAGAGCTATTTGGGCCATTAAGTTTTTGTATGTTTATTGTTTGGAATTTGCTTTATATTCATTGAAAAGTTTTACCGATTAGTATTAAATAAAGTGCTTTTGACTTTGACTTTGAACCCGGTAGACGGGACACCGTTTCACTGCTTGCCAGGCACGGGCTAACATTTTTTGCTATCGTTGTGGGAATCCAGATACTTATGCACCGAACTACACTAGTTGCAAGAAGCCAAAAAACGCAAGCGAATGCTCACGACAGCCCGCAGCAGTGGCAAAAGACAGTAACGGAACGGTACTCCATCTCCTCTACTGATAGTTTCACCACGACCACTTCCTTGCCAGTAAACAACAGATGCCACATCTTCTCCAAAGACAGAGCTTGAGCGACCACTGCAAGTAATGCTTGAAGAATCCTGGCATCTACAGACTCGTATATTTAAACCATACCATATTAGGTTGCAGGAGAATATTACTGCACGAGAGAGGATTTTTGCCGCAGAAGAGGTCAGCCCATGCCAGCACAAAACTAAGTGGTCAACTCATCGTTGGAGGAACTTCCGTCACCATACTTTAAAATTATGTAATATCTCGGAGGTTCCTGAGAATGATACTCGACCATTCGTACCAATCAAAGTGTTGGGCGAAATCGCTGTAGCACTGTTCGACACGGGTGCAGGTATTAGCTGCCTTGCCTTGAGCCTCGGCTCAAAGGTAATACAACAAAACTATCCAGGGTAGACTGATTACACTGTTTCCAAATATTGACAAATTCAAATTCAAAAGCTTTGAATCTTTTGAAGTGTCCGTCATCAAAATTTCACTGCCAGGTGGGGATAACTTCTTCGTTATCTCTGCCTATGTAACTGGTGAAACTGTTCTCAAGCTCAAGGAGGAACTCAGTTCTTTATTTGAAATACTCGAATTGAATTAGCTGCATAGTTATTATCTTCTTGCTGGTGACCTGAACGCCAAGCATACATCATGACTGAGCGCCACCAATAATCCAAGAGGTGTATTCCTGAAATCGCGGATAACAAAGAACCAAATTGAATACAGATGCAAACTATATGGGTGGGAGTTCCCAACATACCCTAGGACAAATTCATATTTGGACCTCTGCATTGCTGACGCAAGACTTGAATTCAGCTTTAATAGTCCTCAACGGAAACTGCAGGTGCTTCCTTATGATAGCGACCATAACGCATCCGTAGTGGAAATCAATCATCAAAGGGATGATTTCTTCCTCATTCCAGTTCAACACGAAAATCATCGGTTGAATTTCAAAAAAACAGACTGGAGAAAGTTTCAATCGAGAGTACCAGAAGCAATGTCCTCCTCCTGATGATGGTAACTCTTGCTCAATGGTTTCTAATGACAGGAATCTAACTAACGATGAAATAGATCTCTATTCGTCGAAGCAAGAGAAGCTGACGTTGGGAACGATTGAGAAAGTTGTTCCCAAGATTAAACATCAAAGCATTATGACACGATATGAAACACCAATCGATGTAAGGTTGGAAAGATTGTAAAGCCTTCTTCTCATACGTGTCAACAATATTTATCGACGATTTTTGGGCTACAACCATCCGTTGTTGGTTTTTTTGAAATCACACTTGAGGATTTCCGGAACTTAATCCGTTCATACTTCAGGAGTGAGGTCAGCAGTCGATGGGCGGGAAAATTGAGGGATATTAGCATAAAGGACTCAGATGGCGTTTTCGCGAAAGTGAATAGCATATTCCGCAAGAAGTCTCCAGTGGAGGTATCCAATCTTGGTCACTAGTGATGAGATAAATCTTCTCGATAGGGCTGGTATCGAAATTGATAGTACAACTCCGGATAGAAATGGAAACAGGATTACTTGTGAGGGATTGCATAAGCTTGCCCTGATTGGAACACATTTGAATTGGTTCATCTACCAAACCCTGAGAGATGGAATCAAATATTTCCAGAGGTCATTGAAGCAAAAGTTTCCGCCTTCAAATCAAGCCTGAACGGCCAATCAATTCTTCATTTCAATGAAACAATAACATCTGATATACCGAACTGGAATCTTATTGATTATTTTGTCAGCTATGTAGACTTGTCTTTCATATTTCGCAGGATAAACAACAATAAATCATGTGGTACTGACGGTATTCCAAATGCAGTTCTCCGACATTTGCCTGAGGTTGCTATTAGGAATTATTGTATATTGTTCAACAACATGTTGAGCTTCATGTTTTCCAAATGAGTGGAAAAAGGCTAAGGTATTTTCGATCTTGAAGAAAGGAAAAGAATCTTCATGCCCCAAAAGCTATCGCCCAATCAGCTTGCTGCCTAACATCAGCAAGGTGTTTGAAGTGATACTCAACAAAGCATTAAACGCCCACATTGAGGAATGTGAGTTGATGCCGAATCGCCAATTTGGTTTTCGTGCCAGGCATTCGACCACACATGCAATAACGAAAGTAACCTCAGACATCTGCTGGAAACTAAACAACAGAGAATGTATTGGAGCATGTCTCATTGATATGGAGAAAGCCTTCGATACGGTATGGTTAGATGGACTAATTTTTAAACTCCTTCAGGACCAGTTCCCCAGACACCTTGTCGCCATGATGTGTAATATGTTATACGGGAAATCGTTTGTTGTAACTGATGGAAATCTGACAACAATGCGCGAATTCAAGGTCTTGAATGGTCTACAGCAGGGAACAGTTACTGCGCCTCTGCTTTTCTCAATCTTCATTCGCTAGCTATTGAACGACTTTGATTTAAACGTTTCGCCAACGCGATCATTGGTAGCGTTTGCTGATGATCTGATTATCTATACGGCAGACCAAAAAGCTACAATAGTTCAGAGCAATCTCCAAAAAATGTTTAATGATGTACGGCTGTACACTGACAATTGGCGAATGAAATCAATGCGCAAAAGTGTGAAACAATCTTGTTTCGGACAACTCTGCAGGGGGTCAGTCAAAAACCTGAAACGTAATTGGAAAGATTTCCACATCATGGCTGGCGAGGGTAGTTTAGAACGAGGTCCACATAAATCCTGTGTTCGATACCTCGGTGTTCATCCCAACCAGTATCTGTACTATACTGAACATGTCAAAATCATGCTCAGTAAGGCGAGGCGCTAAAAGTATTCATGGCCCTACGAAGACCCTTTCATTTCAAATACATTGATCAAAAGGTCAGAATTATCTGTTACAAGACCCTGGTTAGACCAGTTTTGACATATGGATGTCAGATTTGGTACAACCAGAGTGCTAGTACAATGGAAAGATTAAGAGTTTTCGAAAAGAAACGTCTTCGTGCATGTACTGGTTTATACAGAAAGCCTGAGACGGATTGGAAGTATTATGTATCGAATAGAAGAATTTATTAAACTGCTCAAGTGACAAGAGTCGATATTTTCATATTGAAACTTCTTTGGAATCATATCGCAAGATCTGTAACTGTGAGTGAAAACCCTGGCATTTCACAGCCGTTCCACCCAACAGACGATATATTTCAACTTGCCTCGCTACTGGCTTCGTTCCTCTAGAAGCATTTGTGTATTTGGATATGAATCGATATATCCAGTCATATATCACATGTATAAACGAGCCACCGATAAGAAGATAAAATATCCTCCGAATTTGAGTTCACGAGACCAACAATTCCAATGGAGATACTCATTTGCTAGATTCGTATTTTTGGCTGAATGACAATGTCTAAATTATTCGTGTTTATTTTCAGTTTTTTGTGTTTTTCGTTATTTAGTTTTTTTGAGTTTCAGCTCATTATTGCTACATTTAGTGTTGTTGTCCATTTTTGTTAAAAATCCGGATTTTTTTTTTTTTTTTTTGTGGTAGGGAGGTGAAGGCATTTATGCCCGCCGAGTCTGGCAGTGTGGGACTCCCATGGAGGATACCTTTGGACTACCCACTAAACACCTCCCCTGTCAATCTGAGAACATAGCCTGGAACCGTTTGACACATTACTTCGGGCCAGGTCTCGTTTTGTTACGCCGTGGGGCGCCTTCAAGCTGGGGAGTCCCTTTCCTAGCGGGAGGGGAGGGGGGAGAGGAATTGCCAGAAGAGCGATCCCCCAGCCCCAGTGCCTCCGGCTGCTGTGAGTCCCTTTTATATTTTAGGACTGCCCGAGCATAATGTGCCACCTGGTCCCATTTGTCAACCGATTCGAGCATCACCGCAACTTTATTATCCGGGGTGAGCTCTCCCATCTCCCTGTAGAGTTCCCTTCGCAGCCTGGCCCATTTGGTACACGCAAAAAATGTGTGACAGGCATTGTCCTCCTTTCCTGGGCAAAACCGACAATCGGGAGACCGTGACTTGCCGATCTTGTGCAGGTAAGACTGAAAACACCCGTGCCCGCTCAAAAGCTGGGTCAGATAGAAGTCAGTCTCACCATGCCTTCGATTTAGCCACGGTCTCACATCCGGGATGAGGCGCGCAGTCCACCTTCCCTTCGTGCAATTCCTCCAAGACTGCTGCCAATCGTTGAGCGAGCGTTGTCTCTCCTCGCGGACAACCATCTCCCTCGCATCCTCGTTTCAGCGCAGGTAAATAGCGCGGCGCTCTCTAGCAAGGAGGGCGACAGGTATCACACCTGCAATCACTCTCACCGCCGAGTCGGAGACTGTTGGATACGAAGATGCAATTCTCAGTGCTCCTCTTCTCTGTACCTGTGCCAATCGTTTTCGGTATACCTCCTTGCTGAGAGCGTCGCCCCATACCTCTGCTCCGTACAGTAGCACTGACCCTACAGCACTCATCAAGAGGCGTCTTCTTGATGGGCTGGGTCCCTCTACGTTGGCCATAAGTCGACTCAGGGCCGATATTCCCGAAGCAGCCTTCTCAGCCGTTGCCCTGATTTGCTCAGAGATACTCATCTTCGAGTCGATCAGTAGCCCCAGGTACTTCACCGCTAGCTTCGATTCGATCTGTATATCTCCAATACTGATCATCCTTACTCTAGGGATTCTCTTTTTTGTCAAGATGACCACTTCGGTTTTCTCCAGTGCCAAACTGAGCCCACGAGCAGTCATCCAGTCCCTCACTCGGCGCATTAGCATACCTAGCCTAAGTTGCGCTTGTTCAACGGTGCGTCCAGCGAACAGAGCCGCAACATCATCCGCAAAGCCGACCAAGCGCGACTCATCTGGCATCTCAAGTCTCAGTAGCCCGTCGTAAGACACGTTCCACAGGTCCGGACCAAGGATAGATCCCTGGGCAACACCCGAGGTAATTTCCATCCTTCGTTGGCCCTGTGTCGTGTCATAGAGCAGGCTTCGGTCCTTAAGGTAGTTCCTCAAAAGCCGCATTAGATATTCTGGAACTTGAAAAGAGTTTTCCAGCGTATCCAGAATATCCACCCACCTAGCGGAGTTGAAGGCATTCCTGACGTCGAGTGTCACCAACAGGACGATCCGTCGCTTGGTGCGACTTTATGCCTCTGCCTTTTGGACCGCGTTCACCACCTCTGCAATCGCATCAATGGTAGAACGTCCTGCTCTAAAGCCGTACTGCCGAGGAGATAGGTCCCCAGCAGCACGAATCGCGTCAGTGAGTCTTCCCTTGATGAGTTTCTCTAGCACTTTCCCAGCCGTGTCTAGCATGCATAACGGGCGGTATGCAGACGGCGATTCGGGATTTCCCTTCCCTTGCTGACCAGCACGAGCCTCGCCACCTTCCATCGTACCGGGAAAACCCCGTCCCGTAGGCAAGCGTTGAATGTGCTGAGCAGCAAGTCAGGACAATAGTGATAGATGAACCGCAACACCTCAGCTGGAACACCACCTGGACCTGGAGCCTTCCTCGTTTTCAATGAGAGAACTGCCTCCTCCAGCTCCAGCTGTGTGAAGAGTGGGCACTCTACTGCTGTTTCACCATGGACAGTGTCAACACGGACGGGATGGGTGGGGAAGAGTCCCCGCACTATTGCGTCCATCTTTTCCGCGTCACGTATACAAGGCTTCCATAGGACACCAAGTTTCCCCATGACCAGCTTGTAGCCAAGGCCCCACGGATCCCTATTTACATCGTCCATGAGGTCTTGCCAGCATCGGGCCTTGCTCGTGTTAATAAGCCTGCGAAGATATTTCCTGCCGGACCTGTATGCTGCTAGCTTAGTGTCTGCCTCCTCCCGTGTTCGCGCCCGCTGGGCCTCTCGCCGAAGTTTGTGACACTCGCTTCTTTGTTCGGCGATCTCATTTGACCACCAGTATACTGGAGGCTTACCATGTCGGGGTCTCCGACGGGGCATGGAAGACTCGCAAGTAGCTATGATGGTACTCATAGTTGAGTTCACCAAGTCCTTGGCTGTAGGCCCTCCACTCCCTGGCGGAGCTCCCAGCAACGGTGCGCCTGCCGTAAGCGCGTCAGTGAACCTCTCGACGTCCATCCTCCCAGTCCTCCATCCGAGGGAAAAAAAAAAAAATCCGGTTAATAGTAGATATAGGTTAGGTATATGTTATGTTTATTATATTAGGTTAGAGATAAGGTTAACCGCTTATTTTAGGAACATTGTTTTTAGAGTTTTTTTAGTATAAGATAAAGTTTTTGATTTCATTTTATTAGAATTAAGTTAAAGCATATTAGGTGTAGGATCAAAGTTCACTGTGGTGTTAAGATTATAAATAATTTTAGGATAGTGTTGGTTGGTTTTTTCTCCTTTTTCCAATTGAATGAAATAATATGTAATAATCTTCATTGGTTTTTTTTTTGTTCTAAATGTTATTAATGATAACGTATAAATTTAGAGAGCCATTTGGGCCATTAAGATTTTTATTATCATTGTTTGGAATTTGCTTTATATTCTTTTAAAATTTATAACGATTAGTATTAAATAAAGCGCTTTTGACTTTGACTTTGAGGTTCATTTTAATAGTTTGAGGAGTTTAGTATAAATATTAGGGCACTTGTAGTTTAGGGAATAGTAGTACTGAGGAAGTTCTCAAGTAGAGAACGAAACAATTGTATACGGAATAAAAATAAAAATAGTAGAATTAAACGGAATTTACTTTCTTTCATTTTTTAATGTTTATTGATAATTAATAAAAATAATAATTTTATAAAATAAGCGGTGTGTTAAACAATTTTTTCTTTTTCTTCGACATAAAACTACAAATTCAGGAGTTATCAAACAAACCAATGGCCTATTCGTGCGTTACTTTATTTGCTGATTCTAAAGCGGTAATTTAAATGCATGCCATAGTGCTTCGTAGTATGTTACGTTTTAGTTAAATTGCAATTTGATTGATAACAAACACGTGTTTATTTGATTTCAAACATTTCTTGTATGCACTTTGTTAATGCAAGAAGGCTTAGTAATTTATCGGCGCCACGATCATGCTTTTACTTACAACGTCTAGCATTCGTAATGTTGATTATATATAGTCTGATTAGTTAAATAAATTCAATCGATTGACTCTCATTGTTTCTTCACTATTAGTTTTTGTACTACAAAAGCTTGCTTTTACGAATTTACTATTCGTTTTATTCCAAGTAATGCAATCGAAGAGTAATACCTCGGACGGCAAGAATATTGCATAGTAAAATTGTGTCTTCCTCAATACACTAGACCCATTAAATCGTTTTTATCAACATTTCAAGCCAATGAAATGGCTTTTATGAATGTACATAAGTGATCGAAACAAAATCATTATTCAAACGAATTCACCGAGCTCTGACCACGAATGCATTAAAATCGCACGCTTATTGTTACGTAAACCTATTCCCTATGTACATACATACATATGTATGTATATGAGTTATAATTTTGGCAATTCGCTGTCACTGCCTTTACTTAATATTATCCATAAAAAAGTCCATTCAGCCTATTCATTGATTGATCGTTCCATGATAAATAAACATATAGTAGTAACAACTTCATACATACAACACCTCTGATGGCCCGTCCCGTGAACCCAGACGCCAACAAGATCAACGACTGACTTAATCCACACTTTTACTCTCTTTCACTAGAAATCGAAAATAATGCTATTATGTTTGATCTACGATGAGTGACGAATTTTATTTTGTTTAGAAAATTTTTTATCTTTTCTTTTATGGCTAAAATATGAATGGGGCAACTTAGATACTCACTGAGACTACCAATTAAGATCTTTGGCTAAGATACATACATTCGTAAACGTGAGGCCAATCATAAGTAAGTATCTTCGGACTTGAAGACGGTAGAGGTCTTTCTATTTTTGATCGTCTCAAGCTTTTTGAGGTCCCACAACGCTGTATTTATTTATATCTTGTCATTTAGGCTGTTAAACATTCCTAACATGCTGTTTGCGGATCGGCATCAAACAATGTTGAGCAATAATGACCATAAACGATTTCAAATTACCTTCTTTCTGATGCCAGTGTGGATCTTTGATCTCAACTTAAAAATCCGCCAGATTTATTTATTGTTTGAATAGATAAGGATGATGAATTTCTGGTAATTTGGACATACAACCTGGTATTTATTCAATGTGTTGATTCTTCCGTACCTAGTATTTGATTGCTGAAAACTTCACTACATAGTAGTATCCCAAAATTGTTATCATTTAGTTGTTATCAATGAAAGTTCGTTACGACCCACTGCTATCAGTTATTTTCAAATTGATAGTGATCAAACGCTTTTCTGTGGAAGCGGTAATTCGATCTTTAAAGTTTAACGCTCTTCAAGCCATTGTTGAAGCGCTCAGCCATTTGCCTGCCGCTCAATTGGAATGTTCTACTTCAGAGACGATAATGAACTGAATTAAATTAAAAATATGCTTTATTCAAATTGTTAACATTTAAACAAGTTGAGTAAGCAGGAGAGTGCTCCTACCAGAAGGTCTTTGTAAACATCCTAGGGTTAGAAACAAGTTTTCTAATGGCGTGAATCGATAACTTGAATTATTCATCCAATACTTGGATATGAAATCGTTCAAATTTATACAAAAGATGCACAGTTTCTTTCATAAGCACAGTGCAGCCGCCATTTTAATCTAGCTTAAATGATTTTTCTGAATGCTCGGCCGATTGAACATGTTCAAGTTAAAGACTATTCCTTAAATTTTCATGAAAATTGAAAGAGAATAAAAGTGCCTAAGTCAATTTTAAATATATAGGGTTCTCCAATAAAAGGTGTTATTTTGAATAGATCTTCTGATTTAACACCTTGCGACTTCTTCCTTTGGAGCCACGTGATAGAGAGGACCTATGCCAGAAGCCCAGCGTCGATTCAAGATCTCAAAGATGAAATTCGTGAGGCTATCGAGGACATAGGGCAACCACTTTGTGATTTGGTTATGGAAAATTTCATGAAGAGGATATGGTCCTGTAAGCGTGTCGTAGAGGTTATTTGCTCAATGTTAATTATTGCTATTAACGGCATATCTTCTTTACAATGAAATAAACATTCGATCATTTGTATTAAAAACGGCATTTTTCTTTTAATATCAAAATAACACCTCTTATTGGAAAACCCTATATTAACCATAAACACGTGTTATTGTTGGTGTAATTCCATATAATTGAAATGGCTATAACTCACTTGATTATTATTCGATCTCAATTAAATTTTGTGAACATATATATCTTATGTTAGTCTATATAATTGCAAAATTTCGAGAAGTGTAACGGTACCGTTTTGATTTTATGGGCAAAAATGTAAAATCTACAAATCATACTATTATTAACAAAGTTGAGTGAATTTCGAATTCTAAGGTATTTGTTGCCCTTGTACTCATAAAGGTCCACGTTCGTGATAATTTTCAGATTTTTCGGCTGAAAGGTGTCCAATCGCGAGGGGGGGGACACAAATTTTGGGTACATTTTGCCTTCCCCTGGACTCCCTAATTACAAAAATGATTTTTTTATTTCAGATTCTAAAAGCTCTAATCAAGACCTTTCATTTGATATCCCACTCGACTACCTTTGATGAAAAAAAAATTTTAAGGGCCAATTCGTTATTTGGGGGGACCCCCCTTAAACATTTTTTAAATTTTTGTTAAGGCCTTAACTTTTGAGAGACTATCACTTCTGACCTCTTCACAAAGTTTGAGCGTTCTAACTTCTATAGTTTCTGAGGAAATCAGCTGTGACGCACGGACAGACGGACAGACAGACGGACAGACAGACAGGTCGTGAAACTAGTGTCTTTGTAAAAAATTTTTTTACAAAGACCTAAAAACATAAAGCGATGTTTAAAACATGAGAAAAAATATTATAAAACTTAGCCCAATAAAGAACACTGGAAACTAAAGTTGCCATGGCTAATTTCTTTCATCCTGTTTGCATCTCTAAACTTCGAGCACTTTGGCTAATGTAAGTTAACGACACGTTCCCGCAAACGCAGCAAACACGCGCCCAGGTAAAACTGCATCGGTAAGAATCAATGGCAACAATCATAGACGCATCGGCAGCAGAAATATCGGATAAAAGCAATTATCGATACTCTGTGTATTTTCCCACGTTTAGCGCTTCCAGACTATCCTGTGTTTTCATCTTTTCCATTCAAACGCTTTTATTTTGTTTTTTCGACAAAATATATATTTCGGGAGTAAGTTGCTCCCTTGCCTTTTCAAGGATATTTATACTAACCAAATTCTAATTCTTCTTCTTCTTTGTAGCACTACAGCCCCTCTCGGGGCTTCACTTGGAGATAGTTAGAGTATCTCATTTTCATGACCGTATTGATTTTTTTCGGAAGTTGGTTTGGCCAGTACCATGCTCCCGTCTGCCTGCACAGCTATGATATGATCTGATTAAATCAGTACATATCGCCACTAAGTGAACACTCATAGTCTGTCCGAAAAATCCCCTGAACTAAATAACGTTGCTCCCAACGAGATTTGAACCTGAGACCTTCAGCTTATGCGTTCATGCTCTAACCACTTGACCACACAGACTAATTACCTGATGTCTAATTGCTTAATGTCTAATTGCTATTGGGTTTTATTACTTTTATATCTAAATATTATTCTTAGCTTAATTATTTGGTCTATTTTTTATTATTGCTTAAGGTCTAATTATTATCATTTATTACATGAGTAATTTTAATTATTATTAGTACAATAGAAAACAATCTAACGCTATTTCACCATATCCAGGAGCCTAGAATATCCATTTCCTAGGTCATCGTTGAGTTTCGTTTCGGTTGGCTGCCTCAGGATCCACAATGATTCGTACACGTCCAGTTTTCGCATGTTTCTTACTTCCTTCACTACCGTTAGGTCGTCCCATTCTATTTGATGTCCTTCGCAAATGTGTTTCGCTACTGAAGTTTTATCGTTGCTCGTGGTTGCTCGCTTCATCGCCGATTGTGCCTACTTAGTGTGCCTCTCGAATCTTAGTTTAACCTTTCGTTTTGTTTGTCCAATGTATACTTTATCACAGTGTTCACATTTAATTTTGTATACACCGCACTTCTCATCTTTCTTCTTGCTATCCTTTGCATTTGTGAGCCTACTTTTAAGTTGAAACTGGACGCTGTTTGAAATTAGCTGAATGTTGACTTGCTTGAGTAACCTGCTTAAGCCTCCGGTTAGTTCTGAGTCTACGACTGCTGCTCTTTGTTGTTCTCTTTGTTGTTGCCTTCTATTTTGCGTATAGAGCGTAATAAAGCAATCTCGTACTCTCCTTTGTTCAATTTTCTTCATCATACCTGAGATCATCCCTGCTTCATATCCGTTTTTCTTCGCTGTATCTAGGATATAACTTATTTCCTTCATCCAGTTTTCCATACTCAGTGGTACTGACAGCATTCTATGTATTCATGCTCGGAACGATGCCATTTTTTGTGAGTATAGTATGCATGATTTGATGTTCTTAGTACGGTCCTTAGAGTGGTTGTATTTTTTCAGTAAATGTCCTCATAATTTTCAAATCGAGAAAAGGTAGTTCGTTGTTCGCTACTTCCGCAATATGAACAATACTTTAACTACGAGGAAATGACTAGCTACCCACAGGATGACCCACCTATTGAATATGACAACACAACTTCAGACACCCCTGCTAGTAATCCTAACAAAGAGCACGACGGTGTTAATTTTTTAAGACTGTTGAGCTCTTTCCTTCCTTACATGGAAGATGCTGCGAAGAGTGGAGAAAACCTTAAATTTCTTATCGGCACCGGATCAAATAAAGTACAGCAATTTACTCAAAACTTCAAATCAAGTTTCTGGCCGATATTTCCAGAATTTTAGTTAAACTTCCCTATAATTATATAACAAAGAAAACTTGTAAACGTAATTTAAGGTCATACGCTGTCAGCATTATTGGGGAGTATCAAGGTAACCAATTATTTAGTGTCAAGCAGGTAGTGGAAAAATGCTGGGAGTTAAAAACAAATGTATACCGAATTTTCGTTAACATTAACCAAGCATACGATAGTATTGATCGTAACGCATTGTTCCAAATAATGCTTTGCTTGGTGTCTCAGCCAAATCAGTCCGGCTTAGCAAAATAACAATGATCTCAACAACCTTTTCAAAGTCTGTATACATAACCAACTCACCGACGCCTTTGACACAAGTATCTGACGACAGCAAGAAGCTGGACTGGCCCGATTACTGTTCAATTTGGCTCTGGAATATGTCATAATAAAGCTACCTGTCGATACATGAGGTACATTACTATACGAGTCGAGCCAAGTGGTAGGCCATGCTGAAGACATCAACAATTTGTCACGGCCGTTAACAACTGCCAAAGAACTTTTTCTGAAACTCGCCAGCAAAGCAAAACTAGTAGAGCTACAAATCAACGAGAATAAAACGAAGCTCATGATGCAGTCAAGAAAAGATACCTCAAATGCCCAAAATATCACACTTGGAGAATACAATATCGAAAACGTGGAAGAATTCGTGTATTTAGGTGCCAAAATAACAAGGACCGCTAATGAAAGAGACGAAATACGCCGAAGAATACAGCTTTCAAATACAATTTTTTATTCAATTTTGACGATCTTGAAAGCCAGTTACATACTCAGGAATGCAAAAATCCAAGTATACAAATTTGTGATAAGACCTGTGTTATGCTATGGGCGTGAAACATGGACCGTAACCCATGCATCCGTAAACATATTGAACGCCTTGGAAAGACGGGTCCTGAGGCAAATAATTTGAGCGAAACTATACTGGGAGCAAAGGCAGATTCGATACAACTACGAGTTGTATGAAAATTTTGACTAGCCGGAGGTCACAACGATTGTAAGACTGTGGAAGCTGCAACATGCTGGCTATGTGAATTGTATCGATAATAATTGATACCCAAAAAGGTATTTGTTGGGAGAACTGAAGCGCAGAGGCCAGTCGGGAAACTGAGAAACACTGGTCTGACTCAGTCGACGAAGACAGTTTATTGCTACTCGGATTGCAAAATTGGACGACGCGGTCAATGAACCAAGGCACCTGTTGCAAGAGATGAAGGTCCAAAGGTTCTGTAGTGCAACGAACAAGTAAAATCCCTGTCAAACCAATAAATTTCATCAAAATCAGTTGAATGGGTTGGTCACAACTGCAATAACTTTTGAACTGCCCACATTAGGATGCACTCGTAACTATTCAATTGCAGAGATTTTAAATGAGCTTCATTATACAGATTTTCCAGGCACTCCAACTGATGTACTTTTGATACTTCAAGACTGCAGCATTTGAATCAAAACTTAATAAATGGATAGATAAATCCTCTTTGTCACACTGTTACAACAACATTCTCTATGTCTAAAGTTATCAGCTCTGATGAGAATTTTTGCCTTAAAAAGTTATAATTCAATTGAATATTTGCAACAGCTAATTGAAAATTGAAGAAAACCCTGAATTTACCCAAGATCATTCTTTCCAGAAGTTCAACCAAAATCAGTAGCAGACTTGTTAGTCTATAACAAGTACTTATATACGAGGCTCTTTACCGAGCTTACGTATTGGATAGTTAAAATGGTTAAAACAAACACTATACCAATAGCATAAAACTATAATTGCTTTTTCAGATAGGACTTTTTAAAAGGTATTTAACAAGAAAGTACTAGTATCACGTCATGTACTTTGTCTGCCCGTGCGCCCATCTGTCACAGAAAGTTTTCTTGAAAACTGCAGAAGGAACAATCATAAAACTTTATGGAAAGGTCAGATTTAGAAGTCTCCAAAAAGTTTAGGTTAGGAAACTCTCTCCATTCACAGAGATGATCCTCAAAAAAAATTAAATCATCAAAGTTAGTCGAGTGTGGTTTCAAATCGAAGGTTACAGAATTTCATAGGGTGCAGGGGGAGGTGAAATGCTCGGGAAAATGATGCAATTGGACACTTTCATGCCGAGAAATCTGAAATGAGTACAAAGGTAACAAGTGCCGCAGAGGCCAACTTTGTAGTTTATATTGTGTAATTTGTCAATCCCAAATTTTTCTTCATAAAAAAAACGATGCACTTTGCTCGTAAACTTCTTCAAATTTCATTTTTATATAAATCCGTATAAGGTCCGTGTTTGGCTTTTCGGGGTTAACAGTCTGGGTTTCGATATATCAACGTTTCCTGTCCGTACAGGCGTACACGAATAACCTATTTGTATAAATAAATGTGGGCCTTGAGACAATAACACTTTATTTCTCATAATAATAACGCAAAACATAATTAAACATGATTCAAATTTGTTCCACATGTGTGGAGTCGTTTTAGTCGCGTCCGATCGCGTTGCCAGTTGAGTCAAGAAGAAAGAGTTAGCTTCGTTTTCTCTTTTTCCTTCGTCCAGTTGAAAGTACTATTCGCGTCAAATGTTGATGTGTGTTGCGAAAATCTCTCGCGGAAGTAGATGCTGTTTTCGCTGTTTCCTCTGATGCGATGGTAGGGGTGCCACAGCTACTCCCGCCCCAATGAGCTTGGCACTATGCGAAGGGAATGAAAATGTGACGTGTTTAGATTTTCCAACTGGTTTACGGTTATGTGATGTTGACGGCTGTGACGTTTGTGACATCGTTGTTGGACAATCATATGGTGTTGAAGGCTGCGAAATTTGTGGCATCGTTGTTTGCTGATCATATGATGTAGAAGGCTGCAAAGTGTGTGGCTTCGTTGCTTGCGCGTCGTGTGATTGGGCTTTTTGAGTTGGACGTGCCTTTGATGGTTCTTCTGGTTGTTGCGTTTGGGTTACCGGTATTTGTGTGGAAGGATTTTGTGGTTGTTGGGTTTTGTTCGATCGTGAGCGCTCATCATCTGGGGAGAGATATGCCGGTTTGAGCTGGTTGGTTGACAACGTCTTGATGACTCCGTTGACGTCTATGACGAAATCGCGATCGTCAATCCTTTTTATGACGCGATGTGGTCCGGCGTATGGTGGCTCCAATGGCTTGCGGACTGCGTCGACCCAACGGAAAACATAGTCACATGTGCGCAAGTCCTTGAGAGCAAATGGGCGATGACTGACATGCCTAGCTCCTGGTACTGGGCGAATAGCTCTGAAGAGTCGTCGGAGTTCCGCGACGAAATTCTGCGGGTTGGTCGTTTCTGTGCTTTGTGTGTAAAGAAATTCACCGGGAATACAAAGAGAGGTACCAAAAATCATTTCGGCAGGTGGCGCTTGTAGGTCCTCCTTGAAGGTTGTTCGCATGCCTAAAAGGACTGCAGGGAGTGCATGAATCCATGGCGTTTCGGGTGTGCATTTCAGAGCTGTTTTGAGCGTTCTGTGCATACGCTCTACCATACCATTGGCTTGGGGATGGTAGGTATTGTGTATATGTTGTGCCCCAAAAAGACGGCTGCATTGCTCTATTGAATCGGCCTCGAATTGTGGTCCTTGGTCGGAGGAAAAAGTGAGAGGTGTGCCGAAAACAGCTATTCAACCATCAAAGAGGGCTCGCGCGACTGTGGAGGCTTTTGTGTCGATGACATATATGGCTTGTGGCCAGCGAGTGTACCGACCAATAATCGTGGGACAATTCTCATAATTGTGGCACTCTGGCAGTTTTATTAAGTCGATGTGAATATGGTCAAAACGGCCATCTGGGAGATTCAAGTTTCCAAGCTCTGCACGGTTGTGTCGATGAATTTTTGAGCGTTGACATCGAAGGCATTGTTTGGCCCATCGGAGCACATCCTTTCGAAGACCAGGCCAAAAATATTTCGATTCTATGCGTTTGGCTGTGGCTCTGCCTCCTGGGTGGGATAGTTGATGCACGATGTCAAAGGCCTGTCGACGAAGAATGACGGGCAAGTAAGGCTTGAAACTGTCTTCGTTTTCGTGAAAAACTATTGAATGTCCCTCGACATCTAGGCGTCATAATTGAAAACGAGGGCTCTGGAGTAAGAACGGCAGTTGCTCATCTGAAGCCTGTGCTTTACTTATGATATCGGGATTAAAAGCTGAAGGTACGTTGACCGTTTCAACTCGTGAGAGGGCATCTGCGACGACGTTTTCCTATCTGGGCTTGTATTTGATTTGAGTATCAAATTGAGCAATAAAATCAAGTTGTCTGCTCTGACGGGGTGAAGCTTTGTCGAAACGTTGAGGAAGAGCGAAGGAGAGCGGTCGGTGGTCGGAGAATATTGTGAATTTCCTTCCCTCCAGTATGCGTTGAAAGTTTTTCACGGCTGCGAAAGCTGCCAGAAGCTCTCGGTCGTAAGTAGAGTACCGCTGTTCGGTGTCCGACAACTTCCTTGAAAAAAATCCCAGTGGAGTCCAGGATCCATCTGATTGCTGTTGGTCCAATGATGCTCCGATAGCTACGTTTGAAGCGTCTGTGTTCAATGCCAACGGTTGAGAGTGCGATAAAAAGGTGGTTGTTGTGGCTGAAACTATGCTTTGTTTACACAACTCGAAAGCGGCCTCGGATTCAGTTGACCATGAAAGTTTGACTTTCTTTTTGGTCGCCCCTTTGAGCATGTCATTCAGAGAGGCCTGGATGTTGGCTACATGTCGGATACATCGTCGATAGTAATTTAACATCCCGATGAAACGTCTCTGTTGTGTAGAGTGTTCTGGCCGTGGAAAGTTGAGGATAGCTTTGGTCTTTGGCTTTGGTGGTCGTAAACCTGCCTCGGAGACCTGATAGCCTTCGAAAGTGACCTCTGTTATTCCGATTTGGCATTTACTCTAATTGACTTGAAGACGAGCCTCTTGTAGGACGGTGAAAATCCGCTGAAGATGATGTTGATGTTGTTCGTGATCGGAAGAAAATATGAGTATATCGTCTTGATAGCTTCGAACGAAATCTAAATCCCTCAGAAGATGGTTTGTGACGCGTTGCATCGTCTGCGCTGCATTACGGAGCCCCATTGGCATGCCAAGGAACTCATATAAACTGAAGGGCGTTGTGACGGCAGTTTTTCGATATCGGTTGGAGCGACTGGGATTTGGTGGAAGGCTTTTTGTAAGTCAATTGCAGCAAATACCTTTCCTCGAGCCTCCTGAAGGAGATCCTCTATGATTGGAAGCGGATATCGGTCAGCACGTGTGATGAGGTTCAATTGACGATAGTCTCCCGTGGCGCGCCATCCACCATTCGGCTTTTGAACCATATGCAATGGGCTGGCCCATTGGCTGCAGGATGGGCGAATGACACCTCGTTCAGTTAGAGTTTCAAACTCTTGTTTTGCTGCTACAAGGCGGTCCCCTACGAGATGACGTGGTTGAACGAATACGGGATGACCTTTTGTAATGATGTGGTGGTGAGTCGGCAGATCCGGAATCGTAGCCATTTGACCGGGAAGCACAAGCATGTGTGCAAATTCGCTGATAAGCCGTTGATATTTTTCACCGAGAGCACCTTGTGGCAAAGAATGTTGTGATATGATGCTGACTGCATAAATGTTTGGTGTTGGTCCTCTTATACATAAGGTAGAGAGTTTTGTAACACCATCAAGCAAACGTTGTCCATGCAGGTCAATGAGAAGTCCGTGCTGTTTGAGTGCATCTACGCCAAGTATAGCTATCTGCACGTCAGCCATGACAAAGTTCCATTTGAAAGGGCGACGTAGGCCAAGGTTCAAAGTAAGCTCCTGCGCTCCATATGTGGCGATTGGGGTTCCATTAGCTGCTTGTAATGTGAGGGATTGTCTTTGAATCGCTCTTGAAACAATTCTCTCTGGAATAATTGACACTGCCGAGCCCGAGTCGACAAAGAAATGGGTGAATGTGCTCTGGTCTTTAATATAGAGACGGCATTCATCAAATGTGCCGGTGGCGACTGCCGCATAAACCGCCGGCAGCTTTAGTTTCCCGATAACGATGTGGGTGTTGTTGGAGCGAACGTGCACGGTGGTTTGCAGTTGACGGCAAGAGCTCCGAATTTGGTATGGAACCAACAAAATCCGGTGCGAGATGTTCCAGGCGGGGCTGAACGGCTACGTGGTTGTTGGTAAATACGTGATACGGAGCGTCGGTGCTGATTGAGGCTGTGTTGGATGTTGCAGTGAGTCTCGTGTCAGGCTAGCTAATTGCACTATTGGCAAACGTAATGCAGCAAGCTCTTGCGTGATTTGGGTGGACGGATTGGACGACGGTATGTAGGCTGTGCAATTTCGCTCTGGTTGCTTGGAAGTGGCTTAAACCGATGGTCCAAAATCGTGCACTTCATCAGCAACTGCAGCGAGCTCTTCAAGCGTTTGTCCTTTTATCAGTAGAAGCATGCGTCGAGTGTGCTGCGGTAATAAATCAAGCCATTTGATTCTTAAGACATCATCTCCGACGCGTGTGCCGGCTAACGAACGCCTATGACGCAGTGATTGGGATGGCCTTTTGTCACCTAGCTCCACTCCCGTTAATAGCTTATGAAGTTGCACATCTGGTGAGTCGGTGAGACGCGCTAGTATGGCTTTTTTATGGTTGTATATCTATCTGCTGTTGGAGGCGAGCGAATTATGTCTGAGACCTTCGCAATCGTATCGTGATCAAGCGTCACCACGACTAAATGGTATTTTGTGGAGTCGTGGAGAACACTGAGATATGGAAATGTTCTCTGAGTTATCACAATGGCCGCACTTAAGTCTTTCAGGGTCACCAGTTTGGCTCTTCGGGGTTAACAGTCTGGGTTTCGATGTGTCAACGCTTCTTGTCCATACAGGCGTACACGAACAACCTATTTGTATAAATAAATGTGGGCCTTGAGACAATAACACTTTATTTCTCATAACAATAACGCAAAACATAATTAAACATGATTCAAATTTGTTCCACATGTGTGGAGTCGTTTTAGTCGCGTCCGATCGCGTTGCCAGTTGAGTCAAGAAGAAAGAGTTAGCTTCGTTTTCTCTTTTTCCTTCGTCCAGATGAAAGTACTATTCGCGTCAAATGTTGATGTATGTTGCGAAAATCTCTCGCGGAAGTAGATGCTGTTTTTGCGGTTCCCTCTGATGCAATGGTAGGGGTGCCACACGTGTACCCTGAAAAATTCATTGAAATTCGGTCATAATCAAATGAGATAGAGCCATTTCAAATTTGTAGGAATATGTGTGTTCAAAAAGTGTGACTTTGTATTTTTAGGAAAATATATTTATTTATTCGTCAATATTTATGTTGCCTCCTTCAAAGTAATCAATACACTTGTGCCAACGCTTTTTCCAATCCTCGAAGAACTTCTCATAAGCACTTTTCGATATAGCCTTGAGCTTTCCCAGCGATGCAGTCTTTATCTCCTCAATGCTTGCCAATCTCCGTCCTTTCATAGATCTCTTCAGTTTTGGGAACAAGAAAAAGTCACATGGGGCGGAAATCCGGTGAATATAGTGGCCAAGGCGCGAAATTTGAAAAGTCACCTTAATTTTTGAACACACCTCATACAACATTTGGTGGTTTATATAGTATATATTTCAAATCGACCTAGACACTGCAGAAAATCCAAAGAAAATTTTCTTGACGTTCCATTTAAAAAGATTCGATTGATCGAGTATCCAAAAAAATTATTTAAGAAGGAACAAAATGGCGACTGTTTGTTGTTTATGAGAAGAAACCTCGATCTTTCGCATATAATTCAATCGACCTTCAAATCAAATCATTGATGCATGTCTTCAAAAAAGTTGCTTTGAAGCCTTATAGAGTTACAAAGTCCTTCTGGTAAGCTCATCCTCCCTACTTAACAATTTTAAGTTTGGTACTTGAAGGGATTGCTGAAAAGAAGAGGGCACCATTTTACGAAAACTTCTGATTTACATTTGAAATAGAGTGCCACCAAAAAATATATCATTTTTACACACATAAACATACTATTCCATCGCTTCTTTAACTCAAGAATTAATAATTCAAGCTAAATATTTCTTCTAAAAACGGATGAAGACTTTTTTTGGTTCACTATAGTAAATTAAGTCCAAGCTCGTTTAGTATGGAGTTATTTATTTTTTCATGAAGTCAATTCGATGGAATCATTACAAAGCAACTCATAAATTAATAGGATCGTGTAATTTAAAAAGGGTGATAAATCAATTTTAGCATCGCAGACTCAAAGCAACAAATCAATAACACTAATCACGGTCAATTAAATTCGCGATAAAATCTGTTGCAATTTTATAATCCAACTGTGATCTCGTTATAAAATTCATAACCACCACCAGGTATGATTTTTTGTGCTGTTGAATAATACTTCGCTGGCAACAGATATGACTCTCGGTGGACCGGATATGCGACCAATGAGACTTACGCAGCTCATGCTTGAAATTCTGCAAAACCTTGATACCAGATATGCCTGAAGCAAGCAGTAGGTACCGATCGGCACAGCATCATTGGTACGAATCGTTTTACCGCCCAATTTTGCATTAACTCTTTTAAAATTGCGCCGCGCATTCACTTGGTCTTCTGGACGCTGTGGTCCATTCAGCAGCACCTCCTCACTATTTCAGTGTCAAGATCCGCGGTGAAAGTTTTTTGGGAAGTTTGTCACCATCACACCATGTGGATCCGGTCGCAGCATCTGTGATGCGATGTAATTGGAAGTTGCGCGCTGATTGATGAAGTAGACTGGTTGATATGCGGCAAGTGATTACCTAAACGGTGCAGAATATGTGTGAGTGTGTCTTAAAAGATCGTTCAACTTGTTGAAAATAAAAAATACTAACCGGTCATGATGCGGTCACTATGCCATATTCTGGGAAATTGTCATGAAACCGAGAGTGATAATTGTCTTATACATTCTTATAGATATAGAATAACGTTACTGCAAAATTGAAAGAAGAAAATAATCTAAAATCGAATAATTAAATTAAATTTTCTAGGAAATCATAGGTGGAAAACCATTGACTTGACATTTTTTTTCACATATCTTTATGAAATAGATAAGAGCTCATGAAGTGAAAAACCAATGTTGATTCCCAGAGATTTCGAATATTTCATAAATATTTGAATTGGGTGAATTTCGTTTTTGGTAACCTAGATTTTTGGGATTTAGCTAGTTTACAAAAATCACAGGGAGCCCGGAAACATAATTCACCGTGGTGTGGTATTAATTCATGCATTAGCTATATTGGCGCTTAATGGTTGATCAGCATGGTAACGATAAAATCTAAATAGTTTATTTTATAGCGCATTTATTTTGGTTTTGAATTAATTGCGCATGCTTCAATAATTTATTTTACAACGTATACTACCTATGTATATGAAATTAATAAAATCGAATTTGAATAATAGGCCGAAATGTGGTAGTTGTCGTAACTAATTAGGGGAAAGCTGAATTATTTGTATGTAATACTGGGCGCGTCAGCAAAATCCGGAAATAACACGCAATTTATAATAATATTTATTGCTTATAAAATAACATTTACCACATAAGTTATTGTATCTTAATTCTAGGTATTCCCCTTAAATTTATCACTCAATGTTACCCCCGCTTGCTTCAATGACCGCTTCAATTCACGGAAGTCACCGGAGTTGCAGACATTACGTTATAGCAGAAGGGTGCGTAACCGGGGGTGGTATTCTGAGGCCGGCTAGCGCTCAGTAATGTTGCGGGTTTTTCGGGACACCCTCTGCTTGTGCTGAGCCACCCTACACATAAAAATTAACACGTAGGGAATAGGACGGGAAAGTGGGAGGTCATTTTGAGAAATGATAAATTTGTACTTCTAATATATCATGGCCATTATATTTTCACAAAAATTTAATTTCAACTACAACGATTCAAAAAAGAAAAATAAAATTACGAAATTCAGCTCAATAAAGCCCCTGTTTGCGCACTATCTAAGCTTTTGTTAAGTGAAATGATTGCGGGTTCTCCAATTATGTGAATACTATTTCTAAGGAAAAATGGACGGCACTTAACAGAGGATTACCTGGGTCTCCAACAATCTTTGATGCTTTCACAATCCATTCAATAATGCTTTCAAATTACTGAGCACATGTACAGAATCACTAGGTATTCGTTATTGGAGGTTCGCGTTTTCACTATTTGCGTTTTCCGGAGTAATTTTATTTTTAGCGGAGTTCACTATTTTACGTTTTCCGAAGCCGATTCATTCGCGACGCCCGCCATGCGTTTTCATGCTTGACTGACTTGAACTTTTTTACAGTCGAGGTCTAAAACCTTTGTCCGTTCAATGGTTTGATTGCATGTTGTTTCCAGCGGTGCTCCAATTCACTCAGAGGGAAAATGAATATTTGGAAGGGAAACGTAATAAATGGACATCTAGAAGGGAAAGGTAATAAATGGAGATCATTATTACGGCTTAAACATCCTCCCCGGCTTGAAAGGACTAAGAGTCTTTTCAAATACTGTATAAATTCTACTTTGCGCAACATCCGTGATCCTTCGATCGTACTTAAATTCAATTGATATGGAAATTATAATTATGAACTATAACTACTAGAATTACTATCTATCTATATTAACTTACGACCTATTAATAGTGGACTGTATATGTATATATTATTGCGTTGGTAATGGATACATTTCAACTACAGGGCGGCGATAGAGTCCCAATTTAGTACGGACATCAATAACGTGAATTACCCCATCTTTCCCAAGATAAACCTTCTCTACAATACCTAGTGGCCATTGCAAAGGAGCAACATTATCGGATTTTAATAACATCACCGTTCCAGATGAAATCGCCTTGCCTGATGAAGTCAATCACTTTGTACGTTGTTGTAATGTTGAAAGATATTCTATTCGCCATTGCTTCCAAAACAATTGCACCAAATGATCGATCATTTGTTTGCGGTCTCTCAAACTGATATTTTCCTCGGAAAAGTTACTCGCCGGTAGTAATTTTAATGGAGTAAGCGTCAATAAATGCGCCGGGGTAAGAGCGAGAGGCTCGACAGGGTCGCAGCTTAATACCATGAGCGGGCGTAAGTTAAGCACCGCCTCTATTTGGATCAATACGGTTTGCATCTCTTCACAAGTCAAAAGCTGATTCCCAACTACTCTATTCAAATGTGTTTTGAGACTACGAATATTTCCTTCCCATATGCCCCCAAAATGCGGAGCCGATACGGGATTAAATTTCCATTCTATGTGGTTGTCTCGAAGTTCATTAGACAGTCTAGTCTTGTACTCAGCGGAATCTAGCAATTTGTACAGGTTATCCAGGTTTGCCTTTGCACCAACAAAATTAGTGCCGCAATCGGAGTACATTACACCAACCGGACCGCGGCGGGATAGGAACCGTTTAAATACTTTCATAAAGGTATCCGTACTCAGATCAGAAGCCATCTCAATGTGTATGGCCTTTACCAGGCAGATGAAAAGACAAACATAACCCTTTATGCTTTTCACCCCCCGTTTGCGAAAGGGAATAATTGTCAGAGGACCGGCGTAATCGACTCCCGTATGATAGAAGGGCTTAGCTTGGTTAACTCTACACTCCGGTAGATCTGCCATAATTGGATTTTCATTTCTAAGATTGGCTTTGAAGCATTGATTACATTTTCGTATCCATGCTCGTACAATGTTGCGTGCTGTTAGGATCCAATATTTCTGCCGAAGCAAAGATATGACAAGATGCGGGCCAGCGTGGCAGTATTTTCGATGAACTTGGTCTATGATCAAGTCGACTATATGATCGCGGCCAGGGAGTAAAATAGGATGTTGGCTTGCGTAGTTAAGACAGGCATTATCTAGCCTGCCTCCAATGCGTAATAATCCCTTATCAACGAATGCGTTGAGCTTTAATAAAGCATGCGGGAGTGTTTTGCCCGATTGAGCGAGGTCTATTTCGCGTTAAAAATGCACGTTCTGCAAATCCCGCAAGATTTTAGTTTCTGCTATCTCCAGATGCGATAATTCAAATCTACGAGGCAGCTTCTTCGCAAACCGTAGGACGTAAATAACTATACGCAACAGATTAGGCCATGAAGAAACACGAGAAGAGAGCTCGTAGAGAAGCGGTTTATGAGGTGGGTTTACTTTCGTTGTGACTTCAGGTAGTTCCATTGGCACGTTAGCGTCAAAACCCTGTACTGGCCATTCCTTGACCAGTGCCCGAGCGAAAGCAGGGCCATGAAACCAAAGCGGGTGATCCACAAGCTGTGCGGGTGTCAACCCTCGTGATAGGCAATCAGCGGGGTTGTCTTTACCAGCGATGTGATAGAAATGCTGTGGCGATATATTTTCCTGTATCTTGGCAATTCTATTAGCAACAAATGTGTGCCATCTAGTGGGCGAAGAATGTATCCACGCAAGTGCAATGGTGCTATCCGTGAATGCGAAGATGTTATTAATTGTGCATCGTGCTGCATAAGCGTCGATCACAGTTCGCATCAACTGCGATAACACCAAGTTCACGCATAGCTCCATGCGTGCGAGCGAAATGACAGTGCGTGATGGGTTAAACTTTCACTTGGCGCAAATCAAATTGATAACTGAGCAATTATTTGCGGGGAAATAAACATGTAAATACACTACACCTCCAAACGCGCGTTCAGAGGCATCGGAAAATCCCAATATGGAAATAACACATTCAAGTTCGATTCCAACATGACGTGACAGTTTGATTGTTTCTAATAAGTGTAGTTCTAATTAAAATTGTCTCCAAAGCGACACAATATTTTGCGAGGGTATATCGTCCCACCCTACTTTACCTTCCCAAAGAGATTTGAGAATAAGCTTTGCTAATAAGGTGACAGGAGCGATGAAGCCCATCAAATCCCACAAGCGAGCGATAGCGGAAAGGATTTTGCATTTAGTGCATTCCCCAGACGAGGCATTTACTTTGAAAGTAGAAACGTCGTCAGTTGGAAGCCAGCATAGGCCTAGAATTTTGAGGTCAGTTTCGGGACTGAATTCAACCACGTCCATAACCCGATGAGACGAAGGAATGCTCTCCATTACCTGCGGCGAGTTACTGGAGAATTTAACCATCTCTAATCCAGCCGTAGCGAAGAAATTTATTAATTGATTAGACAGCTGCGCACCCTGATCCGCAGAGCAAGTCGTCCATATAAATATCCTTCTCGGCAACAGCAGCAGCCTCGGGGGACTTTTCTCTCTCCTCTTGTGCTAATTGCTGAATCGTTCTAATTGCTAGGAATGGACTGCAGCACAACCTGAATGGGACACGAGTCATCTCGAACATCTGAATAGGTGATCTATCATCAAATCTATACAAGAGACGCTGAAAACGCTAATCTTTTTCTTCTACAAATATGCGCAGATACATCTGTCGAATATCCGCACTAATTGCGATTGGGAACAAGCGGAAAGTTAATAATATGCTAAACAAATTATTTTGCAAATTAGGACCGGTAAACAACAACTCATTTAACGATTTACCCGATGTGGAAGGCATACTAGCGTTTATTACTATACGCAACTTAGTACTGGACTTGTCTATGCGAACTACAGCGTGGTGTGGAATAACATATTGAAGTTCTGAGGCTAAGTCTGAAGCAATACCTATAAGTTTTAAGCAACCCTTTTGCAAGTACTCGAAGATCGCCGAGCCGTACTGTTCCCTTATATCTGGTTTAGCTCGTAACCTACGCTCCAATGATAAGAATTGTTGTTTAGCTCGTTTCATTGAGTCTCCTAATTCTTTCGGGTCCTCTTTGAAAGGTAATGAGACTACAAAGCGCCCGGATGGTTCACGATGCGTAGTATCGCAATATAATTGCTCGCATAGTTGCTCCTCAGGCGTGAGCTTGGCCGCAGTGGAGGAAGGTACATCTTCAATTTCCAAAAACTGTGACATACGCGTCTCGAAATCCTCTGTTATTTTAAAGTGTAAACAAAGTTGCAAAGAGGAACAGCTTTACACGGTATATTACCAAGTATTATGTAACCTAGCGATGTTTCTATTGCAATAGGTTCATTCTCATCGCGTGAGATACGTTTTGGACGAATTATTCGTGCGAAAATGTTCGCACCTAAAATCATATCAATGGGACCCGGCGTAGTGTAACTAGCATCGGCTAATACAATGCCATCTAAATATTCGAATGTTCTTGAATCATCCTTTGCGGTGGGCAATTCATTTGTAATGCGTTCGACTACTATAGGTTGGATAGTGAAACGAATCGAGTCACCTCTGCGCGACCGAATTGTAAGACACGTTTCGCCTTCAATAGCGTTTTTAATTTCGCCAATTCCCGAGACGTATTTATTTTTCGGAGGAAAAAGCGGGAGATTTAATCGTTTACAACCTTCAGAAGTTATTAAATCGCGTTGAGATGCGGAGTCGAGTAAGGCGCGTAATACAACAATATTGCCATCTCTATCTACTAAATTACATTGCGCTGTTCCTAGTAGTACGTTCCCAGTATTCGAAGGAGATGGCATTTTATCTCGCTCAGTGTAATACGTCACGAGAGACTTATGAACGGGGGGCTGCATAGAAGAAGATGCTTTCGATTCAGTGGATGCGGGGTTAGACATAATAGCCACTGGTGGTTGGCTGCGTTCGACTTCCACTTTGTTTGATGCAGTTTGGAGTTCTGCTGGCGGTATGTTTTCACCGAAGTGTAGAAATGAATGATGCTGTGCGGAACAAGTTTTGCATCTATTTTTCGATTTGCACTGTCGAATAAGATGTAAACTTGACAAACAATTGAAGCAATATTTATTTTTTCTAATAGATTCGTATCGCTTTGTTGGAACTAATCATAAAAAATCCGGACATAAATATAAGTGTGAATGATCAGTCCTTGAGCAAAAAACACATTTGCTCAGACCTGTCTCCTGAACTACAAAGGTTTTCACATTATTTTGCTGGACATTTGCCACTTTCATTGGCTTAGAAACTCTATGTTCAATTGGGGAGCGTTTTGGCCCAGCAGTGGAACTGGGACCTCTCTTGCCAGCACGCTGTAAAACTCGAGCTTGACTACGCAGAAATGAGACAAACTCATCGGTGGTTGGTAATTTGGACGCATTTCCAAGAGATTTCTCAAAATCCTTTAATGTTTCCGTACCTATTTTGAGGGAACCCAAGTGGACAAAGATAAAATCTTCTAACGGAATTTTGAGTTGCTTTAAAGCAGATACTAGCGACGCAAAGTTATCAACGAAAGATTCTAAACTTATTGCATTCACTTCACTGACGGCAGGCAAATTCAATAACTTGTTAATGTAGGCCGTCGCCTGGACGCGTTTATCAATATACTTTTCCACCAGGCCATTCCAAATTATTGGATAATTTTCAGCGGTAGGTAAAACTCCAACACTAGTTCGCGCTTTACCTGATAATTGACCCAGTAAATACTGAATCTTCTCCCCGTCAGTGAGTTGTTCACTTTCATGAATAGTAGTGCGGAAGATCTCATAAAATAATGGCCAAGATTCTTGCTCGCCATTGAATGGAACAAGATCTAACTTTAGCAATCTGCGATTTAGTTGCGGAGGTTTGAATTTAATTCCCTCGCCACCATTCTTATTCTGGAGTTGATGCTGTTTATATTTAATACGCGTATACAGCCTATCAAATGACGCGATATGGGAAAAACTAGGCAAAGAGGCGTTAGATATTCCTGTTTGGTACTCATTCCGTGCCTCCAGCGTATCCATAAACTCCGAAAGAAATTGATAAACTGACTCTTCGGAATTCAGATTGCTAATTGTATCGTGGATGGAAGTCAAAGAGGCAAACGTAGTATTTAATTTTTTATTAAAATTTTGAAATTTCCTATATCATTAATGTCAAAAGGCTGTTCGCCTTCTTTCTCCACCATTTTCAAAATAAATTAACTCAAACTACAAAACTGTTAGATATCACGTTGCGTTGTACCGAGGTTAGCGGTATGCGTGCGTTTTGAGATGCGTTACAATCTTATCAAATCCTAACCTATCCGGCTCGACGGACCAAAAATGTTTGTACACTATCTAAGCTTTTGTTAAATGAAATAATTGCGGGTTCTCCAATTATGTGAATACTATTTCTAAGGAAGAATGGACGGTACTTAACAGAGGGTTACCTGGGTCTCCAACAATCTTTGATGCTATCACAATCCATTCAATAATGCTTTCAATTTACTGAACACATGTACAGAATCACTAGGTATTCGTTATTGGAGGTTCGGGTAGTTCGCGTTTTCACTATTCGCTTTTTTACTATTTGCGTTTCCCGGAGTAATTTTATTTTTAGCGGAGTTCACTATTTTACTATTTTACGTTTTCCGGAGCCGATTCATTCGCGACGCCCACCAAGCGTTTTCATGCATGACTGACTTGAACTTTTTCACAGTCGAGGTCTAAAACCTTTGTCCGTTCAATGGTTTGATTGGATGTTGTTTCCAGCGGTGCTCCAATTCACTCAGAAGGAAAATGAATATTTGGAAGGGAAAGGTAATAAATAGATATTTGGAAGGGAAAGGTAATAAACCGAGATCATTATTATGGCTTAAACAGCCCCCTTTTAAAAACAAATTTTAATTAAATTCTAAAATGTTAATATTAAATTGTAATTAATATCATAAATCAAATATAAATCAAATAATTTACAAAATGTGTTCAGTTAGTATTAGAAGAAACAAAATGGGTAGGCAGACCTACGCTCATGTCAGAAGGGTTTTGTACTCAACTTCTCAGAAATGCCGTCACCAGCAACGAATAAAGTCAAGAAATATGTCAAAGAGATGTGCAGGCTTAGAAAAAAATCCGTTGTTTTTCTATTTTCAACGGTCGCCATTTTGTTGCAAACCAACAAAAAACACTTATATAGCGACAAAAGGCTTTTCTTTTGCCGCTTGATTTTATTTTTAGAAGTTAAAAAATGATAGCCAGATTCAAAAATCTGTCTGTTTAAAGCAGTGATTTCTTTAATTTATAGGATAATTGGCAGTCAAATACAGTATCTGTCTGCTGAACTAATTGACTTTCGGTCCAATACCGAAACTCTGCGAGGTGGTCAGATGAAGTTAAACACTTGACGTTAACAAAGCAAATGACATGGTTTATTAATCGTCTATTCTTTTTATACATATTATTTACAACTTAAACTAATTTGTCAGCGATATTACTCGCTCCCACGGTTCAACATTTTCCATGAGCGAGAATATCGCTGACCATGCACAAGTGTATGTACATACATGTACTTTAGTCAGATCGCCAGCGACACGATCATGCTCCCACGATCTAACATCATTCATGGGAACATATCATATCGCTTGCGATGTACAATCATATGCATGCACGTCTTGAAGTTTTCAGATTTTAGGAAAGTAAAACGATCTTTGTTTTGACTTCAAGACGCGCATGCAAAGAAAATGATATTACGACAATTTAGATTTAGAATTTAGATTTAGAATTTAGAAACGTAATGCGCGCTTTGTTTTGGCTGAAGAATTCACGACGTGCATAAAAATAGTTTTACATGGAAATATGATTTTAAATTTATGTTGTTTTTGAACACAAATCATGTATTCTCAAAAATATTAATGTTATTGACCTTATTTGAAAATTTCAAGAAGATCAAAACATGTATTATTGTTATTGTTATTGTAATTGGAGAAATTTCGAATGGCTATAACTTTCGTGAATATAATTCAATTTTCATCAAATTTACAAAGTTTAAGGACCTTTTGGAGGACTACTAAATATCGAATTTCCTTGAGTTTCAGAGTACTTATTATTTGATTTTATTGGGAAAAATGTGAAGTTCAAAGATCATATTATTATTAACAAAGTTGATCGAATTTTGACTTCTAAGGTATTTGTTATTGTTGTACTTATAAACACCTACCTCCATATTTTTTTCAGATCACAGGTGTCTAATCGCGAGGGGGGATACAAATTGTTCATGGATTTCCCCTCCCTGTGCTCCCCTTGATGTGAAAGGTGTCAAATTAAGATCTGTTTTGAAAAGTTCTCATCAAGAGCTTTTATTTTATACCCATACCGGCTACCTTGGAAGAATTTTTTTTTTGGGGGCACTCCTCTAGATGGGGAGACCCCCCTTAAATACCTTATACAATTTTTTTATGGTTGAACTTTGAAGAGAGTACTACTTTACACTTGCATACAAAATTTGATATTTCTAGCTTAAGTAGTTTGCGAGGAAAAGTGCTGTGACATACGGACGGACGGACAGACAGGACGCGATTTTAGTAGGGTTTTGTAAAATTATTTTACAAAACCCTAAAAAACATCAAAGCAAAAAAATGTTGACACTATTGAAGAAAACATTGGTGGATGTTGACATTTCCTGAAGAACAACTTAGCTCAAAAAATAGATTCACCTGGCAAACACAAAGCACTGCAAAACAAGGTAAGACATCAGCTCTTAACATGGTACATATTCGCCCAGGCCACAAACATCTTTCCAACGACACCTACAATCCTTTAGATTGCTTTTTGATTTTTTTCTCACACGATACACAGTGACTCCCAAAAAGCTCCGCACAAGTAAGAAATTTTCCTCCTTTCTCATTTTATAAGGCAATTAAAAACGGGAAAATTTTTTTAAAAATTTTGTTATGAGCAGAACATAACAGTCTTACAGATCACATAAATAAAATAGTTTCTCACCTTAAATATACCAAAAAAAAGGAAATTCCATGAAAAAACAGAAAATATCATCCCTCAAAAAGATCCGGACAAGAGCTAAATTGTAAAAATAAACGAAAATTTTAGAAAGCTAGTACTTTGTTGCACGTCCGTTTTATTCAATGACACATTTTAATCGATTTGGCATACTGGAGATGATTTTCCACTGGCATTCCACATCCATTTTCACCCATTCTTCGCGAAGCCTATTTCGAGTTCCGTTTTTGAACAAATTGGCGTGCTATGAACTCTACGGTCCAATTCATCCCAGAGATTTTCAATGGGATTACAATCCGATGACTGAGGAAGAGGATGAACCACTTTTGGACAATTATACAGCTTCCATTCTTGAACAATGCGTGCCTTATGTTTGGGATCATAGTCTTCGTAATATTTGAACGAATCCAAAATGCCCATTTTAGCAGCGCTTTTTCGCAAATTTTCCTTCAAAATGTCTAAATATCGACGGGAATCCATGATACCATCTATAAATACTAATTCGCCAACACCACGAGTAGATACGCATCCCCAAACCATCAAACTGCCACCTCCGTGTTTCACTGTAGGCCTGAGGTTAATTGGACTCAATTCTTCATTGGGCTTGCGCCACACCATAACCCGTCCATCCGAGCCAAAAACATTGAATTTGCTTTCAGTGGCAAAAATCACATCCTCTCAATTATTGACTTCCTTTAATATAAATTCTTTAGCGAAATTTAAACGCTTTTTTCTATTCACTTCGCTGATGAATGGTTTCTTCCGTGCAATACGTCCATTTTATTGATCGTTTTTCAAAGCTCGTCGAACTGTTTCACATCCTACTTTTTTCTACAATTCTGCAAACACTTCACTCACAATTTTTGGAGCACTCAGTTTTGGATTTTTTTTTTATTTTCCGGACGATAGAGCGTTCTTCAAGCGTCGTTAGAATCTTTGGGCGACCAGGACTATGCTTCAAGTCTTTTCTGCCTTCTTCTTTATACCTCCGGAGAATGTCGTAAACAGTTCTACGTTTCATGTTGAGGCTCAAGCATATTTCTGCCACATTTTTACCTTCCATATGGTTAGAAACCACCAACTGAATCTTCTCTGGAGGCGTGTTTTGTCCATTTTAATTTAAAAAGCACAACGTTTTTTTTAAGCTACGAACAACACGTGGTTTGTGATCAATGTTAGATATGATCTGCCCGGATCTATTACAACTTTATCACTGAAGGCGATATACTATAAAGAGGTCACTCAAATGTGTTCTTTTTAAATAAATGCACATGTTTGCCAAAGTTTCCTTGTTGTGCGGATTTTTTTAGGGCGTCATATTTTTGTACTTCTTTTTTAATCCTTCGTTTTACTTCTCATTTCGCGGTACGTTTTCTATTTTTTTGAGTAAAATTATCGAGCTGATGTTTTGTTCAATTAATATTATTTCCTTTTTCTTTCATGGATTGAAGCATAAATTGAAAAAAAAGGAACATTTCTTACTTGTGCGGATCTTTTTGGGAGTCACTGTAATACTAGAAATACTAATCTGTACTAACAGAGAAATTGAGCTTAAAAAAGAAAAACTATAAGACCAAAACTACACTTTGAAAAACGCGAGTCTCAAAGAACTAAGATCCCTCTTAAGATTGCTAATTTTGAGCGCCACACTGAAAAGCAATCACTTACCTACAAATTACTTGTTTGATGAGAAATACTCAAGCAATACATTCTGTGCAACACTCTCAAAAAACGATTTAAATTGCTGATAAATTGTTTGAGGTTCGATGACAAAATCACAAGAGATAGTACTGATAAGCTAGCATCCATTCAAAAAATATGGGAGGTTTTACTAGAAAATTGTGGGAATTATTATAAACTTTCTTTATATCTTACAATTGATGAGCAGTCGCTGCATTTTTGGGGACGCTTCCCTTTTTAAAATGAACCCGTATATACCCAGCAAGCCAGATGAGTATGGCATGAAGCTTATTATGATGTGTGATAACGGATCAAAGTATATGATCGATGCGGTTCCCTATCCAGGGAAAAAAAGTGTTCCCAGAGGAGTACCTGTTCCAGATTACGGGGTGGAAGAATTAATTTCAACTGTTTCTGGTTCCAAACAGGAACATAACAATGGACAACTGGTTTTTCATTATACTTTCTTTCTAAAACTCAAAAAGCAACATAAGCTTACTACTATTGGAACCCTTAAGAAAAACAAATTGGAACTGCCAGATGACTTTAAGAGTCTTGACTTCAAACAACGCCAACCAGGGCCTTTTTTAATTCACAGATGGCATTTCAGCAGTGTCATATAGCCGAAAAAGAACAAATTTGACTGTGTGCTGTCTACACTTCATACTGACCCAGCTATTGGAGACAAAACTAAGCCTGAGCATATTCTCATATATAATTGAACAAAGGGTTGTGTTGATATATTCGATCAACTTTGCGATGGAATGAATACAATACGAAAATCCAAGTAATGGCCTACGTTATTTTTTCTACAATATAATCAATATTGCATCAATAAATGCCTACTGTCACTGTGTTGTAAAAATGCTCCAGCTGGCAAAAAACCATTGCCTCGTTTTAAATTTATGTACACCCTTGCAGAAATGTTAATATCAGATTGGATAAAGATTAGTTTAGACATACCCACACAACACACTACAGAAAAAGAAAATTAAAAATGTTTTGAGTACCATCAGTAATTCTAGAAATACTATAAATAATTATCATAAACCAACCAGCGTGGTTGTTACGCTGGTTGGTTTTGGTTTTGAGTGAACCATTAAAAACTTAGAGTAGAAAAATATGCCAATACTATCCTTAGACATTGACGAGGAAAACAAAGACTGTGTGCTCTAAATGTGAATTTTATGTACAGAGTGAAAAAATAAATAAGATATGAACAATTTCAAGTGTGTACTTTTATTCTGTTTAACGAAGTTTATTATACTAAAATGAAGTTTACTAAATAAAGGAATTTAATCATTTAGAAAGTTTTTCTTCTGAAGGTTTTTCATGACTTTCGATTGAAGTAATTGAAACGACGAGTGTTTGCCAATAAACACTTAATTCTAAGATGACCATTCTAGGGTTGAATTTATAGCTCAATGTAATCCCCGCTTGCTTCAATCACCGCTTCAATTCTCCACCTGAATTGCGAGCACGCCTTCTTCAACTGCTCTCGTTGTAAATTGATGAATTCTGCTTCAACAGCGGCCTGTAAGGATGCCACATTAGGATCTCTGGACTTGCTTGTAAGCCGCTCAATAACGCTCCACACATAATGGTGATATCAAGAGCGAAAATTTTCTCGTCAGAGAAAAATTGGATGCGACTCGCAGCTTCATTCTTTAGTGAACACAAAAGCAAGTGGCAGCGGGCAGCTGTTTTTGTTTTATTAGCCTCGGACAGCATCTACCAACGCTAAATTACGTAGGATCTGTACCTCAGGTCCTTTTCGATGATTCGACCTTTGTAAGCCTCACTTACACCCAAGTTAGCTGCCATTTTTCTAAGCTAGATCCCAGGATCTTTTGAAATGAGGTCTTGGGCCCTTCGAACAACTTCATGAGCCCTTGTCTCCTTTGCATAAATTGTCCTTGCTTCAGAGCAATATCGTAAACTGTGGATTTCGGATACCTGAAAAACGCTATAATTTTTGCTGGTGACCGTCGAGTGCGAAGACTTTCAATAACCACCACTCTTCGATAGTATTCCGCACTCGATTGCACTATGCCATTTAGAATTCTCGCACGTCTATTCAGTTAAAATAACAACAAATCGTTGAGATCCACTATAGCGACAAGTTAATTTGAAGTTTCTCCGGATTTTGCTGACGCAGCCTGTAGACCCTAACGAGAAATACATCTCGCCAAAAGTTGCCTCATTTTCCCTTTGTGCTTCACTTTTATCCCTCCTTAAAAATGGAACATCTAGAGTTTAAGTAAATCGCTCATAATTTCTTTAATACTAACCTTCGCGAATACATGTCGTTTTTTAATTTATTCCTCAATTTACACTTAAAAACATTTTGCTTCCATAAAAGCTTTTCGTTAAAGGTAATATTAAGGAAACTATAAGGGATCAAACACATAAACCGAATGGATTTTCAAAGCAATTATTATATTTTTTAAATTAAATATTAATAATTATTTTTAGACTCTATTTTCATTATTTAAAATGTGTAAAAATGTTCAAATAAAGTTTTTAATTTCCATAATGAGCTTTAATACAACTTATTTCATTGCTTGCGTTGATCGCTTGCACTTGCGACGTCTTTAAAAATAGTGCTTCCTTGACAGTCAATTACTCCGCTACAGGAAAAATAGCCGACCCTTAAAGTCTTTGCTGAAATTTCCTATCTTACTACTTGTTTTGAGTTTTAACAATCCCTCTCCAGTTGATACAAATATTTTAAGCAATCATTCTTTATCAACCCGTAAGTTAGGAATGCTCTAAATATAATAAATTGCTTTCTTGTGATACTGGTCAGGTTAACGATGGATAAAAAAGGCTGAAAAAGCGGTGTTAACATGAGACACAGTGCAGTAAGCGCTGCCACTCTTGGCTTCTACTTCAAAAGGTGTAACAGGGATACCAGATTGCGCGTTTAAGCGCCAACTGGGCTATCCTTTTTCTTCTCAGGTGCCATTTTTAGGCAAAAAGCACCACGCCTTTTTTGGGCTACATCTTTTTGAACGAAAATAATTAAATAATTGTTATCATACATGACTCTCATCTTTATATTCAAATTAACTACTCAATGTTTGATTATACAAAGCTTCTATCAACGCGCCTTAATAATTTGTGAATACGTTCAAAGAACAAGCCACAAATATGTCCAACCGTTTGTTTCTATTTCATCGGTTCGCTTATGCAAACGTAACATGCACGTAAATCGCGTCTTCGACTCATTTTGACACAAGTCATGAATGAGTAAAATGCACTTTTTGACTTTTTCTCCTAAAAATCCAAAATATGGGTAAACGGGGAAGATGTTCGTAAGTCTATAACCCTTTGTGGGCATCATTACCGAAATATAAACGTATGTCTACACGTTCACTTTCTTTTATCATCAAGCTCAAGTTTTGCTCATATCTTATTAAATACAGATTGGGTGCACCCAGTCGAAAGGAATAAAAATCTGGCATATTGCTCTGTATACGAATGTCAGCTAAGGGCACATAAGGCCAACCTTGGACGACATGCAGCAAGAGCAAAACAAGCTCAACTGTGGCAAATTATATTTGAAAGTGAAACAGCAAAAGTTACATTTACAAGGTGTGTCTGTGTGTGTGTGGTGCAAAATAAGCCCCACCCAAAGTTAGGATATATTTTGTTAACAGGAAAAAATAAAGTTCGATATGAGGCGAAAACGAAGGCGATACGGTATACTCGTACATTGTTTATTGTCTATCATTGTCCCATCCAAGCGGTAAACCATCTAACTGATGTTATTAATATAAGTTCGGCTAGTGGTTCGAAACAAGATATATTGAAGTTGCATTGTACAAAGTGTTCAGCAAGTATAAAAAATATAATCAGCCCGGCAGTGTTGACCGACATTTTGAATGATATCGGAGATTCATATTATTCATTAATCATTGACAAATGTACCGGTATTGCAGTAACTAAGTACCTTTGTATGTGTATAAAATATTTTTCTAAAGCAGAAAACGCAATCACAATCCATTTTATAGGATGAGAGACGATTTTCAATGACACATCCGAGAATTTATTTTTAACAATAAAAGGCTTGATTGCGTTTCTAAATTTATCTTTAACAAATTTGGTAGGGATAGACACTGATGGCCCTAATAATTTATGCGGCTCGAGAAACACGGTATATACACAGATTAAAGAGTACTCGTAAATTTAGTGTTGATGAAGTGTGTGCCACAGTTAACGCTTGGGAGCCTCTAAAGCAGTGACAATATTTAATGGAGCAACAGATTTTATTTTTAAAGAAACGTACAAATGGTTTAAAAAAAACGTTCACTTAGACATTTTAAATATTCTCAGATATTCAACCTTATTAATGATAATAAACTAACTCCTTTGATTTTGTTAAAATTTCGCAAACTCGTTGGCTTTTGCGTTATTGTGGCGTGCCGTTTTGCTAACCAGCGCGATAAAGAGCGTTGTCACACTGCCTGGCTTTAACTTAAAGCGTAACAAAATAAAAGAAATTATAACCTTTTGCTTTTTGTAAGGCCCATTTGAAAGCCAATCACTTCGCTGAGTCTATATTTTAAAGAAGACTAAGTAGATTCCTTTCAAGCTTATGTAGAATTAAAAAGTTTTATGACACTTATAGCCTCAAAAAACTCTGCCGTAGATGGACCTAAGTCCGTTTGAGAGAGGAGGAGAGAACCCCTTGTTTCCTCAACCCATAGCTTCCATGATTGCTCATCCTAAACCCCCCAATCAAATGGTAGTAAATGTTCTCGGGTCGCACTTTGGGTTTACTGGTTCCCCAATAATGGGACATTAAATGATGACAATGCTAACAACTGTAAATACATCTACAGCTCTGCTACTAAATCCTACTTACACGTCCTTTGTGAGAACGTAGGAGGGTGAAGGCGAATCTTCCACGCCTGATAACGGAATCAACGTAATAACCATGCCGCCGGATAGGAGGTTGGGTGAAGGGCTAGCTCCCCATCCCTGGAAAACCCTACAATTTTTGAAACCTGCAGATAGGCCTCGGTATGGATTGGACTCACGGCAATAACCTCGCAAACGAAAAAGGGACCATGGCATTGGATCCTGGAATGTCAGATCACTCAATTACTCTGGCGCTATTAAGGACCTTTTACAGCAGGCCAGTCAATACCAGTTAAAAGAACTGGCAATCCAGGAAACGAACTGGACTGCTTATGATATTCAAGACATGAGGTCGCACACAATATTCAAAAGTGGGAAGCCTTCTGTAAAACGAGAATTCAGAGTAGCCTTCATTGCGGATAGGGAGTTCGAATTGCACGTTATTGATTTCAAGGCAATAAACGAACGGTTATGTACGATCCGTATAAAAGCGAAATTCTTCAAAATCTGGCTAATTAATGTTCACGCCCCGACCGAAGAAAAGGACGAAGAAACAAAGGAAATTTTCTACAATCACCTGGAAAGACTGGTAGACTCATTACCTACAAATAACACAAAAATAATTCTGGGTGATTTCAACGCTAAGGTTGGCAATGAACTATCTCATCGGGGAACGACTGGAGGATATAGCCTCCATGATGAAACAAATGACAACGGCCAGCGTCTGATTGACTTTGCATGTAGTAAAAATCTAGTCATACGTTCAACTTGCTTCCCACATTTACGCATTCATAAAATGACATGAGTATCACCAGATGGCAACACATCAAACCAGATCGACCATATTTTAATCCAAAAACGTTGGGTCTCGAGCATACTTGACGTCTGTACATACCGAGGAGCTAATTGTAACTCAGATCATTACTTGATCAAATTAACCTATCGATGTCGTATGTCAAAAGCATATTCGCCGAAGACTAGCCCGCTACAAAAGGCTCCCAGCGACGTCTATGGCCAAAAATTTCACGGAGACACTCGAAAGCCAGCTGGCTCACATATTATCGGGCGCATCGTTAAAGACGATCAAAGAGCTCTGAATGGAAGTGAAAGCGACTGTTAAGACCGTAACAGAACACAGCATGGCTCCAGAACATCGGAGCTAATAGATGTAGGCAGAGTGCTTCCATTGGCCCCACCAACTCTGGATGAAATTTGTTCCATCATCAAAGCCAAAAAGAATAATAAAGCGCCGGGTTTCGATGAGATTCCAGTGGAGCTCATCAAATATGGTGCCAGTAGCGTCCATAAAGCACAAAGTCATCCAGCACTTTTGGTGACAAGAACATATGCCCAAAGAGTGGAGCCAATCAATTACATTCCCTATCCACAAAAAAGGTGACAAGCTACAGTGCAAACATTATTGAGGCATATCACTACTTTGTACGGCGTACAAAATATTTTCAAAAATCTTAGAAAATAAAATCGGATCATACGCCGAAAGTATTATTGGGAAGTATCAAGGTGGTTTTAGAGCAGGTAGATCGACAACAGACCAATTGTTCACAGTCAAGCAGGTACTTGAAAAATGCTAGGAGTTCAACATAGATGAACACCAAATTTTCGTTGATTTTAAGCATATGACAGTATTGATCGTAACGTACTGTACCAAATAATGCTTTGCTTTGGCATCCCAGCCAAATCAGTCCGTCTTACCAAAATGACAATGACGTCGACAATCTCCCAAGTCCGCACCAATAACCAACTCACCGATGCCTTTGACACAAATATCGAACTAAAGCAGGGAGATGTGTTGACCCCATTGCTATTCAATTTGGCTCTGGAGTACGTCATAAGGAAGCTACCTGTGGATATGCGAGGTACATTACTATACAAGTCAAGCCAAGTGGTAGCGTATGTGGATGACATCAACATTTTGTGACGGTCATTAACAACTGCCATAGAACTCTTCCTGAAACTCGACAGCGAAGCAAAACTATTAGGGCTGGAAATCAATGAAAACAAAACAAAGCTCATGACGCAGTCGAGGCAAAATACCTAAAAACACAAAATATCACACTTGGCGAATACAGTATTGAAAATGCTAGCGAATTTGTGTATTTAGTTGCCAAAATAAGAAAAATAAATAATGAAAGAGACGAAATATGCCGAAGAATACAGCTCGCGAATAAATCTCGAAGACCAGCTCATACACAGGAAAACAAAGCTCCAAGTATACAAATCTGTGTTATGCTATGGCTAAGAAGCATGGACTCTAACCCAAGCATCTGCAAATATATTAAACGTCTTTGAATGACGTATCCTGAGGCGAATAATCGGAGCGAAGCTGGACGGGGGCAAATGGCGAGCTCGATACTACCATGAGCTGTATGAAATTTTTGACCAACCGGAGCCTTCAACGATTTTAAGACTTCGGAAGCTGCAATGGGCTGGCCACATGAATCGTATGGACGAACAACGGGTACCCAAAAAGGTATTCGTTTTCTTTTTGTGCCAAAGGTATTTAGGTTCCTTTTGCATTTAGGTGTTATGTTCCGGAAATCCCAAGCACATCAGTGGCTTCTGGCGTAAATTAAGGGTTGACGAGTGGCGCCAAACCTGGCCCGTCTCCACGGGTTGGCTGGGACCTCAAGGCCTCTGCCGGAACGCCCAATTCAAATCCAGTAATTATCCCGTTAGAATTGTATCCGAGTACAATTTTAATAATTGCACATTTGGTAAGATTGCCACCAAACCCGACTATTGAAATAATTATTGTAACAATTGGATTGTAATAATAATTGTAACATGAGATTTCGTGGATTTGTGCGTTGACCCTCAGCTTTGACGGGACTGCATCCACGAGATCAGCTACTTAATCGAGCATGTGAGACTGTTGCGTTGCCAGTATGGACTCGATCCTCGCCGGCAATCGGCTGGTCCAAATCGTGCATATCACATTGTCTCTGAATGCTGTTCTGCCAAGGCCAGTGACTTGCGTAAAAATTGTGATGGTTTATGGTCACGTATTACAGCTTTCTCGACTAGTTCGCATGGTTTAGCTGCTTGCGAGACACTGACTTGTTTCACTAATATGTTCTTTAGAGTCACAAACGGATTTATCGGGTGCAGGTTAAGGATTATGTCTTCCACTTCGGTTATGTAACGCACACCAAGAGCTCGGACTGCGTGGCTGAATTTCGCCTCCTTGCTAGTAGTTTTCGCCATTCGATGAGCGCATATCGCAGCGCGAGATTTCCAGGCATGAGCTCTGGTACTCTCACTGCACTCTGTCGGGCACTGACTGAGACTGCGTTTCCGTGAACATTATTACCCTGAGCTTTGTTTTCATTCGCCATTGTTAATGGCCCTTTACCGGTTTTTTATCCTCTATGTTATTTAATATTCCTCTTTTTTGCACATTGTGTGCTCAGATCACGTCGTTGTCAGCAATTTGTGAGTTAAAGCGAATGCAAAGTGGCGAGTAAAATGAACAAGTGTGGGTGAATTTGTATAACTTTTTATTCAAGAATAAGTCCAACCGGGTATACTGCGGTGCGTCGAGTTCAATCAGGAACTGTCAGAATCGCTTTCTCTCTCGTATGGCGAGGCTGTTTCTTTTTTAATGTAGTGAAGGCTACAGGTGTAATTAAATTTTGGGACCTTTGAAATATATCAATACAAAAACAAACAAAAAATCTAAAAATAATAAAACAATAAAACTTAAGTACATAGGCTAAGTAGTATAATTTAAATAAAGATCAGGTAAGAAAAGTGCGATAAAATAAAGAAAGAAGATAAGTTAAGTAGATTATGTCAACTGATAGCAGGGTATAATATTTTGGCATTTAAAGAAAGGAAACATTGTTACTAGCCCAGAGACAAACACTGAAGAAGGGGGAATACTTACCCTAGTAAGTATTCCCTCTGTTTTTTTAGAGTTAAACTATTTTATTGGCAATTTAAGGAAAACTAATTTCTGTTAAATTTTTCGTATTGCTAGATATTTTTTTCAGAGTTAAAAGGGAAATATTCTATATAATCCAAAAATTTATAATGATAAAACATAGCATAAGAGTATTGTCGCGTGTTACGGTTCACGGCCGTTAATTTAATGTTCCAGGAAAGTGAAAAGACACTGTCTTTTAAATTAAACTAAAAAAGTTTATTTACTAAGAATGCACAATAATTAACTTCACTATTTTACAAATAACACTTTAGTTCGCTTTTCACGTCCAATCAATTTATGTTTCCAATGTCTTCAAATATACCAACAAAAACCTTTACTTCACTATCAATCAATATCACCTTCAATTCGCGCTCTACACTTACCGCAGTTTTTATTATCGCCGTTTTACCATTACTATCCTCCCCCATTCATTCAGCTCGGCTTTATATAGGGTCTCTAGTCATTCAATCAATTTCTCGTATATTAGCGAATGTTCTAACGAGGAATACCTGGAATATTCTAGCAAAACCAGCAGTGACATCACTTTCAGATGTTGATCATGATTCTACTTGGTCCATTCTTGTACTTTTGAGTACATTCATTTACTTTTCTTGGTTGCTTCTTTTTAATCAAAGTAGATCATGATGTTATTGATAGTTGCGACCACAATTGCCACAGTAGCTCGCGGGATTGTTTGGACATGTAACACTGCCCCTAGCTCAGTTCTTTTCGCCAGTGTCGCCAGGGTTAGTTATGTCTCACTGAATGTAATATGGGGCAAGACGGTCCAGGTGCACGATTTTCAGTTTGGCCTTCAGCTTACGGCGCTCCTATATGCGATATATGACGTCGTTGATCCGCTTTGCAACTCAGTATTGTCCCTCCCAATTATGCTGCAACTTCGGAGACCTATCCTTCCGCCATCGTGGGTTGTATAGCCACACCAAGTCACCTTGCTGGAAACCATCAAAATTTGCCTTTAGAAAAGATCTGGTGTTGATGTGATCAGTAGCCAATTCGAGGTGTTTTTGCAGTGTCCGATGTATCTGGTTCTGGCTCACTTGCGTACTCCAAGATTGTTTGGGGGTTTTCAGGTTGTTCCGAACTTTACATCAGCTGGCAGACAAATAGTCTTTCCAAAGATGACATTGGCTGGGGCTTCACTCGTCGATGCATGTTCGGCAGCTCTGTACGCCATGAAGAAAATCGGATGTGCCGGTCCCAGTCCCTTTGGTTCTTGTCAACCATCTTGGCCAGGTATTTATTGAGTGTGCCGTTGAAACGTTCGACCATTCCGTTGAATTAGGGATGCAGCAGTGTTGACCTCAGTTTTTGTATTCCCTGCAGCTCGCACTTTCTCCAAAAACTAGTGACTCAAAGTTTCGGGTTTGATCCGAATGAAGTTCACAAGGTACGCCATACCTACTGACCCGATTTAACACTAGCTGTTCGGCTACAGTAGCTGCTTCCTGATTGGGAATGGGGTAGACTTCGGGCCACTTGCTAGTACAATCGTGTATCGATTTCCCCATTCGGATTCAGGAAAGGGTCCTGCGAAGTCAATAGCAATCCTTTCAAGCGGTACTCCATGTTGTAGGTTTGCATATGTCCTCTCAGTCATCGCTTTGGACCTTTGACGGAAGCGCAAATCATGCATCGACGCCATCAGTCCTCTACGCCTTCTCATGCGTGGCGCCAGTATATTCTTCCCGAAATTTCGCTAAGGTCTAGTTAACACCAAGGTGGCCTCCTGAGAATCCTTCGTGCATTTCCCTAACCACATCGTGGACCCGACTTTTGGGAAGTATAGTTTGCATCCTATAGGAGCTGCCATCCGCTGTTTCCCGTTTCCACTTGAGTACGCCACCCTCCACCTGAAGGGGGTTCCATTGTGCCCAATAGCTTTTCAGGGCTGCGCCATGCATCAAAACGTCCTTCCACTCAGGTCGCCCGGTCGTCTCCTTCCATATGAGTAATAGTCCGATGTCTTCATCGGCTAACTGGGCATTTCAATTCTCCTCAGTCATCGAATTTGGCCGTTATTACTCGTAGATCAACGGGCGGCTGCTTTTCTCAATCCGTCGGCAATACTTCCAGTTAGCTGGACATGGACGTCGAGAGAGGGCGTCAGCATTTCCATGAACTTCGCCCTTTCGATGAATAATTTTGCATTCGTATGACTGCAATCTTTCGATTCATCTCGCAACTTGTCCCTCGGGGCTTTTGAAGTTAAGATCCATCTCAGCGATGCATGGCCTCTTTGAAAAATAAATTTCTGGCCATATAGGTACTTGTGGAATTGCTTTGTGGCCTCTATTATAGCCAAAAGCTCCTTCCTGTTCACGCAGTAGTTCCTCTCACTTTTTGAGAGAACTCGACTGTAATATGAGGAAACTCTTTCTTCGCAATCGATCTGCTAGGAGAATACAGTTCCAATACCGCTGTTGTTCGCATCAGTGGCAACCAAAACATTTTTCTGGGGTTTGGATATGCCAGCACGGGTGATTCACATAGCTTCTCCTTCAAGGTATCAAAGACTGCCTGGCATTGTTCATTCTAGACAAACGGACGATTTTCCTTGGGCAGTTGATGGAGACACTAAGCTATTGTGGGAAAATCTTTGACGAATCTTCGATTGTAGGTCACCAGACTCAGAAAGCTTCGTAGTTGGGTTTCACGGCTTCAATTTTCTCAGGATCTGTTTTGACCCCTTCTGCTGATGCGACGTGTCCCATGTATTTTACTTCAGCTGCGAAAAGGGTACACTTGTTGGGACTAAGTTTCAATTTTGCCAGTCGCGATCGCGAGAAAACCTTTTCTTAGTTCCACCCATGCTCTTCGAACTTTCTCCCGATAACAATGGTGTCATCTAGGTACACTAAGCAGATTTTCCAGGCTAGGCCTTGTAGCACGTATTCTATCAGGAGTTCAAAGTTGGCTGGAGCATTGCAAGGCCCAAATGGCATCACCACAAATTACGACAATTCAGTCCAAACTAAAAATGCAGTCATCTCTCCGTCCTTCTTGTCGATTTCTAACTGCCAATAGCCACTCTTGAGATCGAATGTAGAAACCCATTTTGCGTCAGCTAAAGTGTCCATGATATCATCGATGCGTGGAAGCGGGTAACCATCTTTCTTAGTGATGTCGTTAAGCTGCCTATAGTCGACACAAAAACGAGTGCTAACACAGTGTGCTAACTACTGGCGCGGCCCATGGACTGCTCTCACTTCTTCTTGTTTGGCTATAGGAAGACATCTCGGTACTTGTTTGGCTATAGGAAGACATCTCGGTACTTGTCGAATCGGCCTGGCTCCCTGTGTATCTATGACGTGAATTACCATATCCGTTAAGCCTTGGTCATTCAGGCTTGTTGAGAAGATGTCACTGTACTTGGTGACCAGATCAGAGGCTTGCTTGGATAGCTACACTGGCGATTTGGTCCACTTCAATATTGCAGACGTAAGTTCCCGGGCCTTGTCTGTGTCTTGCCTCTTCTTCCAATGATGGTCGTGAGTAGCTTCCAAGGAAGCGATGGCGGAAACAGGCTGGCAGCTGCCGATGACTTCTCCCGCTTTGATGCTTTTGGTTGAGTCTGCAGTGTTAACGACTGTAACTGACAAGTATCCGCTCCTTATAGATCTTATAAGGATTTGCCCTGCAATCAAACTGCACAATGCGGACGTCTTCGTTCGGTCTATCAGATAAGATCGGTGGTCTCCAGAATCACCATCAAGCTTGGCCCATACAATGCTTTCAGAAGATTTTGGTACATCAGTGTCGGCACATACTATCACATTCATCGTGAGAATTTGGACGCTAGAATCCTCCATCACTACTTCGACATTCCACCATTTCAATACCCGTTTGCCCAAATCCAACGCGATTTCATGTGGTCGCAGAAAATCCATTCCGAGAATGCAGTCATCCATAATGTTTGCGACCAGAAAATTATGTCGGAACGCAAGGTCTCCCAACTGTATCTGGAGGTTGACCTCTCCATGGACAGGTGCAGTTTCTTCTGTAACTGTCCGTAGTGAGAAAATCCTGCCCTTGTGAAGTATTTGTTGCCTCACTTGGCCTGGTCAGCTAATCGATCGAGTTGTCCAGTGCCGATTGTTATGGTGCAATGCTCTCCATCAACTTGACCCGGAAGGCGAAAGCCTGCTTTTCTACGATGCAGTCTTGACACGGTGAGGATGCTTCCTCAACTGATTGCTTTTGAGCTAAACGCACGGCTTGTTGCAATTCCTGGTCTTTTAATGCACTGATGAATGCTTCTGCTGCTACGTCATCTCGATGTTCTGGGTCGTACGCTGGGTAAGCCAAAAGTGCCAGTCACTCAATGTCTTGCGCTAGCTGCTGCAAGGTTTCGCCAGACTTCTGCATCCGATGCCTTAGCTGTGCCCGGTAAATCTGCTTCAGATGATCGTCTCCAAAACGCATGTCAAGCGCATTCATTATAGCAGCCGGGTTTGAGTGCAACTCAATGGGGATAGTCTGCAAAAGCTCGGCAGCTGGGCCTCTTAGAGCAAGAATTAAAGCAGTTGCTCGTTCCTGCTCATTCCAGTGATTTATCCGAGCGGCAGCTTCAAACTTGGTTTTGCAAATAGTCCAGACCTTTTGCTCGTCGAATATTGCTGCTTGCACATTTCTGGATGTGCTTTGTGCTGCGGCTATAAGCGGGGCTGGTAAGATGGTTACTACTGCCTTTGCTGCTTCCAATTCTTTCTTCATGTTTCCCATCTCATGGTTGATTCTCTCCTCGGCCTGGCTGATATCATGGTTTGTTTTCTCCTCAACCTGGCTGATCTCATGGTTAATTCTCTCCTCAACCTGGTAAACCTTTGCTTCGACGCATTTAATTTGTTTGTTCAGACTACCGAGCTCCGCTTTTATTTCGGTTGACTGTTTTTGCAAATCTGCTTTCAATTCGGTTGACTGCTTTTGAAAATCTGCCTTGATTTCGATCGCTGATTGTTTATTTAGCTTCGCAGTTAAATGACATGACTGTAGTCGCTGCTGTTACTGCATCAGCATCAACATTTGCATCAGTGAATTTTCTGGTGCCTTTGATTTTGATGTTTCTACTTCTTCACCTTCTGCGCCTTTTTGCGCATCTGAGGGCTCACCCGAATGCAGATTCACGCCTTCTGACTCGATTGGGTCACGCAAGCGTGCAATCAGTATGGCCTTTGTACCTTGTGTGGCCAGATTTTGCTGTTCCAACTCCTCCTTGAGCTCCGATATGGTCAATTCATTAATTTATAGATGTAAGCTTCGTGGGATTTTCATTGTTTTGACGATTTTTTCACCAGTTTCCAAGTTAAATTTTCCTATTGGGCACTATAAAAATTTTCAAATTTTCACTTTCAAGGTTTTTTCTCACTCCTTGACACCACTGTCGTGTTATGGTTCACGGGCGATAATTTTAATATTCTGGGAAAGTGAAAACGCACTGTCTTTTAAATTAAGTTAAAAGAGTTTATTTACTATTGTAAGAATGTACAATAATTGATTTCACTATTTTACAACTTGTCTATCAATTTTTACTTCAACTGTCTATCACTTCACAATCAATATCGCTTTTAATTCGTACTGCACACTATCGCAGTTTTCCTATATCACGGTTGCAATAATACTCCCATTCATTCAGCTCAGCTTTATATAGGTTCTCTAGCCATTCAATTCATTTCTCAGACATTGGCGAACTACCTGAAGTATTCTGTGGACGCAATGACGTCACTTTCAGATGTTGATCATGCTTAGTGGATTCTTGTGCTTTCGAGTACATTCATTTTGTTGATCATGAGGTTCTTAATGGTTGTGAAGCAGAATTATTTGTACATGTAACACTGTTATTAAAACGTAAATGGAGTGAATTAACAAAGTTGATTTAAATTCGTTTCAAATGAAACTATTATATTTCTGAATTCAAGATTCAAGTATAAACTTTCGTTCATATAAATAAAATTTCAAACCTTGGCGCCAAATACGCCCACATCGTTTAAACATTTCCACAACACCCTTTTTCTTGGTATAGTATACAGTTTACTTTTGCTGGCGGCAATCTTATACTCTTTGATGGGATCTGCGTTCTCACTGCCGATGAGGGTGTTATCATGCATGTAGCCCCTCCATTTCTTATCGCTCTGAGGACAGCACCACAATCAGCAAGACATTAAATGGGGCGCACTAGCTAGCATTCAGTTTTCTCTATTTCAGCAATATTGACGTTACGATTGTCATAAAACTTTCTCCTAGCTCGAAAGCATACTCTAGGATACGCTCACAAGTTGAACACAAGATTGATTTTGATTCCTTCTCTAACTCTGATGATAAATTAATCCTTTTCGAAATATTGACCTCGATTTTTCTAACTCCACAAAAGTTTCTCCCTCACACACAAGTCCTTAACGATTTGTTTTTAACAATCCTATTTTAACAGTCTGAAACTTAATTTATAACACCATCTGCTGTTACACTGCACCGAACTACCACTCCTCCGTATGGCAGTCAAGTTGCGACCCCCGCGAAATATAAAATTGCGTTAAATTTGAGGTAATTGCAATCACCACACTCCTTGAAGTATATAACTTTCTTTATGCTCTACATACAAGTACTTCCTTCGAATAGCATAATTTTACGAACGCTTCGGTGTATCTGATACACAAGAACAGGAAACAAAAGTTTATAATTTTATTTTCTCTATTTTTCAAGTAATTGTCTTCAATTCAGTTAAGGAGTTCTTTTTTATAGTCGTGAAGAGCTTTTCAAGGGAATTCGACTCAATCGGAGTGAAATAGCATTCTCATCTCGAATTGCTATCGACTCCACTATTTCATTAAGCCAAAGGCAAGCACTAGGATACGACTCGTTTGGCCTGCGTTTAGTAGTGTGTAGCGTTGGGCACAATATAATTAAAAATATTATTATTGCTTTTACTTTTGCATGCTTTGATCAAGTTCAATATATTCTGTCGCGGCTCTGATGGCTATCTTTTCAGATTAAAACGTTTTTTCCTCAAGTTTTGATATTTTTTCTACTGAAGTCTGTACCGGCGTGGCAATAATTTTTCTGCTTAATAATGCTTCGTTTATATCACTCAAGGCATGGTAGGCAAATTGCAAATCCTAACCACTTTTTACTATAAGTTCACTTGTAATTGAAATACACTAGCTCTTAAGGGAATCGACCGCAGCTTGTTACAGTGCGGAAAATTTATTGAAGAGACGAATCAACGCAACGATTTTTAATTTAATTTTGCATATGTTTGTTATCCGTTAGCATCCAAGACGGAATCTGATGTATTCAATGAAATGATGCGTATTTTTCAATTTTTCCGACAGATGTTACTGTCAGGTATGGCTTGGGATCAGGACTAGGTCTCGAGCAATTCAAAAGAAACACACAATTCAACAAATTTATACAGTGTTATTTAATGCTCAATGATCGCTCTTTCTACGCCTAACTCATTTCCGGGCCGGCGAACGACTACCTCTATTCTCCCAATCACTCAATCTCTGTGACAGCTCGTCCATCCTGCACTGACCTCGTCCCGAGATCATCATCTTCCTCGTCGTTATCATCTTCAAACGGACTAATACCTGGAGCGAGAGAACACCACGGCTTCATGTTCTCTGTAGCAAATACTGTCGCATACGGTTTTTTTTACTGGTACCTCGCTGCATATCTTCGACCACATAACGATCGTGTCAAAGAATCTTGATCACCTGGTATGGTTCCATGCACAGAGATGGTGTGTCCCAGAAACGTAAGCTCATTGGCCATAAAAATACATTTGTTGAGTCTTAACGTCAACCCAGCATCCTCGACAAGAGACAGAAACTCTTTTATTGTCTCCAAATTTTTGTCGATGCTATCGGTGGCAATTATGACCTCACCCACATAGCCAATTGCCTTATGGGGCATTCTGCTTAAAATTGTGCTCATCACTCGCTGGAATACCGCTGGAGCATTAACAAGCCCGAATGGCATACAATTAAATTCATACTGGCCCGTTGTCGTAAAAAATCCAGTATATCGCCTGGATTCCTCCTTGATCGGGATCTGATAATATCCGCACATTAAGTCAAATGTGCTAAACCAAGACTTGCCAGTCAGTCGAGCCAGTTGTTTTTCTACTGATGGCATCGCAAAAATCTCTTTTCGAGTGATGGCGTTCAATGCTTGGAAGTCGATGCATAAACGATCACTGCCGTCTGCCTTCTTCACCAGAATCGTCGGTGATGCAAATTTGGACCGGCTATCTCTTATCATTCCGTGGTTCAAGAGCTCGTGAACGTGTTTGTCCACGACAGCTTGCTTTGTAAATGGTATCCGATAAGGTCGTTGACATACCACCTGGCTACTGTTGAGAACAATTTCCATATCCGCATACTTGTACCGTCCAAGTTGCGATAACTCATCGCTAAAACAACGTTGGTATCGTTTCAATACTTCATATAGTTGTGCCTTCACGGAGTCCTCAATGTCACCATGTTGACATTTCGGAGAATTTGAAACGATTGAGCACCTTCCGCCATCGATCACCAAGCGTACCTCATCCTTGCTTAACACGTCGATGCCCAGCAATACGTCGGCATCCAAATGCTCGTCTTTCACTAAGTAAAGCTCGGCTTCTACGCTGGCCTTATCCACACAGATGTTCGTCACGACCTTTTCGCTGCTGCTGATACGTCTCCCGGTGAATCCATTCAAAATCGTCCACGCAGCTTGTGTTGACATTTCGAGTTTCTGTATGACAGACTCCGTAACGAGTGATCTGTCACTAGCTGTATCAATGATCGCATCTAACGATTGCCCGTTGATCCAAACTTGCATTCGCGCAATTCGTGAGGTAGCCTTGCTGATTTGGTTGACCCAATCATTTGATATACGACACTCAGCTGTCGTGTGATTCGTCTGTTGACACTTTTGGCATCTCTCGCGTCGTTGTGGCCTTGGACAATCACGAGATATATGTCCTGGCTGATGACAGTTGTAGCATACTCGCGGTCTATCGTTGCTCCTAATTTCCGTATTCGATTGTGTTGGGTTGTTTACAGGTGGCCACGAAGTTGTTGTACACGTAGCTCCACCCGTTGCTACAGCCGCGCAAAATTGCTTAATTGCGGACAGCAATTCTGCTGTCGTTTTGAAATACATACTTCCGATGCTGTTCTGCAATGCTTGATGTTTGATATTTCTCCGAAAATATTTAATTATGTCTGGTTCACACAGGTTGCCTTATCTACCAATCGCTACCAGTCGGAAATAAAAACTTTCGATCGTTTCGGTTAATTGTCGGCATGTCTCGATTATACGAAGATGGACGTAAGCACTGCTTTCCGACGATGGGAAATCGTGCAATAACTGCTCTGCAAATGATTCCCATCCATTGTGCTTCTCTTCAATCCTGTCTAACCACAGCTTTGCGTAGCCCTTCATATTCGCCATGACTGCACACATAAACATCTTCTTGTCCCAGGCATACGCTTCCCATAGTCGATGTACTCTTCTCACAAACTGAAATGGTGTAAGCGAGGTTGGCGATGACGGATTGAATGTGGGGAGGATGTCAATGATATCTCGCACACAGTTTATATTTGATTGCCTCATCACTGTATGTGATTGCTCCACTTTTCGATCCAATACACATGTCTCTCTAACCAAACCATCTTGTATTGATTTCTCGCATTCGTTATTTTTTGACGGCGTACTTACTTTACCGCTTGCACCTTGGGTTTACCTCTCGTCAATGCATTTTACTGTGTCCGCCAGATATTCCATTAGCGTACGGAGATTTTTCACGTCTTCGGACAGCCTTCCGAGAGCGTCACAGTCATCATTTTCGTCGTCGTCGATATCGTCAATATGATCAGCTCCGATGGCTTCTGTGAGCCGCAGAATGAGATCATTCTTATTCCCCTTCGTCGACAACTCTTTTGCACTAAGATGTCTTTTTATAGCCCTAGCTTTAAATTCACATATTTTAACGACCAGCATCGTATGTATATATATATTTTTTTTTTTTTGTTTAAGCAAGCAGTTTCGCCATAATGACTAATGTTCACCAAGGAAATTCGCGCCAACCGAGCAAAATAAGTCCACACGTAGTTACCACTAAGTTGACCGTACAGGCCCGTAGCTAACCTTTTGCGCGCTCACACAGATACAAATCGGCAGCGCATGCACAAGTTTTTCACGAAGCGTCGCCGCGTCGTTTACACCGTTTTGTATGGCTTGGGATCAGGACTAGGTCTCGAGCAATTTAAAAGAAACACACAATTTAACAAATTCACACAGTTTTATTTATACTCAATGATCGCTCTTTCTACGTCTTACTCGTTTCCCAGCTGGCAAACAACTACCTCTATTTTCCCAAGCACTCAGTCTCTGTGACATTACTTTCCTTATGTAGAAATCGTTAACTTCCAACCATACATGTAAACTTTTCAAATTTTTAGGAATACTGGCACAAATTTCACCCTAAACTAGCATCTTTAGACACTTGAATTTCGCTCGATTCCGACTCCCCCGTTGTCGCTGGTCACCTTGCGGGACTCTTTACAACGGCAGTTGATGAGCCTTCCATCCATTTTCCATAGGATTGCGAAAGTACAACTCGTGGATAAGCTCCAGTTGCCGTGTCCAGATTTCAATTGCAAATTTAATTGATTAATATTATTTTTAATTTAGAATTGAAATTTGGATCAGCATTATGGTAGTTTTCGAGCAGTTTGCTTAGGTGACTGCACGATTACTACAACCTACATCATCAGCTTCGATGAAAAAACAAATGTTTTGAAGGTAACTCCTCTATATGCGGGGCCTATAAAACTCTGAAAATGCTTTTCACCCCAAAACTTACTAGAAGTCATAACTTCCCACCTTCTCACAAAGTTTCTTGGCTGTATCTTCTATAGTTCTGGAGAAAAACGGCTGTGATATACAGACGGACACAGGTACCGATTTTAATAGGATTTTATATTTTAGTACAAAATCCTTAAAATGGTATCTACTGAGATTTTATTAAATGAACTGCCATGACATTTTTTATTTATGAAAGTTTATAATATTTTTACCATTGAAATTTAGTTGATGCATTTCAATTACCCGGTAGTTATAAATGCTTTTCTATGTTTTCTTAAAAACAATAAAAGAATTTTTATTTCTTGAACATCTCCCGGAAGGCCAGAGATGATTTTGGTAATTCTAAAATTGGCTGGCTGGAGAGTCAACCATGACCATATCAAGGAAATTACATGAAAATAATATAAAATTAAATGGCTTTCTGGACTTTTAATCAAACAAAAAAATCTTTATCTTTCAAAGGAAACGCAATATAATCACCATCAGCTCAACTATTATATTTTTGAGGAAACACTGTTATTTTTCATCTGCCCCGCGAAAATCATATTTTCCATATTTTCTCTCCACAGATTTTGTTTATTTTTTCGCCACGACGAAATGATGTTACTGTGTCCCGTCCATTCCCGCGCGTAGAGAAATTCCGCACGATTAAAGTCGAGTTTTTTTTCGGCGTTTGATTGAAACAAATGAATAAATAACCAACCGCGAAGAAAAACCAGATTTACTTTTATGATATAATCTCGCGCGATAGTAAAATTCAGCGCTGGTGTGACATAAAATCTACACACTCCACATACTCGAAGATTCATGCATTCGAATGATTCCCAGATTGATAACAGTCGAATATTAGTCACGATCGCAAGAAGAATAAACTAATCCATAAAATCACCGGTTTGACATGACATAACCTTCTGACTTAACAGTACATTAACGATTCTAAATTACTTGCACATACGGATTGTACATACCAATTGGGATGACAAGAGGCGGCGCGTGGGTGATGATAATTTGATTTTCTTGTAAATGAGTAATTTGATACATTTCTCACGTAAATTCGGGTAAGAATGAAGCGAAGGTAAGTACCAGTGAGTTAATTGGAATAATTTTACCCTTTGGAGATGATGCTTTTTGGCGGGTTTTTATTTAAAATATTGCATAATTGTCTTGGGTGCCTGCTTGATATATGTTATGTTTATTAAAGCAAGATATTAGAATTTAGATGAATTCATTGAGTTCTAAGAGAACTGTATGAAATATGATTTCAGATACCCTCTTATCTACCAGATACATTTTGGACTTGGGATTCTATTTGATTTGGGGAATTGTTATGCAACTGAACACACCTCCACGCAGTCCACAATGCTTGCGATTCTTCTTCGCACAGCGACCATTGGTCGCGAATTGATAAATGTTTAATAAACGACTGATTAATTATAGCAATTTGCATAAAAAGAAATTTCCGCTACACATTCAAGATTTTCTTGACGCTCGTAGAGAGTTTTGTTTGCTCGATTTTCGGATATAACTAAAAGTTGGCGGCTCGCGATGTGAATGGCGCGCGGACGATGACGATTTTTATGTTGTCTTCATTTCTTTCGCCTTCAACTTCGACACCGTCTTTTCGCGATCAATACCTAGCGTTAACATCTTTCTGTTTACCTATGTGGGTAAGTATATGCAGAGGTAGTAAACGGCTGAAAAAAACAGCCAGACAAAATGATTTTCAATGAGACTTTTTGGTTTATGGACGGTAAGAAAGATACTTCTTCGAGATTGGAATCTTTAGGCGGTGACGGAGAGGCTGTGTGTGAAGCAATAATGTTTTGTGGAGAGCCATGTCCACGGCTACGGTAGGGGAAGCGTTTTTTTCAAAGCTTTTTTTAGGTTGCCGTATATAAGCATTGGATATTGAGTGCAAATCCGTTAGTGACACTTACAACTTTCGAATTAATTCATCTTTCCGTGGTCGGTGTCGAGAAAGTAGCGAAAATTGGCGCGATGAGGATTTGTATATTCGCGGTGTTCGTAACTCTGGCTGCCGCGAGGCCAGAAGCACCTCTCGGTTATCGATACAGTCAGCCCTTATTGCCGATTACGAGCAACAGTGGACACGGATTATCCTCGGGACCTTGTTGCCAAGGAGCTAATTTATTAAAAGGAAGCAGTGCGCATGGTGGATATGTTAGTGGACACGGTAGCAGTGGATTCGGCCAAGGATTAAGCGCTGTAGTGTCTTCATCATACTCAGCAAGTGCCAGTGGTGGTGGAGGATACATTAGTGGACAAGGATACGCTCCAGCACCAGCTATTATTGCCACACCAACTCCAGTCACTTTCACTGGCCCAGCTCAAGGGGTTGGATACTCCCATGGATCTGGTGGATATAATGGTTACTCCCTTCAAGCAGGAAGCTCAGGAGTTGGGTCCTCCTTTGGTGTTGGGGGTGGTCAGTTCGGCGGCGCTATAGGTGGTGGATCTTTTGTACCCTCAACTGGTGCAGGGGTCGGTGGTGGTCACGGTTTCGGAGGATTCAGGGGACCAATCGCTGGAGGTGGACTTGTCGGAGGTGGACTTGTCGGAGGTGGTTTCTCTGGTGGAAACTTTGGAGCTTCAGGAATTGAAACTTCTGCAAGTATTGGGGCAGCTTCAATCCCAGATAATTCAGGATCTACCCTAGTTCAAAAGCACATCTACGTCCATGTCCCACCACCAGATCCAGAGGAGCAATTCCAAACTACCAGAGTCCAACAATACGTCCAACCACGCAAGCACTACAAGATCATCTTCATCAAGGCTCCAACTGTCCAAGCTCCATCTGCTGCTCAAATTGCTGCCGCTAACGCTCTTACCGAAGAGAAGACTCTTGTTTACGTTCTTGTCAAGAAACCTGATGAGCCTTCTGTTGAACAATTGCAAACTATCCAAAGTACTGTCCACCACCACAAACCAGAGGTATACTTCATCAAATACAAGGCAAAAACTCAACCTCAACTGCAAGGAGGTGGACTTGGTATCGCTGAGAACTTTGGCAGCGGTGGAAGTTCTATTCAAACTGGCGCCACTGGCTTTGCTACTGGCGGAGGAGTATCTTTGACCAATAATATTGGAGAGGGACATAATATTGCTCTGGTTACCCCATCACCTACACCATACGCACCAGCTGGTAATTCGCTCATTGAGCCTCGTATTCCTGAAAAAATTGTGCCAGCTGCCAGCTATGGACCACCACCAGAGGCTGTGTAAATTTCAGCAGCAAACTACTGTGCCAAGCGCGACGGGTTTTTTAAATTTTGTCAACGAAAAGTATTAGAATAATAGTACAGAGACGATTGTGTTCTACCAACTACTCATTATGTCATTGTTACGTGAAGTTACCGCATTCTGTTTCTATTATTGTTATTTATTCGTTTCATTTTTATCTTAAATGAATAATTGTCTTTGTACTTTGTAAATAGAGTTTTATATATTTTTATAGATTTATTAATAAATAAATATAATTAGCATTTTGAAAAAATTTCATACGCACTTTTTATTGACCTCGATATATTTAGAAAAAAAAAATATTCGATTGAGTAATTTGAAAGGATGAAGAAGAAAAAAAATTTGTCGAAAGTGTTCAGACAACGAAAATCTATTTATTTATTTATTTATATTTTTCAGAATAAATCAAAAAAGATTAACTAATAGCTCAGCAAAATAGGTCAATTAATAGCACAGCAAGGTGAAAGAAAAAAAAAGAGATGCAAATATCAAGATCAATGTACTTAAAAACTGCTAAAACGAGGAAGAAAATAATTACTAAGAATTGAGAAGAAGAGAGTTGACATTTTACATATAAACTAAATACGAGAGGGGGAAAGGTCCAAGCTGAATGCCATTATCGTTGCGTGGTAATCTAAGCATGGGTGAGTAAACATACACTAAGCTACGTGCGAATGGAACATCAAAGTAGAGCCGACGCTTTTCCAGCGCAGGAGTATTGAGGATAGATAAGCGTGATTCATAAAAAATGTAGGGAATCTATAACTTCAAGAAGACGATCCTGGTAAATATTTTTTGTACAGCTTCTATCGTGGACTTCAAACACTTCAAATGAGGCGACCAAACTGGCAAACAGTACTCAAGAATGGGATGAACTAAACCAGAATCTAGAATAGGTCGGTAAAAATATAGCAATTTCCTAAGATCAGGCAAGAAATGCGAGAGGCTTTAGAAGTAATTTCAAAAATATGAACGTCGAACTTCAATTTAGGGTTGAAAGTGCCACCTAGGTCCCTGAAATGTATCACCATACTTAGGTACGAATAATTTAACAAAAATTGAAAGCTTATTGGGCAAATGTTATTTGAAAATGAAAAATGGATACACTTAGAAATATTTAGTGCAAGCTGGTTATCAGTATCTGCGTATGCCTCTCGATCCGCGTATGTCTCTCGACTCCTAACTGCAAGAAAGATGATCACTAGGCAAGTGCTCTTCTGCTTGTTTTGAAGTCGACTCTATGCTACAATTTGCGGATTCCTCATCTTCGGATGTCGGATCCAGCTTCATTGATACCGACAAAAAGTAAACCACAGGTGAAATTATCCAATGTCTCCTCTCAAGCAGAACTATCCACCTTGTCCTTAAGTGACAGCCTGAACGTAAATTCTCAACATGATTGCAGCATCAACCAGCGTTAGTATTTATTGTGACTGGGTGATGAAAGTGACTAGTTGGTATGATGAGACAATAATAATACACACGTTAATTGATACATATTTGTATTGAACACAATAGACATGTTACATCGGGAAAGGCCGATACGAGACTGACTGTCAAAGGAACGGCACATAGAAAAGAGCGATTCACAATAGTCTCCCCCACTTAATTAAAACATATAGAAATATAATTTAAATTCTATTATTCGGTGACATAGTCTTTCAAGAAGTTTGGAGGACATCGTTGACGAGCAGATCTGCGTGGTGGTAGCGTCGGGTTGTTTGTGTTCCCGTCTGCTGGTGTCTGTTGGTCAGGAGTGCCAGTAAGTGTTTCTGGCTGATTGACACCTGGCGCAGCCAATGGCATAGGCTGTGTGTCCATTGGTGGTAACTCATCAGCTGGCATGTGTCGATATGGAACACCTGGGCTTGGGGCTGGTCTTTGCTGAGATGAAAAGGTGACTTGTTTCTTCGGGACCATTGTTGAAATTAGTTGGTCGATGTGCCTTTTTATAGTTTGGCCTGAGTCTAAGTCAATGATATAATGGTACTGATCCAGTTTTTGTTCGACAATCCCAAATTGCCAACTATCTTGATTGTTCAGGTGCATTCTTGCCTGAACTCTCTCTCCCATTTGGAATGAGCGGATGTGACAGCTGCTTCGGCTCGTTGGCATCACTGCTTTTCTGTTAGGCAGGAGAGCATCAAGGCGTATTCTAATTTTCCTTTTCAGGTAAAGTTCTGCTGCTGACCGTCCGGAGGCTAATGGTGTGGCACGGTATCGAAAAAGGATATTTTGTACTTTTGTGGCTATTGGTGATGAGTCTTCAGCTGCAGCTTTCAATCTTCTTTTTAGGGTTTGTATATTTCTTTCTGCAAGGCCATTAGTTGATGGGTGACCTGGCGCAATAAACTTCTGAAACATTCCCCTTTCTTTACAGTGTGTCTGGAACTCTTCACTTTTAAATATGGCAGCATTATCTGATACTAGGACAGATGGGTAGCCATGCACAGAGAATATGGTTTCTAGGAGTGTGATAGTTGATGCTGATGATGGTGCTTCTTAGAGTATTCGAACTTCAGCCCACTTGGATTTTGCATCGACACACATTAAGAAATAATGGTTGTCAAGGGGGCTTGCATAGTCAATATGTACCCTCTCCCAGTTGTCATCTGGTGGGTCCCATGGATGAATAGCGGCTTTTTGTGGATTGTGCCGGACTTGGGCACAGGATGCACAGGTTTTAACAATTTGCTCGATGTCCTTGTCTAAACGTTCCCAATATACATATCGTCTGGAGAGTTGTTTCATTTTTGTAATGCCCAAGTGTGAGGCATGCAGTTCTTCCAGGATTTGGCGTTGTAGAGATTTTGGTATGACTAGGCGGTCCAATCTGAAAAGCATACCGTTAAAGATGGTGAATGGTTCATCTCTTTGACTGGTTCTGAGGCTGGTCATCAGGGTTTGAAGGTTTTCATCTTTGGCTGTTTCTTCAATAATAGTTTCTGAAGTTATAGCTGGGCTGGAGATTTGAAATATAGTTTCAGCATACAACGCATTGACTTCTTCATTCATTGATGTTTCAGATGTTCTGAGCAGTTTAGGAATTGGAGCCCGAGAAAGACAATCTACGTTCTCGTTGTCTTTTCCTTTTTTACAGCGTACCGTGAAGTCCAATCCACTTAGAAAGGAGGCATAGTGTAAAAGACGGGCAGATGTCATCTGAAGTAATGCTTGATGTGGATGAAAGATACGAGACAGCGGCTCGTTATCGGTGACAAGGGTGAAGTTTCTGGCACAAACATAGTTGTAGAAGTGTGTGGCTGCGTAAATGATAGCCAAGGCTTCTCTATCAAGTTGACTGTAATTGCATTCAGCTTGGGTCAAAGCTCGAGAGGCATAAGCAATAGGCTTTTCATGACCTTCCACTTCATGACTCAAAACAGCTGCAATACCGGTCGGGCTGGCGTCTGTTGTGAGGATCAAGGGTTTTGCTGGATGAAAAGGTGTTAATACCCTTTCGCTACACAACTCCGACTTTAGGTTTAAGAAAGCAGCTTCAGTGGAGGCTGACCAAACGAGTTTTCCATCTTCTTTGAGTAGGCGTCGTAGATGAAAAGATTTTGTGGAGAAATCAGGAATGAATTTTGCATAATATGTCACCATACCCAAGAATCGTCTTGATTCCTCTACATTTTTAGGACGTGGCATGTTGAAGACGGCTTGAATTTCACAGGTGACATTTCAACTTTATTAAATGAGACTATGTGACCAAGATAGCTGATACTTTTTTTGAAGAAAGAACACTTATTTTTATTTAGATGGAGATCGTTTTCCTTGAGTCGTTCTAAACAAGCAATCAGGTTTCTTGTACATTCTTCCATTGATGAGCCATGGCAGATAATGTCATCAAAGTATGCTTCAACGTTTGATAGGCCATTGAGAATTTGTGAGAGTATTCTATTGAATTCAGATGGTGCTGTTTTGATACCAAAACTGAGACGATTCATTAGAAATGTGCCCTTGTGTGTCGTGATTGTTTGGATTTTCTGTCCTTCCGCATCCACTTTGAAGTGTAAATATGCCTTGTACAGGTCGAGTTTGCAGAAGTACTTTGAATTTCTGAGGCTGTGCAAGACTTCATCAATGCGACGAATTGGATGATTAGCTGAGACTAATTTTGCGCTGACTCCACATTTGTAATCAACACATAAACGAACCCCTCCATCAGGTTTAGGTATTACGACGAGTGGTGATCCCCAGTCGCTTGAGGATACTAGAGTAATAATACCTTGTGGCTCAAGAGTTGCAAGTTCTTCCTCAACTCGCTGGCGCAGTGCAAAATGGACATCGCGTTCCCTAGTAAAGATGGGTTTTACTCCTTCCCTGAGCTGAAGTTTTATTTCTAGGTTTGGCACACAACCTATGCGTTCTTCGAAAATAGTTGTGTATTGTCTGAGTATGTCTTCAAGAGGAGTGACAGCGCTGATTGTAACTGCATGATCCGAAGTGAGCCGTTCTTTATCGATTTCTTTGAGATCAATTCCGAGAGTGCGAATCCATATTCGACCCAGAAGTGCATCAAATCCTGCAGGAACAATGAATAGGTCCGCATCAATTTCTCTATTTTTATATTTTACCGACAGTGAGACTTTCCCTTAGGGCTTTATTATATGAGCTGAGTAAGAGCGGAATGATACCTGTGTTGGTTGTAGTGTAGCATTGAGACCAAGACGTTTGAATGCTGTCTCTGATAGAAGTGAGATTTTGGCTCCTGAATCGACTTCAAATGCCTGTGGCTTGCCATTGAGAAACACTTTGACGATAAATTTATCAGAACCTGGGCTGAGCTCGTATAAGTCTTCAGTGCAGTGAATGTGACCAATACCATATTCTGAGTCAGAGTTTTGATCATTCTGAAAGACTGTGTTACGATGGCATGTGTCTTTGAATTTCGAAGAATGTTGGTGATACAGATGTTGGACACATAACCAATTTTCTTGCAGGAAGTGCATTTAAGCTCGTTGCGGTCGATTTTGCATTGATTTGCCTTGTGGTTTGCCCTACCACATTTGAAACAGAGTCTCACACAACAATTGAGACATTGTGATAGAGGAATCCACATTTTTGAGACTATAGTAATTGTCAAAACGTTCTAAATAAGAAGTAAATCTTTCCTTCTTGGCGTCATATGATTCGAATGGTGAGATTTGGGGAGCTGAACCGGATCCACTTGTCCCCAATGCGGTAGTGAAGACTGAGAGAAATTGTTCGAATTGTTGTTGATCCAATTTCCCAGCTGGAGCTGTCTCGGAAACGACACGAAAATAATGGCGGCTGAAAACGTGGCGGCTACGCGGCAGAATCTAACTGTTTCACTGTGTCACACTGGTTTTCACTGGCAGTTGCAAACGTTTTAATCCTCGTCGCCAACTTATTGTGACTGGGTGATGAAAGTGACTAGTTGGTATGATGAGACAATAATAATACACACGTTAATTGATACATATTTGTATGGAACACAATAGACATGTTACATCGGGAAAGGCCGATACGAGACTGACTGTCAAAGGAACGGCACATAGAAAATAGCGATTCACAATAGTATTGCAGCCAGATTGCGACAATTCTCCAGAAATGATTGAACCTAGTCTCCCACTTGTTATTAGAAGCAAGTCGTTGTTGAAGCCGCTATCTATTAACCAACAACCAACGGTTTTGGAAGCTGACAATTTAAATGTATCTGATACTTCACTAGCTGCTCAACAAGGTATGCAGATACAGCTAGCGTTCGTACTATAGCCGGATTGCTGTAATTATGTAGAAACAGTGAAACCTGATCAACCAATAGGCACTAGGGGCAACTTACTATTGAGGCCACTTTCTATTAATCAGCAATCTGATTTACTTATCATCAGCTCACCTGGTTCTTCGTCAACAGCCAGGGAGCGATTCCAATGAAAATACCACCTCCAATTCAACATCAGAAATCGAGTGACCTCGTTCCCTCAACAGATCTCGATTCTCCTGTCATTCGTGCTTCTATACCTTTGAAGAATATCTTCATATCTAGAGTGGCATATGAAACTTCTGTTGAAGACTTAAAGCGTTATGTCATGAAAAAGATTGGATAATCCGTTAAAGTTTTTAGTTGTCATAAGTTGACAAGGAAAATTTAACGGACTAAGTAATTGCCTCATTTAAATTGGTGATTTCTGCAAATACTGATATTGTCCTGAATTCGAATTACTGGCCTGCTAGTGTACTTGTTAAACCATTTGAATTGCAACGAAGAAATTATCGTCGGGAAATCAACGAGATCCCGAAGCTCTAGTCACAAGTAATCTCGATGAATATTCGGATAATCATAATGTTTACTGCACTGTATCCTCTCCAAACCTCAATGAATCTCTTTCAAATATTAATAGTGTTCAATGTAACTTCTCTTCTCCTAATAAAATGTTTATCTCTATTTTTCACCAAAATGTACGAGGATTAAGGACCAAGTTTGAGGAACTCTTTATCTCCTATCAAGTTAGTAATGATTCTATTATTTGAGCAGTGAAATGTTTCCTGATATTGTATATATATCTGACGGCGAACTTATTGCTACTAATAAGGCTGACGGTGGTGGAGTTTTGGTTGCAGCTAGCAAAACTCTACCTAGTTCTCCTTGTTCTGATTTCTGTTTTTCTTATACTTTAGAATGTGTTATTGTCAAAATTGCTCTCCCTCATAACACAGAGTTCTTGATTTTGTCTATTTATATTCCCTGTAATTCACCGTTAGCTGTTTATGAGACGTTTTTTGATTATCTATCCTTTTATCTAGTTTTTTGACACCCTCACGCCAAAATATTGGCTTGCGGGGATTTTAACTTACCATACATAGAGTGGAAGAATTATCCTACTCCTTCTAAAGGGTTTTCCAATAAGAGGTGTTATTTTGAATAGCCCGCTATTTCGGTAGATGTTGCTTTTGAAGCTGTCATTTGTGACATTTGACAAGCAAAAACTACGCTATTAATGAAAATGGAATGATACATGCTTCAACAATGCATTGAAATTATTAAAATTCACGGTTCGTAAAACTCGAACATTTTTAGGTCATCGTGAAGCATCTTGTTGGTCCGCAATACAGAAATCGGTGAAAAATTCGAGCTATTGGGACAACTTAGTGATGTGAAGAATAAAACCCGTGCACGTCACTCAAGAACAGCCGAGAAAATTGCTGTTGCAGCCGAAAACCCAGGTTTTTCCATTCCTCGTCGTTCTTTGGAATTAGTCATTCTACGAACGTCATTACACCGTATTTCGCATAAAGATTTGGGTCTTAAGGCTTATAAAGTTCAGTTAACACAAGAACTCAAGCCGGTCGATCATCAATAACGTCGTGTCTTTGGTGATTGGGTCCTCGAAATGCATGAAAATGATCCGGAATTCCATCAAAAAATCACTTGAGTGATGAGGCCCGTTCCCACCTCGGTGGCTTCGTCAACAAGCAAAATTGTCCCATCTGGGGCTCGGAAAACCCAAGATTTATTTTTGAAAAGCCTCTTTGTCCTCAACGTGTGACTTTTTGATGCGGTTTATGGTCAGGCGGAGTCATTGGACCTTACTTTTTCGAAAATGAGGCTGGAGCAACAGTTGCGGTGAATCGATTGCACTATCGAGAAATGATTAATGATTTTTTATGGCCAGAATTGGATGGTATTGATCTAGGCAACGTTTATTTTCAACAAGAGGGCGCTACGTGCCACACAAGCAACGAAACCATTGATCTTTTACGGGAAAAGTTTCCGGACCGTGTTATCTCTCAATTGACCACCGAGATCTAGTGATTTAACACCTTGCGACTTTTTCCTTTGGGGCCACGTGAAAGAAAAGGTCTACGTCAATAGCCCAGCGTCGATTCAAGACCTAAAAGATGGAATTCGTGAGGCTACCGAGTACATAGGGCAGCCACTTGGCGATTTGGTTATGGAAAATTTCATGAAAAGGATATGATCCTGTAAGCGTGGTCATTTGTCTGGTGTTATTTTTCACTATTACCGACATACGTTCTTCTTTATAATGTGATAAACATCTGATCATTTATATTAAAAAATGGCAGTATTCTTTTAATATCGAAATAAAACCTCTTATTTGAAAACTCTGTATCTGGTCGGTTGACCCTTTTTCTATAACCCTGTCATCTTTCCAATCTCATTGCTGCTTTTCTCAATTTAATCATATCCGCAATCCTAATGGTCATCTCCTTGACCTTGTTATATCAAATGTTCCAGTTAGCTACTTATCTGTTTCTCAAGCCGTATATCCGTATGTTCCTCCTGATCAGCACCATCCTCCTTTATCTATAGATCTTATAGTCGTTGAAATTAAATTTGACAAACCTTATGCTGCTCCAAAACTTAACTTTTTTAAAGCTAACTATCAAGCTATTAACACAGAATTACTTTCAGTCTACTAGCTAGATTTCTTTAGAGGCCAAAATTGTGAGGCTACTTTCGATAAATTTTACATGTATATTTGGAATCTTATTCGCTGTTTTACGCCTCTTCAGACTTCCCGTAAAGCAACACAAAAACCTTGGCTTACAAAGTGAGTGCTCAGTGCCCTACGAGCAAAAGATAAGGCACATCGTGTCTTTAAAACACTCGGCACTATTGAAGCAAGATTTAATTTTAGCAGGCTGCGTGCTATTGCCAAAAAAGAGATCAGATATGCTCTGAAGACTTATTTCAGTGGTCTGGATAGCTCTCTTGTGGCTAATAATACAGAGCTTTTTTGGTCTTATATTAGGTCGCTGAAATCCTCTTCTTCCATTCCTAGCAAGGCCCATTGGAATGGTGCAGAGGTTTCTTCTCCCCAATTTTTCTCTTCGACTTTTTCTTCTCCCGCTGCAGCTGTGCATCCTGTTGTCTTGCCTAATCATCTTCCCTTCCCAATTTCCTTTATTTGTACAGATGCATCTGAAGTCAAATCTTTGATCAATGCTCTTGATCCTAATATCAGCCCTGGGCTGGCTGGTTTGCCAAACATGTTTGTAAAGTCGTCAGCCTCATCGTTTTGTTTTCCTTTATCTCTCCTCTTCAATCTAAGTTTGAGTACAGGTACTTTCCCTAACCTTTGGATAACAGCTAATATTGTGCCTATTTTTAAAAGTGGAGGGGGGGGGGGTGGTTTCCTGCTTTAGAAAGGTACTTGAACGGTTGGTTCATAATCAGCTCTCAAACTCATTAGCTCCTATTATTGCTCCAGAGCAGCATGGCTTTCTCAAAGGATACTCCACGACCTCTAATTTAATGGAGTTCACAAACAGTATTGCAAGAGCTTTGGATAAGCAACTGCAAGTTGATGTGATCTTCACAGATTTCTCGAAGGCCTTTGACACTGCGAATCATTTACTTCTTTGTCGTAAGCTTGAAGCTCATCTTATTGATCGTGTCGTCCCTGTCGAGTAAGTCGCTCTGGCACTACGTCCAGTCCTTTTCAAACTTCACTGGCATTCCAAGGTTCAATTCTTGGGCCGCTTCTCTTTCTGTTGTTCATAAATGATATTCCCTTTATAATGAATTCTTCTTGTCTCTTGTATGCTAATGACTTCAAAGTTTTTCGAGCAGTCAAATAACATTTAGACTGTCAGCTCCTCCAAACTGATCTGAATGCCCTAAATAAATGGTGTGCTTCAAACTATTTATGTCTTATCACTACTAAATGTCATAAAATGACTTTGTCTCTCAGGGACTCTCCTGTTAATTTTAATTTTATATTAAATGATACTTTGCTCTCTGAAGTGTTCAGTCATAAAGACCTTGGAGTAACTTTTGATCCAAAACTCAAATTTGATGCACATATTTTAAATTTGATTACTAAGGCGTCTAGAGTTTTCGGGTTTATCCTTAGTCATGTACATAAATTCAATAACATCTCTTCTTCTATCCGCCTATTTGTTTGTCTTGTTCGCCCTTCGCTTGAATAGTGTTCTGTTATCTGGTACCCCGATATTCCAATCTCGTATCTTCGTTACAAACTGTTCAAAGAAAGTTTACTCGTTTTCTTTTCCTTTAGTTTAATTTGCCGTATCAGCCCTATGAAAGTCGTCTATTCTTCCTATCTCTTCCATCTCTAATATCCCGACAAACTTATTAAGATCAATATTTTTGGTATAAACTCTGCTACCATCAAGTCCCGTTAAATGTTTTTTCTGAGCTGCGTTTCCGACAAACATCTCGTTCATCTCGGATGAATTCTTATTTCATTATCCCATATGCTAGAACTGATTTATATTTCTATTCACAATCTTAAGAATCGTATGAAACCATAATAATCTCAAGCTTGGTCCTTTCCACGCTCTTAAGACAAAACTAAGAGACTTACTACTAGTTTAACTTACAATTATCAACATTTTATTATTTATTTCATTTAAATATTGCTGTATTTTTTCTTTGCGTTCCATTTTGTTATTGGACTATTCAGTCTGTAAGATGGAATAAATAAAAAATTAATAAGAGCTTCAAAATAAAATGACATCCAAATCTTTTTGAAGTTCGAAGACACTTTTTTGAAAACTTTGACGTCATCTGCACAAAGCATACAGAAGGAGTTGATGACAATGGATGGCAAGTCATTTATAAACACAGTGAACAATAGCTGACCAAGAATTGATCCTTGAGGAACACCTGAAGACAGATGGAAGGGGATGGAAAGACAGCCTTGAAAAGATACCTGACTGACACGATTGAGTTAGCAAAAGGATAACCAATGGAGCAAATAATCAGGAACATTAAGAAATTTAAATTTGCCCAATAAAAAATGGTGATTTGCTGAGTCGAAGGCTTTAGAGAAATCTAAATACAAGGTTTCGACATTTAAACGGTCCTCTAAGGCTTTTGAAGCAACAATCATGAATTCTAAAAAATTTGTTAAAGTTGATCGCTCTTTGATAAAACCATGTTGTTCAGAAACAAACGAATCATGAGTAAGTAAAAATGGTGCAAGTAGACGATTTTCCCCAGTAGTTTCGAAAAACAGGGTAATAAGGCCGATAATAAGCAACGTCTGCGGTGCTGCCTTTTTTAAAAATAGGAGTAAGATAGGATCTTTTCCAACAGGAAAGAAAAGAGCCTGAAGATAAGCTAGAGTTGAAGAGAAAGAAAAGAGGGACACAAATAGAAGTAGCTAAAGACTTCATAAAAATAATTAGGAATACTATCAGGACCTGAACTAACAGAGTTATCAAGCTCTAAAATAAGCTTCAAAACATCTTCCGGATAGCAAGTAAAAGGAAATTATGATGGCGTGTATATAATTGGGAATAAAGAGCTATTGCTGGGAGTAGCATTAACAAGTTGAGTAAGCAGGAGAGTGCTCCTACCAGAAGGTCTTTGTAAACATCCTAGGGTTAGAAGCAAGTTTTCTAATGGCGTGAATCGATAACTTGAATTATTCATCCAATACTTAGATACGAAATCGTTCAAATTTATACAAAAGATGCACAGTTTCTTTCATAAGCACAGTGCAGCCGCCATTTTAATCTAACTTAAATGATTTTTCTCAATGCTCGGCCGATTGAATATGTTCAAATTAAACACTATTCCTTAAATTTTCATGAAAATTGAAAGAAAATAAAAGTACCTAAGTCAATTTTAAATATATATAGGGTTTTCCAATAAGAGGTGTTATTTTGAATAGATCTTCTGATTTCACACTTTGCGACTTCTTCCTTTGGAGTCACGTGATAGAGAAGGCCTATGCCAATAGCCCAGCGTCAATTCAAGATCTCAAAGATGAAATTCGTGAGGCTATCGAGGACATAGGGCAGCCAGTTTGCGATTTGGTTATGGAAAATTTTATGAAGAGGATATGGTCCTGTAAGCGTGTCGTAGTGGTTATTTGCGCAATGTTAGTTATTGCTATTAACGGCATATCTTCTCCTTTATGACGAACTAAACATCCGATCATTTATTTAAAAAAATGGCATTTTCCTTTTAATATCAAAATAACACCTCTTATTGGAAAACCCTATATCAACCATAAACACGTGTTATCGTTGTTGTAATTCCATATAGTTGAAATTGCTATAACTCACTTGATTATGATTCGATCTCAATTAAATTTTGTGAACGTATATATCTTATGTCAGTCTATATAATTGCGAAATTTCAAGAAGTTTAAAGGTACCATTTTGATTTTATGGGCAAAAATGTAAAATCTACAAATCATACTATTATTAACAAAGTTGAGTGAATTTCGATTTCTAAGGTATTTGTTGCCCTTGTACTCATAAAGGTCCACATTCGTGATAATTTTCAGATTTTTCGGCTGAAAGGTGTCCAATCGCGAGGGGGGGGACACAAATTTTGGGTACATTTTGCCTTCCCGTGGGCCCCCTAATTCATAAAATGATATTTTTATTTCAGATTCTAAAAGTTCTAATCAAGGCCTTTCATTTGATACCCCACTCAACTACCTTTGATTAAAAAAATTTTTAAGGGCCAATTCGTTATTAGGGGGGACCCCCCTTAAACATTTTTTAAATTTTTGTCAAGGCCTTAACTTTTGAGAGACCATCACTTCTGACCGTTTCACAAAGTTTGAGCATTCTAGCTTCTGTAGTTTCTGAGGAAATCAGCTGTGACGCACGGACAGACGGACAGACGGACAGACAGGTCGCGAAACTAGTAGGTCTTTGTAAAAAAAATTTTTACAAAGACCTAAAAATGGAAGAAGAATTCTAAAAAGTTTACAAATCTCGAGAAGTGAAGTTGCTAAGCAGCCATTCAAATGGAGAGAGGGTAATTAAAAAGATGAAATACACCGATGAATACAGCTCGCAAATAAAATGTTTTTTTCAGTTTTGACGGTCTTGAGGCCCAGCTTCATACACAGGAAAACAAAGCTCCAAGTACCTGTATGCAAATCTGTGATAAGACCCGTGTTATGCTATGGATGTGAAACATGGACCCTAACCAAAGCGATTGTCAGGCTGCGGAAGCTGCAATGGAATGGACACATGAATCGTATGGACGAACAACGGATACCCAAAAACGTATTCGTTGGAAGAACTCAAGGCCGGAGATCAGTGGGGAAACCGAGGAAACGCTGGTCTGACTCGGTCGACGAAGAAAGTTCATCGCTGCTCGGATTTCGAAATTGGAGAACGTGGTTAATGGACCGAGACAGTTGGAGGCGCTGTTAGCAGAAAGCGAAGGCCCGAGAGGGGCTGTAGCGTTACGGAGAAGAAGAAGAAGTACATCCTTTGGTTGGCAGAAACAAGAAACGATTACTAAAAAGTGTCAAAACAACAGAAACTAGTTCCAAGCATGGGAAAGTCGACGACGTGGAAATGCCAGATGCAATTGAGAAGTTGATATCATAATATCTGAGTGAAAGGGATACTGTTAATTTTACAAATCAATGTTGTATACGGGGTGTTCGTAAGAGAAAAGTGGACAGAAGGAAATGGGATGATGTTTCCAGATGGTGGAACTTAGTTTCTAACTGCATTTGAAGATCGTCTATATAAGGATGGAAACACAAAATTTTTTGGTGGAGCAATGTTAATGAGTTTGATATGAGTATTATTCGAAAAGAAGCTGAACTGAACCACTTGTTGATGTAATTAAACCAAAGCAGCTTCTGTCGACATTATATATGATTGAGGAAGTTGACTTATATACAGTGCAAAAGTGTGATTTGAAATTTTCCTCCCCATTTCAATTAAGTATAAAACGTAATAGTTTTGGTTCAAGCACTCGTAACGTACTTCAAAGTTTTCAGGTATCACCCACATCATCAGCGGGCGCCTGGCGAGGATGTTGGGTAAGTACCCTTTTATTTGCCTATTAATTATTTTTTTAAATTATAAAATGCCTATGTATTTTAATTTTTTTTTAATCATAAAATGCCTATATGTTTTGATATTTTTTAATCTTGAAACTTTCATTATTCCAAAGGTTTTGAAACGCAAAACTTAAAACGAAAAAATTGAAAAAAAAAGTAACGAAAATGCAAAGCCTCGTATACTGAATTGAGCTTTGAATGGATATATTCTATTATATCTACTTTTATATATTGGAGTGGTTGGTAGTTTTGCATTTTGATAGTATTCCATTGTCAGAAAATAAGTAAGAAATAAAGTCACAAAAAATGAATATATCATTGAATTTCAAATTCGGTCTTTTTATTCGAAACCTGACAAGGTATGCGACTCGTCACGTTGGCTGCCCCCTTACCCCTATTTCTAACATCACAGCTGTTCTTGCAGGGTGAGGGGTCCTTCCGCTCGCGTGCCTATTTATGGTATAGGGTTATGTGATTCCCTCACATAATACAATAATGTAAATTTGTCACGTTTATATTTTTCATTTAAGGGAAAAATTCATGCAAATTCTTTTTGTATGAGTTTCTTTAACTTAAATGTAAAAAATATGGCCATGCCTACATTGGATCTTGATTTGGCTGGGGAGTGCGAGGGGACATCGCTTTCACCTGGATAACCCGCTCTTGTTTGGGGGCCATAAGTATAGTTAGTAACGATGAATTCTTCTTAAATCCGTCTGTTTTCTCCTGGCCCAGTCTACCATCTGAGTTAGCAATTTTTAACCCTTAGTAGGTTACCTCAGGCTCGACTTCGGTCGATATTCATTTGAACCTTGAAATTCGTGGATGCAAAATTTCTTTTGCAGTGGGTCCTTGTGCTGGGGAAACGAACCCGCCTTACGTCATCGCAACGCTAGCCTGCCAGCGCATTCACACATCCACAGACAAGGCCAATCTCGGTGAATCCCATCATCCTCTCTCGCTGAGGTAGCAGACCATCGCTGCAGTCCTTCACAGACTTTTATCTACACCTGTTTTACTAAAGGTTCGATGATGAGTGCCAGAATGCGTTAGATAAAAAGAATTAGGCGTACAAAGAATATGGAGGTAGGAAAACCAGGACGAAGAGAGAACATTATGAAATCTCAGAAGAGTAGCGAAAAAGATAATTAGAATTAAGAAAAGAAAATACTATGATGATCAATTGAGAACTATTGATGAAAGTCTAGCAAGTAGCAACACGAGACAAGTATACAACACAGTGCCAACTTCACTGGGTGACACGAAGCCAACTTGTCTTGATGTGTGTGATGAGAGATGACGCTGAACTAGAACGTTCGCGTCTGACAACAACGGACTGGTGGATTTGAAGTTTTCACTGAGACAACGTCGGTGAGTGGACCTCCAGTTTCTTGTTTGAATTATTATTGCTGTAGCCGTCCTATTTTGAAAATAAAGTTGTGAATTGTTGACTGTGTGTTTTCTCTCGAAAACAAACTTATCGCGTGTACCAAACTCGTACATTTTGGTGCCTCTTGTGAGGAAAGTGTTGTTACTCATTGTGTGTAAAAGTAAGCCTTGAACAAAAATGGCCACTTTAAATCTAAGAATAGCTGCAAAATCATCCCTGGTGCGGGTGAACGCGCTTGTGACCTCCGAACAGTACGGCGCCAATTCTGTGGGGATCGAGCATCAACAACAGCTACTGGAGCAGCACTATTCGCGATTCTGTGAGGATCAGTTCGAGCTGGTCGCTGCTGCCAAAGAAGAGGAACTACCGACACGTGAACATCTGCAGGTAGAAGTGGAGGCTCTTTATCCGAAGATATGGACAACATTATGTCAGATATCCACTGGTGCGAGATTGGAATGTGATACGATATCTGTGAATGCGTACGTCGCGGATATGGGGTTGAAGCCTGTTGCGATACCGCACTTTGACGGACTTCTACAAAACTGGCTCATGTTCCGTGATATATTTGAAACGATGGTCCGCTCGAGGTCAGACTTATCTCCGACATATAAACTGGGCAAACTCCGTCAACACGTCAAGGGGGAAAGTATCCCTTTAATAGGTGGACTATACATGGGGGTACGAAGAGTTCTGAGCTGAATTCAAACGCCACATTGACAACCCTCTCCTGCTCGTGGAGATCCACATCCGACTAATTTTCAATTTACTGGAGAATCCACCGGACACGCAGAGGACACTGTTGGACATCGTTGACTGTGTCCGTAACACTCTGCGGGCACTCTCCATGATTGAGTTTCCCGTTGACAAGTGGAAGGCTCTCACAGTTCTTTTGCCAAAACTTCCCAGTATCACGCGTAGCGATTGGAGAATGAGTCTCCAATCCAACAACATACCACCGCTGGAAGATTTGCTACTTTTCTTGGAACACGGTACCGTCAACATGCGGAGCGCTGTGAGTGACAGCCAGATGACGCCATGTGTAACAAGTTGGAGTGCAATGAGTCTTGCTGCTAAACACTTGATGACGATAGTCCCATCACCCGCAACCTCTGCCTCTTTCTTACCGCGATCGTCCATTCTCGGTCAAAAATTGAAGGATGGGATGCGCCGCTACTACCAAGAGCAACATCAAATGACACGATGCCTATGATTTAAAAGTCTGGCGGTGGCAGATCGGTGGAATGTCGTGAAATCACTCGCGCTTTGCTATAATTGCCTTGGGGCCAGACATAGTATACAGAATTGTTATTTGCGGGGGTGTATAGTCTGTGGACAAAAACATAAATCGTTGCTGTGTAGCAGTGGCAACGAAAGTCGAGTGGTAAGTAATGTTAACGCGGTGTCATCCGATTCTGCGGAAAAAGTGGCTGGATCAACAATCTCAGCTATGACGTCAAGAGCCCCACAAAATTTCGGTCGGCAATGACTGACCAACCCACTGCGGTCGTTCCTGCTCGCGACTGCATATGTGTTATTACTGGACATTTACGGAACACCTCGACTTTGCCGCGCATTATGAGACCCTGGGTCTCAAGTAAGCCTATTGACAGAACAGTTTGCTACATATTTGAACCTCCGGAAACCACACCGTAAAATCACCATCATAAACATTGGCTCAACCACAGCCGTTAGTACTTGTGATCAAACAGATGTCATCATGCGATCGACATTTGACAACACATTTGAATTGTAATTTAAAGTCTTTATTTTGCGCACTTTTGCGACGACCACCCCGGTGACGACGGTAGATGCCACCAACTGGAGCCGTTTACACAATTTCGAGCTGGCTGATCCGGCATTTGACGTCCCTCATGGTATTGATTTACTCATTGGTGCAGACATTTGGGGTATAATTCTTGATTAAGGGATCTTCACAGCTGATAAGAACGAACCTTGCGCAATACGGTTGGGTTGTGTTTTGTCCAACGTCAGCCAACACAACAAGTCCAATGAAACAGCATACATTTCATGCTTGCAAATGTGTCAACAACGAGAAGCTAGACAGTTTACTTTCCGAATTTTGGGAATTTTTTTTTGACACCTTCACTAGGGACAACGAAGGTCGATACAGGGTGCAGATCCCATTCCGCCTGATGCGTAAGAACTGGAAAGCTCTCATTGAATATCCTTACGACAGTTTCATCAGCTTGAGCGCAAACTGCCAAACAACTCTAAATTGCGGGACAAATACTGTGCATTCGTGCGGGAGTATATCTCGCTGGGAGATATGGATCTTGCTCCTGATGAGCGTGATAACCCTCCGTGTAACTAAATACCACACCACGCTATTTAGATTAAATTCCGTGTGGTTTTTAATGTCTCCGCCAAAACTGACTGTGGAGTATTATTGAATGATATGCAGCTGGTTTGACCGAGGTTGCAAGATACGCTCCCACAGATACTGCTCCGTTTCCTCGCTCTTACTGCAGATGTCAAGAAGATGTCTCGACACGTCGAGATCGATCCACGCCACCAATGTTGGTAACGGGTACTTTGGCGAGAATCCCCAACGGAAAGGTTTTTGACATATCAGTTAACGACGGTGACTTATGGTATGGCTAGCTCCAGAGGCACTACGACAATTTGCTATAGACAATTCGGAGGTTGTCCCTGATGCATTCCGGACAGCCACTGCTCAAGACAGTATATTGAGTAATTTCTATGTAGACGAGGATACTCAGCAGTGGCTATTTCAGACCACGCTAGCGGAATCGTGATGACTTGGAGACTCTTGAGGCAATGACTGGAACAACGCCGTCTTCAGATGACATCGATCTTAGCGGTTCCAATACCACAACAGTGCTTGGCTTACATTGGAATCCAATACAGAACGAGTTATTTTACAAGATCGATATCAAGGAAACGGACACATTACCGACTAAATGAATTATATTGAGCGACGTAGCGAAACTCTGCGATCAGATAGGTGTCTTAGCACCGGTAATCGTGCGAGCAAAACTTCTCATTCAATCCTTCTGGAAAGCGGGATACAATTGAGACACACCATTGCTTCCTGACTAATGGAATGAATGACAGACGTTTCGCAATGAAATCAGGCAACTTGGTGATATTCGTGTACCACAGTGGTTCGGTATGCAGAAATCTACAACGACCAGTCTGCATGGCTTTGACGATGCTAGTAAGAGGGCATACGCTGCTGAAATTTAGATACGCAGTGTTGACAACGAGGGCCACACTCGGACAGCCCATTTTCCCGCACATACAAAGGTCGTTTCCGTCCGGAAGGACGATGAGGAGGACGAGACCGTCACTACCCCTAGACTAGAGTTGTCAGGAAGCCAATACAATCATGAAACAGTTTGTTTTTAACCGAGTTGCGTACATCCAACAGCATACGGATATTATTTGCTGGTGCTATATCCCTTCCAAGGTCAACCCAGCCGATTGTTCCAGTCGCGGACTTACACCGGCTGGACTGCAGTCTCACCCGCTTTGGTGGAACGGACCCCCAAGCATTTGCAACTGGAATGACTCTGTTTGGATATCACTGGCATTGAAAACAGTGGAGGAGGACGCCATTCGCACAGAGCTTTGACCATTGAAGGTGTTTGTGGAAGTGAGATCAGCATCCAAGCCGACGACGACATTCCCTGGTGTTGGCATCATCGCTCTTGTGGAGGGATTCAGAACGCTTCAACGACTTTTGCACACCACAGCTCTCGTCATGAGGTTTCAACCGAGCGGTCGGCAATATTGGAAGAAGACCTTCATCGATACAGACGAGATTGAAGCAGTTCTACTTTTCCACATACGGGAAGCCCAAGGTAATACTTTTCCTACAGATATTAATTCTCTCCGCTCTCATTCTATAGTGGGAGCAACTAGCACTTTGGTTTTGCTGAATTCGTCTTTGGAGAACAACGGTGTGTTACGACTTGAAAGACGCCTAGCTCAGCACCCATCCCAGATGGGCAACGGAATCCCATACTCGTAATTCTACCCCGAATATGTGCATTGACTAAGTTGGTAGCTGACGATGCACATATTCGGGGTAGAATTACGAGTATGGGATTCCGTTGCCCATCTGGGATGGGTGCTGAGCTAGGCGTCTTTCAAGTCGTAACACACCGTTGTTCTCCAAAGACGAATTCAGCAAAACCAAAGTGCTAGTTGCTCCCACTATAGAATGAGAGCGGAGAGAATTAATATCTGTAGGAAAAGTATTACCTTGGGCTTCCCGTATGTGGAAGAGTAGAACTGCTTCAATCTCGTCTGTATCGATGAAGGTCTTCTTCCAATATTGCCGACCGCTCGGTTGAAACCTCATGACGAGAGCTGTGGTGTGCAAAAGTCGTTGAAGCGTTCTGAATCCCTCCACAAGAGCGATGATGCCAACACCAGGGAATGTCGTCGTCGGCTTGGATGCTGATCTCACTTCCACAAACACCTTCAATGGTCAAAGCTCTGTGCGAATGGCGTCCTCCTCCACTGTTTTCAATGCCAGTGATATCCAAACAGAGTCATTCCAGTTGCAAATGCTTGGGGGTCCGTTCCACCAAAGCGGGTGAGACTGCAGTCCAGCCGGTGTAAGTCCGCGACTGGAACAATCGGCTGGGTTGACCTTGGAAGGGATATAGCACCAGCAAATAATATCCGTATGCTGTTGGATGTACGCAACTCGGTTAAAAACAAACTGTTTCATGATTGTATTGGCTTCCTGACAACTCTAGTCTAGGGGTAGTGACGGTCTCGTCCTCCTCATCGTCCTTCCGGACGGAAACGACCTTTGTATGTGCGGGAAAATGGGCTGTCCGAGTGTGGCCCTCGTTGTCAACACTGCGTATCTAAATTTCAGCAGCGTATGCCCTCTTACTAGCATCGTCAAAGCCATGCAGACTGGTCGTTGTAGATTTCTGCATACCGAACCACTGTGGTACACGAATATCACCAAGTTGCTTGATTTCATTGCGAAACGTCTGTCATTCATTCCATTAGTCAAGAAGCAATGGTGTGTCTCAATTGTATCCCGCTTTCCAAAAGGATTGAATGAGAAGTTTTGCTCGCACGATTACCGGTGCTAAGACACCTATCTGATCGCAGAGTTTCGCTACGTCGCTCAATATAATTCATTTAGTCGGTAATGTGTCCGTTTCCTTGATATCGATCTTGTAAAATAACTCGTTCTGTATTGGATTCCAATGTAAGCCAAGCACTGTTGTGGTATTGGAACCGCTAAGATCGATGTCATCTGAAGACGGCGTTGTTCCAGTCATTGCCTCAAGAGTCTCCAAGTCATCACGATTCCGCTAGCGTGGTCTGAAATAGCCACTGCTGAGTATCCTCGTCTACATAGAAATTACTCAATATACTGTCTTGAGCAGTGGCTGTCCGGAATGCATCAGGGACAACCTCCGAATTGTCTATAGCAAATTGTCGTAGTGCCTCTGGAGCTAGCCATACCATAAGTCACCGTCGTTAACTGATATGTCAAAAACCTTTCCGTTGGGGATTCTCGCCAAAGTACCCGTTACCAACATTGGTGGCGTGGATCGATCTCGACGTGTCGAGACATCTTCTTGACATCTGCAGTAAGAGCGAGGAAACGGAGCAGTATCTGTGGGAGCGTATCTTGCAACCTCGGTCAAACCAGCTGCATATCATTCAATAATACTCCACAGTCAGTTTTGGCGGAGACATTAAAAACCACACAGAATTTAATCTAAATAGCGTGGTGTGGTATTTAGTTACACGGAGGGTTATCACGCTCATCAGGAGCAAGATCCATATCTCCCAGCGAGATATACTCCCGCACGAATGCACAGTATTTGTCCCGCAATTTAGAGTTGTTTGGCAGTTTGCGCTCAAGCTGATGAAACTGTCGTAAGGATATTCAATGAGAGCTTCCCAGTTCTTACGCATCAGGCGGAATGGGATCTGCACCCTGTATCGACCTTCGTTGTCCCTAGTGAAGGTGTCAAAAAAAAATTCCCAAAATTCGGAAAGTAAACTGTCTAGCTTCTCGTTGTTGACACATTTGCAAGCATGAAATGTATGCTGTTTCATTGGACTTGTTGTGTTGGCTGACGTTGGACAAAACACAACCCAACCGTATTGCGCAAGGTTCGTTCTTATCAGCTGTGAAGATCCCTTAATCAAGAATTATACCCCAAATGTCTGCACCAATGAGTAAATCAATACCATGAGGGACGTCAAATGCCGGATCAGCCAGCTCGAAATTGTGTAAACGGCTCCAGTTGGTGGCATCTACCGTCGTCACCGGGGTGGTCGTCGCAAAAGTGCGCAAAATAAAGACTTTAAATTACAATTCAAATGTGTTGTCAAATGTCGATCGCATGATGACATCTGTTTGATCACAAGTACTAACGGCTGTGGTTGAGCCAGTGTTTATGATGGTGATTTTACGGTGTGGTTTCCGGAGGTTCAAATATGTAGCAAACTGTTCTGTCAATAGGCTTACTTGAGACCCAGGGTCTCATAATGCGCGGCAAAGTCGAGGTGTTCCGTAAATGTCCAGTAATAACACATATGCAGTCGCGAGCAGGAACGACCGCAGTGGGTTGGTCAGTCATTGCCGACCGAAATTTTGTGGGGCTCTTGACGTCATAGCTGAGATTGTTGATCCAGCCACTTTTTCCGCAGAATCGGATGACACCGCGTTAACATTACTTACCACTCGACTTTCGTTGCCACTGCTACACAGCAACGATTTATGTTTTTGTCCACAGACTATACACCCCCGCAAATAACAATTCTGTATACTATGTCTGGCCCCAAGGCAATTATAGCAAAGCGCGAGTGATTTCACGACATTCCACCGATCTGCCACCGCCAGACTTTTAAATCATAGGCATCGTGTCATTTGATGTTGCTCTTGGTAGTAGCGGCGCATCCCATCCTTCAATTTTTGACCGAGAATGGACGATCGCGGTAAGAAAGAGGCAGAGGTTGCGGGTGATGGGACTATCGTCATCAAGTGTTTAGCAGCAAGACTCATTGCACTCCAACTTGTTACACATGGCGTCATCTGGCTGTCACTCACAGCGCTCCGCATGTTCACGGTACCGTGTTCCAAGAAAAGTAGCAAATCTTCCAGCGGTGGTATGTTGTTGGATTGGAGACTCATTCTCCAATCGCTACGCGTGATACTGGGAAGTTTTGGCAAAAGAACTGTGAGAGCCTTCCACTTGTCAACGGGAAACTCAATCATGGAGAGTGCCCGCAGAGTGTTACGGACACAGTCAACGATGTCCAACAGTGTCCTCTGCGTGTCCGGTGGATTCTCCAGTAAATTGAGAATTAGTCGGATGTGGGTCTCCACGAGCAGGAGAGGGTTGTCAATGTGGCGTTTGAATTCAGCTCAGAACTCTTCGTACCCCCATGTATAGTCCACCTATTAAAGGGATACTTTCCCCCTTGACGTGTTGACGGAGTTTGCCCAGTTTATATGTCGGAGATAAGTCTGACCTCGAGCGGACCATCGTTTCAAATATATCACGGAACATGAGCCAGTTTTGTAGAAGTCCGTCAAAGTGCGGTATCGCAACAGGCTTCAACCCCATATCCGCGACGTACGCATTCACAGATATCGTATCACATTCCAATCTCGCACCAGTGGATATCTGACATAATGTTGTCCATATCTTCGGATAAAGAGCCTCCACTTCTACCTGCAGATGTTCACGTGTCGGTAGTTCCTCTTCTTTGGCAGCAGCGACCAGCTCGAACTGATCCTCACAGAATCACGAATAGTGCTGCTCCAGTAGCTGTTGTTGATGCTCGATCCCCACAGAATTGGCGCCGTACTGTTCGGAGGTCACAAGCGCGTTCACCCGCACCAGGGATGATTTTGCAGCTATTCTTAGATTTAAAGTGGCCATTTTTGTTCAAGGCTTACTTTTACACACAATGAGTAACAACACTTTCCTCACAAGAGGCACCAAAATGTACGAGTTTGGTACACGCGATAAGTTTGTTTTCGAGAGAAAACACACAGTCAACAATTCACAACTTTATTTTCAAAATAGGACGGCTACAGCAATAATAATTCAAACAAGAAACTGGAGGTCCACTCACCGACGTTGTCTCAGTGAAAACTTCAAATCCACCAGTCCGTTGTTGTCAGACGCGAACGTTCTAGTTCAGCGTCATCTCTCATCACACACATCAAGACAAGTTGGCTTCGTGTCACCCAGTGAAGTTGGCACTGTGTTGTATACTTGTCTCGTGTTGCTACTTGCTAGACTTTCATCAATAGTTCTCAATTGATCATCATAGTATTTTCTTTTCTTAATTCTAATTATCTTTTTCGCTACTCTTCTGAGATTTCATAATGTTCTCTCTTCGTCCTGGTTTTCCTACCTCCATATTCTTTGTACGCCTAATTCTTTTTATCTAACGCATTCTGGCACTCATCATCGAACCTTTAGTAAAACAGGTGTAGATAAAAGTCTGTGAAGGACTGCAGCGATGGTCTGCTACCTCAGCGAGAGAGGATGATGGGATTCACCGAGATTGGCCTTGTCTGTGGATGTGTGAATGCGCTGGCAGGCTAGCGTTGCGATGACGTAAGGCGGGTTCGTTTCCCCAGCACAAGGACCCACTGCAAAAGAAATTTTGCATCCACGGATTTCAAGGTTCAAATGAATATCGACCGAAGTCGAGCCTGAGGTAACCTACTAAGGGTTAAAAATTGCTAACTCAGATGGTAGACTGGGCCAGGAGAAAACAGACGGATTTAAGAAGAATTCATCGTTACTAACTATACTTATGGCCCCCAAACAAGAGCGGGTTATCCAGGTGAAAGCGATGTCCCCTCGCACTCCCCAGCCAAATCAAGATCCAATGTAGGCATGGCCATATTTTTTACATTTAAGTTAAAGAAACTCATACAAAAAGAATTTGCATGAATTTTTCCCTTAAATGAAAAATATAAACGTGACAAATTTACATTATTGTATTATGTGAGGGAATCACATAACCCTATACCATAAATAGGCATGCGAGCGGAAGGCCCCCTCACCCTGCAAGAACAGCTGTGATGTTAGAAATAGGAGTAAGGGGGCAGCCAACGTGACGAGCACTTTGGTTTTGCTGAATTCGTCTTTGGAGAACAACGGTGTGTTACGACTTGAAAGACGCCTAGCTCAGCACCCATCCCAGATGGGCAACGGAATCCCATACTCGTAATTCTACCCCGAATATGTGCATTGACTAAGTTGGTAGCTGACGATGCACACAGGGCCACATTGCATGGTGGGATCAAAGCCATGCTGCAGCTCATCCGATGTCGGTACTGGATTGTACATGTACGTGCGTTTGTCAAATCGCACATTCATCGATGCGTTACCTGCCGATTACATCGTCGCAGCGTGCTAAAGCAGCAAATGGTTAATAGTTGTGCCTTCGCTTACTAACACTGGGGTCAATAAGTGCGGCCCATTCACCATTTGCCTAGGTAGTAAACGAGCGAACACAACTGTGAAAACGTATGCCACTATTTTTGTATGCATGTGTACCCAGGCAGTACACATCAGGTTAGCGAAAAACATCTTCACACAGGCCTTCCTGGACATGTCCGACCGATTCGTCAGTAGAAAAGGCTACTGCGTGAATTTATATGGCGATAACGGCACCCGGCATATTGGTGCTAACCAAATTAAGGAGAAGATTCACGTCAATGGAACAACGATTGTGTGAGACTGCACATCTCCGATGCTGGTGTCCTTCAAAGTTTTAACCCACCATTTGCGATCCGGTCTATAAAGAAGCATCTCCTGCGCATAATGGATAAACAGATTATGCAATTCGACACACTCAATACCCTGCTTGTACGCATTGAGGCCTGCCTAAATTCCTGGCTACTCATCGCACTGCACGATGGTCGGGAAGACAACCACTCGGCGCTGATACCAGGTGATTTCCTGGTTGACGACTCTACAGACGAAGAGTTAGTGGGCAGGTCCGGAACCGAGCCTTCGGAGAAACGACATCGTGGTCATCAAGAACGAGTTGCTACCTCCTATCCGCTGGTGTATTGGTGGCGTCATCGGTGTCCATCCGGGCAGTGACGGCCTGGTACGAGTTACTACCGCCAAATACAATAGCAATGAGTGAATAGCCGAGGGTCTTCTCATCAAACACAGTATCAACAGCCAATGCAAAAACTTTGCAGACTATTTGAGGCAGACGAGGACATCATCCAGAACCGTGGTGGTTCAGTCGGGCAGGATGTTCGAGATTCGAATTATGAACGAACCATGGATGTTGTGCAACGCATCCCATGGCGACACATCGTATCAACGCCCCCTGACGACATCCATCTATGATATGGAGCCAATTTCACTGGGTGACACGAAACCAAATTGTCTCAGTGTTCGCGCCTCTGGGATTGGCGGATTTGATTTTTCACCGAAACAACGTGAGTGAGCGGAACTGCAGTTTCTCTTTTGAATTATAACTGTTGTGGCCGTTTCATTTTGAAAAAAAAGTTGTGAATTGTTAACTGCTTGTTTTCTCTCAGAAACAGATCAATCGTGTGTACAAAAATCGTACACAGATCATGCACCACCTAAAAATGTTCCTAGAGCCGCTACTGGAAGTACTAAGTTAAGTTGTATATCAAGGTGAGTCGAGATGTTAATAGTTCCGAGTTGAGTATTAAGTTGAAATGCAGTACCAGTTGCAGTGTAGTTACAGCTAACTTAAGTTTTGAAGTGTTGTTGTTGTGAAAAGAAAACAAGTACTTAAATAAATTAAATAAGTTAAAGTGAAACCAAAAGTGTTTTCATTAACGAAATTCGGGGGAAGGAATCTCCAACAATCAGTTTTTTTTTATCATCATAACGCTCAATAATGTACTTCGGGAGCTTTTGTTAGCAAACCTCCTCAGAATCATCTGCAGAGTCGACAAACTTATCCTTCTAATTATTCACAAAAATATATTATTTAAATATTGACGTTGATATTCCGGTAAAGTAAAATTATGGATTCATTATGTAATAAATATAGAAATAATCAAACAAAATTTCATATCGTTCATCCAATTTATTTGTGTATTTTCATCATTATTTTGGCTATTATCACAGAAACAATTAAGGATCATCTTCTTGATAATCTGTATAATGTGTACATTTTCTTATTCGAAGGATGGACCAATTTTTTTTTTAATATAATAAATAATTGCATTGCATGTATGAGTTTCAATAATAACTTCTATTAAATCGCAGCACTAAATTTATTTTTTAAATTTCTATTTCTATAATTTTATCAACAATAATAATTGCTTTTGCTAACAATCTAAGATTCAGATTCTAAACTCTAAAACTACATAATTCGAATGATCTGAAATGGTATTGAATAATTAACTACTAGATAAATTTCTCAGATGACAAAGTATATAATATTTTAAAATTTTTTTAAAAGTTTGTTTTTTTAACTCAATGACTTGACCGTCTTTATTAATTTTTATTTGTCGTCTCAGATATACGAAAAAGCAAATTATGGTCGTGAAACTTTTCAACAAATAATTTGATTTTTAATGCTTTACTTTTTAATATTTTATTAGAGCCTTGGTTAATCAGTCTAAATTTTATTTTTCTAAAACTACTACTCGTATATTTTAAGGATAAAATTAGAATATCCTACGTTTTCCTTTGTGATTGAATAAGGAATCCGTTTACCTTGAAAGTGGGTTTTTTTGTTTTTCTATTATTTCGACGGAATATCATTTTTACAATTATGTAGTTAGTGCACTTTTCTAGCTTCTATGCGTCAGGTGCATAATAGGTCGTTGATGGTAGAAGGTACCGCAAATGCTTAAACTGGATTATATTAATTTGATGCTAGGAAACTCTCATGAATGTGATTTTTTGAAAGATTGTTTGAATTTCAGATGAATAAGAACTGGATGGGCTAAGCCCATATAAAATGCATGAGAGAGCATGCGACCGGTTTCTGCTCTCTTCCAAGGGTCTGTCATTTCGTCTCCGTCTGCTCTTGCCACTCACTTTCTTGTCCCAGCAGCTCACTGGATTGGATCTGTCTGTCAAGTTGACTGATGCAAATTGGACGCCAAATTGCATGTTTCGTCGCAAATTTTATCCGATATTAAAACTGTGGAAAGTGTCGCGATCTGAATTCGTTTCCAGTGTTTAAACATTCTATTGTGCTTTGTGATTCGAATCACTTTAAATGTGTGACACTACGAAATTAATTTACAATTTCAAAATGAAATGTGTAGTGCCTTCATGCAAAAATTATAGTCCAAAAAGGATCTGTAGGTGTTTCCTTTCACAGATAAGTAGTTAATATGTTAATTGTTTTGCATTTTTCCTCAAAATGATGGTTTTTCAAATAGAAAACAAATTTTTAGTAATGTATGAAAATTTGTTTACATTGAGCAGCAGCCGTATTTGTTTGCTCAATTTGGTCATATGATTGTTTGGTTGTAACCAAAAGCAAAGCAGTAGGAAAAGTGATCGCAGGGGTTGTTACGAAAACATGGTCATATGATTGTCCACTCCAGTATTATTTTATTACTCAATGGTTTGAATTTTCTGTCGACTGACATGTAACTACTCATAACTAGTTAATTAAAGAAAAAATTATAAATAATACTATTGGACAGTTTGGCGTATAGGTGTTAAATTCTCATTAAACGATTGCGGAAAAATTGGCCTCGGTGTTTGATGAAGAAAATATGTATAAGATATTAGACAGCAATAACAGTGATATTTCATCATGCCTGGAAAGGATCGTGTTTCTCCTCTTTTTTTTCCTTTCGCTGACACCCCAGAGGTTACATCTCCTTCAAGCGACCAAATGTGATTTTTCTTTACGCTCCATTTCTGGCAATCAAGTGCAATATCTCAGTTAAAGTTAAGTGTCAGTGTTTCTTCCAGCAAGAGTGGTGGTGTGAGTACACTGAGGGTTACTAGCGATTGGTGTGAGTTTATAAAAAACTGTAAGTACTTTCTTGTGACTACATGCTCCAAGATGAAGCAGGAAAATTGAGAACGTCATCCATCTGATCCAGGAGCCCCTAAAGCCGAATATAAAGTGAAAGTTTTAAGCAGTAAAGTGAATGCAGATAAAAAGAAAAGAAGGGAATGCCTAGCAAAGGAGAAAAAAAGACTTGGCAACCAATTTCAAAGAGTCCAATTACACTCCAAACACGATACTGCAGGTGCCAAATTTGAATAATGATTTAACGACAAGCAACATGGAAACAAAAAGCCCAAGAAGGACCTAAACCCAACTATTAAGGCCAAAACAGGCCAGGCTGCGAAGGGAACTTTACAGGGAGACGGGAGAGCTCACCCCGGATAATATAGTTGTGGTGATGCTCGAATCGGTTGACAAATGAAACCAGGTGGCACATTATGCTCGGGCAGTCCTAAAATATAAAAGGGACTCACAGCAGCCGGAGGCACTGGGGCTGGGGGATCGCTCTTCTGGCAATTCCCCTCTCCCCTCCCGCTAGAAAAGGGACTCCCCAGCTTGAAGGCGCCCCACGGCGTAACAAAACGAGACCTGGCCCGAAGTAATGTGTCAAACGGTTCCAGGCTAGGTTCTCAGATTGACAGCTTCATCGTGAGGCTCAACGCGAACCGAACCATGACGAGACATGCGATCGGGTAGCAGCATAAAAGTTGGCCAAGCAATACCTTTGCAAATCGATTAACAATAGCAAGGCTAACTGCTGGTTAGATCCAGTAGACAATGTGAGTAAGGATACGTGGCCTCTTGGCTACAAGCCAGTTATTTAGGAGATTAGCACCCTACGGAAACCTTGCAGAAAATAAAGACGAGATGGTGTGGGCAATTATCCGCACCTATTCCATACATATTGACGCTAACCACGGCGAAACAGCAATCGAGTTTCCAATCTTCACACAGCTGGAACTGAATGAAGTAGTCCTAGAATTGAAAGCAATGAAGTCTCCAGGCCCAGATGGTATTCCTGCTGAGGTTTTGCAACTTGACTAGCACCATTGCCTTGATTTGCTGCTCATCACACTCAACGCTTGCCTACGGGACGGGGTTTTCCCGATATGATGGAAAGTGGCGAAGCTCATGCTGATGATCAAGGTGAAGGAAAATCCCAGATCACTGTCTGCATAGCGCTAGACACGGTTGGGAAAATGCTAGAGAAACTTATCAAGAGAAGACTCACTGAGTCGATTTGTGCTGCTGATGACTTATCCCCTCAGCAGTACAGCTTTGATGCAATTTTGGAGATTGCAGAGATTGTGAGCGCAATTCAAAAGAAGAGGCACATAGCTACATTAAACAACGGATCATTCTGTTGGTGGCGTTCAACGTTAGGAGCACCTTCAGCTCTTTTAGATGGGTGGATACACTGGAAAACCCTTTTCAAGTTCCAGAATATCTGATGCGGCTTTTGAGCGACTACCTGAAGTACCAAAGCCTGCTTTGCTTACGACACAGGGCCAGAGAAAGATGGAAGTTACATCGAGTGTTTCCCAGGTATCTAGCTTTGGTCCAGACATTTGAAACGTGTCTTATGATGGGCTATTGAGACTGGAGATGCCAAATGACTCGCGCTTGATCGGCTTTGCGAATGATCTTGCGGCTCTAGTTACTGGACTCACCGTTGAACAAACGCAACTTAGGCTATGTAGGGTAACGCACTGAGTGAGAGATTAGATCACTGCTCGTGGGTTCAGTTTAGCACTGGAGAAAATGGAAGTGGTCATCTCGACAAAAAAGAGAATCCCTAGAGCAGGAATGATCACTATTGAAGACATGCTGATTGAATGAAATCCAACGGTGAAGTACCTGGGGGGTACTGATTGACACGAAAATAAATTTTTCTGAGCGAACCAGGACCACGACTGAGAAGGCTACTTCCGGCGTATCGGCTGTGAGTCGACTTATTGCCAATGTAGGGGGACCCAATCCATCAAGAAGACGTATTTAATGGATCCAGTAGGATCAGTTTACTACACGGAGCAGAAATATGGGGTGACTTCCTCGGTAAGGAGGTACACCGGTACAGAAAAGAGGAGCACTAAAGATTGTATCTTCATATCCAACAGTCTCTGATTTGACAGTGAGAGTTATTGCAGGCGTAATACTTCTAACACTCTTTGCTAGAGAGCACCACGCTATTTACCTGCGTCAAAGCAAGAAAGATGGTTGTCTACGAAGAGAGACAGTGCTCACTCAACGATTGGCAATAGTTTTCGGTAAATCACACGAAGCGAAAAGGGACTATGTGCCTCATCCCGGATGTGAAAACGTGGCTCAATCGAAGGCATGGTGAGATTGACTTCTATCTCACCCAGCATTTGAGTGGGCATGGGTCGTTTCAGTCTTACTTGAAGAAGATTGGTAAATCACGGTCCCCTGATAGTCAGTTTTATCCAGAATAGGTAACGATGCCTGTTAAACATTTTTTGCGCTGAGAAATTGGGCTGGCTGCAATGAGACCTCTACAGGGGACTGAGAAAGCTCACCCCGGATAGTATAGTTGTGGTAATGCTCGAATCGGTTGACAAATGGAATTGTGTGGCTCATTATGGTCGGGCAGTCCTAAAAGATAAAAGGGACTCAAAGTAGCTGGGGACGTCGGGGCTGAATGATCATTTGGCTAGAAAGTACTCTTTCTATCTCCCATTTTACTAGCAGAGGGATCCACCGGCTTCAAGGCGCCTCACGGCGGAGCGAAACGAGATCTGGCCCGATGTAATGTGTCGAACGATTCCAGACAAGGTTCTCAGGTTAACAAGGGAGGTGTTTAGTGGGTGGTCTAGTCACTCAAGAGCATGGGAACACAACATTCAGTGCGTGAATAGGTTTCACATCCAAACCACAAAAAATACGTGTTTTAGAAGCGGTTAAGATTTCAAGGAAACAAATCATGTCAAAGTTTGCGCAATGAGTAAATGCCATAGACGGTTTCTTGTCTGTATTCGCCAAAGGATGTTAATGAGAGTGACTTTATTGACGCATCAAGATTGGCTTACGATGGTATAGGTGAAAAACGCCAAGCTGTTTAAATGAGTAAAGACGAAGAGGAGTTGGATCCTGAAGATATTGAGTTTGCCGGATAGTGTACGACAGGAACTGGGAGCAAGTTGAGTACAAATACTGACAATCAAACAGTTGACGAATATCCTGAAACTAGGGGCATTTGTATGGCTAGGGAAGCTATGCGCAACATGATTGATGAAGGCAAAATGAAGATTGTTCAAGAAGTTGTTCCGATATGGGAAACTTACATTTGATTCTGAAGTGGCTAGGTGGAATGCTACAGGCAACGATATTATCTATCTGGCTAAACATATGTATGTGAGATGGATTTTACACGGTTGAGGGCCATTGAAAATGACGATAGACGTATTTATGCTACAAAAATAAAATATCCAAGCTGGTACTAAGCTGGATAAATTTATAAATGAAATCACTGAAAAATGTCCTGAAAGTAACACAAAAGACGATCTTTTGGCACATTTGGAGTGTACCATGTGGCCTATGAGTTAACGAGTTGATGAAATGAAAACTCAATTTATAATTCAAACGAGGAAGAAAACTCCAGTTCGATAAACCTGACCATAGATCACTACAACCTTTGTATACATTGGAGCCAACCTAAATCGAGGAGGTGCTGAAAAGGACGAGATCGGATGCCGTATAAACGCCACATATAACGTCCATTACTCCCATTCTCAGGTCCAGGGTTTTGCATAGCAAAAATAAGCTCCGCATTTACAAATCGCTGGTGAAGTGAAACATGGACCCTGTCGAGCGAAAAAAAAGGCAGTAGATATATTTAATACGTTACAACAATAATTTGTATGAATTATTTGGTAATCCACCTGTTTCCTCTTGTGTAAAGTTACGCGATTGCAAAGGATGGGCCATATAGATGGAATGGAAGAAAACTGGCTACCCAAAATAACATTCAAGGGTAGAGTACAAGGTCCACGTCAAGTAGGAAGACCGAGGATCCGATGGGAAGACACGATAAAAGCTGACAGCAGATTCTTGTTGGGAGTCAACAACTGGTGGACAAGGTGATTAGAGGAGATTAATCCTGGACGCTACGGCCCGGCTTGGGCTGTCATGCCAGAGATGATGTATTTTGCATATAGCAACATGACAGCTGACCAATTGATATTCGAATGTAGCTGCTATACAGATCGGTAACCAAGAAGAGTTTTTGATTTATCTTTGCGTCACTCTCTCTCCAACTCTAACCACCATCGTGTACGCACGCATTGGATGTGGTTTGGCAACTGTACATTTGGAATACCAGCTGTGAAGTATCTAGGCTATCTTATCGATAATCGAGGCATAAAACCTCTTTCTGCCCGAGTAGAAGCGATTATGAATTTTAAAAAGCCGTCAACCGTTTCAGAACTGCGAAGACTTCTAGGAGAAATTAACTTTTATAGAAAATCGCGAAAAAATGCAGCATCAGTCCAAGCACCTCTGCATGGATTTCTGGTTGGGGCCACAAAGAAAGACAAGCGACCAATAGCATGGACTTCACCAACGGAATCAGCGTTTGAGGAATGTCAGCGTCAAATTCCCAATTCAACATTATTGTGCCATCCTATTGAAAACGCTATGCTTGCAATAAAGTATTATGCATCCGATAGGGCGATGGGAGAAGTACTCAAGAAATTAATCGATACTCTTTGAGAACCACACGGATTTTTTTCGACAGAATTTAGCAAAGCGCAGTGTAAATACAATACATATGACCACGAACTGCAAACAATTTATAGTGCCTTAAAATATTTTCAACACATGATCGAGGGACGCGTCGTTATCATCAAGACAGACCATAAGCCGATCACGTATGCATTCAAGCAGAACACGGATAAAGCGTCTCCATGGCAATTAAGGCAGTTAGACCTTATTGGGCAGTTCACGAGTAATATCGTCTACATCGCTTGAAAAGAAACGCAACAGCGGGTACATTATCTCGAATTAATAATATTACTATACCTTTAATGGTTACAGTTGAGGATTTGGCGAAAGTTCAGGAGGAGGATGAAGAACTAAATAATCTAATTCCGGCTGAATCAAGCATCCAATTTCGAAAGATCAGATTAGACAATTCGTTAATTTATTGTGATCTCTCAACTAAGGAAATTTGACCGTACGTTCCAAAGGTACTAACAAGGAAGATATTCGATCCAACGCATAACCTTTCGCATCCCAGTGGACGTTTGACGAAGAAAACTTTAATCTAGAAGTATGTTTGGCCTGGCATGTCGAAGGGCATTCTTGAATGGGCACGTACGTGTCTTTCATGCCAACGTAGCAAAGTTGGAAGGCATATTGAAATGCCGGACTCCAGATTTAGCCGTCCACATCGACATCGTTGAACCACTGACACAATCCAAGCGTTGACAATGATAGATAGATTCAAGCAATGGTCCGAGGCAGTTTCAATACGAAGAATAACAGCGGACGTAACAGCCAATTTTATACTAATATATTACTTTTATACTATACTCGGAGCTCCTGCTGTGCTGACATCGGATCAAGGATCTCAATTTGAGTCTTTAATATTCCAGTCGCTAACATAGTTAGTGGGTTTAAAAAAGACTCAGACAACAGCGTACCACCCTGCAGATAATGGAATAATTGAGCCGTGGCATCAATATCTGAAACCTGCCACATGTGCCACAATAACCAAGAATGGGCGGAAATTCTTCCAACCATTTAACTCGGCCTTTGAACAAGCAGAGTTGGTATACGGCACACCAATTTGAATCCCTGGAGAACTCTTCTTTAATGAAAATATGCCGCTTGACTGGAAACTATTTGTTCAAAAATTTTGCGAGCATATGAAGCTAGTCCGCGCAACGCCAATTACATCCCACAATAAGCGGAAAGTATTCATCCACAAAGACCTATCAAATTGCTCACATATTTTCATTTGCGTCGCCAGAGTGAAGAGGCCATGACAGCTGACCAATAGATATTCGAATGTAGTCGCTATAGGGATCGGCAACCAAGAAGAGTTTTTGATTTATCTTTGCATCACTCTCTCTCCAACTCTAACCATCATCGTGTACGCACGCACTTTTGTTACTTCGGGATACGTTGGTTTGTTAATAAACCTTATAATTAATCCTGTGTATTTTTAATTTATATGGACACACAGTGAACCCCTACCGTAGTGAATCCCTACACGCATCCATTCTCTCTGACATCTATGGGCGAACATGTTTAAGTTATTTAATTTGGATTGGTTAGGCGTTATAAGGGCCGTACAGAATACAATTTGATAGGTATGCCGGCAAATAGTTAGAATTTGTTGTAAGAATCGAATAGATGTATTTCCAACATCTTATTAATTAACGCAAGTGGAGATCATAGATCTAAAATATAATATATAAAATAAAAACTAAAATTTGACGTTAATAGTGTGAAAGGCGGGTCAAGTGTGCTTTTTTATTTTTGTGTTTAAGGAATCAAACGAAGGTTCTAAATAATCTAATTCCGCGATAAATTAATGACTAAAATCTCTCATTATTTGGATCAAATGTACCGGAACTTGAGAATGTGATATGGTTAGTACCACGTTTCGGCCGTATTTCTGTCCATACAGCTCTAGTACGTTCCGATTTCAAACCAGTACGTATCATAATTGGATGGGCTTATTGTCTGTTCAAAGAATTTCGAAACAAATTTCATTGTCACCAACAGGATTCGAGCTAGGGACCTTCGGCTTACGTAGTAAGTACTCTAACCACTGCACTATGCGAACTATTTTTGAGCTGCAAAGTAGATTCAGTTGAATTTGCCAGGTTAGATGATAGTGTATTAACATCGTTTCTTCTCCGGTAATAAGGTGCGATAGAAAAAAATTATCGGTCTGGTTTTCGACTGTAGAGAGAAATTATATGTTGCGAAGAAAAGAATAGAACTCGAGAAACGCGGTAATTGTAAGGTTTCATGTATTCTTTTTCGGTGGGTTTGACACAGTATGTTGGCCAGGTTCTTGCAATGTCTGTTAAGAAAAATATGTAGTGAATACTCCCCCTTTTCTTTTCAGCCGATTCGAACAAATTGCTTTGCGTATCCGCGACGGATTTGCATCATCCGTGAAGACCATGACAGTAAAGACTTTGGCGAGCTATAATTTCTCTCGGTGGCTCTTGGGACTTACAAGGTGAGTAAGTGGCGCCTGCAACCCATCCTTCAGGGAGCTACCTGGGACCAAGCAGCTCCATAGGAGAACACTCAACCCTTGTTCGCCGATCTAAGTGAGTAACTGCTGCCAGATTCATAAAAAAAGTCTAGGGATGAGTAGGCGACCTACTCACTGGTATTAATTTTAACGGCTACAAATGACCACGATGCCGCCAGCACAAATTTCTTAAAAAGGTTCAGGTTTGTCTTTAAGATAAAATGTTAAGGCAGACTTACACTTTTGACTTTGTCACGTATAATCGTGTTTCAGAAATAAAATTATTAAAATGCATACTCAAAAAATTATCCGATATACATAATTCTGATGAGAAAATACTAGTAACTAAATCTCAAGTGCATAGCTTAGTTTTTATTGTGTACATGGAAATATTCCAATTAAAAGCATGAATATTTTGCCTAATTGAGAATATATATGAAATTTATTATCACGTCGTGAAAACTTTTATTTCATTATGACTATCTGATTACTAATCTATTTTGCTGATCTATTTTATTGACGCTTAAAATTGTTTTTTCTTAATTGTTATATATTTTATTTAATACAGATTTAGATATTAAAAATCATATAAAACTTGTAGATGTAGAATTACTTTGCCTATTCCATCAGTCTGAAGGAAACTTCAGGTTAACGAAATTGTATAAATTAAAGTATAACTTGCAAATCAAAGTTGAAAAGCATAGAAATTATGCAATATTTTAAATGCTAAACAGAATCTGATAATTTGTGCATTTTGCCGTTTATCACTAAATAGAATTTTCACTCCAATTGACAGAAAAATTGACTTTTTCTTTTCAGCCAATTTAAAGTTTGTATATCGATTTTAAGCGCCAAAAATTTTTAAAATTCGCCTACATCATATTTTGATTTATAACAATTTTTCAATCATTGCCTACTTGATTTAAAAGCTTTACGATAAAAGCATATTTATTAAATTAAAAGCGCTAATCTGATTCGCCACACATAATGATCAACAATTTGCTTAACCAATTAACTTCTTAGCAAACTAAGTAAATATTGTTTCCTTTACTTATTTTCTCTTTTGTTTTTCTAATATCTTGTTTTAAGTATTAATTTCAAGATAAAAGCTAGGTCCCATCTTTATATCCTAACTATCAAATAGCATAAATATATAAATATTAGTTTTTTTTTTCTTTTAATTTATTTCGATCTTAAAAATTGTTCACCTAAGGCCTCACTAGAACCAACAAATCAGTTTTAATTTTTCTCTCTATTTTTATTTTCTTATTTAAGTTTTTCTTTCATTCTTACATGTATAGGTAGTCCATGATGTAGACTTACTTACAGAACGTTGCATGTTTTTTGAGTGTAAATCATTGAACCTGAAGGACATTTGAAAACTTCTGTAGCACTGCCTCCTTGAGCGATCAACCAACCGAGACTTCAAATCAAGAAAATAATGTTTAGATTACATGTACGAGTATAAACAAAATTAAGTAGAATTCAAATTGATAATACTCACATATGACCAAATTCTTCAGCTGATGTGTCGATGCCATTATATAATGATTCAGCACAAAGCTCCTGAGCCGAGACTAGGAAGAAAATTTGCGTTGGAGTTAAACTCAATCCAGGTAAGCGTGCCATTCCTTTTATCGGGCCCGTCAAGGAGAGCATGGAATGATAAGATATTTGCATTCCACCTGAATGTATTAGGATGTCCATACGGCTGTAATTTGAAAATATATTGACGGATTTTGGAACGCATCGCATTGCTTTATCTTCGAAAGTTTTTGTAATTGATCGCAGGATTTCTTTGGCGATAGCAACACCAACCGATGCATATTGTAAGTAAGGTGGGAGTTTGTTGTCGAAGTACGGAACTAATATCACTGAGAGTGGAACCACTGAAAAAACAAAAAAGCTTTTGAAACATTTGTCAAATGGAAACAAGTGCAATACAATCTCAAAATATAACATATGTATGCAAGGTGCTTTCCAAAATAAACGAGACTTTTCTCATAATTTTTTTTTGTGGCGCCATCTGTAAATGAGATAGTGCGTTGGAAAGTTACATCTCTTCCTGACTTCCAGTGAAAGTTTGGTAACATTCGGTTCACTGGAAGTGAAGTTATTTAGTCTAAAGTGACAGTATGTTTGTGTCATCGGTACAAAAGTGAGTTTGAACAAAAAGCTAATATCAAATTTTGTTTTAAAATCGGTAAAACGTTTACCGAAACATTTGGCTGGATAAAAAAAAAGTTTATGGCGATGATTGTCTATCTCCAGCCAGAGTTCATTAGTTGTTTACACGTTTCTGATATGGTCGTGAGGACATAAATGACGATGAACATACCCAAAACCAGTGATCACCGAAAACTTCATCGAAATTATGCGTGAATTTATCAAAAATAAGCCAAAATCATCGTTGAAATTCATGGAATTGGAGTTGAGTATCTCCAAAACATCGATTTATCGCATTTGAAAAGACCATTTGGGCTTACGAAAGGTCTGTGCACGTTTTGTTCGGCACAAGTTAACTAATGACCAAAAATTGCTCAGAATTCAACATTCGAAAGACATTACTAAAGAGGCGAAAAAAGACGAGAACTTTCTTCACAACGTTGTAACAAGTGACGAAATGTGGTGTTTCCAATATACCGAAACCAAGCGTCGAAGTGCCGAATGGAAGGCCCCAGACGAGCCACTAGCCAATAAATTGCGTTTGGAGAGGTCGATTCCAAGGGAGTTATCCACAAGGAGCTCATGCCAATGGGCCAAACCGTCGATGCAATTTTCTATCTTCGCATTTTGAAGCGTTTATTGCGTCACATTCGCCAAATTCAGCCTGAATACCGCGAAGGAGGAAGCTGGCGGTTATTGCATGATGATGCACCATCTCATGGATCCACTCTTGTGACTGGTGTTTTGACTAGAAACCGAATTTAAACCATCAATCACTCACCATATTCGCCTGATAAGGCTCTCTGTGACTTTTGCCTATTCGGGAAATTGCATTTGGCCATGAAAGGAAAACGCTTTGCGTCCATACAGGGCAACCGAAAGGCTTGTACCGACATCCTGAAGGACATTCCGGTCAATAACCTGAAACACTCTTCCGAAAAGCTTTTGGATCGCGCAAAACAGTGTATCGAGGCTGGAAGAGACTATTTTGAATAAAAAAAACTCGAATTTATCAGAACAAAGCTCCTGTCATTTCTATTTTAGCTCAGTCTTGCTTATTTTGGAAAGCACTTGTTTATCCGCCATGCACGGCTCCAAGTTGGTTTAAAGGGAACATCTCCTTGTTTCCATAACTCACAGTTTACGTCATTCTTCATCCTAAGCCCCACAATTAAATGGTAGTAAATATTCTCGGGGTCACACATCGGGTTTACTGGTTTCCCAATAATTCGACATCAAATGCCGAGAAATTCCAATAAATATAAATACATCTACAGCTCTGTTACTAAATCCTATTTGCCCTTCTTTTGTAAGGACGTAAGAGGGTGAAGATGAGTCATCCGCGCCTGATTACGGAATCGAAGTTATCACCATGCCGCCGGAATGAAGGCTGGGCGATGGGCTGCATCCCCGCCCCTGTAAAAACCTACATTGTTTCGAAACCTGCAGATGAGCCTAAAATGAATTGAACCCAAAGCAACGAGCTCTCAAACGAAAAAATGACTATGGCATTGGATTCTGCATTGTCCGATCACTCAATTACTTTGGCGCTGTTAAGGAACTTTTACAACAGGCCAGTTAATATAAAATAATGACAATCCAGGAAACGAACTGGACTGAAAATGATATTCAAGACATGAGATCACACCCAATATTCAACAGAGGGAAGCCCACTGGAAAAGAGAATTTGGAGTGGCCTACATTGCGGATAAGGAGTTCAAATCGCACGTTATTGATTTTTAGGCAATCAATCAACGGGTGTGTGGCATCCGTATTAAAGCGAAATTTTTCAAATCAGACCATTAAACGTACACACCCGGACTGAATAAAAGGAGAAGAAATGAAGGAAATGAACTAGTCGACTCATTGCCTATATTAAAAATTGTTCTGGGTGATTTCAACCCCGGGGTCGGCAATGAGCTATCTCATCGGAGAACGACTGGAGGATATAGCCTCCACGATGAAATAAATGACAATGGCCAGATCCTGATTGACTTTGCATGTAGCAGAAATCTAGTCATACGTTTGACTTGCTTCCCACATCGACACATACATAAAATGACCTGGGGATCAACGGATGACAATACACAAAACTAGATCGACCATGTTCTGATTCAACAACGTTGGGCCTCGAGCATACTTGACGTCGGTACACGCCGAGGAGCTAATTCTAATTCAGATCATTACTTGATCAAATTAACCTTTCGATGTCGTATGTTACAGTTGTATTCGGCGTACACCAGCCGGGTACAAAAATTTGCCAGCGAACAGCTGCAAACGGCGACTGTGGTAAGAAGTTTCGCGGGGAATGTGGACAACGAGCTGGCTCCCATCTTCTCAGACACATCGTCGAAAACAGGCATCGAGCTCTAGATGGAAGTGAAAGCGGTTGTTCCGACCGTAGTAGAACACGCAATCGGAAATCAAGCCTGGCGCATAAGAAATGATTGGTTTGATGATGAGTGCCAACATGCGTTAGACAAAAAGAATCAGACATACAAAGAATACTTGGGTAGAAAAACCAGGGTGAAGAGAAAGTCTAGCGAACAACAACACAAGATAGGCATACAAAGTAGTGAAAAGCCTGAAACGTAGTTATTAGCCCAGGTAATATCACACTGGTGAACCCAGGATTAAGGAAAGGTTGGCAGCATATTTCAAGAGCCTCCTTCATCCTCCGCGCAGCTCCAGAGCATCGGAGTCTATAAATGTCTTTGGAGAGCATCCATTGGCCCCACCAACTCTGGTTGAAGTTTGTTCCATCATCAAAGTCCAAAAGAATAATAAACCACCGAGCATCGATGAAGTTCCAGTAGAGCTCATCAAATATGGGGGCTGCAGTGTTCAGAAAGGTTTCCGCAAGGTCATCCAGCACATTTGGCACCAAGAACATATGCCAAAAAGGTTAAGCTAGACAATTATATTCCTCAAACGCAAAAAAGGTGCCGAGCTACAGAGCGAAAATTATAGATGCATACCACTCCTTGTACGGCGTACAAAATATTTTCAAAAATCTTAGAAAATAAAATCGGCTCATACACCAACAGTATTACTGTGGAGTATCAAGGTAGTTTTAGAGCAAGTAGATCGACAGTAGACCTATTTTTTACAGCCAAGTAGATATTCGCAAAATGTTTGGAGTTCAACATAGACGTACTCTAAATTATCGTTGACTCTAAGCAACCATACGACAGAATTGATCGTAACGTATCGTACCAAATAATGCTTTACTTTAGCATCCCGGCTAAATTAGCCCGTCTTACCAAGGTGACAATGATGTTGACAACTTTCTAAATCCGTGTTACGCAGCTGCCGAATCGTTATATCAAAGACGTAAATAAACAAGAAAAACGTTTTAGCCAGTTTGACAAAATATCAAATAAAACCATAAATAACAAACATTGTCCATAATATTGTACGTACATATTTTAAAAATCCATACTAATAATAAGCACTGATACTACCAAAAACCTTATTGAAAAATAGATACAAAATAATTGCAACCTTAAAAACTCATTAAACTATCAAAAACCGTATAGAAAGATAAATACAAAAGAACTACAATTTACAAACTAATAATATAAAAGATACAATAAATAGATAAAAAACAATTACAATTTAAAAATGCATTATATTTATAGACATTACCAAAAACCGCATAGACAAATAGATATAAAACAATTAAAATTTACAAACTAATTTTATTTCTAGGCACTATCAAAAACCTCATAGGAAAATATGTACAAATAATAATAAAAGAATACAATTTATAAACTAATTATATTAATATCGAATACTGTATAGAGAAAAAAATCTAATTATAAGCAAAATCAACTAAAAACAAGCATCCAAACATATCAACAAACAAATAAGCTGAAGCATACCCTAAGACCATCGTATCAAAAGTAAAATGACACCCAAATGCACGTCATAGGGAAAGGTCAAGGTCGGGAAAGCCCAACAGAGCCAAGAACGGGGAATACGATAGTAACAGACTATGCATTTAGACACACAGCCGCGATCATTTGCAGTTGGAAATTTAATCAACAGAAACTTGACAGCGAAGCAAAACTAGTAGGGCTACAAATCAACGAAAATAAAACAAAGTTCATGACGCAGTCGAGGAAAAATACCTCAAATACACAAAATTTCACACTTGGCGAATACAGTATCGAGAATGTTAGCGAATTTGTGTATTTGGGCGCCAAAATAATGAAAACGGGCAATGAAAGAGACGAAATAAGAGTACAGCTCGCAAATAAAATATTCTATTCAGTATTGACGATCATGAAGACTAGCTGCATGTACACAAAAACAAAGCTCCAAGTATACAAATCTGTGATAAGACCTGTGTTATGCTATGGGTGTGAAACATGAACCCTAACCCAAGCATCCGCAAATATATTGAACGCATTTGAGCGACGGGTCCTGAGGCGAATAATTGGAGCGAAGCTAGACGGGGACCAATGGTGAATTCGATACAACCATGAGCTGTATGAAATTATTGACGAACCGGAGGTCTCAAGGGTGGTAAGACACATGAATCGTATGGACGAACAACGGATACCCAAGAAGGTATTCGTTGGGAGAACTGAAGGCCGGCGGCCAGTGGGGAAACCGAGGAAACGCTGGTCTGACTCGGTCGACGAAGACAGTTCATCTCTACTCGGATTTCGGAATTGGAAGACGCGGTCAACGGACCAAGACAGTTGAAGGCGCTGTTTGCGTAAAGCAAAGGCCTGAAAAGGGCTGTAGTGCTAAGAAGAAGAAGAACACGTTAGTGGATGATTGTTTATGTTCCGGAATAAAAACAAAACCAGGCGTTTAGACACACAGCCATGGTGGTATGAAACTTGATCCCCGCGAACGTTTAGGAAATCGAATTGAAGAAAATGCCAGTTCAGCATTTCACCTGACTGGAATTGTTAGCTCTGTTCAATGAAGATAATTGAATTGAAGAAAATGCAAGTTCAACATTTCACCTAACTGGAATTTTTGTACTCTGTTCCACAAAGAAAATTTGATTGAAGCAAATTCAAGTTTAGGATTTTAACTGGCATGGAGTAATGAACTCTGTTCGTAGAAGAAAATTGATTGAAATGAAAGGTGGAATTCTGATCGATCAGGGAAAAGATCAATAGCCCTCATCGGCAGCGTCAGCACTTTACATGTACAAAATCACAAGGAGCAGAGCAATCGCTCCCTCTGTTTTCTCAGCAAGCGAAGACGGAAGTTGGCACCTCGGCTTTAGCCTGGCCACAATTAACTTTAACCGAATTGGGTCCCATTGTTTGCGTCTGGCCCATCTGCTGTGTTGTTGCATCTTATCGTTACATAGAGTCCTCGGCTTACCCTGGCCGGTCCTCATCAGTCGCCGTTCTCCACCGGCCCCTATATCGAATAGGACTCCCTGGCTTACCTCTGGTCCTGAACACTCCTTGTTACATTGGCTCCTCGACACTCCCTAGGCCTGGTCGATGGTAAGCGGCTCCATGAGCCCATCGGCCTCCATCCTAGAGGCCCCCGATTCTTCTAGTTAACTACTTTGTTTATTCACAGGCCCCCGTCAGCCCAAGAGGAACAAAGTAGCAGTCTGAGGCTCCATACGTTGCCCCGCCCCGGCCCAGGAGCCCGCCGAGCTATAGTTCCACCAACAACCGTCAGGCCCCTCTTAGACGTCGTTCTCGCTGCGGAACCCCTATCGGTCCCCGGCCCATCACGTAGGAAGAGTATAGGGCTCGATAGCAGGGAAACAACAGCCCACAGCTGGGTAGAAGCGACAAACCTTCCCAGAACCCCCCTCGAAGCCACGAGGTCAACAGGCAAAGTTGTAACAACAACTGGGGAAACTGCTGTGTTTAGTTGGGTTCAGCGTCACACCGGAGGAGAAAGCCCGTTTCCGCGCCCAGGCGCAGTCTCCCCAGAAACACGTCATAAGAAGCAATGGGAGAAGCAACGCCAGCCCCACCCAAAACGGAACCAGTTAGGGGACCTTACACCGTTTTGTTTCTAAGGTAAGGTGCAATTGTCAGCCACACGGATCAAGAGCGATTGGAACTAATAGTTGAATATTTTATAACATCCGCATCAATAGCTTAATTACCGCCGCCTTTAACACAAATATCGAACTAAAGCAGGGAGATGAGCCGGCCCCATTGCTATTCAATTTGGCTCTGGAACCCCTCATAAGAAAGGTACCTGCCGATACACGAGGTACATTACCATACAAGTCGAGCCAACTAGTACATTTTGTCACGGTCGTTAATAACCACCAAAGAACTCTACCTGAAACTCCACAGCGAAACAAAACTAGTAGGGCTACAAATTAATGAGAATACAATAAAGCTCATGACGCAGACAAGGAAAATACCCCAAACACGCAAAATATCACCCTTCATGAGTACAATATTAAAAATGTGGGCAGATTTGTGTATTTAGGTGCCAAAATAATGAGAACCAGTAATCAAGAGTCAAAATACGAAGAAAACTACGACTCAAAAATAAAATATTTTATTCACTTTTGGTGATCCTGCAGACCATCTGCATCTACAGGAAAACAAAGCTCCAAGTATACAAATCTGTACTAAGACCTGTGTTATGCAATGTGTGTGAAAACAACGGATATCCAGAAAGGTATTCGTTGAGAGACCAGTGGGAACCCAACAAACGCTAGTCTGTCTCGGTCGACAAAGACAGTTCATCGCTGCTCGGATCTCGAAATTGGACTACGCGGTCAATAGGCTGAGACAGTTTGAGGTACTATTTGCAGGAAGCGAAGGGCTGAGAGGGTCTGCAGTACTAGGAAAAAGAAGATACTTACAGCCTCTACCACACTCCTCAATTTCATTAACATCGGTAGGAAGGTTCGGTGAAAACTACAATAACAAATATCTGTACATTTTCCGGCATTGAAGTAACCGTCATTTTGTTTCAGACGGCTTGACTTTTCGTTTTTATCGTAAGGTTCATTACACAGTTCAATAAACCTTTGTATCAGATATGATCCAAAACGGAACTATGCTTTGGTCAAGGTAGAAATCACAGATTTTTGACCAAAAGGGCTGCCGATTTGTTTTTGCTCGATTATGAGTGGCGTTTTTCAAAATGTTCTTCAAAGTAAATTTATTTAATACATCAACAAAAAACATTAATCGATGATATATATTGACTATTTTGTTGGATGACCTTTTGCCATCTTCTGGTGAGTTGAAAAATTGCACGGTCGCAGAAGTCTTGGTTTTTCGAAGCGAAGAACTGATCCAACTCATTTTTAACAGTCTGATCGGAGTCGAAAGTTTTTGTAGGGAGCGAAACAAATGAAAGTGATGCTAAGTCAGGGCTATAGGGTGGATGTGGCATTAGTTCCCAATTGAGCTCAAATAATTTTTGATGGGTTATCTAAGAGGTGTGTAGTCTGGTATTATCATGATGGAACATCATGTCTTTGCTACTTGCCAGTTCAGAACCGTTTTTCTTGATTTCTTCTTTCAGTTTCGATAGTTTGCGACAATAGACATTCAAATCAATAGTTCGGTTTCTTGGAAGCAGCCAAAAGTAGACTATACCTTTGTAATCCCACCACACAGAAAGCAAAATGACTGAAGATAGTTCAATTTTTATAATGGTACATAATAAATAAGCCAAGCAATAACTACTTCATGAAATATGCAGTTCACGATATGAATTGTCGAACAACCCAATATATATAAATATATATATATATATATATATATATATATATATATATATATATATATATATATATATATATATATATATATATATATATTGGATGGTCTTAAAAAGCGTTGAGCTTTTTTTGTCACTAGATGATGTTCGTTGTAATATATCAGGCATTACTAATCAGATTGAGTCAAACTGACATGCGTTTGAAAGGTGACATTCTAAGTTACAATTTTCATATGGACAGTTTTGTATTTTGTCATTCATGTCAAAAGATGTATTCATTTAAAAATGAGTGAAATTCCTGAAAAAATTCGTTATATTTTACAATATCACTACGATCTAGGAGAGAATGCATCGCAGGCTCTTGAAAAAATTTGCGGTGTCTACCGTCAAGATGCTTTATTAAAGACCACAGCCAAGAGATGGTTCGCTTGCTTTCGTTCTGGAAATTTTGATGTCAAAGATGCACCTCGCTCAGGTCGACCAATCAATGAAAAAGTCGATGAAATCTTACATAATATGAAGAACACCGGCACATAAGCAGCCATGACATTGTTAAAGAACTGAATATCCATCACCAAGCAGTTTTGAACCATTTGCATAAGGCTGGATACACAAAGAAGCTCGACGTTTAGGTGCCGCATGAATTAACACAAAAAAATTTGATCGACCGATTTTCCATTTGCGAAATGCTAATAAAATGGAACGAAATCGAGCCATTTTTGAAGCAAATCATTATGGGTGATAAAAAATGGGTAAGATACGAGAATAACATTCGAAAAAGACCATGGTCAAAAACGGTGAATCATCACAAACGATTTCAAAGCCACGATTGACACCAAATAAGATTATGCTGTGTGTATGTTGTGATTGCAACGGAATTGTTTATCATGAGGTGCTAGAATCTGGCCAAACCTCAACTCGGCTCTGTACTGTCAACTATTAACCAGATTGCAACAAGCAATTCAAAAAAATGGGCCAGAATTGATTAATAGAGAGGGCGTTGTCTGCCATTATGACAATGCCAGACCACACACATTTTTGATGACCCGGCAAAAATTGACCACCGTATAGTCCAGATCTTGCACCATCAGACTACCATTGTTTAGGTTTCTGCAAAACTTCCTTAATGAAATGAAATTCATTTCAAAAAGGGACTCTGAAAATCACTTGCCCAAGTTTTTCACCGATAAACCAAAGAAGTTCTACACATTTGGAATAATGGCTCTACCAAAAAAATGGCAAAAGATGATAAAATTCATTTTAAATAAAAGAAATATTTAATCGAAAAATGACAATGTTTATAAGTATATCTAACTAATTATTTTTATATTTGATATCCGCGGACCAATTCTCTTTTTCTTGAAAAGCATTCGGGCTTTGCTTTGTTGTGTGGGCAGACGCGTGTAACAATTTTGTGACTGAATATCGCTTCCGTGCCCTCTGGTGGAGCTCCTGACTGGGGCCCTCGGACCCGGTTAGCCCAACGGAGAGGGGCCGTGCGCCACTCGCTTTGCCAATGGGTCCCACAGGAGTCGCCAAGCGAGAATCACGACTCGCCAAAAGGCTCGCACTGACACTGTCCGCGACACGACGCGCAATGCGCTCATGCACCGCCTATCCTCCCTAACCGCGACCACACTTAAGGTGGGGGAACCTAAGACAAGGGATGAGCCCTGACGAACCTCGGAGTCACACCACGTGGCGGCGAAGCGCCCTCGAGCCTTCCACACACGGGGCGTCGCTCGTACGGGAATGCCACCTCGCTTCCCGAGCCAACTTCACAATTTCTAATTCACTACTTCACCCAAATGTTTTTCTTTCTTTTTCTGAATCACAACACAATTTAGTTTCACGGTTTAATAATATACAAAAGATATTTGAAAAAGAAGTATACGTAAAATTATACCAAGCTTGCACCCTTCAACCGGCTTGTTCGACTCGGGGGGCCCCCAATCTTGCTGCCGCCAACTTCTGCTGTCGATCCACCTCGGTCGTAGAAAAACGCTCACCTTGCTGATTCGAAAACCTCCTTGATTCCCCCGATCAATCCTCGAATTCGTTATAACCTCCGAAATTCCGCCCAAAATTCGTGCTTCCTCTTGGGAAAATGCCAAGTGAAAAAGAGAGCTTCCCAAGCTCCATCCGGGGTCTTATATCCCCTCTGGTGGCCACGTCCCCATACAAGGGAGCTTTTCGATGTTCCACCAGTTCATCGCATTCACTACATTATCCGCGTGTCGTGTCAGCTGGCATCTTGCGAGCTTTAAATGTCATAAAATGGTGATGGAACGATGAAACATTTGATGAGCTATGACGCGATGATAGTTGATGTTGTTGGTACGTTGCTTCGATGCAGATGACAGATTCGATTTATGTTGCTCAACATATGGTATACCTGCTCCCCCACTTCCGCCTACATTTCTACTGCCGCCCTGATATCTGCTGGACACTTTTTCCGATTGTCCTATATTGTGTTCGCGATCGTCTCCAAATGTGCTATGTGTTGGCAGATGCTGCTGAATGTGTGGCTGGTTACCTTGGGCTTGCTTCTGTACTTGAATATGCGATTGATTGTAATATTGCTGCGGTTGCATTGCAGCTTATTGCTGGCGCGTAGTTGCATTTTGTTGAGTAGATGCATCCACAGGGTGATAATTATTTATGTTTACAACATTTCTATGGGATATCGCATTCGAAACATGTCCTACACCTGTTGATCCATGTCTCATATCGGGTTTCGCTTTAATGTCCATACTTGCAGCAAACTGCGTATTGTTACTGTTTGGTGTCGCGGTGATAACTGGATGTTGAGCGCTCAATTGCGCTTTGTGTCTTGTGGTAACCATACTCTTCTGGCCGGAAGGAGGTTGAAATTCATTTTGAATTTGCTGTGGATGTGTCGTTCAGCTTCTCGGTTGCTGTTGTTGAGTTGATACAGGAGAATTTGTATTTACTGAATTGTTAATTTGTATCCGTTGGCTAGAAGGAGTATTAAATACGGTAGGCCTAAACGTATAAATGCCTTCCAATAATTCCGGCGACTCATTTATATTTGTGCCAAGTTGATTATAAGCGTATTGTGGCTTTAATTCTATATGATCTGAGCTTGTTTGTTCTATCACATTAACTAGTTGCTCTACTAGATTATCATCACGAACCGATAATAGGTTTTTGGATTCATCAGCTACCAATGTATGGAATAGTAACAATTTATTTAGGGACGTTACACTCGAAATCGAATCCGATACAGGAAGCTCGCTTAGTAAATCTGATAAACTCGTCAGCCCGGCTAAAGTTGTAACCGGTATACTTTCATCAGTATTTGCCGGTCCGATCCGGTGAAATTAATTGCACGCTTTCGACATTTCAGCACAATGATTGAATGCATTGTCAGCGAAGTGCTCGTTGATCTGCTTAGAACCTACTTAATTCTAATTTCTAAGTGTGATACAAAATATAAAGCGTTACATACATCGTTTAACCTCGACTTCAGTTGGCTCGGGAAGTTATCCTCGCGGAGAACTTATTATATTTTTTTTTTGTTGTTTCTTTTTTTTGTTTTCTTGTGTGTGTGGAAGGCTCCCGTGACACGCGTTTTGACTCCTTTACTCCATCTTCAGGAGCCAAAAAGATGCATTTTAAACGGCGAAATATAAGCCTGTTTTTCTATACGCAGCTTTGTCTGCGGAATATCGCCACTCTCTTCGAATTAGTTTCTCTGGGGCGAAAACTGTACGTTACATGCGCGATGGTAGATAATTTCGTACCTCCTCCGAATAGTAGGTCAGCTTGGCCTTTGAAGTCGGACTTGACATACATATATTGAGGCCTATCCGGTACAATGCAGTGTGGTACATGTTGCGTAGCGGAGGTATAAATCATTTTGCACGGAAGTGCAGAGAGCCTTGAAGGTATTTTAAGCTGCGGAAAACGGAAAGTGACAAAAAGCAAGTGTTCAAATTGTTCTCAGAATACTTCATCCTCAAGACAAATAGGAACGTAACCTTCCCCAAATACAGCGGAAAACGGTTGGAGTACCCAGTAGGCGGCGTATTGGGTACTACCGCCAGTGACAAGAAAAGAGCCTCAAACGGAGGAACCGCATATTTACTTCCTCAGGGTTTAGGAGATGTGCGACCCCATTTGGGTAGTGAAAATATGCGAAATAAATTCACAGGCTTGGTCGACTCAGGGGCCTCTATCATGATTGCGGTTAAGGAAAGATGGTTGCGGTTACAGCAAATCGGAGTAAAACTGGGGAGCGGTAACGCAGGTAGCACCTCAATCTATTCTGTCTCAGGCAGTCAAGTTGCATTTGGATTGTACCAAATCATCCGAGTTCTAACGTATAAGGGAAGGATTGGGATGTACGAGTATATCTTTAGTGAAGCACGTCATTAAGAAAGATTCAATGCCCATTAAACAAACATATAACTTGGTTTCGCCAGCACTCCGAAAGTACATCAACAGGAAATTTTGAGACTAGTTGTTGAGCCTACCTCCAACGCTTGGTCCTCACTTATACTATTGGTGAAGAAAAGCGATGAAAGCTACAGGCTTTGTGTATAGTTTCGTAAAGGCAATAAAATCACAAAGATACCTACCCCCTGGCCTATATATCAGCCATCTTGGACAAGCTACGGGATGCCAAATATGTGCCCATGTTGGACATCAAGTTCGCATACTGGCAGCTCATCATACCAGGAAAGTGATCATACTAATTTTGCCGCATGTCTTTTGGACTGTCAAATACCCTGGCTACACAGCAGCGATTAATAGACCGGATTTTAGGTCCAGAGTTGGGACCCTGCGTCTCTAAATATCTTGATGACATCATCATTGTCACTCAGATCTTTAGAAAGCATTTTGAGATACTGGAAGAGATTTTTAGACGTTTGAGGAGCGTGGTCCTAAAACTTTTTCGAGAAAAGTACCAATTCTCTCGGTAGCAATTAAAACGGGTGGAGTGCAGATCCGGGAACGGTAGAGAGCGAGATGATGAATGTGTTGACCAAATTCGGCAGCTCTTAGACATGGTGTCTTGGTACCGCCATTTTATACCAGACTGTGCATCGTTGGTGACACCCTTAATGGAGCTCTTGCGGAAAGATTAAAAGTTTCAATGTTCCCCCGACTGCGAATAAGCATTCAGTCTGTGCAAATTGAAATTGGCTTCGGTTCCGATTCTTTATTTCCTGACTTTCGTTTACCATTTAATGTCCAAACGGACGCATCAGATTTTAAGCCAGACCTTCTCGAAGATGAGTGGATTATTTGGTACTTAAGTCGATCTCTGAGCAAAACCGAGCGTAAGTATACCACTACTCAAAAGGAATACTTAGCCGTCTTGTGGGCAGTGGAAAAGCTTCAGCCGTATATCGAATTGATCAAATTTAGCGGGATAACCGACCATCACTTGCTGGAATGGTTAAACAATCTGAAAGATTCCACGGAACGACTGACAAGATGGGCGGTCCGTCTCCAATAACTTGATCTTCTTGGACCCTTGCCTCGTTCGACGCAGGGGAATTCAAACATTTTAGCCATGGCGGACTATTTCACCAAATTGTCATTCGTTTTCCCACAGATATATAAAAGACTCGTTATATGACAGTCCACACTCTCCTGACTTACCACTCTGTATGTGTTGATTGTTTGAATTAGAAAGCTGCGAATTGCGCGAATTAAATATAATCAAACGAGTACATAAACTAAGTGGTTAGTACATATTTGAAATAAATATGAAAATTTTTGAGTGGCCTAAAGCATTAATAATCGATTTAGAAAACATTTTTGGTGCTTTAACCTTAATTTTTTTTATGTCATTGGATATAATCAGGTAATAAGAGTCACTGCAATGTGGACTATGAAAGTTGACTCATAAGAGTATTGCCCACCATTATTGTGTAATATGAGAAATATTAGTTTGTATATTATTTTTTCTTTCAATGATGCCAAAAGTACATCTTACGTCGACAAATAAAGCTCAGTGGTCTTCTGATACCCTGTCAAAGGCTCAAGGTGTTATCAAATAACGTTACTTAACCTTTAAGTATGGACGTAATTTTTTCTTAACACTACTGCGGACGTGGAGTCTCACAGGCTCCTATATGCACACACTTTTTTTTGAGAATTTGATATAAGGTTGCTTTAAAACTGATTGGATATTGAAGTTAAGGGACTTAGCAATAAAATAACGTGCTTATGTAATCAACTTTTATTTAAAAAAATAAAGAAATGTGAAAAATCAAAATTATGGCACTTTTAAGTCTAAATTTACTTAGGCTACATTTTTAGATATTAAAAACAGCCAAACTTATTACTATAACAAAATGAGGCTTTTTTTCTTAAAATATAATACATAAGGAACCAAAAACACAAAACACTTACTTCAGGTAACTAATACAAAAAATATTGACAACAGTCTAATAACGCAAATTAAATGGCAGTCAGTGCACAAAGGTCTAGAACATTGGAGACACACAGGTTTCTTGCACCCAACACAAACATAGGTAGTCATCCTATGTTTTTTCGCGGGACAGATTCTACATGCTCTTCCGGACCCTTGAATGGTTTCTTGATCCTGGACACCTTCTGTAACCATATCATCACCTAAAACGCGATTCATAGTCAACCTCAGTTCTCTTGGCAATCGTGTATTTATAACACGTCTTTGCACATGAGTGCTAGTTTTTTTAGAAAATCTCCTCTCTCCACAGCTTTTGGTTGATGCATGTTATATAAAATGTACGCATTCATGGCACTCAAGTCTAGGACACGATATAGCAACACCATGGGCCATCACCTTGTTCGACGGCTACTGGAGTAAATCGAGCATTTTTGTCAGCCTCATCGACGCCCCCTTTAGTGGAATTGCAATACATAATAATTTCAGGTTTTTTTGTATTTTCATCTACCTAGTTATTACGGTGCATGGAAGATACAAGCATCACTGCTCGATTCTTCTTTGGCACGTATGAGCATAACGTTTTTGTGCTCGTAAATCCAAATAAAGTAGAGTTTGCTTCTCTTTGCTTCTTTGGCTGAAATTCTATCGGGATTTCCCTCTTGTTCTTCTTCAGAGTACCCACATACGTCAGTTTCCGTGATGATAGTTGGTCTACGAGCTCTATAGATGAAAACCAATTGTCAGCCGCCACATTACGGTTGGTTCCATGAATGGGTTTTGTGAGGCGTAGGACACACTGAGTTGGAACTAGAATTTTTTTTCTTGAGCTGTCAGTCCGATACCATCCGAGTCTTTTCCAGAGTAAATATACCCATTATAAAAATAATAGTTATTGGCATCACATAATGCTCGTATTATCAATCCATACTTACCAGGCTTTTTTGGCATGTATGATATCATGTGACTTCTTCCTCGAAATTTGACGAGCATTTCATTCACTGTGGCACATCCGCTCAATTCATACAACTGTTGAGAATTACTCACAAACTTATTGAAAATATGGGCCAACTTATCAGCCTTCATTCTCTCTTCACTAACATCAGGGTTGTCAAATCGTAGGCACAATAACAAAACCAAAAATCTTGTCTCTGACATTCCGCACCTAAATATCTCACAACCTGTGCCATCTGAAGCGAACAAATAACTCGTGTTTTCATCATTTGATTTCAAAACAGCTGAGTAAAACAATAGACCAATAAAGGCTTTTAGTTCAACCATGTCTAAGTCATTCAATTCTGGTCTGTTATAACGGACATACTTGGTTCTGAAACTAGAAATTCTAAGATTGGTTCAAGTCAGAATGCACTGGAGCATTTCTTCATCAAAAAGCTTATTCCAAATACTGTAGTGATCTTTACCATCTTCAGAAGTCAATTTTGAAGAACCAGCACGAGATGTTATAATATTATGTTGTTGGGTACGTACCCTAGCCAAAGGTGGTGTCTTGGCCCATTTATACCTATTTTTGCCGTAGTAATATTGCTTGTCACTAACTGCAATAATGGAATATTGTCGGAACTATCACTATCCGGTTCTTCTCCTAGGACCTGGTCCGATTCCTGGTCCTGATCTTGGTCCAGATCTTCATCACTGTCACTCTCATGATTTTGTATTAGTTTAGACTCTAATATAAACAAACCTTCAATATTCTCTTCATTGTCAGACTGATCCGTAGCTAAAAACTCACTCACTTCTTGTTCGAAAGTTGGATCTGCGACACGAAAATTTTTTCGCGCAGGGCCTTGAATAGAACCCGTAGACGGTCGTTTTGATTTAGAATTACCGGCATTATTTATTTTTGACATTTTGTACTACAAAATCTGAAACAAACATAATCGCCCTTATAAAATATATTATATGACAACAATGGACGTGTAGCCTGACAGGCTCCAGTCAATTTTTTCATGATTATTACTCACGTGATATTCACCGCACGACACAACTTCCTCCCTCGTTGGTAGTTTGGCAACTAAAACAAAAGCTACTGAGCCGCTCAATCGCGGGGAGCGGGGGGAAACAGGCGAAACTATGAAAACGTAAACATTGAGTAGCCTGTGAGACTCCACGTCCATACTTAAAGGTTAATGAGGTATGCTGCGAAAACGAAGAACATACCATTTTCAAGTTTACAAAAGTGTTAAAAGATACATGGGGGCCACATTTTGGGCGTCTTCCTGTGTTAGCTGGAAATGCAGAAAATATTCCAACAAATCGATTGGAATATTTGTATGCAATTTTTTATCCAATCCGATTAAGAAAAGCAGCATATACACTGTGACAACAAAGTATCAGGAAATTGTTATTTGAAGTTCCCAGGTAAATTATATTTCAGTAAAATGTATTTTGTTAAGCTGGTAGGACTCTCCTTAATTACTATGCTAAATATGAGCGCGAACTGTTAACCAGTTTATTTACAGCAGCTGATTAAGTCGGTACACCTCAGTAGTGCGTTGTGATTTTTGTGATTTTGTGATTTTTGTTTATTATGACTGAATTCGAAGCCAAAAATGCAATAAATTCAATCAATCAACCACCGTATTCACTACAAGTAGATTTGGCTCAGTGTGATTTTAATAATTTTTGATATTTTGCGTTTTATTTGCAATTTCCGGGTACTTTTTTGTCACGAAGGAGCTAGAGGCCATCCCAAAAAAGGCTTCTGAAAAATGTTTCGAGGACTGGAAAAATCGTTGGTGTAAGTGTAGTGCATCTGATGAGGATTACTTTGAAGGCGACAAAATAAATATTGATGAATAATTAAATATTTTGCATTTCATTTGCAATTTCGTTGTCACAGTGTAGGTATACAGAACAACTTGAATGGTTGGACGCGATTGACTAAATGGCTTTCTGGAAAGAAATGGAATCTCTGAAGCCACTCGTGTCAACAGACAGTCTTCAATGAAGAAGAAGTCCAGCTGTTCTATAAAATATAGGGAGATCTTATCGGCAAATAGAAATGTACAGCGAAGACTATATTCAACTGTGATGAGGCAACTATTTCTATAGTTCAAAATCCAGGAAAGAGACTAGATCTCAAAGCCGTAAGAAGAGTCAGATCAATTGCAAGCTGGGAAAGAGGAAATGACATCACTCCTCTATGTGTCATGCGTACTGCTAGTAGCTTTGCGCCACCAATGTTTATATTCACTAGAAAGAGAATGACCGACAGATTGAAAAAGGTATTCCAGCGGGATCTATGAGCAAATGTACGGATAATGGATGGATTAATGAAAGCCAGTCCTTTGAGTAGCTGCAACATTTCGCCAGTCATACCAAATGCTGCCAATCATCATGTCTTAAAGAAACAATATGAGTTCACTAAAAATCAGTTTCTTCATCTTCTTTGTAGCCCTACAGCCCTTTTCGGGCCTTCGGTTAGAGATAGTTAGAGTATCTCATTGCCATGATCGAATGTATCGGCTTTCCATAAGGTGATATGATCATTATCACGCTTTGGCTGTGTGTCCGTTCACCCAGCTGCGATACATTCTGATTTTAAACCAGCACGTATCATAACTGAGCAGGCTTATATTCCGTCCGAAGAACCACTCGAACTAAATCTCGTTGACGCCAACGAGACTTGAACCAGAGACCTTCAGCTTACGGGCTTTGTGCTCTAACCACTAAGCCACGTGGACAACAATTTCTACCCGTTCCTATTTTCATTTCCAAATTACGAAGTTTCACTTCTTCCGCGCGGAGGGACAGAATTTAAAGCCAAAAACGCAATAAATACCATTGATCAATCACCGTATTCACCAGATTCGGCTCCGTATGATTTTGATGAATAATTAAATATTTTACGTGTTACGAGTATTTGCGATTTCCGGGTACAGTTTTGTCACAATGTAAAACAAAACTCGCTGCAGGAGCTTAAGGCCATCCCACAAATTATTTCGAAGACTGGAAAAGTCGTTGGCGTAAGTGTAGTGCATCAGGTGGGGATTACTTTGAAGGCGACAAAATAATTGATGAATCATTAAATATTTTGCGCTTTATCTGTAATTTCCGGGAACTATTTTGTCACAATGTATATACTATTCTAGAACCCCTTGAAGCTTTATTCTGATCTGGGCTTTTCTTCTTCAAAGAGTTCTAGAATATTTTACGCCAGGAATCTTACGGAATACTAGGAGGTTACGTAGCTAGACGTAGCTTTATTAACCTTAAGCCCATCATAGGAATCACTTAAATAAGTTTACAATACCTCCAATGAAACAGTGCCTAGAAAGCGTCCACGATGCAAGTGATCTAACGACTAACGACAATGGCTCCGCAATTTGTAGAAAACTGCCTACGCCCAATAATATAGACTTGCTCGATAATTGGTTTGAATATTACTGAACGTATCCCAAGCTAACTTTAACTTTACCATAAATGCAAATATCTCCAAGGAAATTATTAGTTAATAAAACACCTTCTACCCAAAATAAAACCTCGAAAGTGTTATGCAATTATTGGGCATCTTCACTTACCGCTCATGGCTACTTCGCTGTCTTCTTACGCAAAATAAATCCAGTTAATAAACTGCGTGCATATTGAAAGCATAATTATAAACATATAATGTTTGGACTTCCATTAACATTAACATATCGTAGTTATTGACAACAACTTTGCAAATAATGGTTAAAGCTTGTACAAGTACATAAACTTAAGTTAAGTAGAAGTGAAAGTGTGAGCATTTCAATTAGCGCGATCTGTATCTACGGGCCACTAACGCAGGCTAGAGGAGTTCAGCATTGAGTTTAGGGAAAGATACATCATCTCCGATTGTACCCACGAGATTACATTCAGAATAGTATAGTAGTAAAACGGAAATCGTCAATGATTGCTTACACGATTGGGAATCCATTGAAATACAATTAATAGTGAACGTTGAATTTCCTTAAAATAGAAATTTTCTAACAAATGGTTTACTTGAAGAAACGATTGCACTGAAATGGGGAAGACTAAAAGACGATCCCATAAACAAATACTTTCTTAATTTAAACAATGTTGTTCGATACTTACCAATGGAATGGCTCAGTGTATCATAAAAGATTTTAGCAACTATTGGATATGCCCATCTGCAAATTAATGGAAACATGATAATTAATTTTTAGGGATGGAAAAAATTATTAGCTACATTTGAAAGATCATAAAATATTACGAGCATATTTACAGCTCATAAGGTTAATACTGTTTGAATTTTCCTATTAATATGAGATATTTACTTTATATATTACCATAAATATTTCAATACTTTCAGGATTTGTATGAGTATTTTTGATATAAAATGATTTATTTCCACAAGTTATTTCGCCTCCATATGCATGCAGATTCCACATTAAATTTGAGTACGTTCATAAATCCACTTACGCTGTATGATTCTCCATATCGAGCTCCTCGTCCGGAACGATTTTATTTCGTTTGTAAATTTTTAGTACGTTCTCAAACCAATTGTCCGATGTTATTTCTATTTGATCTAATTCTTCTGTGATGGCTGTAACATTGGAGAGTGTTGGCCACGGTTTCGTTTGTAATTTTAGTGCTGATAATTTAACAAGTGCTGCACCTTTCAACGATGGCGCTCGTTTTAAATGGGCTTTCAATGAATCAAATATAATTTCAGTCTGAAATGAAAAGTAGAAATAATATTTTTCTGTTTATGTAAAAAGCTTTTATATTGGGTAGTAATAGCAAATAATTTTGTGTTTGCAACGATGTATTTGGGCGGCAATATACTCAGAAAAACATTTAATGAAGCCCATGATGAGAATTTACTTGCTTTGATAAGTATAATTTTACTAATTTTCTCTTTTAAATTTTTGAGGATTTGGATTCTCCTCGCAGTCTAGATCGAATAGCAGAAAAGTCTCTTTTTTGTCTGATTTTCGCGTATATACGAAAGTTGGCATGTTAACTCCGTAACAAATACCAGCCGTGCCGGCATTCTCCAGTTCACAAATTCGAACGTCATTTATATCATCTTCCGAGTTTTATTGGGCACACATACCTTCATCTCTTTATTTTTTACACTTATCATTCATTTTCCTATTCCTTTATACCCTGTTATAACTAATTTGTACTTTATTTCCAAGTACGAAAAAAAATTAATGTAATCTTTCCTTCTCCAGTAAACCAATTTCAATTTTTTCCATTGCATTTCATTGTCATACACAAAAATCTTAGCTGCCTAATAAAAAAATCTCATTTCTTCCCATTGTACGAGTATTTGTTGTTCCCAAGCATTCATCGCAATGGGACAACAATCATAGAACAATTGTGCATCTTAATCCCCCCACGACGTTTCTATTCACTTCAGCGTACAAACCTGCCCATTATAGCGATAGCAATGCAAGCAGTTAGAATGTGATGCTTGTTTGATGAATGCTACAGTGTCAGACACTAGAGTGTCGGACTTCCAATCTGGGGCTCTGTTGGAGCCATGGGTTCGACTTCTCTTGGGGGCAAAATCATTTTCTTCTTCTACGTAACGTTACAGCCCATCCCGGGCCTTCACTTTCTGCAAAAAGCACCACCAACTCTCTCGGTCTATTTAGTGCACCATCCGATTTCAAGATCCAAACAGCGATAAACTGTCTTCGTCGGCTGACACAGACCGGCATTCCCTCAGTTTCCTAACTGGTCTCCTCCCTTCAGTTCTCCCAACAAATAACTTCTTGGGCATCGATTGCTCATCTATACGGTTCATGTTGCCAGCAGACTGCAACTTCCGCAGTCTCATAATCGTTGAAATCTTCGGCTCGTCAAAAATTTCATACAGCTCAGGGTTGCATCGCCATTGGTCCCCGTCTAACTACGCTCCAATTATTCGCCCTAGGACCCATCCCTAAAAGGCACTCAATATGTTTGTGAATGCTTGTGATAGGGTCCATGTTTCGCACCCATGGTGTTGAGTTGTTGACATCTCCGAGGGCCCATCATGGCCTGATCCGGCAGCATCAACGCTTCAATTAACTTAAATAGTTATTTAAGGTTAATTAGCTCTGTAATAATTAGCCCATTCGTAATTAATTCGATTTATTTGATTGATTTATCAATTATTCGATCATTTTAATTCAACTCACAAAATTCAAATTTAATTTGCCACAAAGCGAAAATACTTTCAGTTTCGAATACCACATTTTTATTATAATCAATCGTGTAACCCATTTTTCAATCATTTTTTAACTTGTCAAAACTCAATTGTAGGTTGGTCAGTATTATAGATGCTGAACGTTTATCAAAAGATTTTTAACGAATTTTGAGCTTTTTGCTGAATGTATTACAATAAATAAAAACAATAAAATCAAAGTTCGGGACAAAAGAGTCCCGGCGCAAACATTTGGAGGCCCCAACGAGATGCACTTTTGCCGTTTATAGCTAAATCATTGTTTTTCCCCGGTGAACAGATCGTAAAGTTCTGTGTGGTGTTTTGTGTAGTGTCGTGGTGTACTCACGCTTTCTGTTTCCGGCCGCTTTCCGACTTTCTATGCGATGAAGAACCAGCACGATATGTTATAATATTATGTTGTTGGGTACGTACCCTAGCCAAAGGTGGCGTCTTGGCCCATTTATACCTATTTTTGCCGTCGTAATAGTTGCTTGTCACTAACTGCAATAATGAAATATTGTCGGAACTATCACTATCCGATTCTTCTCCTAGGACCTGGTCCGGTTCCTGGTCCTGATCTTGGTCCAGATCTTCATCACTGTCACTCTCATGATTTTCTATGCGATGGCAAATCTGGGTCGCCTGATCGAGGACCCAAAAGGATTGGCTCAAATCGTCGAAGGCATCATTTTAAACTACAAGAAGGATTCGCCCTTAAGAAAGTAGGAAGCCGGGTACTATGCCTAGTGACTGCGGTGACCGGAGCCGCGTCGGAGGATTTTGAACTAGGTGATAGTCAAACCCGATCCCTACCGGAGTTTGCTCCATCGCTTGAGTATTTTATTCAACATATATACGACACTACCAAAGGCAACTACCTCCGTTACCAGTAGCACTTCCGCGATCAAATGCATGCCAAAACACACCTGGACATGCCAACCGGGTACCAGCCACCAAAAGGAATATCGAGGATAAGAACTATACTGCAGAAGACTCAGCACTAAGAGATGCCGGTGTGGTCAAGATGCTGCGACGCTACAAAGTCATGGCAGGCTCGTTGAGGAGCATCATCGACCGTTTGGACCAGAAGGAGGTCACTCGGATCTGGTGCAGGAGTAAACTTATGACCCTCCAACGAGGGTGGTAATAGCTGGATGAATATCACCAGTAGATCGTCAAGCTCCATGATGATCTTGAAGCGTATGGTTTTAACGTGCAACAGCACATTCATTTGGAAGAGCTAACCCAAGATTGAGCCATACGTCTGGAATCGAAAACGGATGAACTCAGCGTCACACCTGCCTCAACGACTCTGTCTGTGACTCTTCTATCATGCCTCTGCCGAAAATAAAACGCCTCACCTTCGATTGAAACTATTTACATTATCAACAATTCCACGACTTGTTACTGCAAATAGTGCATAGCCAACTGATATCCAAGTGCCAGAAGCTCTGGTACCTCAAGGCCGGTCTCACCGGAGAAGCAGAGCTTTTAATTCGAAATTTTACATTGTCGGATGACAACTTCGAGGCAGCTTGGACAACCTTGAAGAAAAGGTACGACAACCGGTGACTATTGGTAGCGACGCTCATCAACAAATTGATGAGTCAGCCATCTCATGCCAATGAAATGTCATCAGTGGCAGCAATAAAGGCTCTACATGACACCACACAAGAGTGTCTCAGAGGCCTGGAGAACCTGCAAGTGTCCACAAGAGACTGGGATCTGTTGCTGCTACATGTGCTTATCCATAAATTGGACCCATTGACTCACGCATCATATGAACAATCGTTATCCAATCCACACGGGCTACCACTCTTGAAGAGTTTGTTGGACTTCATGGAAACGCGTTTGCAGTCTCTCGAGACAATCGGCCATAAATCAAAGGAACCGGAAATCAACCGTAGGAAAGCCACCAAGTCGACCCACTTTTTTACTGCCCGGATTTCCTCAGAATCACTGCTACAAAGAGACTAAATTTCGTGCGCGCGAAGAAGCTGTGCGTGAATTGCCTTCAAAAAGGACATCAGGCTTCCAGCTGCACAGCCAGAAGTTGCAAGGAGTGTTCCAAGAATCACAACACCCTCCTACATTTGCCTGGAGACAACAAGCCCAAACAGACCAAGACAACATCCTCGAGCATGACAATGCCGAAACAAGACTCAAAGCCGCAAACAAATACAGAACCGCCATCGCTAGCGACCCCAAGGACATGTACTTCTGGGCACAGCCGTGGTCAGGCTGGTCACCAGCAATGGGAGGACCACGGATTGTCAAGTTGTGCTAGATCCGGGCTCACAAATAAACTTAGTCACCAAAAGAATTCCCAGATCGCAGATTCATTGCCTAGGAACCCTGATCTGAGACTTCCATACGAGGACTTCATGGAGAATTATATTTGGCTTGGGAATATGGAGGAGGTGACGTCGCAGCAGCGGGAGAATTACGGTACATCCTTCCACATCATTGTGTCCTGAAGCCTGACAGCAGTACAACCAAGCTGTGGGTGGTTTTCGATGCATCCAGTAAGACGACCACAAAAGATTCGTTGAATGATGTCCTTCATACAGGGCCTACTCTCCAGGATGACCTTTTTCCGATACTCCTGCATTTCACAATGCCTTGTTTCGTATTCACCGCCGACATCGAGAAGATGTATCGGCAGATAGTGCTCCATCCTTAAGACCGTCGGTACCATGGCTTAATTTGAAGAAATAGTTCAACGCGACCAGTGCGATACGGCACAACGTGTGCCCCGTTTCTAGCTACGAAATGTCTACAGGTTCTAGCACAAGAAAACCAGCAGAAAGTTGCCCTGGGCAGCAGTGCGTTGGAGAAGGATTGCTATATCGACGACGTCATGACCATACTCTCGAGCCCAGGTATGCATTTGCGCAAAAAGTGTGCCAACCATCCTCTATTCTTGAAGCAAATCAAACCTGAGGACCATCAGGTCCAGCTCGACTTCAGTAGTTTATACGAAGACTATATTAAGACGTCAGTAGTCATCTGGGGTCCAAAGACTGGCAAGTTCCAGATCCAAAACAAACCTGGATCCAATCGATGCGAAGTTCTCCAAGAGGGCGATGGCATCTGATATAGCCAGAATGTTCGATCCATTTTGCATTCTGGCTCCTGTGATAGAAGTAGTCAAGCTATTCTTGCAGGAACGATGGCGATTGGAATTGAACTGGGCTGCAGCATTACCAATGGGGGTGCATAGTGATCGGATTTCTGCAGTTTTCTGCCATCATTGCAGCAGGTCCAATTTTCTCGTCATATCAGTACAGATGAGAAACCCGTGCAAGTGCAGTTGCACACTTTTTGTGATGCCTCCGAGAAGGCATATGGTGCAGCGATACACATGCAGTCAACCCTGAGGAGCGGTCAAGTCATCATCAGGTTGCTGTGCGCCAAGTCAAGAGTGGCCCCGATCAAGACACTTACTGTTTTGCGCCTCGAGTTGTGTGCGGCGAAACTAGGCACTGAGCTCACACGATGAGTTAAGAACACACTCAATCTGCAGGAGGTTTTTCAGGTATTCTGGACCGGTGCCGAGATTGTCTTCGAGTGGATCAACTCTACTGCATCATCGTACAATATCTTTGTAGTGAACAGGGTCTCGGCCATACGATACCTCTCAAGGCCGGACCGATGGCAACACGTAGCGTCTAAAGACAACCCAGCTGGTATCGTGTCACGTATGGCACCGGCTGAATTGTGCCGCTGTAGTATGTGGTTGCAAGGACCATCATTTTTATCCAGGGTAGAATCAGTTTGGTCTTCCGAGTATCAAAGTGGGGGTCCTTGCAACTTTGAGACGAAACAGACCAAGACCGCTATGGTAGCGGCAGAGGCTCCTGAAACACACTTTATTCAGCAGATCCAACACGGCAACTCCTTCAAGAGGCTGCAGCGAATAGTGGCCTGCATGATGCGGCTTATCTGTGGTCTCAAGCTAGCAGTCAAGCAATCTCAACTGACAAATCAAGTGCACACGAGTGTTGAATTATCCACAGCCCTGAAGGCCATTGTGAGGTCTGTACAATCACTAACTTTTAACTACGAACTTTTGGATATCAGGCCGGGGAGGCAGGTCTCCAAGCACAGTCCGTTGGTGGGACTAGTGCCATTCTTGGATCCAGAGGGCAAAATCTGTGTCGATGGGAGACTGGAGGCTGCCAAAATCACGTTCAACGCCAAATATCCCATTTTATTACCGTTCAAACATCACTTCACGAGACTGCTGAATATGAACATCCATCGCGATCACTGCCATCTAGGTGCGCAAGTACTGCTCGCTACCACTAGACAGCGGTTCTGGCCAATTCGAGGAAAACAACTCGTGAAATCGATCGTTCAATGGTGCGTGTGGTGCACCCGAGTCAAGCATAATCTGTTTTCACAAGTCATGGGAAACCTGCCGAGTGCACGTATCTAGCCAGCTGTAATGTGACGCCTACGCCCGGGAATCGAAGTGATTCCGATCCCGAACCCTTGCACTCGGCCAGACGGGTATGATCTCGAAATGCAAGCGGACTTCATCTTTCGTGCGGATATCTCGCGCAGAAGATATTTTTTTTTCTCCAAATATTTAGATCTGTGGATTTAAATATTTGAAACAGAATATTGAACAAAACCCCGACGCATTTCGAGACATATCCATTTGGGATTGCCCCTCCACCGTAGCCATCGAAAAACTATGCCACTGGCAACAAATGGAGATGCACATTGCCGCCATGTGGCGTTCCATTCCACACACATCTGTTTTGTCGGAGGAGAAAACCGGTGGAATTTGACAGCCACATGGCTAAGTGTGTCGGTAAATTCTTTTGCTAGCTACGGGAGGTGTGTCCATACTTTTAAGGTACGTAAGTGGCTCATTAAAAGATTTTCGCAAATATTAACTAATGCTCGTAGTAAACTAAAGTCGTCCTCCCATTCTAGTGACATATATAAAGCGCATTCAGCGTCAACACGGAGATACGCGCGCAATTAAACAATAAAGTTAGAACTCGCAAGTTTGGAATTCCATTTTCACCGTACCTTGCGGGCACTCCCAGTTGTTTGCGGCCTTTACGATTTTCTTTGGCGCTGTGGATTGCAAAGTAGGCGAATTCGTTTTGCTCAATCTTCCGAACTGGACTCCAAGAACGAGCCGCGTCGCCCAGCGCTTGCAGTCAACGATCAGCGCAACCAGAGAAATTCCAGCAGCAGCAGCGAGACAACACGCGAGATGCGTACAATTGACAAAGAGTTTGCAGTCGGACGAATGCCGTGACTACTGTTTGGAGGTAAGCAAGTAAGTTTGACGGTGAAGGATCGGCAGTGCCCACGTCATTAATTTAACGGAATAAGTGCCAGAGCAAGATATGATTTGCATACCATCTCGCCATTAATTTCTTGCAACGTATTAAATCTAGCTTTGGAAGCTGTTTCCAAAAGTTAGAGTAGATGATAGCTGTTCCAGGAGATGGAACATCACAAATCGCGTGTGGTGGGTACAAGAAATCACCGTCATTTGCGTAGTTTCGAATAATATCTTAATATGAATTGGCGTGAATTCAACACAGTTCATGATGTTGCTTGATAGATACACGGTATTTTGTTTTCCTCATGTGAGCCAAAGATTTATCTGTACGAGTGAACATATAAAACTGGATATAAAAATTAAACAGATAACACCAGTATGTTGACGTAGCTTCACTATAAATATGACCTACTAACCCTATAATAATTGCCGTCTGAAACATTTTTGTATTTTCTTTCATCAGAAGTCTACTTCTCGTTAATACACAAAAAATGAAATGTTCAATAATCTAACAATCTACATAATATCAGTCAATTTTCGATTTTCAACTGTTACCCAGTAATTAACATATGGACTCAAATTTAAAGGATACAATTATGTATATTGTAATATTTAAAGTATAAATATTAACGTGGAGGCATCAAAATATTGAATAAATTTAATGCTGTATTTTTCTGCTGCATATAACATCCATCGATCCACACCTTATTCATTATAATGTAGCATTTGCAAATGGATTGATAAATATATACACGCGATTAGATATTAAAGTAAATTAGATAATGAAATTGTATTTTAGGTTCAATGGACGGAGTGAGATAGTTAAGAGATAATTGAACTAGTATGAAATTGCATGAGTGCGTAATATGTTTATATGTTTTATGTTTTTGAACGTCTACATTTTGATTGTTTTTGTTATTCGTGTGATTGGAGAAAATTTCAAAGATAAGCATAAATTAAAGGTCAAATGTTCTAACTTTCAAACTTTTAGTTTTGGTGTCTAGTTAATTGCATCTTACATAAATTGTCATTTCTATATTTATGGCCAATATAACGATTCGAAAATCAAACATAATAGAAACTGAAATTTAACTTCATATAAACGTAAAACATTTCCCCGTTTCGTAAAACGATTTCAACATTTATTGCATTTGAACTGCTTTGTACATTCGCCTGAATAACTCAAATGAATGATACTGTTTAGTGATTGGTAAAAGATAATGAGAGTTAATTAATACATTCAAATTTTCACCTGAAATATTTTCTTCATCTTATGGTCCAGTACATTCTAAAAATGCCAAATTCACAGTTTTCATGTTTATACAGTTTTTATGTTGGCGGTCTCTGCTTGAGGTAAATTTATTTGATATAATAAAACCAAAAGCAAGGTTTATTTTCGAAATCCTCATGATAATTTTTATTAGAATTTTTGACGTTTCGGTATGTACCTTTAGACAACTGAACGCCGCAACCCTCAAGAAAAATCATTGTATTGATTCCAAGTTTGAATTTGCTATCGTTTTATTTATATGTACATAGTTTGCTAAATGTACCAGGCTGTAGTGTTCTTAAATCCAAAGAGAATGTTAGAATATTTGACATGAAAAAAAAAGGATTGCTGTTAACTAATGTATGGCATAAATATTCCAAATGCACTATAAAATTAAATAAAATACCTTGGGTCAGAAGAGCAAAATCAATATGATTCGACGATACTCTCGTTTCCATTGAGGTATATTAGAAATTGTTTGGAATCATCAGTATCGTTTCTCTTTAATTTGTCTTCAGTCAAATTACGGCTTGAAGGTAGAGGTTTTATAACATAGCTATTGTGCTTCTGTTAATCGAAATCTAATTGCTATATATATATTTTAAATTCATCGTACGAAAGTAGTATTATTCTCGAAATGTGTTCTCCACAGTAATATTGAACTGCATTGTCGGTTATGCTTATCTTATTTGACTTGTGGCACTCTTATAAAATTGAATATTGTATTTGAGCGTGAATTTACGCACAACAACACTCGTTGCTTCCTTTAATTTCATCTAAATTTATGAATATTTTTGTAATGAACGAATAGGGAGAAATAATTTTTCTTATTGTGATTGTAACAATTCTAGTGTTAACTGCCATTGACTCGTATTATCCTTAATAAGTCTAATTGTAACATATGAATATTAAACATGATTTATTAAGGAAGCCATAAGCCTTTCCGTTCCGCATGCTCTTTCTTTTGCAGTGGAAGTGATGACCGAGGGTAAGTATGTCTTGAAGGGGGTTAGGTTTTAATAATCTGCGGATGATTGATTTCTAATCGGTTACGGTCCGCGGTACCCTTGTTTGCGCTCGTTTTTTCTTAGAGTAGGTTATTTTGGACTTGAGGTAGGTTAGCTTATTTTCTGGTACCGCGTCGGTGATTCGGTAACGCGCCTATGGGATTTTGTAGCGTTTTTGATTTGAGATCTGTGGAGAGATCACATCCAGAATTAACGTAACGTAGGTTTCCCGTTCTGGATGAGTAGTTGTTGACGCGTTTGGAAATCGGGCATGTGAACCGGTGGCTGAGTTAAGTAACTCGGACTTAGTCTGCTCGCGTAAGACCCGCGACCGAAACTCCTCTCCGAACTAGCTAGCCCACAAGCAGCCACCACGGAGTAGACTAAGTGTGACCGGACTTGTTGACCTGAAGGGTACTGTCCGTTGTCATTTCCAAGACTGCACGTCTCGAACCGATGAGAGGTCGGTTCTGCTTGCGATCGAACGAGACGGAGTATGAAACCGTTACACAGCCCGTCCGTTCCTGAACTCCGGCGTGGATTTCTGTGGGCCTATGATGATCCATTACCGAGGCAGAGGTACCCGACCGCAAAAAGGGTACCTAGCCATATTTTGCTGTTTCGCTACAAAGGCCGTCCATGTGGAGTTAGTCAGCGATCTAAGCACAGAGGCCTTATCTAATCGTATCGGGGATGTAGCGTTGTTATTAGCTTTTGCTTGAATATTAAATTATGGTAGATGAAATTATATTTTTTTAATAGAAATGACAAAGGTTGATTTTGAAATAATAATTATTGCTGTATTAGTTGTTTTAGCGGCGATAACTAAAAGTGCTCAAATTCCCTTTTCTTCTTGATTACCTGCGGCAATAGCCGCTCCTACACCAGTTTCTGCGTTTATTGATGCGGACTGGGGAGGTCGTTGACGTCATTTCCATTTTGGTAAGAAGGACTGATTTGGTAAGAACGTCAAAGCAAAGCGTCTAATAGGATGTCAGCCAGCTGATCGTCGAGGGTCTTTATGGAATTTTTGGCCACAGAAGCCGTTTGGAGCCTTTCTTTGTCAAATTTTTGTAGCGGGCTGGTCTTCACCGAATGTGTCTTTGACATACGCCATCAATTAGCTAATTTGATCAAGTAATGATCTGAGTTATATTTGGTTCCTCGGTATGTACGGACGCCAAGTGTGCTCGAAGCCCAACGTTGTTGGATCAGAAAATGGTCGATCTGGTTTTATGTGTTGCCATCCGGTGATACTTAGGTCATTTTATGAATGCGTCTATGTGGGAAGCAAGTCAAACGTATGTCTAGATATCTGCTGCATGCAAAGTCAATCTGGCGCTGGCCGTTGTCAATTGTTTCATCGTGGAGGCTATATCCTCCAGTCGTTAACCGATGAGATAGCTCATTGCCAACCTTAGCGTTGAAATTACCCAAAATTACTTTTATGTCGTTTATAGGCCATGAGTGAACTAGTCCTTTCAGGTGATTGTAGAATGTTTCCTTGATTTCTTCGTCCATGTCTTCGGTCGGGGCGTGAACATTTATCAGCCAGATTTTGAAGAATTTCGCACATAACCGTTCATTGACTGTCTTAAAATCAATATCGTGTGATTTGAACTCCTTATTCACAATGAAGGCCACTCCAAACTCTCATTTTCCAGTAGGCTTCCCACTTTTGAATATTGTGTGCAATCTCATGTTTTGAATATAATTTCCATCCCCGTTCGTTTCCTGGATTGCCAGTATTTTTAATTTATATTGACAGGCCTGTTGTAAAAGCCCCCTAACAGTGCCAGGGTAATTAAGTGATCGGACATTCCACGATCCAATACCATAGTCCTCTTTCCATTTGCGAGGTCTTTGGTGTGATTCCAATCCGTTCCGAGCCCCTTCTGCAGGTTTTGAAACATTGTATGGTTTTCCAGGAACGGGGAGTTAGCCTGTCGCCCAGCCTCCATTCTGGCAGCATTATTATTGCTTCGATTCCGTTATCAGGCGTGGAAGACTCACCTCCTCTTTTTACGTCCCCACAAAGGAGGTGTTCAACGAAATTTTTCATTCAATATAAAGATTGAACTTTGCAAATACGCGTGAAATACAACATCATTCAAATGTCCTCAACGAGAACCTCTTACAGGCCTCAATCCTTTTGAGGTAATTTTCAATGTCTTTTCGGCAAATTTCCGGCAACATCTCGGCCATAACTTCACAAATATTGGTTTGGTTGGATTGTTCGCGTAAACACGATCTTTTGCATGGCCCCATAAAAAGAAATCCAAAGGTGTTAGGTTACAGGGTCTTGTGGGCCAATTGACATCACTCAATCTCGAAAGTACGCGTCCTGGAAATTTCTCTTGCAAAAGTGCTCAATTAGCCTGTGATGTGTGGCTTGTGGCTCCGTCCTGTTGGAACCACATGTTCTCCAGATCATAATCTTCAATTTCTCTCCAAAAATAATCGGTTAACATCCGTCCATAGCGATCAGAATTGACTGTAATGGCTCTTCCTTGATTGTTTTCAAAAAAATACGGGCCAATAACACCACCAGACCATAATGCACACCAAACGGTCACTTTTTCCAGGTCCAAAAGCCTTTTTGCAATCACCTGAGGATTTTGAGAGCCCCATATACGGCTGTTCTATTTATTTACGTTACCACTGAGCAAAAAATGAGCCTGATCACTGAAAAAAATTTTGTTCGAAAAATCGTTACCAATGGCTTGTTGTTCAATCACCAAATTCACATGCGAGTACATTCTGCGTTGTGTATGGTCTTGAGGCTTAAGTTCTTGAGCGAGTTGGATTATGTACGGATGGAGATGCAAATCCAAATGCAAAATCCACCACAATGAGCCATAAGACAAGCCCAAATGCTAACCACGTCAAAGAATCGACAATTTTGGGTCTTCCTCCATACTTTGAGCAATGACAGCCATATTTTCAGCAGAACGAATGTTGCGATGATGCACAAGCCTTGCAATATCAATGATCTATCCAGTCTCTTCAAATTTTCTCACTGTGCTCGAAATTGTTTGCTGTGTAGGTCGATTATGTCGACCGTAATCGGCTCGTAAAGCCCTAAATCTTGATACAGCACAATCACCAGTTTTATAATAAAATTTAATAATTTTAATGCGTTCTTCGGCTGTTAAACGATCCATATTGCTGAATGGCAAACCTTCAACTAAAAAAAACACGCTTTGGATGACATTTAGTTTTGACAGATGTCAAATGGCAGGGTTATACTTTCCAACCACGAAATGGATAACCCTATATTATTCTCAAATACCACCGCCATCATTTGAATATTCGAGTCCGCCGAGTACAGGAAGATATATTGCTGGTGTTCGAGAGGTGATTGAAGTGTTGCCGGACTTTAACCCTTTCGCGGAGTGGTCATTGAAATCGGAACAATTCGTTCATCACGTATCGTAGCTTAAAAACGCGTACAGTTAGAGCGAAAAAGTTGTATTGTTGGCGATGTACTCTAAATTAAAAGGGCCCGCGAAAACGTGGATAGACAGTTCACCTTTTTTTGATTCGTGGCCCGAATTCGTCTCGAATTTTTTTACGGATTTTCCGGTAGCAACTAATGCCGCTAATATACACATCGAAGTCGCGGAAACTAAACGGAGTTGGTTCGAAATACTTGAACAGTACTACTATAAAGTACTATCGTTGGGTAGAAAGGGTGTGTTACCCGATCAGGCGATCATTAAATATTTTATTCGTGGTTGCGATGATACGGATTTCTCATGCATTCCATCTACTCAACCGTATGTGTATTGTCGTGTGCTGTTGGCGGCAATCCGACAGTACACTAATTACAGTGAACAAGTCATATCGAGAAGGCACGAAATACTGATTCTCATTTCACAAATACGAAAATTGAAATGTCGTCTCCGTCGCTGAAGAAACAAGAAAAAAACGGAAAACCGCTTTGTTTTAATTGTTTCAATCCTGGACACACTTCCATCCGTTGCCCGCTTCCACAACGTCGGGAGCAATGCACTGTTTGCCTCCGCACTAATCATAAAACGAGTGAATGCCCGGAACAATCAAATAAGTAACCGCTGCCAAATACGAAATGAGATCCAAACAAAGGCCTCTGAGTGTGAGCCATCCGAAATAATTAAAATCGTCAAAATTAATGGATACGAGGTTACTCCATTTGTAGACCCTGGTAGCAACCGAACATTGATTAGGGAGTCATTCACATTGAAAATTGGAAGTGTTGACTCTTGTGACGTATCGATAAAAGGATTCACCGGAGGTAACTACCGATGCGAAAATAAAATTAATATCTACATCGAAATCGATGGCAAATTGTACGAAGTTGACGCTCTTGTGATTGGCGATCGCCACCTGGAACATGACATTTTATAGGGACGTGATGTTCTGTGCCGCCAAGGGAATTGGTTGGTGATTCGTGGAGAAGAATGTTAGATTGAGAACGAGAACAATCTAAACGTGGGCACATCATTATGAAATAAACGACGAACGTCATAGATTCGAGCATGTCTTAACGCAATTTCGGTCAAGATTTGCAACGAATATTTTTGAATTGGGGAAATGTTCTGATTATCGAATGATCATCTCGCTCAAAACCGATCAACCCGTTGCATTAACACCCTACCGGCAGCCGTATGCAAAAAGATAGATTGACGACAAATTGATCGCCGAGCTTTTGGATGCGAATATTATACGGTCCCCTATCGTTTTGATCGACAAGAAAAATGGAGAGAGCCGTTTATGCGTTGATTACCGACATTTGAATGGCGTTACGATAAAACAACCGTTCCCGATGCCAAATCTTGAGGACCAATTTATCCAGCTGTCCGGACATAAATATTTTACGGCTCTGGATTTGAGGATGGGATACCATCAAAAAGAAATGGCTGAGGAATCAAAACAATACACGGCATTCGTGACGTATAATGGGCATTATGAATATAACAAAATGCCTTTCGGGCTCGTTAATGCACCTGGAGTCTTCCAAAATCTTGTAAATAAAATTGTTTCTCGAATGAACTCTGGAGAAGCAATAGCATATCTAGACGACATAATTCTTCCGAGTAAGGATATGGATGGTGGTTTAAATTCACTTGGAAAATTTTTCGAACTCTTGGAGACCTACGAACTGACGCTGCGGCTAGATAAATGCAAGTTTCTGACCGAGAAAATAGATTATCTGGGACACGTTGCGAACGAAGATGGAATTCGCCCTAGGAAAGAAAAAGTTGCTGCTGTTACGAATTTCAAACCGCCAACCAACCTCACCGAAGTGAGGAGATTCTTAAGTATCACCGGGTTTTCGCAGTTGTTGCGACAATCGGAAGATGCAAATCGTTTGTATGGGGCGATGAGCAGCGAAATTCGTTCGAACAACTTAAGAATATCTTGTATCACGAGCCGGTGTTAAGATTGTTTGATATTAATGCCCAACACGAAATTCATACGGATGCCAGCACAATTGGACTCGCTGGTGTATTCTTGCAATCAAGCGATGGTAAAGGCTGGAAGCCTGTCTTTTACCATAGCCACCACTGTTCAGCAGCGGAAAGCGTTTATCATAGTTATGAGCTTGAAGTGCTTGCCGTCGTTGAGACATTGGATCGATTCCGAGTTTATATTTTGGGAAAGCGTATCCGAGTCGTGACGGATTGTTCCGCCGTTGCTCAGGTGAAAACGAAAACCGAATTAAAACTAAGGATTGCCAGGTGGATGCTGCGATTGATGGAATACGATCTCGAAATTGTACACAGACTGGGAAAACGACTCGCTCATGTTGACACTCTCAGTCGTGCTCCTGATTTAGCACCTCTTGAACCTACAGTCACTGGGTTAGTTTTCGCCATTTCAGCTGGTAGTGATGACTGGATATATACAATGCAGTTGAAGGATGGCCAACTTCGACACATTATAGCCGTTCTTAAGAATGAAGAAGAAGACGTGCGAATGAAACACATAAAAAACGATTTCGAACTTAACCAACACCAACTATTCCGGAGAACTGATCGCGGACTCAAATCAGTAGTACCTAAAACGATTAGCTTTTGCGTAGTGCAGTACTATCACTATCACAATTGTGGTCATTTCAGTGTCGACAAGACTAAAGAACGTCGAACAATATTATTGGTGTCCGAAAATGCGAAAGTGTATGAAAGACCATATCGCTACGTGCGTGAACTGTTCTTATTATAAGTTGCGTTCGGGAAAACCAGAAGAACGTTTATATTGTGATTAAATGCCGCCTTTACCGTTCCGACAATTGCATATTGACCATTTAAGCCCTTTCAAAAGTAGTAAAAAGTGCAACATTTACCTTCTGGTAATATCCGACGCCTTTTCTAAATATATAGTGGTGAAAGCCGTGCGTAATACCTCGACACAGCCAGTCGTAAGTGCGTTAACGGAATTGACAAGTTATTTTGGTTTACCGCAGATTATAGTATCCGATCGAGGTACCGCGTTTACCTCCCGAAAATTCGCTTCGTTTTGCAATTTGCATAATACTAAACATAGTACGGTTGCGGTCCGAGCTCCGCGAGCTAACGGTCAGGTGGAGCGGGAAAATCAGACAACTCTATCGTATTCGGCTACCACCGTTGAAAATAAGAATAATTGGAAAGAACTCTTACCATCACTTCAGTGGGCTGTAAACTCACAAAAAAACTCTACAACGGTTTTTAGCCCAAACGAAATTATCTTTGATTTTAGATTAAGCGATGTAATAAGCAACCAACTTATCTCATTTCTGCAAGACGCCGTTCTATTGACAACCAAAAACAATGAAATTGATATTCGAACCAAACGCAATCAAGCCTTGGCGAACATTGCTAAAGAGCGTCTACAATGGAAGAGTCGATTCGATCGCAAACATGCACCACCGAACAAATACGTAGTTAACGACTTGGTGCTCATCGAAAATGATTTTCCATCTAGCGGACAAACCCGTAAACTGGAGCCGAAGCTTAAAGGACCCTATAGATTTCTCGAGTCCTGGATAAGGATCGCTATGTAATCGAAGATATCAAAGGTTTACAAATATCCACCCGACCTTTCTGTTCTGTCTTCACGTCCGAAAAGATCCGACCCTGGTGTGCCACTCCTCCCGTAGTTGAAAATACTCATGACGAAGATGACTACGTAATCGAGGACGATCACGATGCAGGATTGGCCAAGCTGTCAGGCTAAGCCCGGTCTTACACAAACACTCAACTAAATAAACTCATACAAACAAAATTTGCATGAATTTTTCCATCAAATGACGAATATAAACGTGGCCAATTTATGTTATAGTATTGTGCAATGAAGTCATATGAGAATATAACATAAAAATGCACGTGAGTGGAAGGCCACTCTACCCGGCAAGAGCCCTTATAAAACAAAAGAAGGGAAGAGCGCGCCCGATGGCTATGTCCGCGCCGCTACTTGTCAAAAACTTGCGGTGCAGTGGAAGTTTGATATCCTTCATTAGTTAGGCAACAGGATCCGAATTCGCTTGCTGAAATTCCATTTATTTCGCCTTCAAATGTTAAGCTACCGAGTTCAATATCATTGCCGAAAAGAACATCATGATCAATCACAACATCCTGGGTTAAATTTCCAAATGAATCCATTAATTCATTTATTGGGTAGTGATTCAGTTTTCCATTGAGAATGAGCTCATCGGAAGAAAAATCACCAGTGAAATTTTTGAAGTCTGTTATATTAGCTAAGGGATCGGTAAGCTGTGTATCATTTATGATAAAGTCAAGGTTTTGGCCAAATATTTTATTTATGCCAGACATTTGATGAACTTGAGCATATCCAACATGCAGATTTTCAATAGTTGTTTGTGATACACTTTGAAGAGTAGATGTTGTAACGATATTATCAATATTGGCTTCTCCCAGCCTGACATTAATTGATGAAACGCTTTCTATGTTAACACCTTTAAACTGCAAATTTCCGGTAATTATTTGATGTCCATATTTTTGTAATCTGTTGTGAAATAGGTTTAAAAATGTCCGCACAGTACTGCAGCGATGGCCTGCTGCCTCGGCGGAAGAGGGTGTTCAGATCCGCCGAGACTGGCCTTGTCTTGGGACGTGTGAATGGGCTGGTAGGCTAGCGTTGCGGTGTCGTTGGATGGGTCCTTTCCTCCTAGCACAAGGACCCACTACAAAAAAATTTCGCGTTCATGAATTAAGAAGTGTCAAACATGCCGATCGACTGGTGTCGAGGCCGAGGTAACCTACTAAGGGTTGAAATTGCTTGTTCAAAGAACAAGTTGGGCCGGGCAAAAACGGACGGACTAACAAAGACTTCGTCGTTACCGACGATTCTTATACCGCACAAATAAGAGTGGGGCATCCAGATGGAGGTGGTGCTCCCTCGCACCCTCCCAACCGGATCAAGACCCATACGTAGATGTGGGCATGTGTTTCCCATTTGAGTGAAAAACTCATACAAAAGCACTTTGTTTCACTCTTTACCTCAAACGAGAAGCACAAACGTAACTGTTTTATGCTATAGAGTTATGCAATGAAATCACATAACCCTATATCATAAAAGGGCACGCGAGCAGAAGGCCACTCTAGCAAGGGCCCCTGCTGAAAAAAAGAAAACGGAGGAGCACGCCCGATGGCTAGCCCATATCAGCGGAAAAGCCTGGCATCGATGCAGGTCCTACACCCGGTCAGGTATACCTAATAAAACGGAAAGACCGATGTTGTAACTTAACAATTCATGTTTTACTTTTTACCAAAGTTTAATATCTCTAGACACAATATATAATATGCAAACACACAACCAAAATTGTTTGCTTATGAACACCGAGAGAAAAATAAACTACATAACTCACTAATGTAAATTGCCTGTGGAAACTTAATCTATAGGGCATTTAATCATTACCAAATAATTCAAATTATGATCAAATATTTTGTTATTAAGCTATTGAAAGGTTTTATAAATATTGGTTACAAATATTGCATATATTTGGACAAAAGCAATTTAATCCATCAATAGTACCCATGTTTACGGAAAATGGTAAGAAAATATAATATAAAAATTTAATTAATAGGCAAGTAAAAGGCTACTTAGCCACATCCTCACGAGCGCTCACTGACGATGTGTTGAGTTGCTAATAAAGACGAATTTCCTGTTATTTAAATATTTACGATGCCTGGGCTTAACGCCATTACGTTTCATTAAAACTAATAATATTGAAGGCTAGTTAAATACTTCGCTCTAATACATGTCCTTGGTCAAGCGTGTCAATCCAATTACGTTGATATTAATAAAATACAGTTTGGCTTCCGGATTGACGACTTAGACACTTCTCATTGATTCTGAACAAATACTTTGATTTCAAGCTGTCGTGCGTGATATCCGTATCCAGGCAGGACACGATTTGTTACAGATATGCCACGCTAAATAATAATCATAAGAATTTGCTATTCATGTTTTTCTTCTCAAATTACCGCGATATAACTCCCATGAATCGATCAAGTGATCAGGGTAACGTCCTTGTACGCAACAAACCTTGCCCCACGTCAACAAAACTACTAGTCACAAATTGTTCATCATCGCATAACCGAATCAATAATAATCTCTGTAGTGAATAGAAGAGTTTCAATATGTCCGTGAAGGACTGCAGCGATGGTCTGCTGCCTCGGCAGAAGAAGTTGTCGGTATCTGCCGAGAATGCCCTCGTCTGGAGACGCGTGAATGCGCTGGCAGGCTAGCATTGCAGTGTCGTGGGGCGGGTTCATTTCCCCAGCACGAGGACCCACTACAAAAAAATTTCGCATTCACGAATTGGTCAGCTGGAGATCGTGAGACCGGGTAGTCGCACGTGAATGCGATCTGAGGTTTTTCGGAAGGGTTTACGGTCGGCGTCGAAGCACATGTGTGACGGTCAGTGGAAAATCCTCGAATTTCCATGTAAAATGGTTCCTAATTTGTGCGAATTCTGTCTGTAAGAATAGTTCGGAACTTTTGCAATCGGACTATTAGAAAAGATTCCAAAATCGCAGAGTGCCGTACCGTGAAATGTGCAATTGTGACTTGTGTTGCATTTCGACTTGGCAAAAGAAAGCATTTTTGTCATTGGTGCCAATTGAAATTATTCGCAATAAGCGGTTAAAAATGAATTCACGGGAGATTGAGAACAGAGCTTATTGCGTGCGTTCTGCTTCGAGGTTCACCTGATTTGCATTATTTTGTCTACGAGGTACAATGGGAAAAGTGAACAGGGCGGGCTGGAATATCAAAAGTAGGAAGCGACGTGCATAAAGGAATGAAAAGTGAACGGAATCTTTGATTAAAAGAGTGATTTACGATTCATCCATGAAGTTCTTTAGAGTGATTTAGATTATTTGTGGCGGGAAGAGTGTTCTGCTAATGATGTTTCGAACAGAGCAAGGGAACAAAATAAACGAATAGAATATGATAATGAAACAATCCTATCAACGTTAGTTAGTCTACCATCTCAGGTCTCTTTGCACCCTATGGAAGCTAAACCTAATTTGGATTATAAATATTTCGTATCGAATAGACCGCTAAATATTAATTAGAAGCTGGAAAGATGTGATCAGAAAACTTTTATGGAAAAAGTGTTCCCTCCTTTGTTATTATCGGTTAGCAGTTTAGCCAAACAAAATACAGAATTGATATATTTAATACGGGAAAAGGATATTGGAACAGAACAGTATCAGTGGATTCTGCAGCACGTTTCCTATTTCACACGCGTTTGTGCATTTTGATCGGCGCCAAAAGATTTTCCGTCTTTCCTACACTCGAATTTCGAAGTGTTTATGTTTCGTGTGGGTGCAAAAATAGAGCCATGTGCATCTTATTGGTCTTGATTCTAACCTGGCGTGTCCGAGAGAAAGGAGGTTAGAATGCTGTAACGGCGGATGATAGTGATGAATTGAAAGAGGAAGATAATTTTGCGCTTATAAAAAATGAAAATAATGATCTAATTAGACGCTCCCTCTTATCAAAAATTTTTTTTAAAGAACAGTGATTGTAATGAGAATGAATAGTGTTTAATGAGTTGATGCAATATATAGAAATAACCAATCAATATTATTAATGAACGTTTCAGTGGACCCCCGCATTCTCCATCGAGCGCTCGGAGGACCCTGCGGGTAAGTGCCTTTTTTTCTTTCTCATATCTTTGACTTGAATTAGCTTTCTTTTTCTAAATTTGTTTTTCTGTAAATTTAAATTTTTTACTATTATTTGTTCTGTCTCTATTTATAAAGAAGAGGGAGGGTTGTTAAAGTTATTATTGTATATAAAAAAAAATCTTATTTTTGATTAGATTATATGAATACATTGATACAACGTTAAAGATTGTTCAAGTAGGAATTCAGTTCAGGAAAAAGGAAATGGATATTTGTGATATATATGGGGGGAAAAAAAATAAAATGAATTAATACCCCGTAATTTTCGGTCTTTCCTTTCCTTCCCCTCTGACCGGGTATAGGACCCGGTAAGGTGGCAGGCTTCCACCTCAAAACATGAGCCAGCCACCGGGTACGCATTAATCCATCTTCTGTTTCAGGTGACGTCGTGGGTTGAGTGGCCCAAGCAGAGTGCCTCTTTATGGCATAGAGTTATGCATTCAAATTGTATAATTCTATGGCATAAATTGGTCACCGGGGTACTCCCCTTCTGATGGGAAAGTTCATGCAATTCAAGTTGTATGAGTTTTCCACTCAGAAGAGGAATACCTGGCCACTGCAACAGAATATCTATGGATTTATTCCGGTTGGGTGGGTGCGAAGGGGCTCCACCATCACCCGTTTGCCCCTCTTTCATTTGTGGGCCATGAACTTCGTCGGGTAATGACGAGGTTACCCCAAGTCCGCCTTTCTTTTCAGGTTCCACTTGTTCTCGGAACAAGTTCTATCTCCCTCGGTGTAGTTATCTACACTTTTTGCGACTTCGGTCGCCTCGTGAGCAGTCCAATTCGTGAATGCGAAATTTTTTTGTAGTGGGTCCTCGTGCTGGGGAAATGAACCCGCCCCACGACACCGCAATGCTAGCCTGCCAGCGCATTCACGCGTCTCCAGACGAGGGCATTCTAGGCAGATATTGTCATCTTCTTCTGCCGAGGCAGCAGACCATCGCTGCAGTCTTTTACGGACTTATTGAACATCATATTTCACTACATCTCCGATAAAATTTGTTCAAATGTCTTTTGCGGTTTGCCATTGACTTCGATTGAACCTTCGATCGGGATTATTTTCAACACGACCGCCTTGCCGTGAACAGTTTTATTCATGAAAACTTCACCACAGACACCTTCGCCAATTTTACGACGATCTCGCAAAACATTCTCCGAATAGACAATGGAAAAATCTAACGGTTCAAATTGATTGAATCGGCGTAAGACCCGATGTTGTGGACTTAATGACGATGATAGGAATCCGCGTCCATATCGAATATGTCTATAATCGGTGTAGAGAAGATTTTCGCCACTCATACAATGTAATTGTCAATAGCGACACTATCTCTCGTTGATTTTGTTGCGTCAAAAACAGTAGGCCATTGCCTCTTCATTATATGGCCTGAAAAATCCATAACTTTTTGTTGTCTCCCGACGATATTCTCCCAAATCAAAACGCTTGTATTGATACCTCCCAGTTCTTTTTTGGATTCCCTGAAGCCGGCAGTCCAAACAACACGACGATATATGGTGCCGCAATTTCCTCTGTCATTCACTCACCTTATCGGAGAGTTTGATTTATTATTTCCCACAAAATTCCACAAATGCGCTTGATCCTCTCAAGAGCACAACACATATCAATACGTTTAACTACAAGCTATTAGCACTATTCTCACAAGATTTTACCGTACACGAGAAAACCTTGTCACTCGTTAATTCAAATTAAATTTTCATATCCTGATTTTTCTCAAAATCTCGTACACAGCAACTCAGCCGCTTCTCGTGTACACAACCCAAAACCATTCCCGCTAACACCTTGACGATTCCGAATTCCATTTCCACATTTCGTTACTTTTCTTCATAGATTTATTTTTCTTAATCCATGAACAGTTTGATCTTTATTTGGAATTGCCCGGTAGCCTTTGATCATTCGCAACGTCCGTCCCGTTTCGCGATCACCAACAGAACTCCTCACTTCTCGATCCGTCCAAAATTCCTCTTTTTCTTTCTCGTCTAGCAACCGGTAAAAATCCCATCAGCTAAGTTTGATCAGCCCAGTTAGCTTGCCTTTCGTGATGTAGTACACAGTTGGGGTGTATTAGTTCAGCGTTCCCTAACCCGAAATTTTATGTACAGATTTGAGATTTTTTTTAAATCAAATTTAACTGAAGTAAAGAAAATTTAACAGAAGTAAAGAAAATTTAACGGAAGTAAAAAAGTGATGTTTTTAAATAGTAATAAAAGTTAAATCTCATGATGAATAAAACTAAAGGGAAACATTTAAATTTTAATGTAAAGGAAAATTGATATGAAATAGCATTTAATAAAAATAATAAGAAGAAACAATATATTACAAATTACGATTATGATTTAAAATAATTACATATTTTTTCCAATCTGTCACAAAACATCGAGTAGGAGATAGGAAGGTCTTCGAGCAGTTTGATTGTGTGACTGCTCGATTAATACATATCGACCTTCACTGAACTCTTTCAAATTCACACCGTTGATATTTCCCACTTGACATGATCCTTTAATGTGCAAATTGCCAGTGAAAGTCTTCGTTCCAGTATCACTTGATCGATTGCATGTGTCGTAACAAAATCGCTGATATTATACTCATTGAAGAAATATGTTTTCACATTTTTTTTGCATGAATAGCACGCCCGGGCGGACCATGCAAAACCGGACAAGCCAACGGACCGTAGCATAAACGACCGCAAACCATTACGCCGCGAAACTTTTCTTTCCTTTCGCGTCGAAGTGACCGCAGTGACTTGGCTATGTTGTGCGTTTGCTTTTCACTTTTTCACTTACTTTTCAGCGCTAGCGGAGCGACAGGAGTTCTAATGAAATCACACTGTTTTCACACCGTGGCCGACGTACGACTTTCCACCTCATTTTTTCAGCAGCGATAACATTTTCGCCGCGAATTTTTTCATTGTTTTACCTGTTAGCCAATGTCGCACTACACCGAGTTCAAATTCCCAAGAAACTTTTTGCCGGTTATTTCGGTAATTATTTTGGGGAATTTAGTAGGGACATGCACAGAATAACACGCGCAGCGATCCGCCCACGACTTCTGCTCTTGTTTCGACTGCCATTATCGCCTTACGGGACCGCTCCAAAAACCGGTCGGCGAGCCTTCCTTCAATTGTGGAGGTGCGATCGTGGAAGAGCTCCGTTGGAAAGAGGGTTGCCGTATCCAGATCTCAATTGCAAATTAAGATCATGAGTATTATTTTAAATTTACAATTGAAATTTGGATCTGCAATGCTTTCGAGCAGTTTGCTTAGGCGACTGCTCTTTTGTTATAACCATTTAGTTTTATATTTAGATGAGGAAATTGGTTTGGTCCGGATTTCATAAGATTAAGACGAACCATTTTAGGGAATTTTAAAGTCGACTGCCTTGTTTTTTCTAAAAGTTATTTTTCATACAATACTTAAATCCCTGAATAAAGCGTTATGAATCTTACAACAAAATAATAAAATTTTTATATTTTCAATAAAACGTTACAACAATCTTTGAACAAAGCGCAAGCAAGAGATCCGTCGAAAATCGTCTTGGCTACACTTCCCTACTAGTCTTAAACATTTCGATTATTTTTATCACATTTTATTTCAGTAATAAAGCTCTTTCTAAATCAAATCCACCTTTGAACAAAATTCAACAAATTTACCACGATTCTCGCTTTTTAATCCTTTCTTTATGAAAAACGTTAAGGTGACAACAAGTAGCAAATTCCTTTCTTTTCAACTTCAACTCGCAATCAACCCTTGCAAATATTTGCTGACTACTCTAAAATAGATTAAAAATTCCTAGGTGTACGCTCCCACATAATATTGTATTTATTCTTAGTGCTAAATCAAAAAACGATTCAAGTGCAATAACCCAAAAAGGGTTTATCTTCCGACGAACAGAAGGCGAATAGGAAAACGAACAAAAAGTAATTTCCTGCGTTGAGATTTTGAATACAGAAAAGGTTAATCTCATTCACCTTTCAACACAAACATTTTCTCAACGATATTAAATTTAAACTCTTGGTGAAAAAGAAGAAAAATATTTTGAAAGATAGCATGTCCGATTTACATAAAATCCTTGAAATCAATCACCTTTAGATTGAATTTCAACATTCTGAAGAAAAGATAACGGGTCAAATACTAGTAAAAAATACAGCGATGAAAGTACTTACCCTATGCAATACCTCCTTGATATCCTCCTGTGAGTGTTGACGCATAAAAAGTGCCGATGAAACTTTTGGAAGGGCCCACATTGTCGCTTTTGTGCAACTTATCGGATCAGGACGTTCTTGCGGCAAAATACCAAGTGCAAATAAAAGTAACAGTGAATTGTGTGCCACCCGTGTAGGGTTTTTACTAAGTAGCACTTGCAGATTCTTTAAATACTCTGAACTACGAACGACTATTGGTCCGGTCCAATTGCACGGAATCATTTCAGTCCAATTTAACTGTGGGTGGAAATTAATTTCATTAATACTTATTCAAGAAAACTTCAAAATTATATTAAATACTTACAAAAGGATAATAGACTGAGAGGGAAGAGGTATTGTACAAAACTGAGCTATCCCAGTATCCTTTGCTATGGAATTCGGACCGTAACTGAAATGGAAATCAAAACTAGACTCTTGACTTAAGCTTGAAATGAAATTTTTGCAAGCCTACCTTATTTAACTGTGAAACAAATGAAGATATTGCTTCCTTTTCAGATTTCTTTTGATCACTTGTTAAGCCACTTGGTAGAAAACTATCAATTAGTTCATCTAATAAGGGAGGAACCCTTTCTCGAACCCGATACGGTGGAGCTTTTGGACCCATCCAACGTATCTTACTCTATGGAAAATTTCATTGCAACAATTCAAAGCTTTTAAAAGATTTTTAGTAACTTACCTCTAATATCGGAGCTGACGTGCTTGGACCGCCAATTATGAGAAGAACTTGCGGTCGGCGACCATAACTCAAATCGTAATAAATATCAATGAGCGGCGTTGGTCCCATTTCGTAAATTTTGGATATTAATGGAGCAAGAGTTGATGGTCCTAAAGCACCAATCGGTAAATATCCACCTAATTTTTCTAAAACTAATTGAATTGTCGATGAATTTGCTGTTTGTCGTAAACAACTACCGTAGAGTCGTCCTAATTTTCGAAACGGACCCGATGTTGTGTTGTGTTGTAAAAGTACTGAAAAAAATTATAAGAAGGCTTAAGATAGTGTTGCTTGCTCAAACACTACAATTCAATTCTAATAAATTTATTGTGCGATGCACCGTTTTCAAGATATGTACAAAACACTAAATGACTCAAATTTTGCATTTTTGTGGAATGAACGTTTGAGTTTGTTGCGAGTTCTAGCGTACCAGCCTTCTCCCATTCGCAACTTCAAATTGCCTCCATAACATCTCCACCTTCTTTTGGGCACGTATACCATTTTCTCTGTATATGTATTTTTTTTTTAATTTAAACCTTCACCTTTAATTTTTATTTCCGCATCATATTAATTCTATCCTCTTACCCTGTTTTAATAACAAAAAAAAATGATAAATACAATCTTATCTTTTCCACTAACAACATTCCATTCATTACTTCCCATTAACAAAATTTCATTCGAGACCTTTTGACTAACAAAACCTAATTCCTTCCTTCATACTAACTAATTTTATTCACTATTTCCCACGAGCAAATTTTATTCGTTATACTAACAAAAATTCATTAACGCTTCGCTACTAACAAATTTCATTTCAATGCCCATTAAGATAGGTTCACAGTTGAAGTTGCTAAATGGATGCATGGGAAATCAACAGGAGATGGCTCAAGTGGTAGCGTCGTAGTTTCTCGACCTAGCGCTCCGCTGGGACCTTAGGTTCAAGTTCCCCCAAGCGCAAGAAAACACTCTTTTTGGATAATCGGGAAGAGCCGATCGGCAATGATCGAAATATGAGATATTGACTACGTCACGGATCTGGCCGAGGTAGAAGAGGCCATCAAAATGGAGTTCCCTAGCGTGGGCAGGATCAAAGCGAAGTTGATACCAGAAAACCATAGCGGACAACGCATGGCCATAATTGACTTGACCAAAGAGGATGCCGAGCAATTTCTGGATTTTGGGCACGCCTTGGGATCAGGAAAATGCCGGGTTTTCCAGGGAGCCTTAGCAAAACCGGAGCTTTGATGACCCGCAGCCTGCAGCAAAACCTACACCGCAGTCCGACCGCCCAAAATCTGCTTAAGCATTTGCGAGGGACATGAAAGCCGATTTTATGCTGCTGATTGAGCAACACCATTATAAAAGCTCGGCACCCTGGTATTTGATGAAACTGGTACTGCCACCATCTGGGTTCGGAACAATGATTTGCAGGCGGAAAGTGTGTACCAAATGCCGAACGAATCGATATCGTCCTTCCAAGCCAAGCTGAATGCTTTGGAGGGCGCTGTCTCGAACGCAGACGGAAACACGCTCGTTGGGGGAGACTTCAACGCTAAATTAATCAAATGGGGCATGCCTAGATCCGCGGGGGAAACAGGCCGTAGAAATGATAGCCAGGACGACGCTCACCGTACTAAACACAAGGAGTACGCCAAATTTCCGCCATTTTGTTGTGAAAGAACCATACCTGACGTGACATTCGCCTCAGGGTCCATACTATGGAGGAAACACAATTGGAGATTATTAGAGAACTACTCAGTCAGTTATCTTCAGTGCATTTTCCTTCAGATCTGTGATGTTGTCTCCCGACATTTCTGCTCTTGGCTTTCTACAATTGGATGGAACATTGGATGTATGGACGTCGAGAGGTTCGTCGAGGTGCTCACAGCAGATGCCCTGCTGCAGAGAAATTCGCAGGGGATGGAAGAACTGGCAACTCAAGACGTGGTGAACTCAACTATAAGCATCCTCACGACTGCTTGCAATGCTTCTATGCCCCGTCGAAAACCCCGACAAGGCAAGCCCTTGGTGTACTGGTGGCCGATTGAAATCGTTAAAAAGCAAAGGGAGTATCACACGCTTCGGCGTGAGGCTCAACGGACACAGAACCCTGAAGAGGCATGCAACCAGGTAGCAGCATATAAGTCAAGCAAGGCTCGCTGCTGGCAAGATCTAGTAGACAATGTGAACAAAGATCAGTGGGGCCTTGGCTACAAGCTAGTTATGCGGAAGCTTGGTTCCCTAAGGCAACGTTGCATCCATGATGCTTACTAGATGGACGAGATAGTGTGGGCATTCTTCCCCGTCCATTCCGTCTGTGTTGATGCTGTCCATGGTTAAACAGCAGTCGAATGTCCACTATTCACACAGCCCAAACTGGAAGAGGCAGTTCTTTCATTGAATGCGACGAACGCTCCAGGCCCAGATTTTGTTTCAGCTGAGGTGTTGCAGCTTGTCGATCACCATTGTCCTGACTTGCTGCTCAGCATATTCAACGCTTGTCTACGGGACGGGGCTTACCCGATACGATATAAAGTGGCGAGGCGCGTGCTGATCAGCAGCGGGAAGGGAAATCCCGAATCGCCGTCCGTAAACCACTCGTTATGTATGCTAGACACTGCTGGGAAAGTGCTAGAGAAACTCATCAAGGGAAGACTCATTGAAGCGGTTCGTTCTGCTGGGGACGTATCTCCACGGCAGCACGGCCTTAGAGCTGGACGCTCCACCATTGATGCGATTGCAGAAGTGGTGAGCGCGGTTCAAAAGGCAGAGGTATATAGCCGCACTAAGCGGCGGATCGTCACGTTCAACTCCGCTAGATGGGTGGATATTTTGGATACGCTGAAAAATCCCAGAATATCGAATGTGGCTTTTGAGGGGCTACCAGAAGGACTGAAGCCTGCTTTACGACACGACACAGGGTCAACGAAGGACGGAAGTGACATCGGGCATTGCCCAGGGATCTATCTTTGGTCCAGACCGGTGGAACGTATGTTAAGATGCGCTACTGAGACTGGAGATTCCAGATGAGTCACGCTTGTTCGACTATGTGGATAATGTTGAGGCTCTGGTCGCTAGACGCAACGTTGATCAAGCGCAACTTAGGCTAGGTACGCTAATGCACCAAGTGAGAGACTGGATGACTGCTCGAGGATTCAGTTTAGCACTGGAGAAAACTGAAGTGGTCACCTTGACAAAAAGAGAATCCCTAGAGTAAGGATGACCAGAATTGGAGACATACTAATCGAATCGAAGCCAGCGCTGAAGTACCTGGGGCTATTGATCGACTCAAAGATGAGTTACTCTGAGCAAAACAGACCAACGGCTGAGAAGGCCGCTTCGGGAGTATCGGTTCTGAGTTGATTTATGGCCAACGTAGGGGGACCCAGTCCATCAAGACGACTCTTCGTGGTGAGTGCTGTAGGATCGGTGCTGTTATTTAATTAGCCAGGGTCCTACCGGCTACTTCCGGGGTACCCTGCCCCAACTAACCTATTCTTCACTCATTCCACGTACCTGAAATAATCTCACTTCTCTATCCTCTTAAATATAATAGCAAACACTCTATTGAATTTTTGAATTGCTGTTTTATTTATAATGTTGACGGGTACAGTGTTCATTGTTCTTCTTGGTCCGAATCTGCTCCTAAATGCTTCTAAATTGCTTCCGGAAAAGGGCCCGCTCTGCTGCTGTCGTGAAAAGGCGGGGGAGTCATCGCAGCTCGTGGACCTCCTTCCGCTTGCACTCTCTGCGTCCTCCACGCTGCCTTTGCTGCTTGCTCGTGCGATCCGGGGAGCGCGATCTGCCTGGCGAGATACTCCTGCGCCGTGATAGGCTGGATTCCTGCTCAGGGTTCCGCCTGGAGTGCCTGCTCAAGACTTCTGGGCGGCGCCGGATGGTGAGTAGTTGTGGTGTCATGACGCCTCGCTGCACTGGTTGGTGGCAAAATGGTGGGGCACGGAGGTCCTCCGGAGGACCGCTTTCCCTGGTTCCATGAGGGAAGCTTTCCTGCTGCTGGCCTGAAAATAGGGATTGCTGTTAAGCTGGTAACTACTCAGCGCTGAACGCAAGAAAGTCAAAAGAGGATCATGGTTTAAGCCAACACCTCACTATCCAGCAAATCCCTATCGCACTGCGGGCGTGACTACTTCGATGGATTTTAAAATTGATAAAAACAGAACGGCCGTTGGACTCGAACTTAACGGGTGTAGTTTTCGACTGACTGTCAACAGTTCCTCCATGACTTTAAATATTAACTCTAGTTCACCGTTAAAATCACTGAGGTGACGAAAATGTGTGTTCTCATTTACCAGGCACTTCTCCTCCCCGCCCCGCCTTATTTGTTTGTGGGTGATGAGAGCCATTCTACGATATTTGCCATATTATCGTAGCCAGCTTGGGGGAAATACCTTGCATATGAGCGAGGAAAGCTTTCGCCTCCATATTTGCCGTAACCCTCAGTTGGCTAGCCAAAGCTTTTTCATTTGATTGCTATAAGCTCCCTTAACTTGCTCATACATAGAGCTTCTCGCTTGTGATCTATCGCCAAAGTGTGTGCGTCATCCATATGCTGCTTCTTGCGGGAGTACACTTCTGCCTGCCTGATTTGTTTAAAATAAAACACCGATGGTAACACTTAAATGTGCTCATGATGTCACCTAATTAGAGATTTCTACTAATCAATTTCAACCGATATTAAAAAGAAAGCACCCAATCAGTAAACTATGTACACTGCCAACAAGTTTGAAGTTATCTACATCTTGCAAAATTATCAGTAATAAGACGGGTCTGAAGAAGTACGAATGTGGTAATGACTATATTCTCGGTATTCTAAAATTTAAATGAACGGCATAGCCTAGTAGAAAGGGGAAACGATGCACCCTGAGGCATGTGGGTGGTGTATGGTAACCGAAGGGAGAATTTGAACCGAACGAAAGAAGTCAAAGCCTACTAGCGAGGAGAAGAGACCTGGGGTCGATGTGGCTGAAGAAAGAAGTGGAACTAAGCGAAAGGAGTAGTGACCCTAGAAGCGAAGGGAAGCAGAGACCTGAGGCGTGTTGGCTGATGGGAGAAGGGGAACCGGACGAACATGGTAGCCTAATAGAAAGGGGAGGCGATGCACCTTGAGGCATGTTGGGTGGTGTATGGTGACAGAAGGGAGAAGTTGAACCGAGCAAAAGAAGCCAAAGCCTAGTAGCGAGGGGAAGCAGAGACCTGGAGGTGAGGCAATTAAAGGGAGAAATAGAGCTGGACGAACAGCGCAAGCTTAGTAGGGAGGTGAAGTGAAGGAGCTAGAGGAGTGAAGGTATTTGGCTCGTGTTGCATAAGGAGCAGAATTAAAGAGAGAGTCGAGAATTGTAGTCCAAGACTACATTTCTCGGTCCTAAGCTATAAGATGCTTGTCGGTTTGATATACGGTTGTCAAACGCACAGGGAGATTTGATAACCTCTGAGAAAAATTCGCAGAAACTAGTAGTCTTTGGGAAAGACCACCCCACGCACCCGAGGCGAGGCAACCTACTACGGTTTTGGAGCCACATGGACAATAGTTCTTAGGCAGAGTGTCACGAAAAGCTGAGCAGAGTGTTGATCTATACCACGGGCTTGCGGAAGCCCATGACAGGTTACTGTCCCCTCCTACATGGTTGAGGAGCCTATCCTTGGCTGAAATGTGGTGGCTGTGGCTTGAATACTGTAAATAGATTCGATCATACACCACTTGTGTTGCGGGTATCTCAAAACGGAGGGTAAACTAGGACCCCAACCCACGGGGCGTTGATTGGCGCTTCAAACCAATTCCCTATCTAATGGAGATCATGAGGTTAGGCCTATTCGTGGTAGGTACTCACGTTAAACTTTTTGACTCTACGTATCCGACAAGTTAATACTTGAGAATTGATGTTGATTTAATTCCAATTTATAAAACAATAAAATACCTAATATATCAGTTACATTCCAGACCAAATAGTATGAATCTTGGCCATACTTTATAAATGCTAGGAGAATCACCAGTCGCAGATATATTAAGAACTTTCCACGGAAATAAAACTCCGCATATTAAGTGTATTCAAGAATAAAATTTCAGCTTTTCGCGAAAATAATTTTATACCAATCAATTTTCTTAAATGCATACGAGTCCTACGCTATAAGTTAATTTGTCATCATCTCAGAACATACTTACTGATCTACTCTAAAATTGTTTGCTCAAATATGAATTCATATAAGCACATTTAGGTACTAAATACCATCGATTGCAATTTGATGCAATTATGTTTACAATTCTTTTGCTAGGGTGTGATAGTCATTGAATAAGCAATACATATTATTGTTTATAGTCTAGCTGATTGGTTTCATATTGTTGCGTGTTATAGTTCGCGGCCGATAACTTAATGTTTCGGGAAAGTGAAAACGCACTGTCTTTTAAATTTTTATTTATTAAGAATGCACAATCATTAATTTCACTGTATCATAAAAATCATATAAAATGTTATTTTTCACATGTCTATAAATTTATATTACTCCACAGTATCGCAGTTTTACTATTATGGTTTTACTGTCGCCAACAAACCGCCCCCCCCATTCATTCAGCTCGGCTTTATATAGGGTCTCTAGTCATTCAATATATTTCTCGTATATGGGCGAATACCCCACAGTGACGTCACTTACATATATTGATCATGCTTGGTTGGTTCTTGTGCTTACGAGTACATTCGTTTATTGATCATGATTCTATTAATAGTTACGACAACAATTGCGACAATAGCTCGCAGAATTGTTTGGACATATAACACTGCCCCCACCTCAGTTCTTTTCGCCAGTTGTAGTTAAGTCTCCCTGGATGTAATATGGGGCAAAACGGTCCAGGTGCACGACTTTCATTTTGGCTCTTGGCTTGCGGTGTTCTTGTATGCGATATACGAGTACGACGTAGTTGATTCGCTTTGTAACTCGGTTAGGTCCCTTCCAGTTATGCTGCAACTCCGGAGACCCACCCTTCCGCCGTTGTGGGTTATATACCCACACCAAATCATCTTCCTGGAAGCCATTAGAGTTTGCCTTTAGATCATACCTGGCCTTCATGCGTTCAGTAGCCGATGTTTTCACACTGTCTGATGTATCCGGTTCCACCGTTGCCTCAACTCACTTGCGTACTCCGAGATTGTTTGGGGTCTCTCATGGGGTGTTCCGAACCCTATATCTTTCCAAAAATGACTTTGGCTGGGGCTTAGCCCGTTGATGCATGTTTGGCAGCTCTATATGCCACAATGGCCACAACCAGCGAGTATCGAGATCGATGTCAACAGCAATCCTTTCAAATGGTACACTCACGTTGTAGGTTTACATTTGTCCTTTCAGTCATCGCTTTGGACCTTTGACGGAAGCGCAAATCGTGCATCTACGACACCAGTCTTCTACGTCTTCTTAAGCGTGGAGCCAGTAGAACCTTTCCCGAAATCTCGCTAAGATCTTGTTAACACCAAGATGGCCTCCCGAAGATCTTTCGTGCATTTCCTTAACCACCTCGTGGATTCGGCTTTTGGCAAGTATAGTTTGCATCCTATAGGAGCTGCCATCCACCGTTTTCCGTTTCCGCTTGTTCCCAATAGCTTTTTAGGGTGGCGTCATGCATCTAAGCGTCCTTACATACGAGTACTGGTCAGATGTCTTCATCGGCTAGCTGGACCTTTCGGATCTCCTCCAGTGAGCAACCTTCATCGAATTTGGCCGTTATCACTCGCAGATCAAAGGTCGGCTCCTTTTCGCCAATGCGTTGGCAATGCTTGTAGTTAGCTGGGCGTCAGCATTTCCATGAACTCCGCCCTTTCGATGAATAATTTTACAGTCGTATGACTGCAATCTTTCGATCCATCTCACAACTTGTCCCTCGGGGTTTTCGAAGTTAGCAAGAACAAATTTCTGGCCATATAGTCATTTGTGCAACAGCTTGGTTGCCTCTATTATAGCCAATAGCTCCTACCTGGTCACGCAGCAGTTCCTCTCACTTTATGAGAGAACTCGACTGTAATACAAGAGAAAACTTCCTTCGCCACCGATCTGCTGGAAGGGTACAGCTCCAATTCCACCGTTGCTCGCATCGGGGTCAACTACAAACATTTTTCCGGGTTTAAGATATGCCAGCGCGGGTGATTCACACAATTTTCCTTCAAGGTATCAAAAGCTGCCTGGCATTATTCATTCCAGACATACGGACGATTTTTCTCGGTTAGCTGATGGAGACACTTAGCTAGTTTGGCAAAGTCTTTGACGAATCCTCGATAGTAGGTCGCTAAACCAAGAAAACTTAGTAGTTGACGCTTGTTGCTTGGTGTTGGCCAGCTTTTCACGGCTTCAATTTTCTCAGGGTCTGTTTTCATTCCTTTGGCTGATACAACGTGTTCCAGATATTTTACTTCAGCTGCGGAAAGGGTACACTTGTTGGGACTAAGTTTCAAATTCACCAGTCACAATCGGGAGAACACCTCTTCTAAGTTCCACACATACTCTTCGAACGTTTTTCCGATAACAATGATGTCATCTAGGTACACAAAGCAGGTCTTCCAGGTTAGGGCTCGTAGCATGTATTCCATCAGGCGTTCAAAGGTGGCTGGAGCATTGCAAAGCCCAAATGGCATCACCACAAATTGCCACAATCCGTTCCAAACTGAAAATGCGGTGTTCTCTTGGTCCTTCTTGTCAATTTCTACCTGCCAGTAGCCACTCTCGAGATAGAGTGTAGAAAACCATTTTGCGTCGGCCAAAGTGTCCATGATGTGGTCGATGCATGGAAGCGAGTAACTATCTTTCTTAGTGACGTCGTTAAGCTGCCTATAGTCAATACAAAAACGAGTGCTACCATCCTTTTTCTTTACTAGAACTATTGGCACGGCCGACGGACTGATACAAGGCTCGATAACACCTTTTTTTTCCATGTCCGACATCAGCGCGCTCACTTTTCTTTGTTAGGTTATAGGAAAACGTCTCGGTGCTTGTCGAATCGGCTTGACTCCCTGAGTATCTATGACGTGAGTTGCCATACTCGCTCGGCCTCGGCCATCCGGGCTTGTTGAGAAGATGTCAATGAACTTGGTGACCAGATCAGAGGCTCGCTTGAATAATTGCACTGGCAATTTGGTGGGCTTCAATATTGCAGACGTGAATTCCTGAGCTTTGTCTGTGTCTTGCTTCTTTCTCCAAAGTTAGTCGTGAGTAGCTTCCAAAGAGGTGATGGTGGAAATAGGCTGGCAGCTGCCGATGACTTCTCCCGCTTTGATGCTTGTAGTTGAGTATGCGGTATTGAGGATTCTATCCGGCACGTATCCGTTCCATATATATCTTACAAGACTTCTTCCTACAATCGAACTGCGCAATGCAAAAGTCTTCGTTTGTTCTATCAGAAAGGATCGGTCGTCTCCAGAATCACCATTAAGCTTGGCCCATACAATGCTATCGGAAGATTTCGGCACATCTGTGTCGGTACATACTACCACACTCATCTCGGGCATTTGGACGCTTGGATCCTCCATCAATACTTGCTATTTCAATATCCGTTTGCCCAAATCCAACGTGATCCCATGTGGTCGCAGAAAATCCATTCCGAGAATGCAGTCATGCATAATGTTCGCAACCAAAAAATTATGTCGGAACGCAAGGTCACCCAACTGTAACTGGAGGTTAACCTCTCCGTGGACAGGTGCAGTTTCTCCCGCCCTTGTGAAGTAGTTGTTGCCTCACTAGGTCTGGTCGTATAATCGATCGGGTTGCACCAGTATCGATTGTTCTGGTGCAATACTCTCCGTCAACTTGACCCGGAAGGCATAAGTCTGCTTCTCCACGATGTAGTCTTGACACGGTGATGGTAGTGCTGGGAACGTCGATCCTCCTAGTCAAACTCTGCCCCACGAAGTTGGCTCTTACATGTTTCCCGACCCCTTAGTTTGAAGGGCTTCCATTCTGGGCTCTTGACTTGGTCTGGATCTCTTAGCAGATGCACACCCTGGACAATAGCTCGGTTTTCTTCACTTTTTGCTGTCTCTTTGCAGGTGCGCTTTCTCTCCGCAACTCCAGCATCTAGGCGCACCATTTACCTGCCGCTCTCGCTCATTTTCCACGCGCTCACAACTGGACTCGTCTGTCACTACCTCGCGAACCCGGACAACGATACGAGGCACCTTTTTGCTGCCTCAAATTTCAGACTTTAAGCCAATGCGTCCTTAACCATTTGCTTTTGAGCGAGACGCACATCTTGTTGCAATTCCTGGTTCTTTAATGCGCTGATGAATGCTTCTGTCGCTGCGTCATCGCGATGTTCTGGGTCGTAAGCTGGGTAAGCCAAAAGTGCCAGGCGCTCAATGTCTTGGGCTAGCTGCTGTAAGGTTTCGCCAGACTTCTGCACCCGATGCCGTAGCTGTGACCTATAAATCTGCTTCAGATGATCGTCTCCATAGCGCATACCAAGCGCATCCATTGTAGCGGCCGAGTTTGAGTGCAACTCAATGAACATAGTCTGCAAAAGCTCGGCAGCTGGGCCTCTTAGAGCAAGAATTAATACAGTTGCTCGTTCCTGCTCATTCCAGTGATTTGTCCGAGCGGCGGCTTCAAACTGGGTTTTGTAAATACTCCACACCATTTGCCCATCGAATATTGGTGCGTTCACATTTGTGGATGTTCTTTGCCCTGCGGTTATAAGTGGAACTGGTGACGTAGTTACTACTACCTTTCTTGCTTCCAATTCCTTTTTCATTTTTTCCATCTCATAGTTGATTCCCTCCTCGGCCTGGCTGATATCATGGTTGATTCTCTCAACCTGTAAACATTTTCCTCGATGCACATAACTTGTTTGCTCAGACTACTGAGCTCTGTTTTTATTTTGGTTTGACTATTTTTGCAAATCCGCCTTGATTTCGATCGCTTGTTGGTCCAGCTTTGCTGATTGTTCGTTTAGCTTCACAGTTAAACTGGATGTCTGTTCATTTTGCTGCACTGATTATTCATTTAGCTTCCCTGATTATCCATTTAGCTTCGCAGTTATACTGGATGACTGTTGTCGCTGCTTATGCTGCATCAGCATCAGTGCATTTTTTGGTTCCTTTGATTTTGGCGTTTCTGCTTCTCCACCTTCTGCATCTGAGGGCTCACCCGAATCCAGATTCACGCCTTCCGACTTGATCGCATCACGCAAGCGTGCAATCAGTATGGCCTTTGGACCTTGTGTAGCCAGATTTCGCCGTTCCAACTCCTCCTTAAGCCCCGATATGGTCGATTCATTAATTTGTAGATGTAAGCTTCGTGGTATTTTTATTGTTTCGGCTATTATTCCACCAGTTTTTACGTTAAATTTCACTATTGTGCACTCTAAAAATGTTTAAAAGGTTTAATTTTCGAAGTTTTCTTTCTCACTTCTCGATACCACTGTCGCCTATAATAGTGTGCGGCCGATAATTGCAATGTTCCGGGAAAGTGAAAACGCACTGGTGTAATGTATAACAAAGTCCATTTGAATTCAAGTTCAAATTCATTTCTTGAACTCGAATTCAAATCATAAATATACTTAAATTAGAATGCATTAAATCCATTCGAATTTAAGTTAATGTTCATTCTTACTTACCTCATATCATTCTTCACATAATCGGTAACATGATCCCTGTTCATTTCTTCAACCATAAATTATGATCGCGCGTAGAATCGTATGCACATGTTAAAGTGCAATCTGATCCGTGATTTCACATGTTGTGACGAAGCGTGCTATATGAAACAATTATCCATATGGTTGATGGAACATAGAAAAACTAATTGTGAACTGGGTCAAGTGGTTTCAATTTTATGAAGTGTGAGGAATGAAGGTATGATTAAGTATCATAACAATTTCTTAGGGTTAAGTTTATGAGTAATAAATTAAATAGGTTTTTGAATGTAAGACAATCGATGAATAATAAATTATTTAGGACATTAGCAAGTACGAAATTGTATAAATAGGAAAGTAAGTATAAAGAAAATACAGTTGATTTCTAAAACTGAAAGGAACTGTTTCTCTGCGCTTTACGCTGTTTGGAATCCTCGCGATAATATTGTTAAGTACAAAGGAGTAGTCGCATAGAGTAAAATCTCTTTTGCGATATATATATATATATATATATATATATATATATATATATATATATATATATATATATATATATATATATATATATATATGTATATATATATATATATATATATATATATATATATATATATATACTTAGTAACCATGGCGTCAGTAGATCAAAACGATCTTCGCCAGAAATGGTTAGGTAATTCGAGCATATATACGTTTGAATATAATTATTGTCAACCATATTCTTTGCATAGCGAGGTACCAAGTGGCGAATCGTTACACTGGCTTTTAAATTAAGTTAAAAGAGTTTATTTATTAAGAACGCACAATCATTAATTTCACTGTATCACAAAAATTAAATAAAATTTTATTTTTCAAAAATTCATATTACAACTGTCGTCACTACCAATCAATATTGCTTTTAATTCGCACTCCACACTATCGCAGTTTTACTATCGCGGTTTTACTATCGTCCCCCATTCATTCAGCTCGGCTTTATATAGGGTCTCTAGTCATTCAATCCATTTCTCGTATATTGGCGAATATTCTGGCGAGGACTACCTGGAATATTCGAGCAATTCGGAATACCCCGCAGTGACGTCACTTACATATATTGATCATGCATGGTCGATTCTTGTACTTTCGAGTATATTCGTTGATTGACCGTGATGTTATTAATATTTGCGACGACAATTGCGACAGCAGCTCGCACAACTGTTTGGACATGTAACAATATGTATTGGTTGGCGACTTTAACCAAGTGTAGGGATACTGAAGGCTTAAGCAGTTTATAAATTTATGAGAATTTATAATTGAACTAATGTATGGATAAGAATTCAGAGCATCTTGTAGTGAATATGAGTTTTCAATAAAGTCCGTAAAGGACTGCAGCGATGGTCTGCTGCCCCGGCAGAAGAAGGTGTCGGTTTCTGCCGAGAATGCCCTCGTCCGGAGACGCGTGAATGCGCTGGCAGGCTAGCATTGCGGTGTCGTGGGGCGGGTTCGTTTCCCCGGCACGAGGACCCACTACAAAACATTTCGCATTCACGAATTGCTTTCAGGTCAAAAAATAAAGGCGACCAAAGTCACAAAGTTGTAGATAACCTCACCGAAGGAGACGTACTTGTTACTAGAACAAGTGAAACCTGAGAAGAAAGGCGAACTTGGGGTAACCTCGTCTTTACCCGACGAAGTTCATGGCCCACAAATGAAAGAGGGGCAACCGGGTGGTGGTGGAGCCCCTTCATACCCACCCAACCGGAATAAATCCATTGAAAGCTTGTTGAAGTGGCCAGGTATTCCTCTTCTGAGTGGAAAACTCATACAACTTGAATTATATGAACTTTCCCATCAGAAGGGGAGTACCCCGGTGAACAATTTATGTCATAGAACTATACAATCGGATTGCATAATTCTATGCCATAAAAAGGCACTCTGCTTGGGCCACTCAACCCATGACGTCACCTGAAACAGAAAAAAGGATTATTAATCACCCGGTGGCTGGCTCATTTTTTCAGGGGTAAGCCTGCCACCGTACCGGGTCCTATACCCGGTTAGATAGAACGGACGGGAAAGACCGATTTTAAAATTTACTCCCGCATTTTTATTAATATTTTATTTACAATTTGCATGTTCTTCAAGAATGTTAATTTGTCACTTATTGTAAAATGACTCGCTCTAAAATGTAAAGATTTCAAAATTTGCGATAGGAAATAAATTAAAGCAAAGGACCGCCAAAAATCAATTGTTTAATAAATCGTTAAGTATTCATGTTCCGAGTAAAAAAATGAGAGCTCATATTACTTATAGTATATAAATACCAAATGTTGCATGTTTATACTATGCTTTTCAAGTTAGTTTTTCTTATCTTAAGATTCCATCCAGTTTTTCTTAATTATTTAGTAAGTTTTTGAAATAACCGAGTTGCTTTTCAACAAACAAAGTAAATATGTTTAATTCTAATCAAGTTCAGCTAATGAAAACGCGTCAACTAAATTTCTAGGCTTCCAATTAATTTGAAACCAAAACTCTATTGTCGAAATCTAATATATGTATCTAAATATTTTCTTGTCCTGCAGAAATACGTCTTGTGTGTGCTTACTTAACCAAACGGATCATGTAGGAAATTAGAGTTAATATACTTGTATATATTATAAATAGGAAAATTAGGCAACCAAAACGGTACTTACCTGCATGTTCCGTCGAGCGCTCGATGGGTGCAGGTATCTTCTTCTACCAACGTAGAACAGCTGGTTGTTTTACTTGTACATAAAAATCAATCACACACAAAAACCTCGACGGCAGAAATTATAAAATAAAATAAAAACTTTTCCTTACAGCGATGCGTATTTCGCTCTCTCCTTATCAATTATTTAGTAATAATAAAATTTGTAATAAAAAATATCCATAAACGAAAAATGCTTTCTTCTGGCTTTTCTTCTCCCTTCTTCAGGCGGGTGAGTTTAAACTTATGCAGTCGTATATACACACACACACAACGGTCCTTTCTCTTCTTTCCTCTCTTTGCTCAGATTCTTTCTCTTTCTCCTCCTTTTTCCTTACGATTCCTTCACAATAGAATGAACGAAAGTTGAATAGTGGTGTGTTTTACTTTTGTTATTATTGTTGTTGGGTTTCCCTTTTTAGTACTTAATTCGGATTAACTTCAAAATCTGTCGCACGAATATCATAGCTTTCTTATAGCATTCTATTATAAGATTTCTACTGAAGGCGCATTATATCTTTATCTTATTAATGGGTTCTTATCATCTTCTTTCCAACATTAACTCGGCGATATTATTCCTAAGCGCACACATGGAGATTTTAGGTATTTACATTTATTGTTGTTACTAAAATAGCAGCGATAACCGTTCTCTGCCGTACTGCACACCTCACGCGTTGTGTTCAACGTGGAAAATTTCACTAAATTTGGTTGAATTTCCCCTGCGTTTATGCTACGTCGTTGCGATATTTCGACGGTTGTCGTAGTTTATCAATATTTACAAATTCATCAAATTACACTTTTTCCAAACAGGTTATAATATATACATTTAAATTAGGCCGTCAATTTTGCGTTTCCGTCCATTTCACCAGTTTTCTAGCAACTAACTATTTATTTATAAATATCACGTTCTTTTCTTGGCCCCTGAACGGAACAATCCACTTTGCTTTGCACTTTTTATAATTATCGTTTATTTTTTTCACAATATTTCACTGTCCTTTACGCGAGAAACTTTTCCACGTGTCTCGGCGATATTCTGATCAGCCCGCAATCTCCTCTGCACTCCAAACTGATCTTCCCTGAATCAAACCCGTCACGAGCCAAACGGAATTTTGTGGGGACGCGATCGACCACTGCTAAAATTTTCCGCTTTTTCGACTTCTCGCACTGCACGCGTAACTCACGCCAAGCGTTTGGCCTCTCCGCTCGCTTGATTTTTGATTAGAAGACTCATATTTAATATGATCGTCTTACCGGTTAAATTAAATATTACAAAATTTACTATAAACTAAGATGGAACCCGATGTATCTTGCGGCGCAGAAGTGAATCCATCCGCAACTTCTTCACATTAGCGGACACACAGCACGACCCGTCTTCTACCCACGGAGGTTTCTTTTCCCGACTCCCTTTTTCTCTACGCGGCGTCCGCGCTGTCTGGCGGTTTCGAGCAGACTCCCCGGATCTCAATCGAATTCCTCGTTTGTGAAACGAAGCATGAGACTCGACTTGCCGACGCCACTCTCCCCGATAATTCAAATTTTCAATGTTGTTATGTAGTTATCACCCATTTTTCACGATTTACGACGCAATAGCATGCAAATTTCGCAAGCACAATTTAATATTCTCCACACTCAAGCAACTACGACACTTTATGGGCAAGTAGAACAATACGAACACATTCAGAAAGGGGGAAATCACACGATTGGAGGTTTTTGTTGCTATCAAATGTACTTTTTCCTTATCATTTGTAGTATATGACGGCGGTATTTGCAATTTCCATTTTCACTGTCTTTTGTAGATTCGATTAAGTTATCAATTGAAAGCAATTTTTCGTTTATGATGATTAGGCGTAATTAGGTGGGAAAAATCGGAAGAATTAAGCAGGCTCACGTTAATTACCGGCAAACAAAACAATTTTTAATTAATATTATGGTTGGAATGGGTAAAATTTGACAAATTTTAAGGGGTTTAAATGATACAATGATTTTATCGTTCATATAATTAAAGGGGTTAGCCGTTTCGTTCTAAGCATTTGTATACCGCGTTACACCGCAATTCGTTAAATTATCTTCAAAAGATATTGTAATAAGATACTACACATTAGAAATTTTAAACAGTTTTAGAATTTTGTTTCCCCGGGGGTTAAGTACAAAAGAAATTTTCTTGACTTATTTTTCATGTGAAAAAAAAGAAAAGGAGCGAGTGTTGCGATGGGGAAGGTGACTGAATGGTTACTCCTTGTTAAATTGAGTTTGTGCTGTGTGCCTGTGGCAGCGCTGGCTTTTAGAGCCATAGCTCCTCGGTTATTACAATCTATGATAAAAATATCAATTTTTTTTTAGTTACACCTAAAGCAACATGCCTGCACATACAAGCAATTCCTTTTTCATGAAAAGATTCAAAGTGTTTTTATTAGTCATGGCAGATAGTATTTAACAATTATTTCAAACTATAGCTAAGCACTAAGATTTTTGTACCATTTGAAGATTCAACTTGAAGCAGAAAAGTTCAATTTTAAGATAAATTTTTCAGGATTAATCCTATGTAAAAATCAGAGCAACTTTTTTGAACGAAAATAAAGTTTCCAAATATGTTTTAATTTTATGTCACCAGTTAAGTCAACACAAAGATATTATAACAAAACGTACACAACAAAAAACTTACTTTGCATTTGCATATCGACACTCTCCTGTGCACTTCGTATAGCTCTTAAGCTACCTTGATTCGTTGTACAACTAAACTCCTTGAAATCCTTGCAAGGATCCAAGTTCCAATTCATCTTGGCTTGGATACTTGCAGCAGCCACTCGACACACTGGATCGTTACATTCGGGCGGTGGTGCCGTTGTAGGCATGCAGTCTTCATCATCTGAATAACAATCTCTGGGTAATTGAGACGGTGCCGTACTAATTAGAAACAGAATTGGTGATGCAACAAGCAAGGATGTAACCAACAGTGTCGCTGTTGTAATAGCTATTTTGTGAACGGTAGCGGATGTTCGCAGCCAAATGCATGGCGCACAACAAATCCATCCAATGGCTGTATTCTGGAATATATTAATAGAGAGCATAATTATATACTAGATGTTACGCACGTATGTTAGAAAATTCGCAAATAAAGCTTCTATTTAAAATGTATTTATGTTAAAACCTTATAACAAGTTCATTTTTCTCAATGATTTTTAAACTTACAATTTCATCCGCCGGCGATTTGTTACTTAATGTATCTAACATATTTGCTGTATCTTCCATCAACTCAGTGATTGATTGCCACCAGTCATCATTTGTTTTTATTTCAAATTATCGATACTAATCGTATCAGCAGTATGACCTTTCCATTCAATATCCATTCCATCATCATCATCACTTTACCGTTAGGTCGAAAGGAAAATCGATTAGCGTCTCTTAATGCCTACATCATAACACAGCCAACCTTTCCCATTTGCTAATAAAGTCTTCCTGGGTAGGATCACATATCCACAACAACAATAGAGTATTAGACTGTGCGAGGGCGAAATCCTTATTGACACGAAACTATGACGGCCGTAGATAGACTTTGGTAATAAAGTTGTAAAAGAAAACATGCAATCGTAACATACAAGCACAAACAGTTCTGATATCCTCAAACGACGGGACCTCGAAGGGTGGCCGTTAAGCGTGAAAGTACATTTGCAAGTAGCATTCAAGCTGACGTGCAAAAGACTCGCTTCCAAGCTCACGTAACTTTAGTGCGAAAATCAATAAACGGATACATGGCGTACTCGTATCTACACATATCGAGGTAAAAGTGAGATTGAACGGCGAATACTCGGAAATAATCTCACGCCATACTCCCATGTCGAAGTATCGATTTCTTTCGGCTTAAAATACTCCAGCAGCCGAATGAGCTTCATGGCCCTTAGTAGCAATTAAGACTGTTACCGTGTAATTTATCGCTACGAAATGGAGCTATTATGTAAAATTAAGGACAAAAAACAAAAGTTGCTTGATTCCACGCTCAAATTAGCCGGCAACTCGTGATTAGAGAAAGAAATTCAGCTTTTAAATAGAAACGAAGAAAAAGGAGTGAAATGTTGCCTTTTGGGGATTTGTCTTCGGAACAAGGATTTAGAAGAAATACAGGAAAGAAATGACTTTATTCCCATTGGATAGATAAGTGGAAAGCTTTGCTAATATAATGCTGAAATGTAGTCTCCTAACATTTACTACGGCTTCCAAAGGATTTACTTGATACTCAAAAGATTGCTGTCGAGGAATGCATTTTTTCTCAGATTACATAAACAGCAGCTTTAAGGATCTTTATATTGACAACTTTTTATTGCATTTTGGAGAATTCTTCGACAAATATTATTTTACTAATTGGAAACAATTTGTGCATTTCATTGGACGGTTATTTTTTTCATAGCCATTCATGTCAGCGAACTTGCTTTCAATTTAATTTGCTTATACAAAAACATCAATTTCCTTTAATAAATTGCCATTAACGAAGTTCATTCTAATATTTTCTGCGATCGCGCAAAATTGTAAGCATTTACAAATTAAATTGCATGGCACAACAAAAAATAAATTCTTCTAAAATGGAAATGAACTTTACACTATCAAAAATAGCTTAAATTGTGAAATATGATTTCCAAGACTAGACATTAGGGAGTAGCCATATCAATGATTTTCTTCTTCTTCTTAGCCTTCGCTTCCTGCATATAGCGCCTCCAACTGACACGCTTCATTGACCGCGTCCTCCAATTTCGAAATCCGAGCAGCGATCAACTGTCTTCGTCGACCGAGACAGACCGGTATTTCCTCGGTTTCCCCACTGGTCTCCGGCCTTTAGTTCTCCCAACGAATACCTTTTTGGATATCCGTTGTTCATCCATACGACTCATGTGGCCAGCCCATTGCAGCTTCCACAGTCTTGCAATTGTTCAGACCTCCAGTTCGTCAAAAATTTCATACAGCTCATGGTTGTATCAAATTCGCCATTGGTTCCCGTCTAGCTTCGCTCCGATTATTTGACTCAGGACCCGACGCTCAAAGGCTTTCAATATATTTGCGGATGCTTGAGTTAGGGTCCATATTTCACACCCGTAGCATAACAAAGGTCTTATAACAGATTTGTTAACTTGCAACTTTGTATTCCTGTGTATGCAGCTGGTCTTCAAGATCGTCAAAACTGAATATTTCGTCGCTTTGATTACCCGTCTTCGTTATTTTGGCACCTAGATACACAAATTCGCCAACATTTTCGAAACTGTATTCGCCAAGTGTGATATTTTGTGTATTTGAGGTATTTTTCTTCGACTGCGTCATGAGCTTTGTTTTATTTTTATTGATTTGTAGCCCTACTAGTTTTGCTTCTCGGCCGAGTTCCAGGAAAAGTTCTTTGGCAGTTGTTAATGACCGTAATTGTTGATGTTGTCCGCGTAGGCTACTACTTGGCTCGACTTGTATAGTAAGGTAACTTGCGTATCGACCGGAAGCTTCCTTATGACGTACTCCAGAGCCAAATTGAAAAATAATGGGGCCACCCCATCTCCCTGCATAAGTCCGATATTTGTGTCAAAGGCATCGATGAGTTGGTTATTGATGTGGACTTCGGAAGTTGTAGACGTCATTATCATTTTGGTAAGACGAACCAATTTGGCCGGGATGCCAAAGCAAAGCTTACTTGGTACAGTACTTTACGGTCCATACTGTCGTATGCTTGCTCAAAGTCAACGAAAATTCGGTGTACGTCTATGTGGAACTCCCAGCATTTTTCAAGTACCTGCTTGACTGTGAACAATTGGTCTATTTTCGATCTACATGCTCTAAAGCCACCTTGATACTCCACAATAAAACTGTTGGCGTATGATCCGATTTCATTTTCTAAAATCTTTGAAAATATTTTGTACGCCGTACAAAGTAGTGATATGCCTCTATAATTTTCGCACTGTAGCTTGTCACCTTTGTGGATGGTGAATATAATTGATTGGCTCCACTATTTTGGCATGTGTTTTAGTTGCCAAATGTGCTGGATGACTTTGTGAATAACTTTATGAACACTGCTGCCACCATATTTGATGAACTCCACTGGAATCTCATCGATGCCCGGCGCTTTATTATTCTTTTAGGTTATGATGACAGAACAAACTTCAGCCAGAGTTGGTGGGGCCAATGGAAACTCTCTGCAGACTTTTTCGATGTTCTGGAGCTGTGCGGAGGATATTAATGATTTGCCCATCAATAAATGTGTTATTTTTATATTGAGTCATCAAAGTTGTTAATTTTTATAAATTAAATAAGTAGTAATCTCGATTTTTCAGGAGTTTTTTGGTCAGAATCTTCCACACAAAGATTTGGTCCTTCGAGCAAAAGTTATAAAAATTATATATCAAAATAAAATTACAAGTCTCTTCAGATTCTGGCTTCTCACGAATAACTCGAATATGGCAAATCGAGTGGGAAAAATCCAAAATTTAAAAATTGTAGCAACGAAGCATATAATCTCTAATTTGAAAAATATAGCGAAAAGTGGTATGTGGTGGCTTATTACGTGACACGCCGGGAGAAGCTTCACCAACAGTGAAGAAGCTGTGAGGAGACGCATGTAGCTGCACATCAAGACTTGAAAAAACCCCAGAGCAACTTAAGGTACAGGTATATGATGAGGAGTATGAGTCATTGGAGGCCTTGGTCCTGGAGTACATAAGGCTATTTCGTTCGAAGATGTATGAGTACAGGGGAATCCATAGAATCTCTCTCAGTCTCTGTGAAGCTAGAAAGAATCCATATTCCTACTTCTAACGGACAGTATGCGTTGCGGTTTGGATTCTGAGATACATATAAAACTATGGTGCACGATACTTCACAATCGAATTCGGTGCAAAAATTACAGTGTCTCCAGAGTACTGTGAAAGGCTACGCACAAAAATTAATCAGCAATTTAAAGATCACCAAATCCAACTACAGTGTCACATGGAACTATTGTCTGAACGCGTTGACAATTATCGAGCCACTGCACAGGAAGTATTATAACGATATCAAGAGATGTGGTAACAACGACATCAAACGATTGCTGCACGTAGCCCATCAACTGAAGGTGGGAGACCCAGCTCAGTTCGTCGGTGAAAGGCGTGGACGCCCTTCGATCAATCTAAAAAAACCTTCTCCGAGCCTCTGAATAAGTTTAGCCCAGGCTGGGTTCACGCACGAAATTATTCCGGCACACACATAGAAAAAGACGCAAATAGCTCTGAAACGGCCCTTTTCTTTCCTCCCCTAACCCTTTCCCTAATAACCGTGACACCCTTTACGTTTTGCTCGACATTTTGCTTAAAAATTCAGAGTCTTCTCTCGATACCCGCACTAGAACGTTCTCAAAAAAGTTATTAACATTCGATGTTAACACCTACTATTACTTCCGAACCTCCCTTTCCTTATCTCTCCCAACTTTTTTCCTAATAACCCGCACTAAACGTTCTCAACAAGTTGTTAACCTGTAGTAATCGAGCAGTCCCACAAGTAAATTGCTCGAAAATCTTCCTATCTCCTATTCAAAATTTTAAAGCCAGATTTAGAGAAATATTTATTTATTTCCATTCATAATCGTAATTTGTAAAATAGTTTTCTTTCTTATTATTATTATTAAATGTAATTTTATATCAATTTTGTTTTATGTTAAATTCAAATATTTCCCTTTAATTATATTCGTTATGAGATTTAACTTTTATTACTATTAAATTAGTGGAAGTCTTGTAAAGATCATTTTCCGTTTGCTAGAAAGAAAAGATTCTTCACTTCACATTTAGCATTTCGTTTTATAGTGAAATTTTCGATGAATCGCGTGAGTAACGAGAACGATGGAAATCAGTTAAGCACGCGTGGGTGTGAATAGTGCTTTAAATGTACATAATGGATGAATACGGATCTGTAAGAAGCATTTTGTGATATTTGAGTGAACCTATGCGGATAGTGATTGCTTGCATTGGTCAGGCTTTTGGGATGTATCAACAATTTTACTGAGGCAATGCTAAGCGTAGCATTCATTTAAAGCCAAATTGAGTGGAGTGAATCGTATGCTTTCACGGCACAACCAACGACCAACGTTTCTTGACCGCCTTCTATACGACTCTTCGAATTCGGTGAGTCTTGACGTAAATATACGATCGAATGCATCGTAGTTACAGTCGCGCTGTCAACGAGAATGGTGAGCGATCGCTTTTAATTCAATTTTGCCGTAGGATACCATTGAAAGAAGTCCTTGGCCGAAAACGTTCTTATACGGAATCGTCAATCCGGAAGGCGAACTGCATTTTATTAATAACAACGTGATTGGATTGGCGCGCTTGACTAAGGAAATTATCGATATCAACGTCTTGTGGATTTTTCCCGTCCGTAGCACAAACTCGCTTCAGTTTCCTGCATTGCAATGAATGGTTCATACTGTGGTTTTGGCTGAGGATAGGGTCTTCTCAAAATCAGGGATGATACAGCAACGCAATTAGTGAGATGGGAGTAGTCAGCCATACGTGTATAATCATCACTGTGACTGGACTTAAATTATATTATAAAACCACTGTGATTTTGGTAATACGTGGTTGCTCAGTCGTCAGATGCCGAAACGTGTATCTGCGTATATGTGACGGTGCCCGAATAGACTTATTTTTAAATGAAACGTAGTGGCGTTAAGACCACGGATTGCAAACATTTATATTACAAATTGGTAAAAGTTAACTCCAGACAGTGAATCGCTTATTATACATTCGTATTGTATCTGTGTTGGTAGACAATCACGCTATGATAGGATCCAAGGAGATAAATGCTCAATCATATAGGAATCAAAACGAAACCCTCAAAGGTATTACTAAAAATCATCCGGCGCCGTGTGGAAATTCTTGCTCAAGCTTCCATAGGGGCTTAAGTTCCTACTTATCCTGTGAAAATCATCATTGCTTAAACCTGCACTACAATTACTTCTTGACAACAACATTTCATTTGGCAGAACTAAAAGCAAAGTGAAGGGGTTTTCAGTAATTTGTCCACTGCAAAAGGTATTATTGCCAAATTAATTATCTTAACGTCTTTCTTAAAAATAACTTGGAAGATAGCTAATATTTTTGTCCCTAAAAATCTTCAAGTAGTACCAATAGTTTTTTTGCACTGAAGAAACCATTATCACAAACAAATGACGCTATAACTTTTATAGTGTTTGTGATTTATATTACATCTAAGACAACAAATGAAAACAAACAACAGTTATATAACCCTAATGTTGCGATACTAGAACGTAGTTTCTGGCCAAGTCAAAAAATACCCCAGTTTCAAACAAATAAGTTTATGTTTTCTTTTGTTTTAATTTTAATAGATAGAATGAAATTTTATTATTATATTCTGATATAGTACCCAATCTATTACTAATAAACCCATGAATTGTTAAACACTATACATTTTGGTCTTTCCATTTCGTTTTACCTGACCGGGTATGGGACCCGCAACAATGGTAGGCTCCTCCACTAACATGGGCTAGCCATCGGGCGCGCTCCTCCGTTTCGTTGTTCAACAGGGGCTCTTGCCCGGATAGAGTGGCCTTCCGCTCGCGTGCCCTTTTATAGTATAGAGTTATGTGATTCCATCAAATAATTCTATAACATAAATTGGCCACGTCTGTATTTCTCATTTGATGGAAAAAATTCACGCCAATTAAGTTTATATAAGTTTTTCACTCAAATGGGAAATATATGTCCACGTCTACTTTGGATCTTGAGCCGGTTGGGAGGGTGCGACGAGGCACCACCTCCATCTGGATGCCCCACTCTTATTTGTGGGCCATAAGAATCGTCGGTAACGACGAAGTCCTCTTGTGTCCATCTGTCTTTCCCAGGTCCAGTTTGCCCTTTGCGTCAGCAATTTTCGACCCTTCCCTTCTTCTTCTTTTTCTTCTTCCTAGCACTACAGCCCCTTTCCAGCCCCTTGCAGCTTCCGCAGTCTTACAATCGTTGAGACCTCCGGTTCGTCAAAAATTTCATACAGCTCATGGTTGTATCGAATTCGCCACTGGTCCCCATCTAGCTTCGTTCCGATTATTCGCCTCAGGACCCGTTGCTCAAAGGCGTTCAATATATTTGCGGATTCTTGGGTTAAGGTCCATGTATCACACCCATAACATAATACAGGTCTTATCAAAGATTTGTATACTTGGAGCTTTGCTTTCCTGTGTATGCAGCTGGTCTTTAAGATCGTCAATACTGAATAAAATATTTTATTCGCGAGCTATATTCTCCGGCGTATTTCATCTCTTTCATTGCCCGTTTTCGTTATTTTAGCGCCTAAATACACAAATTTGCTAGCATTTTCGATACTGTATTCGCCAAGTGTGATATTTTGTGTATTTGGGGTATTTTTCCTCGATTGCGTCATGAGCTTTGTTTTATTTTCGTTGATTTGTAGCCCTACTAGTTTTGCTTCGCTGTCGAGTTTCAGGAAGAGTTCTTTGGCAGTTGTTAATGACCGTGACACAATGTTGATGTCGTCCGCATAGGCCACTACCTGGCTCAACTTGTATAGTAATGTGTCTCGCGTATCGACAGGTAGCTTCCGTATGACGTATTCCAGAGCCAAATTGAATAGCAAAGGGGCCAGCCCATCTCCCTGCCTTAGTCCGATATTTGTGTCAAAGGCATCGGTGAGTTGGTTATTGGGAGGTCGTCGACGTCATTGTCATTTTGGTAAGACGGACTGATTTAGCTGGGATACCAAGGTAAGGCATTATTTGGTACAATACGTTACGATCAATAATGTCGTATGCTTCCATAAAGTCAAAGAAAATTTGATGTACGTCTATGTTAAACTCCCAGCATTTTTCAAATAGCTGCTTGACTGTGAACAATTGGTCTGTTGTCGATCTACCTGCCCTAAAACCACCTTGATACTCCCCAATAATACTGTTGGCGTATGATCCGACTTTATTTTCTAAGATTTTTAAAAATATTTTGTACGCCGTACAAAGTAGTGATATGCCCATATAATTTTCGCAATGTAGCTTGTCACCTTTTTTGTGGATAGGGAATATAATTGATTGGCTCCATTTTTTCGGCATATGTTCTTGTTGCCAAATGTACTGGATGACTTTGTGAATACCTTGATGAACACTACTGCCACCATATTTGATGAGCTCCACTGGAATCTCATCAATGCCCGGCGCTTTAGTATTCTTTTGGGCTTTGATGATGGAACAAACTTCACCCAGAGTTGGTGGGGCCAATGGAAGCTCTCCGCAGACATCTATAGGCTCCGATGTTCTAGAGCTGTGCGGAGGATTAAGGAGGTGCTTGAAATATTGTGCCCATCTTTCCTTAATCTTGATTTCATCAGCGATTATATTGCCGCTGTCATCACGACAGAGCGTAGTTTTGGGCTGATAACCACGTTTCGGGCTTTTTACTACTTTGTATGCTTGTCTTGTGTTATTGCTTGCTAAACTTACATCTATACTTCTCAATTGGTCGTCATAGTATTTTCTTTTCTTAATTCTAATCATCTTAATCGCTACTCTTCTGAGATTTTCATAGTGCTCTCTCCTCGTCCTGGTTTTCCTACCTACATATTCTTTGTACGCTTGATTCTTTTTATCTAACGCATTCGGGCGCTCATCATCGAACCAATCATTCTTTTTGCGCCGGGCTTGATGTCCGATCGTCTGTTCTGCCACGGTTCTGATAGCCGCTTTCACTTCCATCCTGAGCTCGTTGCTCGTCTTTAACGATGCGTCTGATAAGATGGGAGCCAGCTGGTTTTCGAGGGTCTCCGTGAAATTTTCGGCCACAGACGCTGTTTGGAGCCTTTCGCTGGTTACCTCGATTTCGACTTAGGTCTACATTTATTTGACCCCAGAAATTCGTGGATGCGAAATTCTTTTGTAGTGGGTCCTTGTGCTGGGGGAAAGAACCCGCCCCTCGAAATCACAACGCTAGCCTGTCAGCGCATTCATGCGTCCCCAGACAAGAACAATCTCAGCGAATCTTAACATCCTCTTCCGCTGAGGCAGCAGATCGTCGCTGCAGTCCTTTACGGACATTCTAATCTTCCTACGTATCACTACAAACCTTCGAAATTTCTACACAACATAACTCCCAAACTTCCCTTTCCTTTCCTATCCATCTCATTTTTTAGTATTCCGAGCTAAAACATTCTCACACAAGATGATAATGTTCAAAAATGCCACACAATATAACTTAACTTCCCTTTCCTTGCCTATCCAACCCTCTTTCCTAATTTTTTTTTTGTGGCTAGGAGGAGAATGTCCAGGCACTGAGTGTGGGGATGGCATACTCATAAGTGACTAGACTACTTACTTATTAAATGCTTCACCTATCAACCTGAGAACTTAGCCTGGAACCGACATATTACTTTGGGCCAGGTCTCATTTTGATATGGGGTGATGTCCCTTCAAGCTGGCGGATTCCTCTTTAGCGGGAGGGGAAGGAGGAAGAGGAATGGCCAGAAAAGCGATTGCCAGGCTCAACAGCCCTGAGGGCTGAGGGTCCCTTTTATCTTTTAAGACTGCCCGAACATAATGTGCCACATGGTTCACCATGATTTACCAATCTTTTGCAGGTTAGACTGAAAACACCCATGCCCGTTCAAAAGGTGGGTCAGATATAATACCATGCCTTCAATTTAGCCACGGTCTCATAAATATATCTTTGCTGCCTATATAAAGAAGATGTATCGGCAAACCGTCCTTGAACGCGATCGACATTTCCAAAGGATTTTCTAGCGTGTTAAGCCAAGCGAACCAATCGACCATTTCCAACTAAGCGTGGTGACATACGAGACAGAATGTGCACCGTATCTGGCAATCAGGACTCTATAACAGCTCGTGATAGATGAATGTTCCTCACTCCCGGAGGCAGGTCAAAACTTAAACAGCGACTTTAAGGTGGACGATGTTTTAGCCGGGCTAGACAAGGTTGAAAGTCTGCTTCAGTTACAGATGGACCTGCGAAGACTTCTGAACAAGAGAGGGTTTCATCGGAGGAAGTGATCCTCCAACCACCCATAGCTGTTAGAACGAGCGCCTGAATCAGAAAGGGAAACACATCTTTGCACCTTAGCACCGCGATTTAATTGCATAACCCTTATGGCATAAATTGGCTACGTTTGTATTCCTCATTTGAGGGAAAAGGTGTATGTCCGTAGAGGACTGCAGCGATGGTCTGCTGCCTCGGCGAAGGAAGATGTTGATATCCGCGGAGAATGCCCTTGTCTGGGGACGCGTGAATGCGCTGGCAGGCTAGCATTGCGGTGTCGTAGGGCGGGTTCATTCCCCCAGCACAAAGACTCACTACAAAAGAATTTCGCATTAACGAATTCTTGGGTCTCAAAAGAACGGGCGACCGAAGTCGAAAAATTGGAGGTAACTACCAAAAGGGAAAATGACTTGCTCAGAGAACAAGTTGAACGAGTGAAAACAGACGGACTTAGGGTAACCTCGTCGTTACCCGACGATTCTCATGGCCCACAAATAAGAGTGGGGCAACCGGATGGTGGTGGTGCCGCCTCGCACCCACCCAACCGGATCAAGATCCATGAAAGTTGCAGTGGCCATACATTTCTCTTCTGAGTGGAAAACTCATACAACATAACTTGTATGAGCCTTACCATCAGAAAAGAAATATACCGATGACCAATTTATATCATAGAGTGATGTCAGCGAATCACATAACCCTATGCCATAAAAAGGCACCTTGGCACCCGCAAGAGTCCCTGAAACAAAAAGAAGGTTAGAGCGTGCCCGATGTGTAGCTCATTTTTGGTGGGGAAAGCCTTCCATCGTGCCGGGTCCTATACCCGGTCAGACAGGACAAAATGAAAAGACCGGCGTTCTACTGTAATGAACTAACATTATTATTCCATTCCAAAAATAGATATATACACTTTATATAGATATCAATAAAATTATTATAGTTTTGTTTTTATTTGACTCTACTTTTAATTTTAATATTAAATCCCCGTATACCGCAATGATGAATTTTCAAATATGCTCATACCGTTTAAAGTGGAACGTTAACAAGAACTTAAATTCGTCAATCGATATCTATCTCTTAAATATCTGTCTCCCTTCCGCAAAGAAAACAACAGAATACATAATCATAGTACATAGAATACATAGTCACATTCATTCATTCATAATTATTCACAATTCGAGAATTGTAAATTGTGATTTACAACTGTCTATTAGAAAACGGGAAGTGTTTAAAAAAAAGATAACAAATGTTCGTGCAACCTGTCTTTCATAAATATATTAATAAAAAAAAACATGTAAAAATTTAAATGTATGAAAAGGGTACTTACCCATCCTCCTCGACGAGCGCTCGTTGATGGGGTGGGCAGCCCTGAAAGCTAACTTTTGTGACATTTCTTTTTTTTTCCTTTTTTTTATTTTGTAAACTAATTCATCCGATCAAAGATATAGTGTAATCAATCATCCAATAAATTTAACGGTTCGTCAATGTGATTAGTTTCAAGGAAGGATCGAACCACAGTTTGCCCCATTACGGGTAAAGTGTTAGAAGTTTCTTCCGTCAAGCTCAGATTGTATAATAGATATGAAACCTCATCGGTGTCTAGGCCTGCATTCCGTTATTGCCAATTATATCAAAGTCTATAGCACTCGACTTTCCATGCTGGTTGAAACTTTGTTAATACCATAACAGAGAGAATACCCCTTCACTCTTTGTAGATATTCAGGCCGTAAAAGATTTTCTCAGGCCTTGAATCACCAATATAAGGACGTTCAATTGCAGGTGGCGAAGGGAAATTGTAAGTTACGACATGATTGTTTACTTCACTTATGAAATGCAACCATATGCCGGGGTCCATCTCACACAATAACCATCACGACAGTAGTAAAACGCGAAGGTGGGATTTATTGTAAAATATATGAAGACTATCCGGTTAACCCTAAAAGTGCACTTGTCCCCGTAAATAATTATATTTGCAAGTATCCCGTCTACAGACTTAATCTTGAATAACAATTGCGTACTTCATCGGTATCAATTTGATAAGCAAACAATGCTCATTGAAAGTAAATAATATGGCGGATCACTGCTACTGTCCACTTAAATTACACACTTGCAAATTGTTTCTCCATTCCCTATCTCCTTTTGGGACCTGATTATTTCTGGGAGCTAAAGAATAACTTTTTGACAGATGGTTTAAGGGAGGGAGGAACCTTTGGACACCCAAGCGAAAACACTTCCACCATACATTTTGACGAAGCACGAGTTTTACTCCACTTTTTACTAGCCCACACGACTAACGAAGTGTTCACAATCTGCACAATCTTTAAATTTCCCACGAATACCGGTACCGCCTTCCTTTGACGAACACTTTCATTTTCAATGCCAGTATCGAGCCGTCTCAAATGAAATTAAAAACTCAATCAATAGATCCCTCGCGAATCAATCTATGGCCATCTTTAAGGAACGAGCAGCGGACTATCTCCCCTCATACGCGACGATTTGCTCCACGATTTTCACTCCGTGGCCCACCAAACCGGACTCCCTGCTATGGGATCAAGTCCAAATCCGTTCGCTCTCATTCTCCACCGGCATTCTTCTTGCGTTCTTTTCCCTCTCATTTCAGGTTTCTACTGCAATACATGTTGCTGCTGCCATGTATATTGCTGCTGCAATACATGTTGCTGCTGCAATCTATATTGTTGCTGCAATGTATGTTGCTGCTGCCATGTATGTTGCTGCTGCCATGTATATTGCTGCTGCAATGTGTATTGTTGCTGCAATACATGTTGATTTGGTTGATGTGGGTAATGATTCGAAGGGTTCTGTTGCGCAGTTGTGCTAAATTTATTAGGATAATCGGCCGTATTATAATATCCAAGCATTTTTCAATGGGATTTGTCTTTTGAAAGAATTCCTCTTGTTTAGGCCTCCAACTTCCTCTTCCCTCTCTATCTTTTACTATTTATTTTGCGATATTTAATGCAATCAGGGTCTTGTATAATCGATCGAGTTTGATTGCTTCTGCGTTGATTATTTGATACGTTTTTTAGGTCTTTGTAAAAATTTTTTTTACAAAGACCTACTAGTTTCGCGACCTGTCTGTCCGTCCGTCTGTCCGTGCGTCACAGCTAATTTCCTCAGAAACTATAGAAGCTAGAATGCTCAAACTTTGTGAAAAGGTCAGAAGCGACGGTTTCTCAAAAGTTAAGGCCTTAACAAAAATTTAAAAAATTTTTAAGGGGGGTCCCTCCTAATAACGAATTGGCCGTTGAAAAATTTTTTTAATCAAAGGTTGTCGAGCGGGGTATCAAATTAAAGGTCTTGATTAGAACTTTTAGAATCTGAAATAAAAAAATCATTTTATGAATTAGGGGGTCCAGGCGAAGGCAAAATATACCCAAAATTTGTGTCCCCCCCCTCGCGGTTGGACACCTTACAGCCGAAAAATCTGAAAATTATCACAAACGTGGGTCTTTATGAGAACAAGGGCAACAAATACCCTAGAAATCGAAATTCGCTCAACTTTGTTAATAATAGTATGATTTGTAGATTTTACATTTTTGCCCATAAAATCAAAACGGTACCTTTAAATTTTGCAATTATATAGACTGGTATACGATATATATATTCACAAAATTTAGTTGAGATCGAATCATAATCAAGTGAGTTATAGCCATTTCAATTATATGGAATTTCAACAACAATAACACGTGTTTATGGTTGATATAGGGTTTTCTAATAAGAGGTGTTATTTTGATATTAAAAGAAAAATGCCATTTTTGAATATAAATGATCGCATGTTTATTTCATCATTAAGAAGAAGATATGTTGTTAATGGCAAAAAATAACATCAGGCAAATAACTACTACGACACGCTTACAGGACCATATCCTTTTCATGAAATTTTCCATAACGAAATCGCAAAGTGGCTGCCCTATGTCCTCGGTAGCCTCACGAATTTCATCTTTGAGATCTTGAATCGATGCTGGGCTATTGACGTAGGCCTTCTCTAACACGTGGCTCCAAAGAAAGAAGTCGCAAGGTGTTAAATCACAAGATCTATTCAAAATAACACCTCCTATTGGAAACCCTATATATATTTAAAATTGACTAAGGCACTTTTATTTTCTTTCAATTTTCATGAAAATTTAAGGAATAGTTTTAAACTTGAACATGTTCAATCGGCCGAACATTCAGAAAAATCACTTAAGCTAGATTAAAATGGCGGCTGCACTGTGCTTATGAGAGAAATTGTGCATCTTTTGTATAAATTTGAACGATTTCATATCCAAGTATTGGATGAATAATTCAAGTTATCGATTCACGCCATGAGAAAACTTGTTTCTAACCCTAGGATGTTTATAAAGACCTTCTGGTAGGAGCACTCTCCTGCTTACTCAACTTGTTCTATCTTTCTTTTTGTATTTCGCTCACTAAACTAAATTTATTGACTAATATAGCATCGTTGATTGTACATACCAAAAAGTGCTGTTCACAACCATAAACTTTGCTCTTCGTCTAAAGAGATCCAACCTTTTCATAGCATTTAGCCATTTCAATGTCCTGGTGTTTTGATAACTGGTTCTCTTTCTACTTTTAGGCATACTGAATTTTTTGAAAGGCTGGACCTTTTGATATGTTGGGGCTTGATAATCGGTTGTCACTTGCTGCCAGGGTGAAGGAGATAGGAAGGTTTTCGAGCAGTTTGCTAGTATAACTGCTCGATTACTACAAAGGTCATACAAAGTACTTTTGTATAAGTTTTTCACTCAAATAGGAAATACATGGCCACGTCTACGTTTGGATCTTGATCCAGTTGGGAGAGTGCGCGGAATGCACTTTAATTTGTGGGCCATAAGGATCGTCGGTAATGACGAAGTCTCTGTAAGTCCGTCCGTTTTTGCCCGGCCCAATTTGTTCTTCGAGCAAACATAGCAACCCTTAGTAGGCTACCTCGGCCTCGACACCAGTCGATGGGCATTTTTCCATGTTTAATTCATGAATGCGAAATTCTATTGTAGTGGGTCCTTGTGCTGAGGAAAAGAACCCGCCCATGACACCGCAACACTAGCCTGCCAGCGCATTCACGCGTCCTCAGACAAGGCCAATCTTAGCGGATCTCAACATTCTCTTCCGCCGAGGCAGCAGACCATTGTTGCTGTCCTGAACGGACAATTAATCATACCTACTTCTACTACACAAGTGTGGGTCCAGGCCAAAGCAGTGAGTTGGCGCCCACGCCCGTCTGCAGCGAGCAAAGTCGGGATCACAGGGCCCTCTGCCGCAGCGCCCCAGTTGTAAAGGGTAACAAAAAAAAACTCAATTATGCCAATTCGTCTGATGAGTAATTGAATCAAAATTTTTTAGGAACATTAAATGTGCACTCACATAGATACAGCCTGAAGAAAATTACTAGCTTTTCCTTCTCCATCGAAAGTATAACGTAGCAGGATTTGCACGATTTAACTCTTTTGAAAATCTTCGACGTTAACAGGGTCTACCTTCACGCCTCTCACGAATCACATCCTTGAACGAAGCCTGCTACAAAAACGGTCCAAAATTATTCACTAGTTGAACATAAGATGTTCCTTCCTATAGGATATCTCGATCTTTACCTCAAGTATTATCCTTCCCATCATACATATCTGATGAAATAACATCAACAAAAGCAAGAGCCCTAACAACAATCATCAAATGGAACTCAAATCCTCTTACACGACAAAACCATTTAACTTTTCATGTCACTCGCCATTGCGAAATTAATCTTCGAAAAGAAAACTCCTAAAAGCTTGTTAGAATCTCCCGGCACATCACGTGGAAGTGCATATTTTGCTGGAACACACTTGAATATTCGTCAACTAAGAGACACCTACACGGAGAGCTTAAGTTTTCCTCCTCCAAATAAACGTCCATACTCCATGTACAACTATACTCATCTGTACACATGTGCCATTCAACAAAAAAAAAAATTATTCCTTTGTCGCCTGTTATATCATGCGTTGGAATATGCCTCCATCCGTATGTACATATGTGACAATTTCATGCTCTGAACATCCACAGAGAAAGTAGATTGTTTCTTTAAGTAATCAACAAGTGGTTGGCTTGCAGCAACAGCTCAGGCTAACAAAATAGCTGATTTCATAGGTGGGTACTAATAATTTGCAACATTAATGCAAAATGTCTGCATTTGTTCGTAACAGGCACACCTGTAGTGGCTTTGTGATCTCTATCCTCGTTTCGAGCGTTGTCTCCAATAGGAACAATGACTAACGCCTGCGGTTAAATGACATATTTATTACACTTGCACTTTCAACGGAGCCATCACCTCATAAGTGCAAAATAATCGCACTTTAAGCGCTCGGTAATGCTGCCCCGAGGAACGCAATTTCAATTAGGAATGGTTAGCCATTACTAATTCTGCAATCACGCAGGCACGGCGACCTTGAGGAGTTTGCCAAACTCATTAGACGGATGAATTCCATGGGTTATTAGGTAATAACAGAACAAACGCGAATTGCTTATATTTGCTAAACAAAGAGTGTACAAAGCTTTTATTAGTCCATTTGGTGTACAAACTCGAGGCCAGCAAACTTCCAAGAAATATTGAGCTAATTGCTGAAGATGTGAATTCATTAAAATTAACTATCAGACCATCAAAGCAATCCTACACGATTTTCTTGTTTTCTGCATAATTGACTTGGTCCACCTTAACTGTTGCCATCTTCCTATGTGAGACTGATTAAATTATTCAAAACACCTCCAACACGAAAATTTCACAATGGACTGCAAATCCCCTTAAATTAATTCACATTTCACTCGAAGTTCTCCTGGACGTTTCGGACAAAAGGGCATTCATTTATAATTCATTAAAAAGGTTGTACTGTGTACACATGATGATGTCCTACTTCCCGTTAAGGCAAACATGAAATTCTTGCAATTCTATATACAATTGTCAAGAAACGAAACGTGAAGAAGTAGAAAAGACACTTCTGCAAATAAGTTCTTAATGCCACCGCAAAGCTCTAATATCCTTCTATGTTACGCTCTGAGATGAGAAGGAATGAGCAAAAGCACAAGAAACTCAAATTGTAGTTGGAAGTTTACTGTAAAGTTCACCACATCCATTCAATATGTCTCTTGTGTTGACTTGAAAGATTCAAGGCTCTACTTTTCGGCAAACTGTCAAAGTTGATAATCCTTTAATACAAGAGGGTGGTTACAACAGACAGTGATGAGAAAGATGTCGAAAAGTTTTGAAACTTAATGGGAGTTTGAAATTTTTGGAATGTTTAGATTACAAGGAACGAATTGAAATGTGTTTTAAACTTTTTTCAATTTAGTCAGTAGAAATATACGATAAACAGCTTGATGGGTATTGAATTACTTGTTAAGGGTAAAACTACGAAGTAGCATTTTTAACAAGCTGTAGTACCAGGAGATTCTGGAAAGACTATCTAATTGAATTAAACAGCACCCTTACGACCGCATACATTGCTGAAAAACATATATTTGAAATGTTTTTATTTTTTGTTTCCGTGGTTGGAAGGTCAAGGCCATTTACGCCCTCAGCAAGGGTCTTCCAGGGGTAAGTTACGTACTCACTAACTCACACCGCCTAAGATTTCATTCATCATAATGTACATGAGTCCATTAGATGCAAAGTGCGCCTATTCCATTTTTTCTGAAATTAGACTTATGTATTCAGCTTAAAAGTTATTAATTTTCTAATGATTCTGTACAAGAATTGAAAATCTAAACTCGCTTTTTCTTGAATTTATTTTACGTTCGATTTGACTACCACATGCAAAATGCGTCTATTCCATACATAAGTAATTAACAAAGTGCTGATATTCCCTTATATCCACATATCACTTGGAAAGCTAGTCTATTCCAAAAGAAGTTCAAAATACTGACAAATAAGCCTTTTTCAATGCGCGGTCTATTCCTGACTTTGAAAAGCTCAGGAAAACTGGAGTGTTTTTATTTTCAATCGTCACTAGTCAAATTTGAGTTTCTCATCATTAGTGGCGAAGTGTAGAGTGAAGTGTTTTTTAAAACAAGAGGAAAATTTATTAACAATAAGTTATATATTCTCAAATGGAGGAGCAAGTATCCGTGGAATATGTAGCAGAAGTTTTAAGTGGTGAATAGGTGAGAAAGCCTGCCAGGGAATCTGAAAATACAGCACGATGTAAAGCTTTTCATACTGTTACATGTTATTAATAATGCAATCTTAAAGATATAAGTATAAGAAATTACCCAAAAAAAGTCTTGTGCTCATAAAGGGACATCATTTAAATGCAGCGAAGCAAATGGAAGGGATCTGGTGTCGTTTGAAAATTCGTTTTATGCTTTCCCTGAAAAAATAAAGCAAGATATGTTTATTCCAACACATTGTGCTACTGAACCACCGATAAGAACAGATCGACGCTTAAAAGGAGGCAGCGAGAAGGGAACTTCAATAACATACAGATTTCGAAAATTAAACGGAAAAATTGTGAAAGTATGCCAAAAGATATTCATCAATACGTTGAACATATCTTATGATCGTGTACAGAGCGTGTGCGAACGACATTTGCAACAGACTGTAGAAAAACGTGGAGGAGACAGGATATCAGACGCGAACAAAGACAAAAAATAAGCAGTTTAAAACTTCATCAAGTCATTTAAAGTAGTGTTACATGTACAAATAATTCTGCGAGCTACTGTCGCAATTGTTTTCACAACAATTAAGAAACATCAACAAAACGAATTTAATCGAAACCACGAGAACCTAACAAGCACGAACAACATCTGAAAGTGAGTCACTGCTCCATTCATTCATGCTAAAATGTTCCCGCTAACCCACCAATGTACGAGAACTGAGTTGAATGATTAGACACCCTATATAAAAGCGAGCTGAATGAATGGGGGAATCATTCATTCGACCGCGATAAGAACTGCGATAGTATGTGGGAAGCGATATTATTCGAGTAGTAGAAAAGTGATTTTCGTAATAGTGAAGTGATTTAGAAGACAATTGCGATAAGAAATTTAGGGACAAGTGTTAGATTTTTCATAGTAAAAATTAAAATTAGTGAAAGTGTTAAATTGATCATTGTGCACTTTTGTAATTAAATAAACTCTTTTAACTTAAATTAAAAGACATTGCGTTTTCACTTTCCCGGAACATTAAAATTATTGGCCGCGAACCAAAAACACGCGACAATGGTGTCGAGAAGTGAGATTAAAAATTTTGAAAGTGAAAATTTGAACATTTTTATAGTGCACAATAGTAAAATTTAAAGAAACATTAAAAATGCCACGAAGCCTAAACTTAAAAATTAATGAACTGACCATGTCGGAGCTTAAGGAAGAGTTGGAACAGCGAAACCTGGCTACGCAAGGTACAAAGGCCACACTGATTGCACGCTTGCGTGACGCGATTGAATCGGAAGGCGCGTATCTGGATTCGGGTGAGCTTTCAGATGCAGAAAAAGGCGCAGAAGGTGGTGAAGCAGAAACACCAAAATCAAAGGAGCCAGAAAATGCGCTGATGCAAATGTTAATGCTGATGTCATCCAGTTTAACTGCGAAGCTAGATGAACAATCAGCGAAGCTCAATGAACAGTCGTCCAATTTAACTACGAAGCTAGATGAACAATCAGTGAAGCTGGACCAACAAGCGATCGAAATCAAGGAAGTGCAAAAACAGTCAATCGAAATAAAAGCGGAGCTCGGTAGCCTGAACAATCAAATTAAATGCGTCGAGGAAAAGGTTTACCAGGTCGAGGAGAAGGTCAGCCAGGTTGAGGAGAGAATCAACTATGAGATCAGCCAGGTCGAAGAGAGAATGAACCATGAGATGGAAAAAGTGAAAAAAGAATTGGAAGCAGCGAAGGCAGTAGTAACCACCTCACGAGCCCCGCTTATAACCGCAGCGCAAAGCACATCCAGAAACGTGCAAGCACCAATATTCGATGGGCAAACGGTCTTGAGTATTTACAAGACCCAGTTTGAAGCTGCCGCAAGGGCAAATCACTGGAATGAGCAGGAACGAGCAACTGCACTGATTCTTGCTCTAAGAGGCCCGGCTGCCGAGCTTTTGCAGACGATCCCCGTTGATTTACACTCAAACCCGGCTGCTATATTGAATGCGCTCGACATGCGTTATGGAGGCGACCATCTGAAGCAGATTCATTGGGCACAGCTACGGAATCGGATGCAGAAGTCTGGCAAAACCTTACAGCAGCTAGCCCAAGACATTGAGCGACTGGCACTTTTGGCTTATCCAGCTTACGACCCAGAACATCGAGATGATGCAGCGACAGAAGCATTCATCAGCGCACTGAAGGACCCGGAATTGCAACAAGCTGTGCGATTAGCTCAAAAGCAAACGGTTAAGGACGCATTGGTTTATAGCCTGAACTATGAGGCAGCGAAAAATTCGACTCGTAGCACAGCCAGGCTCCATGAGGTAATGGCAAACGAGTGTAGGTGTGAGCGCGTGGAAAATGAGCGAGAGCGGCAGGTACATGGTGCGCCTAGATGCTGGGATTGCGGTGAGAAGGGGCACCTGCAAAGAGACTGCAAGAATCGAAGAAAACGGAGGTATTGTCCAGGATGGTGGAGATCCAGACCGAGTCAGGAGCACAGAATGGAGGCCCATCAAACTGCAAGGGCCAACTTCGTGGGGCAGAGGTTGGCTAGGAGGATCGACATCCCCAGCACCAGCATCACCGTGTCGAGACTACATCGTGTAGGAGCGGACTTATGCCTTCCGGGTCAAGTTGACGGAGAACACTGCACCATAACAGTCGACACTGGTGCAACCCGATCGATTATCCAACCAGACCTAGTTAGACAGCAACAACTTCACAAGGGCAGAATTTTCTCACTACGGACAGCTACGGGAGAAACTGCACCTGTTCATGGAGAGGTCAACCTCCAGATACAGTTGGGAGACCTCGTGTTCCGACATAATTTCCTGGTCGCGAACATTATGGATGACTGCATTCTCGGAATGGATTTTCTACGACCACATGGAATCACGTTGGATTTGGGCAAACGTGTATTGAAATTGCAGAATGTCGAAGTACTGATGGAGGATCCCAGCGTCCAAATCCCCAAGATGAATGTAGTGGTATGTACTGACACTGATGTACCTAATTCTTCCGAAAGCATTGCATGGGCCAAGCTTGATGGTGATACTGGAGACCACCGATCTTATCTGATAGAGCCAACGAAGACGTCCGCAATGCGCAGTTTGATTGCAGGACGAAGCCTTGTAAGATCTTTAAGGAACGGATATGTGCCGGTTAGAGTCCTTAACACCGCAGACTCAACCACGAGCATCAAAGCGGGAGAAGTCATCGGCAGCTGCCAGCCTGTTTCCACCATCACCTCTTTGGAAACTACTCACGACCATCATTGGAAAAGGAGCCAAGACACAGACAAAGCCCGGGAATCCACGTCTGCGATATTGAAGCAAGTCAAATTGCCAGTGCAGCTATTCAAACGAGCTTCTGAACTGATCACCAAGTACAGTGACATCTTCTCAACAAGCCCGGATGACCGAGGCCGAACGAGAATGGTAACTCACGTCATAGATACTCAGGGAGCCAAGCCGATTCGACAAGCACCGAGACGTCTCCCTATAGCCAAACAAGGAGAAGTGAGCGCGCTGATCTCGGACATGGAAAAACAAGGCGTTATTGAACCTTCTGTCAGTCCATGGGCCGCGCCTGTAGTTCTAGTCAAGAAAAAGGATGGTAGCACTCGCTTTTGTATCGACTATAGGCAGCTTAACGACGTCACTAAGAAAGATAGTTACCCGCTTCCACGCATCGATGACATCATGGACACTTTAGCCGACGCAAAATGGTTTTCTACACTCGATCTCAAGAGTGGCTACTGGCAGGTAGAAATTGACAAGAAGGACCGAGAGAAGACCGCATTTTCAGTTGGGACGGGATTGTGGCAATTTGTTGTGATGCCGTTTGGGCTTTGCAATGCTCCAGCCACTTTCGAACGCTTGATGGAATACGTGCTACGTGGTCTAACCTGGAAAACCTGCTTGGTGTACTTAGATGACATCATCGTCATCGGGAGAACGTTCGAAGAGCATGTGCGGAACTTAGAAGAGGTTTTCTCCCGATTGCGACTGGCAAATTTGCAACTTAGTCCCAACAAGTGTACCCTTTTCGCAGCTGAAGTAAAATACCTGGGACACGTCGTATCAGCAGAAGGAGTCAAAACAGACCCTGAGAAAATTGAAGCCGTGAAAAGCTGACCAACACCAAACAAGAAGCGCCAACTACGAAGTTTTCTGGGTCTGGCGACCTACTATCGAAGATTCGTCAAAGACTTTCCCAAAATAGCTAAGTGTCTCCATCAGCTAACCGAGAAAAATCGTCCGTATGTCTGGAATGAACAATGCTAGACAGCCTTTGAGACCCTGAAGGAAAAGCTGTGTGAATCACCCGTGCTGGCGTATCCGAAACCCGGAAAAATGTTTGTAGTTGACACCGATGCGAGCAACGGCGGTATTGGAGCTGTACTCTCCCAGCAGATCAATGGCGAAGAAAGAGTCCTCTCGTATTACAGTCGAGTTCTTTCAAAAAGTGAGAGGAACTACTGTGTGACCAGGAAGGAGCTATTGGCTATAATAGAGGCCACCAAGCAGTTCCACAAGTACCTATATGGCCAGAAATTTATTCTTCGCATCGCTGAGACGGCTACTTAACTTCAAAAACCCCGAGGGACAAGTTGCGAGATGGATACGACTACGAAATTGTTCATCGAAAGGGAGGAGTTCATGGAAATGCTGACGCCCTATCTCGTCGTCCATGTCCATATGGAAGGAGACGACTGGGCGACCTGAGTGGAAGGACGTTTCAACGCATGGCGCAATCCTGAAAAGCTATTGGGCACAATGGAACTCCCTTCAGGTGGAGGGTGGTGTACTCAAGTGGAAATAGGAAACGGCGGATGGCAGCTCCTATAGGATGCAAACTATACTACCCAAAAGCCGAATCCACGATGTGGTTAAGGAAATGCATGAAGGATCCTCGGGAGGCCACCTTGGTGTTAACAAGACCTTAGGGAAATTGCGGGAAAGATTCTACTGGCTCAACGCTCGAGAAGACGTAGAAGACTGGTGTCGCAGATGCACAATTTGCGCTTCCGTTAAAGGCCCAAAGCGACGACTGAGAGGACAAATGCAAACCTATAACGTGGAGGTACTGTTTGAAAGGATTGCTGTTGACATCGCAGGACCCTTTCCTGAATCTGAATGGGGAAATCGATACACGCTGGTTGTGGCCGATTATTTCAGCAAGTGGCCCGAGGTCTACCCCATTCCCAACCAGGAAGCGACTACTCTAGCCGAACAGCTGGTGTTAAATTGGGTCAGTAGGTACGGCGTACCTTGTGAACTACATTCAGATCAAGGTCGAAACTTCGAATCACTAGTTTTTAGCGAGATTTGCAAGCTGCTGGGAATACGGAAAACGAGGACGACACCCCTGCATCCCCAATCCGATGGAATGGTCGAACGTTTCAACGGCACGCTCAATAAACACCTGGCCAAGATGGTTGACGAGAACCAAAGGGACTGGGACTGACACATTCCACTATTTTTGATGGCGTACAGAGCTGCCGAACATGCACCGACGGGCCAAGCCCCAGCCAAAGCCATTTTTGGAAAGACTATTCGTCTGCCAGCCGATATAAAGTTCGGAACACCCCCTGAGAAACCCCAAACGATCTTGGAGTACGCAAGCGATCTAAGGCAACGGTTGAACTAGATACATCGGACAGTGCGAAAACACCTCGAATCGGCTACTGACCGCATGAAGACCAGGTATGATCTAAAGGCTAATTCTACTGGCTTCCAGCAAGATGACTTGGTGTGGCTATATAACCCGCAACGACGAAAGGGTAGGTCTCCAAAGTTGCAACATAATTGGGAGGGACCATACCGAGTTACAAAGCGAATCAACGACGTCGTATACCGAACACAGGAACATCGTAAGCCGAGAGCTAAAATGAAAATCGTGCATCTGGACCGTCTTGCCCCATATAACACCCAGGGAGAATTGACTACAAATAGGGACACATCTTTTCGGGGCGAAAAGAACTGAGGTGGGGGCAGTGTTACATGTACAAATAATTCTGCGAGCTACTGTCGCAATTGTTTTCACAACAATTAAGAAAGATCAACAAAACGAATTTACTCGAAACCACGAGAACCTAACAAGCACGAACAACATCTGAAAGTGAGTCACTGCTCCATTCTCCGCTAACCCACCAATGTACGAGAACTGAGTTGAATGATTAGACACCCTATATAAAAGCTAGTCTATTCCAAAAGAAGTTCAAAATACTGACAAATAAGCCTTTTTCAATGCGCGGTCTATTCCTGACTTTGAAAAGCTCAGGAAAACTGGAGTGTTTTTATTTTCAATCGTCACTAGTCAAATTTGAGTTTCTCATCATTAGTGGCGAAGTGTAGAGTGAAGTGTTTTTTAAAACAAGAGGAAAATTTATTAACAATAAGTTATATATTCTCAAATGGAGGAGCAAGTATCCGTGGAATATGTAGCAGAAGTTTTAAGTGGTGAATAGGTGAGAAAGCCTGCCAGGGAATCTGAAAATACAGCACGATGTAAAGCTTTTCATACTGTTACATGTTATTAATAATGCAATCTTAAAGATATAAGTATAAGAAATTACCCAAAAAAAGTCTTGTGCTCATAAAGGGACATCATTTAAATGCAGCGAAGCAAATGGAAGGGATCTGGTGTCGTTTGAAAATTCGTTTTATGCTTTCCCTGAAAAAATAAAGCAAGATATGTTTATTCCAACACATTGTGCTACTGAACCACCGATAAGAACAGATCGACGCTTAAAAGGAGGCAGCGAGAAGGGAACTTCAATAACATACAGATTTCGAAAATTAAACGGAAAAATTGTGAAAGTATGCCAAAAGATATTCATCAATACGTTGAACATATCTTATGATCGTGTACAGAGCGTGTGCGAACGACATTTGCAACAGACTGTAGAAAAACGTGGAGGAGACAGGATATCAGACGCGAACAAAGACAAAAAATAAGCAGTTTAAAACTTCATCAAGTCATTTAAAGTAGTGTTACATGTACAAATAATTCTGCGAGCTACTGTCGCAATTGTTTTCACAACAATTAAGAAACATCAACAAAACGAATTTAATCGAAACCACGAGAACCTAACAAGCACGAACAACATCTGAAAGTGAGTCACTGCTCCATTCATTCATGCTAAAATGTTCCCGCTAACCCACCAATGTACGAGAACTGAGTTGAATGATTAGACACCCTATATAAAAGCGAGCTGAATGAATGGGGGAATCATTCATTCGACCGCGATAAGAACTGCGATAGTATGTGGGAAGTGATATTATTCGAGTAGTAGAAAAGTGCTTTTCGTAATAGTGAAGTGATTTAGAAGACAATTGCGATAAGAAATTTATGGACAAGTGTTAGATTTTTCATAGTGAAAATTAAAATTAGTGAAAGTGTTAAATTGATCATTGTGCACTTTTGTAATTAAATAAACTTTTTTAACTTAAATTAAAATTAGCTAAACATTTTAATTGGATCATTTCACCCTTTTCACATCAACTTAATGTAAATCTATACGATTGCTCTACATTTGAAGCTTATCTAACGTCGCGCGGATATCGATCACTCTTTCGGATGGCTCCGATAGCTTTTTAAATTACTTTTTATGGAATTGTTTGCAGCTACATGTAAATGAGTTGCATATTTTGAAATAATAATTTTTCTGAAAAATTATTAGAGAAGAAAAATGTTAGAAGAAGGTGGTTTCGACGTGTGCACTAATTCTCCTCACCTCTGAGCATGGTGGTCGCCATCACCGGTGTCTATCTAAGAGTGATGGCCTTGAGGAGAATTAGTGCACACGTCGAAACCACCTTCTTCTAACATTTTTCTTCTCTAATAATTTTTCAGAAAAATTATTATTTCAAAATATGCAACTCATTTACATGTAGCTGCAAACAATTCCATAAAAAGTAATTTAAATTAAAAGACATTACGTTTTCACTTTCCGGGAACATTAAAATTATTGGCCGCGAACCAAAAACACGCGACAGTAGTTTAGATTCATTACTGTCATAATAAGTGCTCCAAAAGGCAATACTTACCAGCTGAGCTGAATTCAGAAAAAAGTGGTATATACGAGTATATCAATCGATTTTACGGTCTAATTTTACCGTGAAGGAAAGCTACTTCAGATCCATTTTTAACGGCTGTTTCAATATTGGGTTTAAAGCACCGTACGCGGAGATGAGCTATGACTGTTTGAGTTTCTCCAAAAGAATCAAACGTGAGAAAATCCCAGTAAAAAGGTCTGAATTGATGGGATTGAGCAGAGTTCACCAAATGCGAGTTCAGACATTTTTTCAATTTCTCAATGAAGAACGTCCGTTGGAAGGTATTGAAACTATTAGGCGGATGGATGCGGAGGTCAGAACCGAAACTCTACCATGCTTCGTATGATTATGTTTTGGTTATCCCGAGCTCGTAAACATATTAAATCAGTCGAACTGATTTTTCCAATTCCTGGTCACTCTTTTATGCCTCCTGATAGAGTGTTTGCTCAAATTGAAAAAGAGGTGAAGAAAAGACAAAAGATAGTATTTGTTCAAGAATATCTGAATATTTATGAGATGTACGGTGAATTACATCACCTTGGTGTCGAAAGCTGTCCTGTGAATGACTGGAAAATAGAATCAGCTCTATTTCTTAAGCCGCCACGAAATTTTCACTTTAAATTTAACCAAATGAAGCGATTTATTTTTTCGAAAAACAAATTGGGAAAAAATTAATTTCCGAGGAGAACCATTTTATCGAAGTGGTATAGGTGTTTTTCGTTCAGTAATTCGTAATGGAAAAAATGTTAATGATATGAATGCAATCCACCTTTTGCAAGGTGTACAATTAAACAAGAAAAATTGAACGATGTGGAAAAACTGCTCATCAAGCATTTTGGTCAGGAATGGGCACATATCACGGAACTGCAGTTTTACAAAAATATATTAGAAAACAATAAAAGTTATCAAACAAGTTGCAAAAATTCACAGATTGCGAGATTCAGGATGTAGTAGATGCATCAAGAATTTGATTTTCACAAAATTACAATATGTACTTTTTATGTAAAGTTATGTGTTATTTTATGTTTATCTATTGTTCCTAATAGAATTTATTTTATTTTCTATCCGATATTAGCAATTTGCTTATCTTTGTATTAATGTTTTGTTTGTTTTTGTTGGGTAAAATACGGTTTTGAAATGAATAAACTTTACCCTATTGAAAATGCTCTTTTAGTTTATATCATAACTGCGCTTTTCCATATTATTAAAAACACAAACTTGGCTATTCCATATGTTTGCTGCAGAAATCGCTTATTCCAAAAAATAAATCAAAATTACTAACAGACCATGAATTGAAAAGGTTTCAGATGAAAGTATTTATCCACGCAACCTATTTTGAATGCGTTGCCACCTCATAATGGCGAAAAACACATAAGCATCGGCTTTTAAAAGTTTTTCGTTAATTACTCGAAAACATGAAAAATGGAATAGCCGCACTTTGCATCTAATGGACACACATATGTTACTCGTACATGCATTCTTCATAACATAGTTTTCAAACATATTATATTGAATTTCAATTATTTTCCCATTGATATTTCATTCTAAATTGTAACAAATTATATTTTCACTTATCACTAAATTCTTCCACCCGAAATCTTTAAATTAAAACGGTTTAAACCGGTTTTTTCTTTCAAATTCAAGAATTGGATACAATTGAATAAAAAAACCGGAAAACAGTTTTCCGCCATCCATACCTAGGCAGCATTAATGATCGCTGTCATCAGAGCAAAGCAAATTTCTATGTTTGATTGGTTATTGGTATTAGCTGTTTGTTTCAGTTTAATGCGGGAGACTTCACTCGGAGTGTGAAGTGAAGCTAGCACACGATACACAATAAATGCAAAACATTAGGGATTGAGCTGAACAACCTTTCATCCTTATACTGTAAACGACTGACTTAGCTAAACAGTCAGCTTTGATTTCAGTACGTGTTTGTACTAAATAACACGGAAAACGTAATAACTTGACACAACAATTTGCAATGCTATCAAATAATTTTATTCAACTTTAACTTTGATAAAAATATTCCGATTAAGTTAGATTTTCAATGCGTGCGTATCGATTGATTCTTTATATGCAACTGACTAATTTTCAAGTGCAAAGAAGTACCGAAATTTTGCAACAAAGAAATGCAATTCAAACAAAGGATTTCGGTACTTTACTTTTAACAAGTTGAGTTGTCTCTGTCTATTATTTACAATAATTATCAATTGTGAATGTTACGATATTATTATATTTCAAGTTAACTATTCTAAACTACGATTGTTTAATGACTTTTTTATCGACAATACAGTTTTTGAATTGTCATCATATTTAATGTTTACAAAGTTACAGTTAGGAGTTTATAGTGCTAACATTCTTGCTATCAGCGGCGGCCTAAGAAGGTAGCGAACAGGGCAATCAACTCGGGCTTCCCGCAACAACCCAAGCAAATTTAAAAAAATATAGATTTTTTAACTATATTTATTTATTTAAAACTTTTGATTTTGATCCTTAATTATTTATTCAGGTTATAACTTAGCGGTAAATTAAAATAAAGTTAGTTAACTAATTCATTTATTCAAAACATAATTGAAAATTCATTATGTAGTACTTGAATATCGTGCCTCGAAACACTTGAAGACCGGTTACTTAATCGCAAAGCACCCGGGTCAGCTTGGGAGTCGGGATATAATGTGCTGCTCCTCTATTGCTCAGGAAATCCCACAGTTTCATTTCATTCGTCAACTCTTATCACCTTGGAATTATTTTGCTTGCAATATGAGTTACAAATTCGTTACTGTACCGTACATATTTTTCAATTTTATTGAATATTACATTCTTACAGTAATGAGTGAGCTGGAAAAGTGTAAATTATAGTATTTGAAGCATTGAGTAAGCTGAAAAAGTGTAAAAAACTGTGATACTAAAAATCATTTCTTACTATTTGTGCGAAACAAAACAAGATTTACGAAATGAGTTCGCGTGATCGTGATGCCGGTAGAAAATTTGAGTTAGGTATTTCAAATAGGAAACGAGCTATCAAAAGAAAGCAGGTACAAGAAAATCTTTGTGGATCTTTATATAAATATATAAAAAGTGATTATCAAGAAACCTCTACAAAACATTTATTGACCGAAAGTAACTTTAATCCTGATCCAGCTGAAAACATTCCTTCCGTTTCATCATGGGTGCCGCGACCGTCATCAAGTAAAAACTGCGATGGTGATGATGAACTAACTACATTATTGTCTCTTAGGCCACCGCCACCCGCAACGCTATCCAGTCAAGAACACGAGTCGGAGTCCGAGTCTATGTCTACATCCATGACTGCTGGAATGCAAAATCTGAATCCTCAAAACGACCCCCATAACAATTACTGACGTAGATCGAACTGAGATTGTATTGAAAGGTCCAATACGGGCTAAAGTTGAACTATTTTAGGATGATTTATTCACCAAAAAAAGATGCCAATTACTGCTTTCCATATCGAATAGTCGGACTATAAAATAAAAAGATCAAGTGAAGTGTGTGATTGGAAGCACTTTGGTGATTACGTAAAGTCTCATGAATCTTCTCGAAAGCACAAAGATTGTATGTTGAAATGGATCAATTTAGAGAATGGTTTAAAAAGCTGTTCTACAATTAACTCCTTGACCCAGTCGCAAATTGAACAAGAAAGGCAACGTTCTAGAGATATTTTGGAATGATTGCTCGCAATTGTAAATTTTTTAGCATTTCACAATTTGGCCTTCAGGGGTCATAGAGAGAAGTTAACATCTGACTCAGATTCAAGAGAGACAAGCAGCAACTTTATAGATTTAGTAAGGTTAATAGTCCGACTTGATCTCGTGCTGAGACTTCACTTAAAACAAGTAAAGGATAAGACGATTAATGACCACTATACTGGAAAAAATATTCAAAAAGAGCTCATACAATTAATGGCAAGTCACGTGAAGAATCAAATTGGTAAAAAAATAATAAATAGTAAATATTACTCGATTACTCTTGATTGTACTCGCGACGTTTCTCGTATAGAGCAACTTCCAATTATTATAAGATTTTTTTATTACAAATACAGCTGAAATTGAAGAACACTTTATTGATTTTTTAGCCGTCAAAAAAACCACAGCTGAGAATTTGACTAGTTATAATCACAGAATTAGAACAGTTAGCTATATCATTGCAAAACTGTAGAGGCCAAGGATATGATAATGGCTACAACATGCGTGGTGAAAAAAGTGATGTCCAAAAACGTATTCTTAAAATTAATGTACATGCTTATTTTTACCTTGTGGGAGTCATAGCTGGAATCTTATCCTAGGAGATGCAACATCGTCTTATGTCCAAGCAAATTGTTCTTTGGTTTGCTACAAAGGCTGTACATCCTTTTTGCCGGCTCAAGTCAGAGTTGGGCTATTTTAAATGCTCATATAATATCGTTATCGCGAAAACCAATTTCGGAAACTAGATGGGAGTGCAGGGTAGCATCGGTGAAGGTCGTTAAATACCAACTAAGTGATATATGTGATGCTTTAAAGGGTTTAGCAGAAAACACAACAGATTGTCAGTTGGTCAGTGAATGTCATTCTATAGAAAAGGAAATAACATGGTATGACATTCTTACAAAGATAAATGTTATAAGTAAAATGTGGCAAAGCGAAAACATGCACTTAGATGTGGCTTTACAACACCTAGACGCATTCATAAATTGGCTCGATAATTATCAATATATTTGGAATGAAAGAGTCTTCGTAGGGCCACAACTACTTTTAGTGCCTTACTGAGCATGATATTGAGATGTTCAGTATAGTACAGATACTGATCGAGATGAACACCGAGGTATCAAACACAGGATTTATGTGAAACCCGTTCTGAACTACCCTCGCCAGCATAGAGGTATATACAGGAGACGGCGAAAGATCAAATTCATGAAGCCCAGAGCTTTTGCCTCTGCTATTGTGATAACTGGCATAGGCTCGAAGCTAATTTCGAAATTGGGGTCGAAATTTCGTTCATCATATGATAAGGTGTATCATACTCTTGACGATAAACTTTATGAGAATGCAGCGGTTGAAAATTAATTGTTTACTACAAAAAGAAAGCCAAAAAATTATCATTTGTGCTGATATTATTATTCTGGTGGAATTTTCTTGCAAACGCTTGAGAGGGTACCACTTTTGACCTACGTAGAAAATTTCATCATTCAAGTATGTGGTTTGCGAGAAAACTTGCTGTGACGCACGGACGGATGGACAGGCAGACGAAAAGACAGATCGCGATTTTAATAGGGGATTGTAAAAATATTTTACAATCCCCTAAAATGGTCTGTTTTATAAATACTTGCAAGTTACGCCATTAAAAATGTTTCCATGATAAACATTCATTACTACAGTTGCTACTAAAATAGCGAATTGCGCTTACCTTCTGACCTTTGTGGGCCGCCATTTTGAATGCATGCATTTGATTTTTGATTTTTAAAAATATTTCAATCTTAGAGTCTCATCAGTCAATTTGTCCAATCTCAGTCAAATCAGTTTCCCTCTAGACATGGCAAAAGTATTAAATTTTTAATGAAAATGGCTGCGAAAAATATTAGGTTTTATATTTTCGACTTCTTTATTTTTCATCCGATTTTGATGATTTTTTGTTCAGTACAAGGACTTTGTACAATTATCCATAGTCTCAAGTTTCATTAAAATCCATTGGAAAATTCGGCCACTAGAGGGCCACAAAAATCTGAAAAAATCGCATATTTGAATCGCCGCCATTTTGAAACTTGAGCATGTCTGTGCACCGAAATAGCAAAATGTTTAGATCTAATTGTTTCCTATCTTGAAAATAAATTTCATTCATCAATCAAAATTGGGTCTTTCAGCAGCCTTTGAAATTTCTAGCTTCAACTAGCCGCCATTTTGTTTTTGGAGACCTGATCTCTAGTTTTTTAACATGATTCTTTAGGTATTTACAGTAATTACCAAAGAACCGAATTTCATTAACATCGGTTGAAAAGTTTGGTCACAACAACAACATCCAATGCTTACACGCTTTTCGACGTCTGAGCGGCCACCATTTTGTTTCAAACGGTTCGACTTTGGATTTTTTATTGTGAAATTCATCGCACACCTCAATAAACCTCTGTACCAATTTTCATCCAAATAGGAGCCACGGTTCGGTCAGAAATGAAATCACGAATGTTTGTCTAAAATGGCCGCCATTTTGTTTTCCCTTGACCGATTTGGCTGGTTAAACAACTTAACTGAGATATTCACCCAATACGCCTTTCCTAAAAATTTTGTGAAAATTGGAGCGAAATTGTGACCTCTAGCATAGTCACGATTTTCGTTAAATTATATATAAATCATATGTATATATATATATATATATATATATATATATATATATATATATATATATATATATATATATATATATATATATACAAATATATATATATATATATAATAGGTAAATATCTCTTGAGAAATTCGGCTAAAAAAAAAACCGACTCCAAAGTAAGAAAGATGAATAAAATTTTTTAAAGCGGTGCTATATTGCATTGTGCTTTAATATCACTTTCATAAAACTTATTTCATCCTTTGTAGGGCACTTTGAAGTCGGTTTTCTTCGTTTTCCGGTAAAGAAACAAATATTTTCAAATTAAACCACCAGGCATGCATTTCGGCATTAATTGGCTCGATTTTCAACAACAATTTCAGTCCCATCACCACAACTTCAGAAACCTAGAAAAACATTTTTAAATTCAACCGACCAGTTTTCGAAATTAATAAAACAGCTCCCATCTTGTAGGTGCACTGCACTGGTACGAGATCACGTATTTTAGAAAACATTCAAAGTTTTTCAATTAAAATGTTTACTCCGATACATGAAACTTTTACAAGCACCTTCGCAATAACAAAACGAATTATTTTCAACAATTTAACCTTAACACCATTATGGACGGAGCGAACAAAACTTCAACACTTGCGCGCAACATCTATTTCACATGCAATTTGCTCTTTGATAATTATGAACTTTTACTTAAAAATACAATTAATTACTTCAACACGAAGCTTTAAGGATAACTTAGGCCCATTTAAATCCGTAGGAATAAAAATCAGAAAAAAAAGCGCGTAAGTTCTTAAAATGCAAGCGAGTTTCAGTTGCATGTTATCGGAATTCTATGACCGGCGTCAAATCTGTTTCAACCGAGAAAATCTTTAAACTCGCGTCTCCCATATACCGTTTCTAGCAGGCACGATTCACACAACATTCGAAATTATGGTCTCATTCACGAATCGCACCGAAAACCTGGACGGACACAGAAAACATCACGTAAATTATACCCGGACACATAATTGTTTCCTTGACTGCACTTTACTTACCTAAATAATGAAAAATACTCGATAACGCGCTCACATTTTTGCTCACGTTTATACATTGAACACTTTATTTTCGAAACCACTTATAGAATCCACCCGAAACAAGCGTTTTCATTAAAATTTTTTAAAAATTACGATATTTGATGGAGTTTTCGCGGGAATTGTCAACTTCCTGTTTTCTATCAGCTGAAACATCATTTCCGAAATCAGGGGTGTCACAATTGCTGATTTCGATCGAAAACGATTTGAATGTGGCGCACTTCGTAGTTTGTTAGTATATTTTATGGAAAGGAAAGAAGTTTGTTGAACAATATTTGGAGGCATTGTTTACAATTGTAAATGCTGTATGATCATTAAAGAGAAAACTAAAAATAATGAACTTTTTTAGCTATTTCGAAATTAATTTCGAACAATGATAGAATTTGGACAATCATACGTAAGCTCATTCGTGAAAGTCCAAAAGCTTTCGAAAATTAGAGTATCCGGACATGAAATGTTTGTTCGTATTGAGCATGCATTAAGAGACTTCAATATTTTATATGGGAAATGAAAGCTCGCCGTCTCCAGTGTATACCTCTATGCTCGCCAGCCATGATGTGGAAATCCTTCCAATAACGTTTCAGGTCTTGACTGAGCGTTGTCCAAAACAATATTGTTTCGCACTCCTGCACATTGATTTTCATTCGCCAACTGTCAGTGTATAGCTGCACATCATTGAACATTTTTCGGAGATTTCTCTGAACTATTGTGATTTTTCAGTCTGCTGTATAGATGATCAGATCATGAGCAAACACTACCAATGATCGCGTTGGCGAGACGTTAGAATCAAAGTAGTTCAATAGCTTACGAATGAAGATTGAAAAGAGCAGAGGCGCAGTAACTGTTCCCTGCTGTAGACCATTCAAGACCTTGAATTCGCGCATTGTTGTCAGATTTCCATCAGTTACAACAAACGATTTCCCGTATAACATATTGCACATCATGGCGACAAGGTGTCTGGAAAACCTATCCTGAAGGAGTTTAAAAACTAGTCCATCTAACCACACCGTATCGAAGGCTTTCTCCATATCAATGAGACACGCTCCAACACATTCTTTGTTGCTTAGTTTCCAACAGATGTCCGAGGTTACTTTCGTTATTATATGTGTGGTCGAATGCCTGGCATGAAAACCAAATTGGCTATTTGGCATCAACTCATATTCCTCAATGTGGGCGTTTAATGATCTGTTACGTATCGCTTGAAACACCTTGCTGATGTTAGGCAGCAAGCTGATTGGGCGATAGCTTTTAGGGCATGAAGATTCTTTTCCTTTCTGCAAGATTGGAAATACCTTAGCCTTTTTCCACTCATTTGGGAAATATGAATTGCTTAACATGTTGTTGAACAATATGCAATAATTCCTAATAGCGACCTCAGGCAAACATCGGAGAACTACATTTGGAATACCATCAGTACCACATGATTTATTGTTGTTAATTCGGCGAAATATGAACCAGGGACCTTCAGATTACGCAGCGAGCGCTCCAACCTAGGAATGGTGGTTGTTGATAAAAAAAAGCTGGCTCTTCGTTTTCCGGTTTTGTCATCTTCGGCTTAATCGGCCGGTTTTTTATAGCCAAAAGACCAGTTTTTGAAAGAACCGGTTTTCCCGTATTTTTCTTAGCTTATTTTTTAAAATGAAAAACGAGAATGTTTATCTTTATATCCATTGATTATTTATTTACAATAGGTATTACATCAAAATTATAAATAACCACAAAGAAATACAACTTAAAAGTTACAAAATAGAAGTTAAAAATATAGGTTACACTTACAAAAATACAAGTTAAAAATAAAGGACTAGGAAGAGGGGAATATTGATAGATTGGTTTTAAACTGTAGTCTGGATATGGTTGGGGAAAGGCAATGGCTCAGGCTATTTAATATTTTGCAGCATCTAGTAATCGGTTCATTTTCACCGTAGATGGTAAGATGTCGACTTGCCACCAGCAAATGTGAATGTCTTGTAAATCTTACTGGTTTGTTCAAGGGTATTCCGTCAATCAGATATTGAACTTCAACGGTACCACGGAGGACATCAAATGCAAACCAAGAGCATGACATAATTCTACGGGAGGCAAGTGAAGATAAATTTGGAATGGACAACCGATATTCATATGAAGGCAAGCTCTGAAAGTTACGTGGGTCATATTGAGATCGTAAAGCAAATAGCAGGAACTGTTTTTGAACGGACTCAAATCTTTCTGTATGAACATCAGAAACAGGATGCCAGACGACACATGCATATTCGAGAATAGGGCGGACTAATGTAATGTCTTTGTTACCCACACATTCTGAAATTCTTTAGCACGCCGTTTGATGAAGCCTAACATTTTATTAGCCTTGCAGAGAAACTCATCCTAGTGCAAATTAAAACGGAGTTTCTTATCCAAGAAGACACCGAGGTCTACTATGCTGTCTGTTCGGGAAAGATTAGTATTACCAAGGTGATAATCAGCTAATAAAATTTAAGTTCTGCGAGAGAAACTAATCACCTGACATTTTTCGACGTTCAGGTATAGGTGGTTTGTGTTGGACCATTCAAGCAGAGCATTTATCTTGTTCTGCAAGAATATCGAATCACTGTGGGGTGTTATCCATAGTATAATTTGAGATCATCTGCATAAAGTAAATGAGGCATATTGGATAACACATCAGAAAGGTCTGATATAAATATGTTGAAAAGAAGAGGTCCGAGATGACTGCCTTGAAGTACACCGGAGTAGACTTGAATTTTTTTGGACATGTACCTTGAAATTTAACGGTTTGAGTCTGGTTTTTGAAGGAAGAGTTTAGCTAGCGAAGCAATGGACCAGTGATTTCAGAATATGCTTTCTATTTCTTCCGATACCTCGATGACAATCTAATTTTTGTGTCTCATTGCACTAACAATTCTCCTCACCATGACTCCTAGTCATCCCAAGTATCATTACGTTTATTTTAAGTTCGTGGCTTATAAAGGGTTTTCCATTAAGGGCATGACAAATTTATCTATCAATCAAACACAGAAATATTTGAGATATTGAGTTCAAATTTATTGTGGGTGCAGTGCAAGCATTATATTTCATAAGCGAAATTCGATTTCAGTCATTTGACCACCACAAGCCCATTTACAGTGGTCGATTCTTTGGGACCAATTTTCAACCACTCCGGCACACATTTCGACCGGAACCATGGCAATTTCGAGTTGAATGTTGCCAGCAATTTTAGACGAGCTAAACTTGCTGACTTGTTACTGTAGATCAGTGACTAGATATAGCTCCATAAAAAGAAATCCCATTGCGTTAAATCGTTAGATCAACCGGACCATTTCTCGAGATAGCACGTTCATTTTTGCCATTCAATAAATTGATTGTGAGGCGTGCTGTGTGGCTAGTGCCACTGTCTTGTTGAAGCCACATATCGTTAATGTCAAGTTTATCCAATTCTGGGCACAAATAATCTTCCAGCATACACGATAGCGCTCTCCATTGACGGTAACATGATGGTCATTTTTATTCACGAAAAAAATAAACTGTACCAAACATTAATTTTATGTGGATGCACCGGTGTCTGAAGAAGCACATGTCGATTTGTTGCTGACCAATGATGTATATTTTGCTCATTAGCAAAGCCATTGAGCCAGAAATGAGCTTCACCGTTGAAGATGATTTTTCAATGAAATTCTTCATTTTCTTCAACCTTTGCCAGAGCCCAATTGGAGAATTTTCGGGATTTCGAATGATCAAGTGGCTTTTAGTTTTTCAGTCAATTTGATCTTGGAACCATGTAGGCTCAGATCTTTTCTCAAAATACACCACAGTGCTATTTGAGCGATTCCCAATTCTTACGAACGACGTGGAATCAAATGATTTGGCTCATTTTGAATCGATGCACTTACGGCTGCGATATTTCCTATGCTTCGGGCGATACGACATCTTTTTGGCATCATAACGTCCAATAGTGAAAATCTGGGGTCAAACTTATCCACTATAGTAATCACAGCCTGTCGGGTGGGATGATTATTATGTCCGAAAATTGGAGTAAGCGCTCTTAAAGTTAGGACGACCGACTCAGAATTTCGGTAGTACTTTTTTATAATTTCCAAACGTTGCTAGTTCTAGAAATTTACCTTGATAAAAATATTGACTTTAACCAATGTTTTGACATTGACAGTTGATTAAAAAAGTTTAAGGGTGCGTTCGTATAAAGATACATAATTGTTATGTCCCTAACGAAAAATCCTTTATTACAATATGTCTTACAACTACTGATTCTACTTCAACTTCAAATTTATTCTGAACTTCAAATCACAATCCTTATTTCGATTATTTTTTTTTTTTTTTTGTTCTTTTAAACGAATTGAATTTTGACGGAAATCAATTAGTTGTGGTGGTTTCATGGTCTTTTTAACCGACTTCCAAAAGAAAGAAGGTTATCAATTCATCGCGTATATTTTTTTTTTTTGTATGTTCACGCATAACTTTTAAACGGAGATACATAGAAGAGTCCTGTTTTTGACAAATTATACGTCTTTCTTCCAGTTAGTTCCCGTTTAAAGGATAAGAAATTCATGTAACGGTAAAGGACTTTTACCGTTAAAACTAAAAAAATTCTGACTTTCACCCGGATTTTTCAGCATAACTGATTGACGCGCGTAAGGATTTTGATTGTAGAGGTTTGAAATGAAGGACAACATATTGATCTAAAATGTATCGGAACAGAATTGAAATCCTTCCATGGACTCTGTAGATATTAACAGTTAAATATGATACATTGATGTCGAGAAATTGAATTTAAATATTTCGTACGAAAAGTGCCAAATAGTTGGTACTCTGCAAGGATTTGTTGGAGATACCGAGTCCTTTGGTGACGGATGATAAAAATGTTCAGTTTCTTCATTTTCTGCATAAACGGTACATTTAAGTCCATGATTTCTAGCGGAAATAACCAATAAATTAATTGTAAATGTGGTATAAGTGCAATTCAACAATATTTAAAGGGAACATTCCAGGATACATTTCTCTTCCGCATTCATTCTTTGCTTACCAATGAGCTTGGTATAGGATCCTTCTTACAGGTACATCCTTAGACTTAAAACTTACATATAGGATTATAAAACTGCCCGAAGAAATAATAAGGATTGAGTGATTGCAAATTATAGTTGACTTGTTACTTTCCAGTTAATATTATATGTACTATACGAGTACATTACAACATATGCCCAGAAAACTAAAATTAGTGATTTCCATACTAAAAACCGGCGAGAATCGCAACCTAAAAAGAGATACGTTTCCTGCTATAACTGATCATAACTGTACAGATGAAAATGAAAATGCATAGCCGAGTTTTCATTGAACTATATGGTATGATTTTCCTGAAAATTTCAAGAAAATTAGGTGCCATAGTTAACTGAAAACGAAGGCGATGGGTATCGAAGAAACGTGAACGAATGATGCGGTTAAGAAGGATATTTTTAAGTAAATTTCATGAGATTGGTAGCGGAGTGAACTTTATGTTTACACATATAAATACATATGTATATATATATATATATATATATATATATATATATATATATATATACATATATATATATATATACATATATATATATATATATATATATATATATGTGGATAGATATATATATATATATATATATATATATATATATACACATATATATATATATATATATATATATATATGTGGATAGATATATATATATATATAGATATATATAGATATATATATATATATATATATATATATACATATTGTTGTAAATATCAAAATATAGAACAAACTTCTGACTATGTATTCTATGCTTCTTCTCTGTATTCTATGCTTAAATAAAGTAGTACGTTGTTTATCGTCTCCGCCGACACACGTTGTTTTATTATAGGTTATGGGCCCAAACTGATTGCGAGCTAGTTATTGCATTTATTGTTAGAATTATCTGTGTGATGAACAATAAACTGTGTGTTTTACCATCAGACTTGTGCGTAGATTAAACAGTGAGCAAAAACCGGCTATTTGCTATAAAGTGAAGAACTTGTGTGTCTGTCATGGCATCCAGCTCGAACTATCTTGTTAGCGTACCTAAATTACAAGGGCGCGAGAATTATAGTGAATGGTGTTTCGCCGCAGAGAATTTCCTGGTGTTAGAAGGAATGGTTGGGTGTATAAAACCTGAGCCCGATCATCCGCCAGCAGCTGCAGATGATGCGAAAACAAAAGCCAAGCTGATTTTAACAATCGACCCGAATCTTTACGTTCACATAAAAAACGTCAGAACATCGGAAGAATTGTGGAATAAATTGAAGATGTTATTCGATGACTCGGGATTTACTAGAAAAACAAGTTGGGTAAACAGACCTACGCTCATGTCAGAAGGGTTTTGTATCCAATTTACAAAATGCAGTCACCAGATCGAATCAAATCAAGAAACATGTCAAAGACGATTTTATTGGAGAAAGTATGAAAAACGAGGATCATACTATTATTAACAAAGTTGAACGAATTTCGACTTCTGAGGCTTTTGTTATTGTTACACCCATAAATATCTCCCTTGATAATTATTTCAGATGTCCATTCGCGACGGAGGAAACACATTTTTCATGTATTGCCACCTGTGCCCCCACTGAAGCAAAAACTGACAGTTTGAGAACTGTTTTGAAAAGCTCCCATGAAAACTTTCATTTCATACTCATATCGGCCACGTTTGATGAATTTTTTTTTCAGGGCCACTCTCCTGTACTGTTACCGATTAATTGCCAATTTTTCGAATCCTAGAATGGTTACAAAACCCTTTTGCTAGGAGCTCTCTCCCGCCTTCTTGACTTGTTTCACTTACGAGGATTAATTGTAGGTACTCATCTTCAGTCATTCATTAAATTGAATCAAGTGTTCAAAGCATGCACCTTAAACGCTGAAGTTGGGAAAAAATGACTCAAAATAATTCAATCTTCGCATTTAAAACAGCCACTATTTTGTTTTACAATTACTGATACCACTAGCTGAAACGATTCTCAAAGATATACATGACACCTATCATTCCTGAAATTTTCATGCAAATCCTAGCAAAACTGTAGTGTCTGAGTCGGTAAAAAGCGCAAGTTGTTCCATAGCCATATGTTGCCATAGTAATAAATGCAGCGCATATTGTTCCATAGTAATACAGGAAAATTCAAACCGCTATAACTTCGCTAAATATGATTCAATCTTTATGAAACTTTCAGAATAGATCAATTTTATAAATAGTCAATAGTGTACTGAATTTCATTGAATTTAAGGGTACCGTTAAGATTTTATTCAAGAAATCATAAAATCGATAAATCATACTATTACTAACAAAGTTGAGTGAATTACGACTTCTCACGTATTTGTTGATGTTGTACTCACCAAGGCCTACATTCCTGATTTTTTTCAGATTTTTCGGATCACAGGTGTCCAATCGCGAGGGAGGGGACACAAATTTTTCGTGTATTTCCCCTCCCTGTGCGCCCCCCGAAGCGAACTTTGCCAAACTAAGACCTGTTTTGAAAAGTTTTCATCAAGACCTTTCATTTGATACCCATATCGGCTACCTTCAATGAAATTTTTTTTTCGGGGGGTCACTCCCCTGTATGGGGAGACCCCCCTTAAATACCTCATAAAATTGTTTTGTAGTTGAACTTTGAAGAGAGCACCACTTTACACCTACATACAAAATTTGATGCTTCTAGCTTAAGTAGTTTCCGAGAAAAACTGCTGTGACACACGGACGGACGGACGGACGGACGGATGGTCGGACGGACAGACAGACGGACAGACGGACAGACAGGACGCGATTTTAGAAGGGTTTTGTAAAATTATTTTACAAAACCCTAATTAGTCTTCTGAGGAATTTAATATCCATTCGATTGGAAAATTGCACTTCGATGACGTCGTATGTAACACAAATTGTTGAAGCTGGTCAGAAATTACAAGGTACGGGATTTAACATAACTGACGAGTGGATTGGATCTATCATATTGGCTGGTCTATCTGAAAAATATATGCCCATGATAATGGCCATCGAACATTCAGGCATGACCATTTCAACCGACGCCATTAAAGGAAAGTTGATGGACATGGAGCCGGGAGACAATGATGTCAATAATGCATTTGCATGTTCTCGCAAGAATCAACGTTCAAACCCAAAGAGTGTAAAGTCTACACAGTCTATGGCCAATAGAGATGGCGGGAATGTACAAACGTCAACATCTGTCAAAGGAACACAAAACGTCAAATGTTATAATTACAACCAACGTGACCACTATCGTAATCAATGCAATAATAAGGAGAAGACTTCCAAGTATTCAGTAAATAAAACGTCAAAAACAAGTAATGCGTTTAGTGCTGTGTTTTTCAACAGAATATTTGACAAGAATGATTGGTATGTCGACTCAGGTGCCAGTTCGCATTTGACATGTAATAAAGATCGGATGATTGACGTGCGTTATTCTGGATTTACCAAGGAAATTATAGTTGCTTATCAGAATAAAATCCCAGTGCTGTGTTGTGGAATCGTAAACATAACAACATCAACTGAAGAATGTGATTTTAACATAACTGTTCAAAACGTGTTATGTGTTCCCATGTTATCTACGAACTTATTGTCAGTGAGCCAGTTGATAAGGCAAGGCAATAAGGTGCACTTCACAAACAAAGGATGCGAAATACTTAATAAACAGGACACTCTAGTAGCTACTGCTACACTTGTGAATGGAGTTTATAAGCTGAACACTTCTACTTGTTTGGTGGCAGCAGCAGTGGCAGAGTCTCCAGAAGTTTGGCATCGTAGATTGGGACATGTCAACAGTTATAACTTGAACAAAATGCAGGATGCTCTGGAGGGAGTCATATTTACTGAGAAGCCGAACATCAACAAGTCTAACTGTACAGTGTGCTGCGAGGGTAAGCAGAGTAGGTTGCCTTTTGCTCATGAAGGAAACAGGAGTACTGAGCTATTGGAAGTGGTGCACTGCGATATCTGTGGCCCGATGGAGAATTTATCGCTAGGTGGATCGAGATGTTTCCTAATTTTTGTTGATGATCACAGCCGCATCACATATGTTTATTTTTTAAAAGGTAAGAATGAGGCCTTACATTGTTTTAAAGAATATAAAGCAAAAGTTGAGAATTTAACATCAAAGAGAATTAAAATTCTGAGAAGTGATAATGGCAGAGAGTTCTGTAACAGAGATTTTGATAGTTATATGAAGAAAATGGGTATAATTCATCAAAAATCAAATTCCTACACTCCTGAACAGAACGGGCTTTGTGAGCGGATGAATAGAACGCTAATAGAAAAAGCCACATGTCTTTTATTTGATGCTAAACTTGGTAAGGAATTCTGGGCAGAAGCCATCAACACGGCAGTTTATTTACAAAACAGAATTGTAAAAACTGGATTAAACCACCGTACACCATACGAGTTGTGGACAGGGGCCAAGCCTAACCTCAGCCATATAAGGATTTTTGGTGGTACTGTCATGAAGCACATACCCAAGGAGAAAAGACATAAGTGGGACAAGAAGTCTGAACAATGTATACTGGTAGGCTACCCTGAGGATGTTAAAGGATATAGGCTGTATATTCCTTCAACAAGAGCTATTACAACGAGTCGAGATGTCATCATCATTAAAGAAAAATTGCCTCCACCAGAAAATATGATAGAAATAGAAGCTATAAATAACAAACCAACAGTGAACAAGCCACATCAGTCTTCAGTGGGAGAGCTCTCAGATCACAGTAGTAAGGATTCATTCGTTTCCATGGAAAGTGATAATGACAATGATGAAACCTATATACCAGATGAGGAGTCCACGACATCCGAGGAAGAGTTGCAATCAGACACTACAACAAGGACCTTACCAAAACGGCAGCGACAACAACCAGACAGGTATGGATTTATATGCACAGAAGAGTGTAATAAATGTTTCAGCGATGAACTGACATTAGAAGAAGCACTGCAGGGACCAGAGAAGGAGCATTGGGAACTGGCTGTCAAAGATTAACTTAAAAGCTTTGAAGACAACAATGAGTGGGAACTCGTTGATATTCCTGTGAATGGCAATATAGTAAGATGCAAATGGGTTCTCAAAAAGAAGTGTGATGCTGAAAATAATGTCCGTTATCGAGCCAGGCTTGTGGCTAAGGGATGCTCTCAAAAATATGGTATAGACTACAATGAAACATTTTCTCCAGTAGTGCGGCATACAACACTTAGGTTGTATGTATCAGTACAGATGAATCTAGATGTGACTCATCTTGATGTCAAGACAGCTTTCTTGAACGGTGATCTGTCTGAGACTTTATATATGCAAAAACCTTTAGGTTATGTCTGTACAGGTGATAATAAGATTCTAAAATTAAACAAGGCTATATATGGTCTCAGACAGGCATCTCGAGCATGGCATAAGAAAGTGGATGGTTGTATGTTAGCAGATGGTTATGACAAGTCTAAAATAGAACCATGTTTGTATATAAAGTCTATTCGTAATAGCATTACCATTGTGACATTATATGTTGATGATTTTTTTATCTTTTCCAATGATAAAACTGAAACTAATCGCCTTAAGAGCGTGTTAAGTAAGAATTTTGTGTTAAAAGACTTAGGGATTGTAAAGGAATGTCTTGGCATGTCAGTTAGTTTTGATAAACAGAATTGTACTATTACTTTGAGTCAAGAAAAATATATTGACAAACTATTGTCTAAATTTAATATGACTGATTGTAAAACAATGAATACTCCAATGGAGGTGAATTTAAAGTGTATAAAAGAGAATAATTGTAATACTCAGAATCTCTATCAGCAGCTTATCGGGAGCTTAATGTATTTAGTTGTGCTTACGCAGTGTCGTATCTAAGTCAATTTAATAACTGTAACACTGAAGAGCAATGGATTTACGAGTATGCTAAAAGAGTATTAAGATATTTGAAAAAGACAAAAGATTTAGGTTTGAAATATAGTAAAGATAAAAATGTTAATATTGAAGGATATGTTGATGCAGACTGGAGCAATGATATTAATGATAGGAAATCATATTCAGGTTTTTGTTTTACTTTGTCGGGATCTGTTATATCTTGGAGTTGTAGTAAACAAAAGTGTATTGCGCTTTCTAGTACGGAAGCAGAATATGTGTCAATATCAGAGGCCTGCAAGGAAGCAGTGTACTTAAGAAACTTACAACATGAAGTGACTAAAAGAATGTATAAGATAACTTTGTATAATGATAGTATGAGTGCTCAGAAGTTATTACTAAACCCTGTATTTCATAATAAAACAAAGCATATTGATGTCAGATATCACCATTGCAGAGAAATGATAAATGAAAACATTGTTAGTGTTGATTATTTATGTACATCAGATATGCCCGCAGATTTACTCACTAAAAGCTTAGGTGCTGTAAAACATTATAAACATTTGAATGCTTTAGGAATTGTTAAAGTGTAATTTCATTTCAGTATGTATTTTATGTTTATATAGTTTGAAAGTAATCTTTATTTTGAGTGGGAGTGTTGTAAATATCAAAATAAAGATACTACTAGTGCCACCTTGTAACAAACTTCTGACTATGTATTCTATGCTTCTTCTCTGTATTGTATGCTTAAATAAAGTAGTACGTTGTTCATCGTCTCCGCCGACACACGTTGTTTTATTATACATATATATATATATATATATATATATATATATATATATATATATATATATATATATATATATATATATATATATATATATATATATATATATATATATATATACGAGGTGTGTTCAAAAAGTATCGCGAATTTTGAATTTTCGCGGGTTACGTATATTCGAATTTCGGTTTTTTTGTGGC